>CM057456.1:666397500-667597500 GCA_016271365.2 Neoceratodus forsteri | reverse complement strand
TTAGTGAACCATAATTTTCAGTTCAAACCAACATTTGTCAGTTTGAAATGAAAAGACATCTGATGAACTGTGAATTATACTAGGGCAATCACAAAGTCCCAAAAAACTATTTCTGGCACATTTTGAAAAAACAAACAAACATACATCAGAATCCTGCTTAGGAGATCCCATTTAGCAAGATGCATGATTTTTTTTCCAAAGTGACCATTCATATGGCTTTTCATGTTTGTTTTGTAACCAGGAAGAAGAAGCAAGATGTTGGCCATAATGAATAAAAAAAAATAAAAAAAATTGTGAGAAGCATTTTCAGTTTGTGACACATAAGTGATGTCAACTAAAAAATGATTTTATGAACCAAAAATGTTTGGTTCATATCATAGGGTTAACCAAAGACCCTACTGAGCATGCTCAGAAAAAAAAATAAAACTTAAAATTCTTATAACTCTGGAACCATTTAATTATTTTTCACAAAATCACTGAAAGGCACTACCTCAGCATAGGTAAATTCTTCTGTGAAAGGTTTGTGAAAAATTCAGTACAATTTAGGTTGTGCATGAGAGCACAAAAACATATATTGAGTATAGGAAATAGGGGGTCACCTTTCCAAAATAAGGGTTATCCAGATCTTGGAAACTGCACAGCATGCCATCATGAAACGTTTCATGTCTTAAGACTATGCCAGCCTGAATGGGCATGCACTTGTTTGGGCTATTCCATCAAATGCAATCAAAGTTATTTAGGTGCAACTTTAGGGTAGGAAAACTCACACAGTACAGGGAGGTCAGCATCATTACTTGTAAATATTTATAAAGTACAGGCTAACAGTCTCTGTTACTGAAAAATGTTTTATTCAAATACAAAAAGAAATTAAAAATGGAACAGTTCACCCACATGCAACTCAGTTGCAGGAAAACCCACGTACTGTATTCTCAATTCTAGCCACTTCCTGGTCCTGTCGCTTCTGTTTTAGCTGGTTTCAAAATTATCTATTCGGTATCCTTAAATCCCTTAGGACTTTGCAACAGACTTCAACTAAAGTCAGACTAACTGAGAATTAGTTACATTTAGAAACATAGAAACATAGAATTTGATGGGCAGATAAGGACTGCTTGGCCCACCTAGTCTGCCCATTTTTCTACCTAACAGATAAGCTGCAGATCCTAGTTAACCAACAGCTTACTTCCTCCTACCCCCCACTAGGACTGCCTTATGCCTGTCCCATGCATTCTTGAAGACCCCCACTGTTCTTGACTCCATGACCTCCTCAAGGAGGCTATTCCATGCATCCACAACCCTCTCAGTGAAAAAATACTTCCTCAGAGTACCTCTGAGCCGTCCCCCCCTCTATCTTCAAATTGCGCCCCCTTGTTCTTGCACATCTCTTTTTCTGGAAGATGCTACCCTCTTGGACTTTGTTAATTCCCTTGATGTACTTGAAAGTTTCTATCATGACCCTTCTCTCCCTTCTTTCCTCAAGTGTATACATATTAAGCTCCTTTAGTCTTTCTTCGTATGTCTTCTGGTGCAGACCCTGCACCATTTTGGTTGCCCTCCTCTGGACAGCCTCCACTCTGTCTATGTCTTTGCGGAGATGGGGTCTCCAGAACTGCACACAGTACTCCAGATGGGGTCTCACCAACTGTCTGTACAGAGGGATAACAACTTCCTGTTTTCTACTATTGATGCCTCTTCCTATGCATCCAAGTATCCCCCCAGCCTTCCTTACTGCCTTCTCACATTGCTTGCCCACCTTTAGGTCATCTGATATAATTACCCCCAGGTCCATTTCTATTTTTACTGTTGTCAGTATCTCACCCCGCATTGTGTATACTTCCCCTGGGTTTTAGTTTCCCATGTGCATTACCTTGCACTTCTTTGCATTGAATCTGAGCTGCCATACATTTGACCATTCCTCCAACCTTGCCAAGTCCCTTCTCATCCTTTCCACTCCATCTTGTGTATCAACCCTGTTGCAGATCTTTGTGTCATCTGCAAAGAGACATACTTTTCCTTCCAGTTCCTCTGCAATGTCACTTATAAAGACATTAAAAAGGACCGGTCCCAGTACCGAACCCTGTGGTACGCCGCTAGTAACCCTCCTTTCTTCACTGTGTACTCCATTTACTACTACCCTTTGTGTCCTGTTGTCTAGCCAATTTTTTTATCCAGGCCTTGTGACCTTTATCCAGGTACCTTGTGACCCACTCTAAGGCTGGCTATCTTGTGTATTAATCTTTTGTGTGGGACTGTATCAAATGTCTAGCTAAAATCTAGGTAGGCCATGTCCACAGCCCCTCCCTGGTCTACTACTTTGGTCACCCAGTCAAAGAAATCTATTAGATTCGTCTGACATGACCTTCCCATCGTGAATCCATGCTGCCTTGGGTCCCGTGCCCCACTGGCCTCTAGGTACTCAACAATTCTTTCCTTCAGAAGTGATTCCATCATTTTCCCTACCACTGAGGTCAAACTAACTGGTCTGTAGTTTCCTGCCTCTGTCCTGCTCCCACTTTTGTGAAGAGGAATCACATCTGCCCTCCTCCAGTCCTTGGGTACCACCCTATCCTCCCATGATTTGTTAAAGAGAGTAGTCAGCGGTGTCACTAGTTCTACCCTTAGTTCTTTTAGAATTCTTGGGTGAATCCCATCAGGCCCCATTGCTTTGTCCATCTTCAATTTTGTTAGTTCTTTCAGAACCCTTTCTTCTGTAAATGGACTGGTATCAACCCCCGTCTTCAGAGTGTTTCTCTTGTTTGGTTTAGGTAACTCCCCTTTCTCTTCCTTTGTGAATACTGAGCAGAAATATTCGTTCCAGTATCCCTGCTTTCACTGTCACCCTCTACCCACATTCCTCCCTTTATTAAGCTTCAGTATCCCTCCTTTGGTCTTTCTTCGCTCCCTAATGTACCTATAAAGGTCTTATCCCCCTCTAACAGAATTAGCTATCCTTTCCTCGGTTTGGGCCTTTGCTATTCTGACTGCCTTCCCAGCCTCTTCTGCTTTAACTGATAAAGTTCTCTGTCCTACTCCTTCTGTGTTTCCTTATATTTCCTGAATGCTGTCCTTTTCTCCTTAACCTTCCTTCCACCTCTTTTGAGAACCATAGCAGTTTTCCTTCATTGTGTTTTATTGATTTGCTTTACACAAAGGCTTGTTGCCTCTGTGATGGCTGTTTTGATCACTCCCCATTGTTTCTCCACCCCTCCTTCTTGTCTGTTTGCTAGTGCTTTTCTGAGGCACTCTCTCATTCTCCCAAAGTCAGCCCTCCTAAAGTCCAGTACTCTTGCTTTTGTATGGCTTGATTGTATGGCTGTGTTTATCGTGAACTACACTGTTTGGTGGTCGCTTGTTCCCAGATGGCTACCCACTTCTAAATCTGAGATTCTTTCTCCATCCCCATTTGAGATTACCAGATCTAAGATTGCTCCCTCCCGAGTAGGTTCCAATACTAGCTGTCTGAGGCATACCCCCTGTAGGGCATCAAGAATGACCCTGCTCTTGGATGTGCCTGCAGCAAAGGTGCTCCAGTTAACATCTGGCATATTCAGGTCCCCCATCAATAATATCTCCACTTTTTCTGCCATTCTAAGAAAGCCTTCTATCATTTCCTTGTCCATTCCCTCCCCCTGAGATGGGGGTCTGTATACAACCCCCATGTGGATTGTGGTGCCATTTTCTGTCTCCAGGGTGACCCAAAGTGCCTCATCTGCTCCCTGTTTACTCTTTAGTTCTGTTGCTTTGATCCCTTCCTTTACATAGAGAGAGCTACTCCTCCTCCTCTTTTACCCTCCCTGTCCCTCCTGTAGATTGTGTATCCTGGTACGTTGACATCCCAGCCATGGTTCTCTGTGTACCATGTTTCTGTGACTGCCACAATATCCAGGCAACCCTCTTCCATCAAGGCCACTAGTTCAGGGAGCTTGTTACACAAACTACGGCATTGGTACTCATCACCCTCCACTTTTTGATAGCTGTATCCCTTTTAGCCCCATTTCTGTCCTTACTGCCTTTGCATTTCTTTACATTTAAATCTGTTCTGCTCCCTAATAACTTTTGTACCTTGGTGTTTACCTCACTAATCACCAGGTTTTGTGGGGGGAGGCTTAGATTTCCCTGCTCCTTTTCAGTGCCTCCCCCCCTTGGCTAGTTTAAATGCTTGCCAATGAAGCATTTAAACCTCTCACCTAGGATCCTGGTTCCACCCCTGGACAGATGCAGACCATTGCACCACTATAGGTCTGCATCCCTCCAGGTGGCTCCCCAGTCCCCAAAGAAGCCAAAACCCTGAGCTCCACACCAGTTTTTCAACCACTCATTGAATTCCCTGGTGAGAAGTGCCCTAGCATCTCCCTTGCCATAGACAGGCAGCACCTCCGAGAAGGTTACCGTATGCGCTATTGTCTAAGGCCCCTTCCCAACTCTACAAACTCCTCTTGCACTGCTCTGATCCCATTCCTAGCCAGATCATTTGTCCCTAGGTGTACAATGACATCCAGCTCCCTTCCTGGGGCAGCTCCTCCCACGATCCTGAGGATTCACTTCCTGTCCCTCCAAGCCGTGGTGCCAGGAAGGCACCTTACCTCCCTCTCCCCTTTCTCCCCCATTTCTACCCCCCTAATGATTGAGTCCCCCACCAGGAGTTGTTTCCTTCCCCTGTGGGGTCCCATGCCACCCTCCTGTGGGTCTCCTTTGTGAAGGTTCCCAGCATCCTCCTTGGTCTCCACTGCAGATGCCTCCATAGAGGAACCACTATCCACCAGAAGAGCAAATGAATTGTGGAGAGATACAGCTGGAGGGTTGCAACTCTGTTCCACCACCCTCTCCCTCCTTGAGCCCACCCTGGTCCAGGCTCTCCTCTTTCTTGGCAACCTCTGAGGTAGTGGCATTGGCTCTGGTGGTCCCTGGGTGGGGGAGGAGGTTTCATGAATCCTAGCCAGGTCAGCCTGGAGATGGGAAACCTCCTCTCTCAGACCAGAGAGGTGCCTGCAAATAGGGCAGCACCGCAGCCTCCAGAATGTCTCCCGGAACACTACCGCCCCACAGCCATTGCACTGCACCACTCCTATCATGTTTTATTTTGTGTCCTCTCTACTGTTTCTCTTGATGCTTATTCTCTCCTCTCCTTACAGCTCTCACCCTTCCTGTTCTGGGACAGCAACTTCTTATTTTCTTCAATAGCCTCCTTCTTCCTTGCTCAATATCAGACCACCAGCAGCTGGAGGGGAGAGTGAGCTACTTTTTTCCTTTAGGGTTGACAAAACCAATGTTTCTCTATGATCCTTTCCTTCCTACTGCCAAACAGGAAGTTCCTGTTGACAGTCAAATCCAGTGGCTATAAAATTAGAACTGGCTTTGGGTGGGTGGGATGGAGGGCAATTTTGTTTAGAACCATCTTCATAGAAAAAAAAAACGATGGCCCCAGAACACCCATCAGACATGCTGCTAACTGAAAAGCTCAGGTGTGCTATGCACTTACCTATTGAACCATATGGTCATCCTTAGAGTGTAAAATGTAGTGCCAGAGGTTTTAAAACAGTGTTCTTAAAGCTATATCTGTCCAGAGAGAAACACACCATTGTGAATTCATGCAAAAGATGAAAGATAGACAGACACTTAATACTATTATAAAAACAGACTTTAAATAGATATGCTACACCCTCGGCAGAGCCAGAAAGTCATGCCAGGATGTAGATCAAATACTCAGAATTCACTGCCAAAGCCATACATATTCAGAAGCACATTACTGACGTACTCCAATAAATGAGGATGTTACCTGCCAAGGGTGTAGCATATCTATTTAAAGTCTGTTTTTATAATAATATGAGTAGTAGTCATTACCCAGCCACTTGCATACCTCATTAATAAAGCTCTCACACTGGGGGTTGTTCCAGAAAAATGGAAGGTAGCAATTGTTACTCCAGTACATAAAAACAGATAGAAAGACCTACTAGAAAACTACTGACCAATCTCCCTGCTTAGCATACATGGAAAACTTCAAGACAGAATGGTATATGACCAACTTCAGGATTACCTTAATCGCAACAACTCCCTAACACTTGCTTAGTATGGCTTTTGGAAAAAACATGGCACCAACACTGCCCTTACACTGGTCTCCACAGATATCCTCAAATCTATGGATGAAGGCATGGCCACAGGGGCAGTCTTTGTAGACCAGAAGAAAGCATTCAATATATGGTCAGTCATGATCTTCACCTAACAAAACTGCAAAACTTTGGGCTAGATAATCTCTTCCACCAATGGTTCACAAACTACTTAGCAAACAGGAAACAATGTACGAGATGGCAATGAGCAACCTCTGCTCTAAAGCAGATTACTACTGGGGTACCACAAAGTTCCATTCTTGGTCCCCTATTGCTCTCGCTATTCATAAATGATCTACCCCTTCATTTTGGTAATGCATCCATATGGCTATATGCTGATGATGCTGTTCTTTATAGATCCTGTGCTGACATCAACTGGATCAACCTCCAGGTAGGTAAAGACTTTCAACTCCTGGAAAATTGGTTCTCTGGAAACAAGCTAGTACTTTTTTCAACTCTATTTACTCCTCCTCACTGGCCCCTTAGATCTCTCTCCAGTGGCGATGTGAGGGCACCCATTTCTCACCCCACCTGAGGTCTACCCATACTGGTTTGCTGCTCCCCGGAGCTTTCCTCCAGCTCCACCAACCAACCCAGACCCTGGATCTGAGCCCCTGGGGTGGGACCACCATTAACTCCTCCTGCACTCTAGCTATAATGTAGAAGGGTGGCCAGGGAGTGGAGGGGAGAGACAGTGACAGGCCAGATAGGACCAGGCTGTGTGCATAGGGGATGTCCTTGGCCCCATCTTTGCCTGTCTGGGTGCCAGGGCTTTTCTGTGCATTTCATGCCCCCAGAGGCATGGATGTGCAATGATGGCCAGGGCATGATGGGTGTACTCCTACACATGCCTGCATGCCATCCACCACCACCTCCAATTCACTTGTGAGTCTTCTGCATGGTGCACTGCTCCCAGTATTTACTGGGAGCTGCTGTTACAGTGGGAGATGCAACCCACCCACCCACCCCAAGAGAGGACAGCAGTCACCCAGATGCTTAATCCTCTCCTACCCCTGCTGATGTCCTGAACTCATTCCCAAACCTGGGTCACCAGCATGGTGTGAGGTGTGGCATCCAGCACCTCAACCTTCAGCACCCCTGGACTGGCTCAACAAACTAGTACTCAATGTGGAAAAAACAAGGTCATGCTGTTTTGTAGCAAAAGGCTGGGGAATTAAGAAGACCACCTTCCCAAGCTTTCCACCAAAATAGGCATCAACTTTGAGGTAGTACAGTCGTTCAAGTACCTAGGTGCAGTGTTAGACCAGGAGATGTCCTTTGAACCCCACATAGATACCCTCTCCAAATACATAAACCAAAAACTTGGGCTGCTATACATACTCTCCCCCAAAACACACTTCTCGGCTCCTGCAAGGTTTGCAATAGTTAGAAGCACACTCTTACCAATTATCTTCTATGCTGCCCCAAAAATACAGACCACTCAAGACTCTGTCCTGGCCAAACTAAAGACTCTTTACAACAAAATGGCACACTTTGCCGGTGGCACCCATCTGAGGGAACATCACTGTGATGTCCTTGCCTCACTAGAGTGGCCCTCCTTTGAGGTAAGACTGCAATTCCCTCTATATTTTCTGACCGATAAGCTGCTGCAACCCACTGCTCCTCCCAGCCTCACTACTCTGCTTCAATTTAGGTGACCTGTCAGGTCACTGAGATCACTTTTGAACTCACTGTTGGACACTCCCAAGGTCCAATTTGCCATCGGGAGTAGATCATTCGATGCAGTTGCCCCATCCCTATGTAAATCCCTTTGTCTAGAAGTCTGTATGAGTCCAACATTCTTGTAATTTAAGAGAAGGCTTCAAGCTCTCCTGTGGACCCCAGCACTTTTTCACTGTCATCCTTGTCCCTGAATTGATCTGTTGCTTTGATATATCTGACTGACTGTAAGTAATTTATACTGTGGTTGTTACTATATTTGCCTTTGTTCTTTGCCTTACATTCCTGTGTGAATTTGACCTATGCTGTCATGTTTTGTGTTTCTATGCTATGTAACCAACCCGGGTCACCTCTGAAAAAGGGACCCCATTGTCTCAGTGGGTTTACTTGGTTAACAAAATTCAATAAATAAACAAAATTCAATAAATGTATATCTCTTGTCTGCATGAATAAACAATGGTGTGTTTCTCTCTGGTCATATACAGCTTTAAGATCACTGCTTTTAAGCCTCTGGCACTACATTAGTTTTATGCTCTGGGGATGACCATGTGGGTTGATAAGTAAGAACGTAACACACCTGAGCTTTTCAGTTAGCGACATGTCTGATGGGCATTCTGGGGACACCAATTTGATTTTTTGCTGTAGAGACGGCTCTAAACAAAATGTAACTAATCCTCAGTTAGTCTGACTTCAGTAGAAGTCTGTTACAAAGTCCTAAGGGATTTATGGATACCGCATGGATAATTTTGAACCCAGATAAAACAGCAACAACAGGATCAGGAAGAGGTGAGAACTGAGAATATCCTACATGGGTTTTGCCGCAACTGAGTTGTATGTGGGTGAGCTGTTCCATTTCTAATGTCATTTTCTACTTGAATAAAACATTTTTCAGTAACAGAGACTGTTAGTCCTGTACTTTACAATTAGTTACAAGTAACAGTGCTGAGCTCCAGACATTTTCAGGTGGACCCTGTACTGTTTGCATTTTCTTATGATACAATTGTTATACTATAAGGTAGGTGCACATTTTTCAGCCTGAGACCCCCAATCTTATTCTTTTTTGAGCTTTATCATATGCAAATTTAGGGATTTAACTCAGAACACTGTACTCATCCCTAACTATACTGGCACTACCATGCCAGAAAAACATATTACAGGGATGCAGCAGCACCCCTATAGTTAGGGTTGAGCTGCGGTTTCTATGTTAAACCTCAAATTTAGCACTTTAATCATTTTGCAACCATTCAATGGATTTGCACAAAAAAGTGTTTCATGTACAGTCTCGTGAGGGTAGATCTCTTGACTTGAAAGTTGTGTTTTGGTTTGATGTGCAGATTCCGAGCTGTACACAGTGAAAAAACATTAAAAATTACTATTTGTTGCTGGATTTTTTTTTGTCATCGTGCTGCACCCAGATGGTTTGTAATTTTGATATGATATTTTCAGGGTAGAACGGACATGCCCCACAGAAGTGCCTTTTGCTTGTTTGTAGAAGTGATATTAATCAGTTCCAGAGTAATTTACATTTTAATTTTCAGGTTCTGAGCATGCTCAGTACAGTCTTTTGGATAGTTTCCTGGAATGAAAAAGGAATTCTGTCTCATGAAAAAGGGTTTCATTTTTTATGAGAGAAAATTCCTTTCTCATGAACCACTCTCTTGTTTTCTGTTTTTTTGAAACATACAGATTGTGAAACTGTCCAATGTGGTACCTAGCAGAAACACCAAAACATGTATCTTGCTCATCGGAACTTCCTTTTGTGGATTATTTACTTACTTGCTCCTACTATGTCCCTGTGCCTTTTCTTAATGTTATTTAAATCCTTTTTCATGACTCACTAAGATCCTTTAGAGTGAATCCTTTTTCATTCTCATGAAAAAGGATTCCATCTCACAAAAAAAAAAACTGTCTAAAATCCTTTTTCGTGACACAGGATCCTTTTACATGAAAATGGAAAAGGAATTACAAAAAACTCACCTAATCCAACTAAGTCCAACATCCTTTTCCATGAGGCAGGATCCTTTTTCATGAGCACAAGAAAGGATACATGGTGAAGTATTCTTACTCACAAAAAAGGATGAAAAAATCACAAAGTCCAAAATCCTTTTGTGTGACAAAAGATCCTTTTTTGCACAAATGAAAAAAGATGGAGAAAAAGGATTTATTGGCATGCAAAAGGATTTCTACTCCCTTTGCATTTTCACTGCTGTCCAGTTGTAACCCCCACCCTCCAATTTCCCCCATTCTGTATGATGCCACAATCTATATCCTTGGTGTCTAGTGGCACTCACAACCTTCTGATCCCCATATTAGTTTGATTTCTTATCCCTATTGGTGGCCAGTGGGATCCTCACCCTTCTTTGTCATTGTCAAGCTAAAAATAAAAAAAAGACGTTACTTTGATGTCTTTAATTTTTTTGGTATCCTGTGATGATATTGACTGAAAATGAGCACCTGCAAAAATAGTGACTCATTTTCAGCGCTATCATCAAGGGCTACCCTGCAAGGGTAGCAACCCTACAGCAAAAGCAACTGTAGGGAAGAGCAACTGGAAAGGTGGGGATAGCGAAAGGAAGGGGAGGGATAGGGGAAGAGTCCATAGGGGACTGCAGTGCCCACTCCAGCTGAGTTAGCCCTGTGGTGTGGTGATAAGAGTGGCTATCTCTGGCTGAGCAGGTCCAGGGTCCTGGGCTAGGGACCAGGAGGGTTACAATTTTGTCACTGCCTGCGGGTGAGGCATTTAATTTTTACAACACTCTCGCTGGACAAAAAAACCCTGATATACTAGCCATTGTGCAAACCTGGCTATCTCCCAGCACCCCGGATCATGCGGTCTCGCTTGAAGGCTACAATCTTTTCAGACTCGACTGGGCAAGCAAGAAAGGTGGGGGCTGTGCTATCTACATAAAGGACAACCTCTCCTGTCAACGCAGCAGCTTCACCCCCACAAATACGCAGATGCAACTCCTCCCTATCAAACTGCTTCTTGGTGCACAAAACAAAGTTCTCACAGTGGCCACAGTCTATATCCCTCCAAAAGACCACGTGCCAGTATTAAGTCTGTACTTGATTTTGTTAGTCTGCAGCCCTCTGAAAATGAGCTCCTCCTCCTCGGGATTTCAACATAAACTGGCTGCCTCCTGACACTGGCTCTTACAAAGATGACATCCTAGCAGCAAACCTGACTCAGATGGTAACCTCCCCACCCAGAAAAATTACAAACTGGTACAAGCACCCTTATTGACTGGGTTCTCACAAATCACCCTGACCGGATAAAAACATTAAAGTCCTCCTGACTCCTCAGTGACCACTCCCCAGTGTCCTGTACCTGGTCTAATAAATTTCTCAAGCCACCCCCAAAGTTATAACAAGCAGAGTATTGCCTTATGGGAATCTTATCAAGTTGAAAACCCATCTCCTCAACAACAGGACTGGAGCGCCAATCCTTGAATCAACTGATATTAATACCGCACTAGAATACTTCATTAAATCTTTCCAACTCTGCTTGCGACTTATACGCCCCAGTAAAAACGTAAAATCAAAGCTATCAAATCCATGGATTACTGCCAAACTACTTGCGAGCTCAAGGTTGGGACCACCTCTGGCAGTTGCCAGAGACACAGGCTCACCTCATGATACCCTAAAATACAAGCAGGCATGAAATAGATGTACCTCACAAATTAGCAAATGAAGCGCCTATTTCAAAATGCCCTTGAATCCACCTGGGGTGATGGAAGAGCTTTTTGGGACAACATCCAAACATAATGGGTAAACAATCAAAATCGTCACCTACCATTATGAAAGTTGATGGATCCACCACTCTTGACCCAAAGTCTATTGCAGATGCACTTAATAAGACATTCACAGACCTTAGTGGGGTCCTCCCCCCAGATTTCTTCTCGGACTTACCTGTATCTAGCCTAGTATCACAAAAACCCCTCGTGGACAAACCACAATTTTACTTCAAGAAAATCAAAGTGCACGAAGCACACAAGTACATAAGAAAGGCCTGCTCCAAATCCAGAACAAGTAGTGACACGCTAGATCTAAAAATCCTGTCTCTCACCCTGGATGAAGTAATTCACCCCCTTGCAAAAATTCTTAATCTGTCACTTTGCCAAAGTCAATTTCCCAACAAATGGAAATCTGCCATAGTTACGCCAGTGCACAAAGGGGGGGACAAAATCTCAATAGGAAACTATCGACCAATATCAATACTCCCTCCCCTCTCCAAAGCACTTGAACGAATAGTGGCAGACCAACTCTCTGATTACCTGGACAAATACAATCTACTCTGTAATCAACAGCACGGCTTTAGGAAAGGACATAGTACAACAACAGCCTTACTTGATTTCTCTGGAGAAGTCCACTCAGCCCTGGACAAAGGGTGCCAAACAGGTGCAGTCTTTATTGATCTTACAAAGCTTTAGACACAGTCCATCATGGCCTACTTACCTCCCTACTTTCTAGCCTAGGCCTGGCGAAGGTCCTTGTGCTTGGGTAAAGTTACCTGTCCAATCGGTCTGCAGGCTGTAAAAATCTCTAATGAACTCTCTGACTTCAAACCAGTTCTCTCGGGTGTACCACAGGGATCAATTCTTGGACCGCTCCTCTTTAGCCTGTTCCTTAACTTCCTCCCAGATATCTGCCAGGAGAAAATAATTTTATACGCTGATGATGCTGTAATTCTCTCTTCCCACAAGGATCCAAACTCCCTACAGAAAAGCCTGCAACTTGCTTTCTCTAGTGTTGAAAGGTGGTTCCTGGATAGTAAACTTGTGCTAAACCACAATAAAACAAAAGCCATGCTCTTCTCCAATCACCAAAACAAAAATAGACATACTCCACTCACCATACAAACCTCTGGAATTACACTGGACCAAGTAAATACTTTCAAATACCTTGGCATCACTTTTGACCAAGGCTCACCTTTGCAACCCACATTGACAACACTACGAAAACAGTGAACCAGCGCTTGGAATACTATTCCGTAACGTCAATTTCTAAATCAAGCAGCATTGAGAATAGCTATACAGAGTTCCATAATCTCAATCATTGACTATGGCCTTATTATTTATGGCTCAGCTACCTCCACTGCTCTAAGGCATATCTCAATCACTCTAAATAGGCCTGCCTGCTCCTCACGGGGCTCAAAGACTGACTCACACACGTGTGATCTGTACTATGAATCAGGCTGGTTGAACCTATCAAATCATCTTATTGATCTCACCTGCACAATGGCAAAAAATCTATCTTGGGACTGACTCCATTATGTATTCAAAACCCACTCCGACTGAATCCTGGCTCCGACCCTCCACCAGATCTGAGCATAACCTTTCCTGGTTCCGAGATGCGGACTACACAGGACAAGATCTTGCATACAGGGCCCACGACATGGTTCAATGCGCTTAGTCCACCTACTCTATCCTCAACCTCGCTTGAAGCTTTCAAATCCATGCTCTATGCCCACCTCACCACCACTAGCAACTGTGATTGCGCTAGATAAAGACTACTACTCCTCATGTCCATCCTCACATCTGGAGGCCTCTTCCTCCCTGACTAATGAACCCTCTGGTACCTCTACTACTTCCTGTCTCACCCAAACTCACTCCCCCTTTTTCCTGTCCCCTCTCACTTACTCTCCGCTCACCACCTTTCCCTCCTCTCTAGCCTCCTTTTGCGCTAATGATCACCCTCTCCTGGAAGTTTCCTTAACCTCAAAATTGTCTACTCGCTTGAACCTGTTATAGCTTGTTTTTCTATGAAACTTAAAAACGTTACTGCCTTAAACTGTTAATAGCAAATTTATGATGTAACTTTCCTGTCTGGTTTTACCTGTAATGTGTATCGTGCTTTGTTAAATGTTCTTTGTGACGTGGAACCTTTGTAAAAGAGCCCTGGCTCAAAGGTATTAATTCCTAGACTAATAAACTAAACTAAACTAAACAACATATTACCCATCCCATGACATGCACTTCCAGTAGTTAGTTATCGTTATTTGGGGGGGTGAGGGGCAAAATCCCCTATAAGGGGGGACATGCCCCCCCACAAAACACTTTTCTTTCGTCAGATGTTGGGTCACTGGCAAGTATATATCACCAATTTGCTTTTCAGAGATATACACTCACCATAACAGCGATCGCTATTTTGGATCACTATTATCACATGGAACCTTTTTTTCAACCTGTCAAAAAAAGTCCACTGTTGCTGTGACCTGCACCCCCACCCAACCTCCCACTCTGCACCCACTGCCCTGCACCCCCTTTGACCCCCCCCACACACACACACCCTTACTCACATGAACTGGCCCAACAGTGAAGATCCAGTCTCTGGTTGAAGACATGTCATGCTTCTGGAAATAACAACTGCTGTATGCGAAATAAGGTAAATGCAGCTCAATGTAGTTTCCAACTGCAGTTACCTTACTTGTCAGACAGCAGTAGCCAGTTCCAGCAGCAAGACACATCTTCACTTCAAGTGTTGATCTTCACTGTGGGAACCCTTCAGGTGAGTGAGGGTGTATGGGGAAGGTCAAGGGGTGGGGGTGTAGAGTGGGAGGTCAGGTAAGGGTGTGGGTCAAATCAACAGTGGACATTTTTTTTGACAGGCTGGAAATAAATAAAGACACCGAGAAACTATTTTTTAATTTTCAGCTTGACAATGACAAGCAAGAGTGGGGGTGCCACTGGCCACCACTGGGGATATAAAATCAAACTAATATGGGGATTGGAGGGTGAGGGGTGCCTCTAGACAACAGAGCTATAGATTGTGGTATAATACTGATTGGGAGAAATTGGAGGGTGGGGGATAACTGATGCATTAACATAGTTTTTTGCAATGAATATTATATACATATATATATATATACACACACACACACACACACACATATACATTGCAAAACACTTCATTTAATGCATCAGTTATGGTTAAAGCAATAAAAGTGAGGAAATTAGACATTACAACTGAGCCCCTAACTCACCCAAACACCCGACCCCCCTCCTCCACAGATTAACAGGCACCAGGGTGTGCCATGGGGTTGTGCGCCCAACTATCACCCATTTCATGTGTAAACAGGTTGACATGCTACAGTAAAGGTATACCATTGTGAAAAAAATGGACAATGTGAAGGGAGCGCGGTGCCCGTAGAGCCAGCGCTCCCACTAACACATACCATTTACCAGTTACACTACACTTTCTCAAAAAGAAGGGAAATTCATTGCAAAAAACTTTGTTAATGCATCAGTTAGGGTTAATAGCACAGCGACAAAAGTTTGGAAATGTGCTGTTATGGTTCAAAACCCTAACTCTGCATTCCACCCCCCACACACACACACATATGTAAGCAGGGGAAGGCCCAAGGCATCACAACCAATCAGAGACATCCAGCATCAGGTAATAGAAGTAATGCACAACTCTCTAAATGTACTGCAGGACACATCCAGGCATCATACAAAAAATATGCTTTTTGTCTAATCACGAGTCATGAAAAAGGATTTCTATTATTAACAAAATAAAATTTTAAGGGCATTTCTCTAACAGTTAAATGCAGAATCCAGCTGAGGGGGGGTGGGGGCAGTAAGCAAAATACATGTGTTGTTTGCACTCCAGAATTACATTTTTGTGGCTTTTGAAATTTTAACTTTTCCTAGAGATAACCAGAATCAAGATGGCAGCCAAATGAAAAAGGCTTTTTCCCTCATGAAAAAGGTTGATGTCAATAAGGAAACATTATTATTTTTTTTCATTTCATATAGTTATTTTTTATTTCTTACTGAGCATGCTCAGAACCAGTTATTCAAAATTTTAAAATTAAATAACTGGAATGGATTGATATTTTTTTTTTTACCAAACAAGCAAAAGGCACATCTTTGGTTCAGCCTCTTTCCACCCAGAAAATTTCAGACCAAAATTCCAACCATCTGGCCGATAGCCAAGCTGATAGAAAACCCATTCAAACCAATGGGGAAAAAAATCCCCCAAAATTCATTTTTTGCACTATCTGTATCTCGGAATCCGCACATCCAGCTGGATCAAAACATCCAGCGATCTTCCTCGAGAGATCACACATACAACATTTCATGCAAATCTGTTGAATGGCTGCAAAGTTATTAAAGTGCAGAAACTGGGATTTAACATTAAAGTGCCTGTACAACCCTAAATATAGGGACGCGCCTGCACCCCATAATTTCTTTGCATTAAACTGCACTTATACACCAGTTAGGATTCAACTTAGTGCTACAAATGTGGAGTAATGTGGTGTTAGGGATTCCAACCCTAGCTCCCACCCCCAAGTAGCAGAGACAAGACCACACAAGCAACAACGGCAATCATCACATAAGATAAACAGCATACAACTGTTTCCAGATTTCACAAATGCAGCAGCACTGGTGTGCTACCTTTGTGGATTTGTATCTGCTGCATGCACATAGCAAGACATGCACATTCACTTCTGGCAGCCGATATAAATCCACTATACTCAAATCACAACAGTACTTCTATCTGCAAAAGCACAGGCTATTGCAGCCACAGACACAAATCCATGATTCCAAAATTACAACAGTTCTGTCTGCAGAAGCACAGGCCCCTGTGGGTTTTGTATTTCTGCAGCAACAGATATAAATCCATGATACTCAAATTGTAACACTACTTCTGTTTGCAGAAGTGCAAGTCCCTCTGAGGATAATGCTGTTGTAGCCACGTGTACTCCTACACACTATAACACATACACACACCTATTGCTGTAACCACAGGTGTAAGATGTACAAACTGAATTCTGGTTGCACTTCTGCAGCCACAGGTAGAAATCCACAATACCTAAATTGCAACACTACTTCTGTCTGCAGAAGCACAGGGCCCTGTGGGGACAGCAGTTTTGTGGTTATAGATGTAAGACATACACACTGACTTCTGACTGCAGAAACACAAGACCTTGTGGGTCATGCACTTCTACAGCCACAGATAGAAATCTATGATATCAAAATTGCAACATTACTTCTTGCCTGCAGAAATGCAGGGTGGGGGCCAGAGGCTTTTGCATCCATAGGTACTCATGCACATTGTAAGAAATATACTCACTTCTGGCTGCAAAAGCATAGGCACCTTAGGGGCCTGTGCTTCAGCTACCCCAGATACAAATCCACAAAGGCAGCACATCAGTGCTGCTGCATTTGTGTTATCTAGGAAAAGTTGTATGTTGTTTATTTTACTTGATAATAGTGCTATGTGGTTTCTTGCATTGTATTGCCCTTTTGCTAGTCGGGGGGATGAGGAGGAAGGGTTGGAACCCTTAATGCCACATTTCCCTAATTTTGTGGTGGGGTTACATTGAATACTATCTGGTGCATTAATGCAGTTTTTTTCAAAGAATGTCCTTGCTTTTTGGGGGTAGTACAATCATTTGATTCACACAGGTCCTTTTGTGACCTTAGTGCACAGATGAGTGCATGGCCAATCCTTGCCCAGTGTCAAGGGAGCAGTCTGTCCATCTGTCTGCAGGCCCAGGCCCTGCACTTCTTGGTGGCTATGGATACAAAGACTTTGTGTGGCTGTCTAGGGATTGATCCCAGTATCAGTCTAAATAAAACAAATCAAAACACACAGAAGCCAGATAATTTATTTTATTGGCAGTTAGAGTATAGCTAACAAATTCAGGAGTCACCCTGCTCCAGCAGAAAAGGGTTTTCTAGTATCTGCCCTGTAACTAAATAAGTTTGGTGTTGTTCATTTTCTCAGGGACTCCCTCAGATGTACATCCAGTCCTCCACAACATCTTCAGGCAGTCTCATCTGTTCACTGGCTGAATTGAGTGCTGCAATGACCTTGACTATCTGGTCAGTAGGGGTGTCCCCTTTAGAATGTGTGTCTGGTGCAGCAAGTCACTTTCATTTTACCTGGTATTTGCTAATGATTTCTGTCTCAACATCGTTTCAGGACTCTGCTTACATCAATAGAGCACCTTTTATGGTAATCTTGTTTTCTTCAAGCAGCACGGTTGATGACAGCTTTGTATGATACAACCTTTGGCATTGGCTAAAATGCCTTGGTCCATTGGCTTAATTGTGGCAATTGTGTTTGCAGGAAAGAACTCACAACAGATTGAGCTGTTCTCAGTCCTCAATGTCTCAGACTTGGGGTGCACACTGACATTATCAGTCAACAGTATCATTCTCAGTGGCAAACCTCTAGAACTTGGATAATTCTTTTCAACTGGCACAAAATTTCAGTGTCTGGGATTTGCAAATCTTTAATAAAGGGAGCTTATGAGTGCCAATGGCATTGCTGGCAACAAGGACGGTGAGTCTTTCTTAGTATTTATTTTAACTATGAGGCATTTTTCTCTGCAAACAAGTTAAGTGTTTTCTCTCATAGCAGGTGTCAGTAGCTGCCCATCTCATTTGCATTGCACATAACTTCCTCTGATAGTCCGTAATGTCATAAAGTTTGTGACAAAGGGGGTCGATGGTTTCTGTATTACATAGATACAATTTGTCAGCAGATAAGGACTGCTTTTCCCACCAAGTCTGCCAAAGATTCCTTACCTACAGTATCACCGCAGACCTTACATGATCTTCAGCTCTTACTTCCTCCCTCTTCCTTTCCACTAAGATTCCCTTATGCCTATTCCATGCACTGCTGAACTCCACCACTGTTCTCACCTCTACCACATCCACTGCTAGGCTGTTCCAGGAATCCAGCACTCTTTCAGTGCAGACGTACTTCCTCACATCTCTCCTGAATCTATCCCCTCCAGTTTCATAGCATTTCCCATAGTTGCTGAACACCTTTTTTCTGAAAAATACTTTCTTCCTGTACCATATTTACCTCCCTGAGGTATTTAAATCTCTCTATCATATCCTCCCTCCCCCATCTCTCTTCCAGTGTGTACACACTGAAGTTCCTTAGTCTCACTTTGTAGGGCTTTTGATCATTATTAGTATTGAGTATTAAAGGCACTGGGCCTGATTTTCAAAGGTTGATATAGAGCTTGCATTAAGCCCTGCGTCAACCCCATTGTTTGGTACAACTGCAACTGTGTCCAGTTTTAGTACATTGGGCACAGTTGCAACAGTTTCCACACTTTTTTTTTTATTTAGTTATTTAACCAGGTGAGATACGCTAAGCTGAAAGCTTTTCTAAAGGTACAACCTGGGAGCACAGGGGAAGTTAAGTGACTTGCTCAGGGTCACACAGTATGCAAGTGGAAGCTGTGGGATTCAAACCCAGGTCTGGTCTGCTGAATGTCACCAGATTTGCAGCTCAGAGCCTTAAACCACTGCGCTATACTGCTTCCCTTTACAACAGCCTGCACCAAATATTTGGTGCAAGCCCTGTAAAAATGGTCCCCCAAATGGTACAAGTTAGATGGGAGGAGCTGATCTAACTTGCGTCATTTGGTGCAGAGGACTGAAAATCCTGATTGGCACCAAGAGAATGCCACAAGCTTCTTATGCCATATGTTTAGCATACCATGTGCTTGTGGCATTCTCAGGGCTTTTGAAAATTGGACCTCTGCAAATAGGGACTCCCACAAAGGAGAACAATAATCCAATATAGGATGAACATATGCCTGGTAAATAGGGAGGTTGCAGGCCCTATTTCTACTAAAAATATATTTTTCAAACAACATGAAGTCTTGCTATATTATGACAATTGCAGTATGACCGCAAGTTAGAACTGCTCCGGAGGTGAAATAGTTAATTTCCATGCAGGCATGGAACTTAGATCGCGATCTCGGTTGAAAACTCTGTCTGTTGTGCTTCAAACACAAACTGTCAGATTCTTTACTCCGCCTCACTGAACAGTCGCTCCAGAGATTTCTCCTTCTGCTCGGTTCATTTTGTGGGTTTAAAAGTATTATTTTTCGGTTTTTAGCCGAAATTAAACCGCAACCGGTCGGTTCAAGTTCTGTCTGTGGTAATGTAAGTAATAGATAGGTTTTACATTTAGTTTTTCTGTGTGGAACTTGTAATTCTTTATCGGTTCAGTTTGAACCGATCAGGTTGTATTTAAATCTACTAGTCCTTTTTTAGAGTGTGGTTCCCGGTCCTTATCGGTTCTAAAAAAAACGGATTTCATTAAGGTTTTTTCCACGACCCATGACATGGTTGGGAACCGTTAAGGGTGTCTTGCTTGGTGGATTGCCATAAAAGGGCAAGTTGGTTAGGCTGGCATTATGTCTGAGAAACCCAAAAGAAAAACCGGACCCACTGGGTTTCAACACTGTAGTGTTTGTGGGAAAGCTTTTGCTAAGGCTGACCCACACACCACATGTATCTATTGTCTGGGGTTTGACCACCTCAATTCAGACTGCCAGATTTGTCACAATTTCCCTGATGCCACCATAGATAAGAGAGTTGGTAGGCTCAGGGAAAGGGAGGCCAAAAAGTCCGCTGACCCAGATGGCCAACCGGTTCGGTACCAACCGAACGAGATACCCTCTGACCAGGCGATACTTCCTCGGGCAAGCGAGCGGTTCTGAGAGCGGTTCCAGCAAAAGGACTAGAAACTCAGCTAGTGTAGAGCAAAAGTTCTCTCCCAACTGCTGAGGAAATAGCTAAAGCAATTCAAATTGTCCAGTCTCTCTTTCCGGTTCCGACCGAACCGACACCTTCAGGTAAGCGTTCGGTTCGGCCGATTCCACCAGTTCAAGATTATGATTTTGAGGATTTTTATGAACCGGGGAAGGGGGAGGAGGAATATGAGGAGAGTGATTATGGTTTTGAAGATCTGGATGTGCCCATTGATCCGGACATCTCTCCAGATAGATCCCTAGGGGTTTCTCCTGCAAGGCTTTCTGAGTCCCCTTCTCATTTCATGTTTTATAAAAAAGTTGCTGAAACTCTCCAGCTCCCTGTTGAGGAAGCTGTTGATGACCAGGAGGAGCCAGACTATGTAGAAATGATGGATATTCCAGAGTCTAGGAGACTGTCTATTCCTTTGCATAAATCTTTTCGGAAACAGACAGTAAAAGTTTTAAAAACTCCTCACAATATACCTCCTGTGGATAAAAGGATGGACAAGAGGTATACCTTATCAGGCTCTGACACTGATTTCCTCATGCAACAATGCAGCCATGTGGGGGTAGTGCAGGCTGCAGCCTGTGACAAGGCTAATATTCCCCTAGCTTCACACCCCCCTGAGAAGGACTCCAGGAAGATTGATGCTATGGCAAAGAAACAGTACATGGCAGCATCTTTGGGACTCAGACAAGCAAATTATATGGCTTATGCTGCTAGGTACCAGAAATCCAGATGGGATACTGTGCTGGCCCTAGCAAAACAAGTCCCTGACCAGCTTGCCAGGGAGCTGGAACAGGTGGCTATGGATGGTATTGAGGCATCCAAGGTGCAATTTCATGCTGCAGTGGACTCTAATGATGTTTCATCGAGAGTCATGGCTACATCTGTGGCACTTCGCAGGATGGCTTGGCTCAGATGTACTACCCTGTCTCAGGATACCCAGTCTAAGGCCATGGATTTTCCTGTTGTGGGAAATTCTCTGTTTGGGGAGCAAACAGAGAATTACATGAAGAAAATGGATGAATATAGGACCACCTATAGGAGTGCACAGGCCAAGGAAGGCAGGCCACTCCTCAGAAGCAGCTTCCTAGAGGTAGGGGCAGGCTTTTCATAGGTCTTTTAACCAAGCCCAAGCTTCCTCCTCCACCTATGTTCAGAGGGGGTTCTTTAGAGGGAGAGGCAGATGGGGTACAAGCAGGTCTGCTTCCACTCCTCAGCCCAAAGCCCCTGCCAAGCAGGCACCCTGATGGGATTGCCAGGGCCGATTCTCCTCTACCTGTAGGAGGCAGGCTGGCTTACTTTGTCCAGGACTGGAAGCCTTTAACATCAGACAAGTGAGTCCTGGAAGTAGAAAGCCAGGGACTGGTTCTCAGCTTCAAAAAATTTCCAAAGCTGAGAACCAGATCTTTTCCACCTGCAACTCCATCAGAGGCACTCACCCTAGAGGCAGATGTCTCGACCCTCCTGGCTCTCAGAGCTGTGGAAAGGGTTCCTTCCCTACACCAGGGCAAAGGTTTGTACTCCAGGTACTTCCTGACCACAAAAAAGACAGGAGAATGGTGGCCCATCCTGGATCTCAGATATTTAAACAAGCACCTTTTAAAGCCAAAGTTCAAAATGGTGACTCTGGGAATTATCCTACACTCTCTAAGGCCAGGGGACTGGCTAGCTTCCCTGGACCTCAAGGATGTCTACTTCCATATTCCCATCAGAAGCTCCCATTGAAAGTACCTCAGGTTCGAGCTGCCCTCAGGCCACTACCAGTTCAGAGCAATGCCCTTCGGCCTCACTTCTGCCCCAAGGGTATTCACCAAATGCCTGGCAGTAGCAGTTGCCTACCTGAGAAGACAAAAGATTGCCATCTTCCTTACCTGGACGATTGGCTCATAGTTGGCCAGTCCCCAGACCAGGTCAATTTACACCTTCAGATAACGCAGCAACTGCTTACCTCTCTAGGTTTCCTTCTGAATCTCTCAAAGTCAGTTCTAGAGCCTGTCTAGCTTCTTACCTTCATAGGCACAGAACTGAACACACAGGAAGCCAGGGCCTTCCTTCTCCTGGACAGGGCAAAGACCCTAGTCTCCCTGGCCTCCTCATTTACCCTGCAGGTCTCCCGGCCAGCAAGGCATTTTCTGCAGCTCCTAGGACACATGGCTGCTTCCACAGCAGTTGTGCAGGGAGCAAGATTTCAGATGAGGAACATCCAGTTCCATTTGAGAGCTTTTTGGTCTCAAAGAAAGGATCCTCTTTCCAAGTTGATCCCAGTAACTCGAACCCTGATCCAAGCCCTACAGTGGTGGCAGGGTCAGAGCAACCTGAGACGAGGGGTTCCTTTTGTCACTCAGTCTCATTCTCTAATCCTTACTACAGATGCATCCCTCTTGGGCTGGGGAGCTCACATGGGTGACCTCACCACCCAGGGTCTGTGGTCTCCCAAGGAATCTCTGCTCCACATCAACCTGTTGGAGCTCAGAGCAGTTTTTCTAGCACTTCAAGCTTTTTTCAAATCTGTCCAGAACAAGAGTATTCAGGTCAGAACAGACAACACCACTACAATGTGGTACATCAACAAGCAAGGGGGCACCCGGTCTACGGCCTTGTGCATCGAAGCAATGAGGTTGTGGTCTCTGGCTTACTCCCTGAACACCTCCCTTATGGCAGTTCACCTCCCAGGCAAGGACAATGTCCTGGCAGATGCTCTCAGCAGGATTTCCCAGGGCCACCACGAATGGTCACTGGATCCCCTGGTCCTGGGAGTAGTATTTGCCAGATGGGGTACCCCGCAGATAGATCTTTTTGCAGCCCTAGACAATCACTAACTTCCTCTTTTTTGCTGCAGGCCCTCAGTGTTGGGCTCACTCCCCCTGGATGCCTTAGCCCTCAGTTGGGAGGGGAAGTTTCTCTATGCCTTCCCTCCCTTTCCTCTCCTGTTCAAAGTGCTAGTCAAAATCAGATCCCAATCCTGCAGAGTCATTCTGATAGCTCCGGATTGGGCCAGACAGCCCTGATATCCACTCCTGCTGTCCTTAGCAGTCCATCCTCCCCTGTGCCTTCCCAGGAATCACAATCTGTTAACCTGTGCCCAGGGAAGGGTCTGGTACCCGAATCTCAAATCTCTCAATCTCAAGGCTTGGTTCTTGAAGAGTTAGAGTTTGCTGATTTACACCTTTCCCAAGGTGTAATGGACATTTTGAAGGCCTCAAGGAAGCCTTTCCACCAGGGCTACTTACAATTCCTAATGGAAAAGGTTTTCCATATGGTGCTCGGAAAAGCATATTTCCCAAGTCTCTGCTGATCTACCCACAGTCCTGGATTATATGGTCCACCTGAATTCTTTGGGGCTGAGACCAGCTACATTGAAGGTGCACTTGGCAGCTGTGTCTGCTTTTATTTCAGCAGGTAAATCCTCTTCTCTTTCAGCTCATCCTGTATTTTCCAAGTTTTTTAAGGGGTTGTTTCACACCAACCCTCCATTCAGGGATCCTGCCCCTGCCTGGGATCTTAATGTTTGCATTGCTCAGCTTATGCAACCCCCCTTCGAGTCCTTGTCTTCAGCTGAGCTCAAGTACTTGACTTGGAAATCCGTGTTTCTGGTAGCCATCACCTCTGCCAGACGCATAAGTGAATTTCAAGCGTTGTCAGTGGAGCAGGAGTTTATCTCTTTTCACAGAGATAAGGTGGTCCTTCGGACTAACAGAAAGTTCCTGCCTAAGGTGGTTTCAGATTTCCACCTTGATCAATCTATTTCTCTTCCAGTGTACTTCACCGATCACTCCTCCTCTGGGGAAAGGAGGCTACACAGCCTAGATGTGAAGAGAGCCCTTAGTTACTACATAGAGAGTACCAAGGGTCATAAGTTTGACTCCTTCCAACTGTTCCTCACTTATGGCGAAGTTGGTAAAGGGAAGCCAGCCACTAAAAGATCCATTGCCAGATGGATTGTCTCTTGTATCCAATTCTGCTATGAGAAGTTGGGTAAAGTTCCCCCTCAGGCCTGAGGGCTCACTCTACCAGAGGGTGCAGCTGCTTCTCTGGCTGCTGCTAGGACATTCCCTATTCTAGAAATATGTCAAGCAGCTACCTGGAAAACAGTTCACACTTTTGCAAGCATTACTCCCTGGACATCCAGGCTAGGAGTGATGCTCGGTTTGGCACAGCCGTGCTTCAGAGCCTATTTCCTAAGTAGGTTCTGTCCCTCCTCCATGGGGGTACTGTTATGTAGTCTGCAATTGTCATAATATTGCAAGACTTCATTTTGTTTGAAGAAAAAATTACTCACCTTAGTAATGTTGTTTCTTCTAATGGAGTCTTGCTATATTATGACCTCCCTCCCTGCCTGCCCCTCTCAGAACCTCTGTTTTGGGATGTGGGTTGGCAGTACAGGGTTGGCACTTCTTTGATGCCCACCTTGTTGTTCTTCATCTACCTTTTTGGGTGAATTGGTGTTGTGTTTTTGCATTTATTTGGTCTCCTGACTTGAGTCTTTGTTTTAGGCCAAAAAATGAGTGTTTATGTTAGTAGCCAGTTGGCTAGTGTAGGTTTACAGCTTCCACACAGAACCTTAGTGAGTTTTAGCTCGTAAAGATCTGACAGTTTGCGTTTGAAGCACAACAGGCAGAGTTTTCAACCGAGCTCACGTTCTAAGTTCCATGCCTGCATGGAAAGTTAACTATTTCACCCCCGGAGCAGTTCTAACCTGCGGTCATACTGCAATTGTCATAATATAGCAAGACTCCATTAGAAGAAACAACATTACTAAGGTGAGTAATTTTTTCTTTTATACAATGGATAATCTTTGAGGATTTGTTAACTATTTCGGTACAGTGGCCACTAAACTTAAGGTCATCGCTGATAAGCACACCCAAGTCTCTTTCATTAGTGACAGATTTTAAACATTGTACATTTAATAAATAAAGGGTATAAGGATTAATTTTACCCAAATGCATAACAATGCATTTTTCAACATTAAATGACATTCCATGCATTCTAGCCCAATTTTCCAGTTTCACTAAATACTCCTCAAGTTTTATTTGACCAATCTGCTGATTAACATCTGCTGCTAGTTTAGTATCATCAGCAAATTTAATTGCAAAACTATTCAGATTTGCATTGAGGTCAGGGATGAAAACAGAAAACAATATTGGCCCTAGGACAGAGCCTTGAGGCACTCCACTGGTCACCCTACCAATGTCAGAGAGATATCCCCTAATTCAAACTACCTGATTTCTGTTACTCATCCATGCTTTGATCCATTTAGTAAGCTTATATTCTAACTCCAGCCTATGCATGGTATCTAACATAACATCATGGGGTACCTTATCAAATGCCTTACATAGATCCAAAAAGACAATATCAACAGATCTATGATTTGCCAACATGGCACTTACCCTCTCATAAAATACTAAATTTTCAGTAAGGCATGACTTTCCAGCTTTAAAACCATGCTGAGTGACATCCACCAGGTTTTTTATACTGAGTTCAACTTCTAACCTGTCATTAATTATACCTTCCATTACTTTCCCCAAAATACAAGTTAGACTTATTGAACGATAATTTGAAACTTTACTGATATCCACTTTTTTATAGATTGGGACCACTATAGCTTGAAGCCAATCAGCAGGCACCTCCCCCCTATCCAATGACAGGTTAAAGAAGACATACAGAGGTTCAACCAACCAATGCTCTATTTATTTCCAAATTCTAGGATGAATGGCATCCAGGCAGCAGAAGTACAGACTTTTATTTTCTTTAGTTTTGATTAAATCTCCTCCCTTGTTATCTCATCCCTTAGATTAGGATATGGATTATCTTGGGTTTGAACGGAGGTAGCATTAACTTGATTTGTATTAAAAACAGAGCAAAAATACTTATTGAAAGAATTTGTGATTTCCTTAGGGTCAGTAATGATTTGTAAATCACACTTGATAGAACCAATTTTCACCATTTGGTGGGATTTATTCTTTATATACGCATAAAAACTTGTACTACTATCCCTAATGTGGGCAAGTCTAAACTCTATGTTGTTTTTTCCCCCTTTTTAACATGTATTTTACATTTCCTAACAGCTTCTCTATTCTTAGCTTTATTATAAGAGTTATTATCTCTTTTCAGTGTTCTGTAACAGCTTCTCTTTTTTTATCAGGATCTTAATGGATTTAGTAAACCATATTGGGGTCTTTCTGGTATTATTACATATTTTTTGATCAGGAATATATTTATCACTAAGGTCATTGATTTTATTTTTTAATTCCAACCAAAATTGATTTGGTGATTCCATTTTTTGTCTCCAGTCCCATATATATATAATTCTGTTAAGAATGAGAAGAAATCAGCTTTTCTAAAATCATTTGTCCTTGTTATTCCAATTACTCTATCTGTATTGATATCTAGGGAAAAAGTGATGACATTATGATCACTATTCAGTAAAGGTTAATTTACATTTATTTTAGATGTCTTTTCAGAAATGTCTGATATCACTAAATCAAGTATATTACTACCTCTTGTAGGTGAGGTAACCAATTGCTGAAGCCCATTGGACATGCACAGATCTAAAAAAGGACTGTTCGCTAGTAGTTTCTGCTGTTACAGTGGACCAGTCAATACCAGGCATATTAAAAACCCCCAATATGAGTGCCTAGTTTTTCTAGAGGCAAAATCTATGATTTTGTCCTTTGCCTTGCATATATTGCTTGCTGGTGAGTTTCTAACTCCAAATTATTTGGCAACATCAATGACTTACTGGCAACTTTTGAGGCAGTCAAGGATTTTCAGCTTTTTCCTGATGTCGAGAACAGACCATTTGCATTTTGTACTCATGGAGGGGGTATATGGAGGTGATCTGGATCTACTTATCATGGAGAAAGAATCTTAATGTATTTTTACATGGGGGGAATTTAAGAGCTCTGGGTTGAATGAAGTAATGTGACCCACTTTTTCAGAAAACTAAATGACAAATAAAATGATACTGGTATTATTATCCTAATTTTCATACTAATGTGATTTTCATGTCTCTGTATTCTCCTTACAGACTATACAAAAGCCTTGTGGTTTGTTCCAGTATCTTCTTTGATCTCTGTAATTTTGTAATTAAAAAAAATGAAATTCCATGAAAAATGGTGGTGAACATGATATTTCTGGTGTGTCTGTGACCACTTTAATCAACTTGCCTCATACAGCAAAGAGCATTGCACTTAAACTGGTATTAGTAGTAATTGCATGGTACTTGGACACTAAAACTGAAATGTCACTACCAATTAACCTTGCTGTAATATGCATATAATAGGTATTTTAGGGCTTACTTGTTGTCATATATGTTGTTCTGCACAAGCACTTTAATTTCTTTTGCACTTTGTGATATCTATACTGCACTTCAATAAATGGATGTTTGCACCTCTAAGATTTGGGTTTAAGAGGCCCTCATGTACAGCACACCACATGAAGATGCATACTGGTGTGAAACTGGTAAGAAGGTTAATTGTACCCACCATTGTGTGGCTGTTGTTTTTATATGCTTTTCAAGTAACATTAAACTTAAACACTACTTATCTGTTGAGTTTGGTGCCAGTTTGTTTCTCTGCTTGGTGATGTGAACTGCAGCACATTCACTGAGTGAAGCAGGGATAGTTGTTATACTGCCTATAAACCAGGCAATCAACTACAGCCAACTTTGTCCCTCTGATATCATCAGAGGTAGTCTGCTCTTAAAGAAAATGACATGGAGAAATTCAATTATTTAAGAAATAAGGTGGTCAAGGAAAGCAAAAGATTACAAGGAAAGTATTACCAGAATAAGGTTGCAAAATTTAAGAAGATTCAATCCATGAAACTAGTGGTTAAATACTAAAAAGTTCTTAGACTCTGAGAATAATAATAATAGGACTGTCATTGTGACAATCTTCTAATTTTGAAGGGACAGTAGAGGAGTTTGTGAACTCCCTAATTCTAGCTTTTTGCAATTTTAATAATAAATTACAGTAACTCCTCTACATAGAAATCTGGCTGTAGAATGGTATCTGTACAGTAATCTGCTCATAGATGTAGAGGGTATTGCAAAAGAATTAAAAAAAAAATCAAGGTGGGAAAAGCAATGATGCACATCAAATCCCATTCTCGGTGTGGTGGGAGGGTGCAGATGTCTTAACCCCATGGGCATGCAATATTTTTAACAAGACTGTAATCTTTGGCCAGGTTTCATCACAGCAGGAAAGAAAACCTAAGGTGATACCTACAGTAGTCTAAGGTTGGCTCACCTGTAGAGCTAGAGGATTTTAACTCTATTTTACTAACCTGTGTGACTGCCATATTATGAGAAGGGTTAATCTACAAGTGGTTAATAGTTTGTGTACAGTACCTGTTAACTACTGTAAAGCCTTTGATCTTATTGAACATGAAATTATGTTACAGAAGATGGGGCAATACAGTATTCCCTTGTTTGACTAGATAGATTCACAATTTTTGCAAGGGAGTTCACAAAGGGTGGAAGTAGAAGGGGTAAAGTCCAGCAGAGCCATTATTAATGGAGGGGCAGGGGCCCAAGGAACAAAACTGGAACTTCCCCACTTTTTTCTGATGATAAATGGTCTGAGTACTGTTGGCCTTTGTATTAAGTATATTGATGACACTCACTGATGTTTTTGACAGAAATTCCAACAGTAGAATGCAAAACGACCTTCAGAATATAGAGGAATAATGTGTAAAATATGTGTATTTGCATCTGTATGATTGTATGCTTTTGTAATTTGTATAATGCAGTGATGTGTGTGATGTACATCAACTAGTCCTTGTGACTAATTGCAGTTGTTAAATTTGAATGAAAATCAAATATCCCACTGGGACAAAACAGAATAACAATGTATACCTGTATAACATCACTGTGGTGGCAGCTACGCAACTTGGAGGCACTAACACTTTATTTTAGTAAGGATGTACCTTCTTTAAACATGCACCTTGGATAAGGTTTGTACAAGAGATTACAAGGTTATGTGCACTATTTATATGGGTGATTAGTAAAAGCAAAAGCTTAAGTATTTGAAATCATGAAGTAGCATAGATGAGTTTAGCATGAAGTTGTGCAGTCATTTCAGGATGATCTTGCATTTTAGACTATATTGGTCATGCAATAGCTTCTGTAATGATTTCAACCTTGTATATAATTGTAAGTAATCTAAGCACTTAGTGCATAATATTTTTGCATACTGTGTGTTACTGAGAGGTGTGAATATATCCCCAGTTGGAAAACATGACAATATGGCATATTACTGTTTCCCATGGTTATTCTACAGGGGACACCCATCATGTGTTAGCATGCCCACAACTGAAAAGCCAGCCATCACAATGGATTCTGACTTTGAGAAAGGTGTCATTATGCTGAAACTTCAGTAGTGATATGGGATATGACTGTTTAAAATACCCATGGATATGGGATTATAGCATCTATTGATGCATAATTGTTTCTCTGCAACTTCAAAATTGTTGAATGCTATGGCACTATGGTCCAAGCAATGTTTGACTGCAGTGACAGAGAGAGGCTAAGGGTGACAAGAATGAGCAGAGACACCATAGAAACAGCAGGGTAAGCTGCATCTGTAATTATTTTAACTGCTCAGTTCATGTCTGGTATCGGTGTGCAAGCTTGTTGGCTTTCACTGTGAGCAGGACTGTTCCCATGCACCCTGTTCTTTAGTACGTGCCATAGTAAAGAGGCTACCTATAAAGCATCTTTAAGGTGGTGGCTACACAATGTTGACTCCCACATGGACCGCTGTTCCTCAGCATGCACCATACTGCAGAGATTACTTGTAAAATATCTTGATGGTGACAGCTACACAACGTTGGCTCCAACGTAGATGCCATTCAAAGGTACATTGGATAAAAGTGGGCAAACAAATCCTGGAAAAGCTTACAGCTATATTTCAATACAGAAAGATAAATTCTTTGTAAGATGGATGCTATTCTTTCCATTTCAAGAAAGACTGGAAGGCAGATCAGTAATTTATCTCCTGGTAGACTGGCACAAATATAAGCATAACAGAGTCAAACAAACAAGGTCCTATTAACTAAACAGCTAGGACTTTATATACATTGGGCCAGACTTTCAAACGGTGACACAGGACTTGCATATAGCCCTGCATCAAACCCATTTTTGGATGCAGCTGCGCAAAACACTTTTGCCTCAGCTGCACCTGCTTTTCTTTTCTCGTGCACAGTTGTGACACTTTCCTCACTTTACAGCAGCTTGCGCCAAATATTTGGTGCAAGCCCCATAAAAAGGGTCCCATGAATGCCGCAAGCTAGGCCAGGAAAAAGTTAGCCTAAGTTGTGGCACTTGGTGTACTGGATTGGAAATCCCAATGCTGGCTGAGAGAATGCTGCATCATGCTCCATATGATCAGTGCACCAGGGGCTTATGGTTTCTCGGGCCTTTGAAAATCTGATCAAGTATTTGCAAATATACTTCAGTTGATTTCTTTGTTTTTGTTATTCCAAATTAAAAAAAGTAAAAACATTTACATTTACCAAGGATAAGTAAAAACCCAGCAACAATAGAAATCAATTGTTAAAAATTATGGGGTAAATACATAGACATTGTTGGCAGATAGCAGCCTACAAGCCAAACCAGTCTACCTATTCAAAGGGTTAACACTAACCTAACAGGATTAATACTGTACTAAGTGTGACTAGTGCAGCTGACACTCAGGTAGTGTGGCAACTGCTATATTCAGACCCACACTTAGTGCAGCGCTAATCTGGTAACATGGTAGCACTAACAGCTATTATGTGTCTATGCAAATCACTGCACAGAGTGTGCAGTGATATATTCAATGGAGTTTTAATGCACTGACTGCACAGCACAGATTGACAGTTCCAAAACCCAACCTTTATTAATGCACGCAATGGTGTGTGACCCTCTCCACCCACCTATGGTACTGCATGTACAGCAGAAACAAAAAATACTGCTAATGTTCCCTTCTACCCTGATCTGCATTAAAAATGTTACATTAAAACCCAGCTCTGCCTGGTAGCCTTGTACCCCTTCCCTCACCCAAGCCTCATCAGTATGTAAGCAATAAGACACAATGGGGCACTGGTTTCTCTGGTTTTACCACATGGCCAGGGGTGTAGTAAGGCACAAGGCCACAGGACAAGTGTCTTCAGCACCTGGAAATATGATAAAACCAGCAAAACCAAAGCACTAATGTATTCCTCTTTAAACTCTGTTTATTCTCCCTTGAGTTGGAAGGGATATACCCCATACCAGCCCTCTTGAGGATCACAGTAATCCCACACCCTAATTCTCCAAGGCACTTACCTGGAGACAATGTATAACTGTTCAGTGGGACCCTTCCCTTCCAGAGGCTGAGAGGTGAATTGAGAAAAAGTATGCACATCCAGAGCCCTGGTGTGAGAGTGGAGCTGGGCAGACCAGGCATCGTAGAGAGTGGATAAAGGTGTTTTCTTGCTTAAAGGGACATTGTCAGCCCCCTTAGGCCTCAAAGTATCCCTAGTTTAAAAAACACATGCTATGATTGTTCACATTCGGGAGAGATTGCTGATGTAGCTGGTTGGTTGATTTTGATTATTTTATTCTTTTAAAAGGTGAACAGTAACAGACTGCCTTCCATATTGGTGTTACCACACAAAAACATGTTTGCTTACATTTGTTGAACAGCTCCCACTGCACCTTTCTTGGACTTAGGAACATAATACTGTCTAGCTACTCATTATGCAGTGGGAGTAAAGAAGACTGTTGCATAATGAGTGGCTTCACTGTTTAGGAGTGTTTCTGATGTTCAGCAAGTATGCAGCAAGACTAGAGTCAGGATTAGAAACAAAACAAGGTCGGTTATAACATATAGAATAATATATGGGGTGGTGTGTTTTACGAGATTTTACACACACGAGGTTGTGGGATGCTACATAAACCCGGGTGAAGCCTGAGGGTTTATAAAGCATCCCAACTTCGAGTGTGTGTAAAATCATTACACACACCACCCCATATTTTATTTTTTATAATTGCAGGAGTGCGCTTACTCGCCTCAGCAATTATAAAAAATTAAATAAGCTAACAGATTAGTGTTCAGGAAGCTGCGGACCAGTCTTGATTTTTCGCGGTCTGCAGTCTTCCTAATTATAGGGCTGCACTTGTTGGCGAAAAAAGGAAGAGGTTATTTTATTTAAAAAAAATTTGTAGAAAGTTAGATTTTAGTTTTAATATAAACTTACCGCTGAGCGGCGGTTGCAGCGTCCTTCCGGGCTTCGCAAGGGCAGTCTGTGACATGGACTCTGCTGTGGTGTCAGGCTGAAGGGGAAACTACTTATTTGTTTCCCTTTTTAAGTGGTTTACTTGAGGAAAAGAGTTTGTTTTATAAAAAGTTCGTTTCCCGAATACGAGGGACCAGGAAGTGTGCTGCATGGGATTCCGTCACGGAACGTGAACGTCTGAGAACAGCGACTGAGGATGGCTGTTCCAAGGGAAACCTGGTGCGTGTTTGCCATTATAACCAGCTGAGCTGGTTATAACAGCAAATTATAACCGGGTTTCCCTATGGGAAAAAGCGCTACCCCGGTAATTATTATACATTAGCATGTGTTCCAGTTCTACTAATCAAAGCAGTAAATAAAGCAACCAGTCACATCAATGAATCTTAGAGAAAGTAAGCAATCATAACATGTGGTATTTTAACAAGGAATAAGATGATGCAAAAAAGGTTGGCAGTGTTCATTTAAGGTTTCTCCAGTGGAAAAGTTATGCAGTGATATACAGGCAATGTCAGGCATGCACCCATGCCTGATGTTCTAATGTATACCACTCCTCCAATCCCCACAACTTGCTCCAGACCTAGGTGCACCAACCCCAAGCCATCACTAGGGGTCAGACTATTAGCAGATAACACAACCCTCCCACCCAGGTGGAGGAATGCTGTCTGTTGGATGCTCAATCTTCCTCCCCCCAGCTGACTCACTGATGCTCTGGGCATGTTCATGAACCCAGTTTTTCGGTGTTGCAAGCAGTAGTGCTACCACTGCACCAGTGGGCCAGCTCACCCCAAGTGTATTATTACGCTTATAAAATGGGTCCATAGGCAACTTTAAAAAAACAAACACTCATAACAGTTTAAACAGACACAAAATATATATTCAAACACTGCTAAAAATGTAATATAGTCAATCCACAGATGGTGTCATCCTGTCAGTTATCTGTCTTTCTACACATTCAGTGTATGGTGTGTTTGTATAACATGGAATACTACAAAAGAATTCAAAGTTCTATACTATTCCGCTAGTAGAATGCTTCCTCCCCCACTACAGACTCATACATGTAACCACCCAGTTTCCTGGGGTTACTAGAATCCCATCAGTGTTAGACTAGGAAGGTAGTGGGCAGCTGGAAGGGAGTTTATTAGAAGTTCTGTACAGACAGCTCATTGTTTACATAGCTTGGCTAGGTAGGAAATGAGTGATGTCATTTAGAATTCTTGCAGCAGCATAACCCTTTGCCAGCTGCAGGGAGTTTAGAATCTTGGGTTCAGTTTGTCTGTGAGCATTGTAGTGTCCAGAGTAGAGAGTGGATCTGAGTGTAGAGGTACCTGCTAGCCTCCCCTAGGCTGAGTGAAGGACCTCTGGTCATTTTTCTCACCCTAGAGAGTGAAACAACAGCCTCTCAACAGGAAGTGGTGGAGACCTGTGTCAACAGGACCCCAGTGGGTAATTTCTGTGAAAATGAAATGTAACTGAAAAATCCATGGGTCCAAGGGGGAAATGCCCTGAGGGACTAGAAGATGGTCCAGCTGCCCAGAGCAGGAACTGAGAGAGTCCATGACAAAAATATAAGGAGTCAAAGGAAGAAAAGGTTTTTCTTTCATTCAAGCTTGATGTCTATAACAGAGTGACAAACAAACCGTGAGTACAGCAACATTGGGAGAATGTTGGGAGTCGTCTGGTGGTGTATGTGCCCAAGACATGGCTAGATTATACCACTCAGGACCCCAGTGTCACCACAAAGATGTGTTGAATGTAAATGTAATTTCTGTGTTGAGGCCTTTAGCAATCCATGTGGGATTGTAGAATCCAATGTGTGTCCTGGAAGGAATGGCAGAGGATGACTGGGGCCAGGGTGGGCAGACCCTCACCTGGAGCTCGGGTCAGGGCTAACTGGTTACCTGAAAGGTACAGGTTACTCTGCAGATGTTAACTTAGCCAATCTCACTAGGAAGATGTAGCAACCCCCACATAATAGATACTTAGAGAAAAGAAAGTCCAGAGGTCCCAAGCAAGAGGGATGGACAGTTTGTTCTTCAGAGAAGTTTGTGTGAAATGCCAATACTACCTGTTTTGCGGGAAAGCAAAGTTTCTTGACTGCATCTGCTGTCTCTAATGACAGTTCCAAACTTGGGGAACCACCTAATTTCTGCCTACCATCTGTAGAAATAAAGCCATACAATACAATCCCAATTTTCTGGTGTGGACAGTTCATCTGTGAGTCTGAGCAAAATGTTAATGGGCCCCCTCAAACAGGAGATATAGCACAGCCCTGTTACCTCTCTCCCAAAACTCAGTATAAATATAAATGTTATTTTGTGTCCTAACCCCTGTCCTCATAGTTGCCGAGCCAGGTATTTGCCCTAAAGCCAGAGGTGTTACCTTTGTTTATGCAAACCTGTGATTTGTTGCCTTGTCTGTGAACAAGTTAGGGGGGGTCCTGGTTAAAAGATCTTGATTTTGACAGGGATAAGGACTACATACATACACATGAATGGGTGACATGGAATACATGAATTCAAAATCTGGCACAATTCCTCTGGCATACACACACATAGGCCTCAAATGAGCGACAGCCTCAATTTCATCTGTTGCAGAGAAAGCAGCAGGGAATTCTCTGGTAATCTGGTAAAGATAGGAGGACAATTTGTTTTTAGTTTAGTTTATTGTTCTAGGAATTATTACCTTTGAGCCAGAGGCTCTTTTACAAAGGTTCCACGTCAATTAGGTACAGTACAAAAAAGGTTACATAGATAACACAACAATTTGTGCTGTGTCAAGAGCGAGAAAACATATACAAATACATATCAAATCATTTGTGCAAAAGGACATGAGATATCAATAATCACATTATTATTACAAGAAAGAGGTCAATTTGTCATGGCTATCAGAAATGGAAAGTCTGAATAGCACTCGATTTTTTTAAATGTGTTTATGTGTGTAAGGAGGGATTCATGAGTGGAAAGGACATTCAACTATCTACTTATTTTTTTATTTCAGGCAGTTTATAAGGCCTAGTTGAAGGTTTTTATATATAAGTAAAGGTGACAGCCATGCTTGTGATGGCAATCAATCAAGAATAAATAAAATGGCTCATGAATTCTGTATGTGAGTTGCCCAAATTCCAAATCATGCTGATTAGTGGAAAAGAAATCCGTGGTTTATGTGAACCATGGATTATTATTCTGCAAAACAAATTTTGCAAGCAGAGTGTCAAAATTCTGCAAATGATGGAAATTGGTGGAATTTTCTAAAATTCTGCAGAATTCCAAACCATTGGAAATTCAACATTATGCACAGCCCTATCAGATACCATGATTTTTTTCAGATAACTGAAGCAACATGGACAACTGTACCACCCAGCACTATCATGGCCACAATGGATGTCAGTATCAACTAGATAAATATCCCACATATATGCGTGCAACAAGGTGTCAAGAGATTTTTACAGGACAGCATTTCTATAAGGGATTCCAGAAACCATTTTCAGCACTTTAATAAAAATTCATTTTTACACACAACAACTTCATGTTTAATGGGAGGCACATTTTACTGGTCTTGAGAACAGCTACTGGCATGAAGATGGGCTAACAATATGGCAACATTTTTAAGGCTAGTCTTGAGGAAGATATTCATAAACGCCAGTCCTATAAACCATTAGCCTAATTCCATTACATAGATACTATGGACCTCATATTCAGATGAGATGAATGATGCTCCCTGGATGCACTGCACATCCCTGGACTTTCGCGGGTTGTTGGAGGCAAGGCCATATTCAAAGTCCATCAATGTACCGCACACAATATTGTGATGCGCCTATGCAAATGAGGGGTTTCTCATGCATATGCCAGCCATCACAATAATGAAATCCCCAGAAGTGTAACTGTGGCCGGCTGTGCCGGTGCATAGATACACTTTTGAAACCCTACTTTAACTATGCGTGGGGCAGGTTGGTACCCCACACATAGTCTATGGCTGGGTACACAGTTCCCCCAACCCAATTTTCATAAAAATAAAGAGGTCTCCCCTTTTCCTAGTAGTCTAGTGTAACCCCTCTCCCCAGCCTGATCATAGGTGTCATGAAATAAATTCCTGATCCCCTTTCCCTGGTAGTCTAATGTGACCCCCCTCCCCAGCCCTGAGCATATTTGTCATAAAAAATCTCTGACCCCCTTTCTCTGGTAGTCCAATGTGACCCCCCCTCCCCAGCCTCGAGCACAGGTGTCATAAAAAAATCTCTGATCCCCTTTCCCTGGTAGTCAAGTGCCCCCTCCAGCCCAGATCAGAGTTTTTATAAGTTAAAAAAAATCACAATCCCTGCTCCCTAGTAGTCAAGCTGCCCCATCCCGTTAGCCAGTGACCCACCACCCCGCTCCCACCAGAGCTGATGACTGGCACAGCCCACCTCACACCACACCAGCCAGCTGCTGACTGAACTGTACAGGAGTGCTGTACGTTATATAGTATATGCCCATTGGTTGACCAGTCAACCAGTAGGCATGTACCATATATGCCTTCTACTCCTGTGTTCAGCAGACTACCTCATTGCCCATTCTTTGAAACCCCCTCCTATATGCAGTCTGCACACCCCGTCTTATCACTTTACAGCTGATGCAACACATGTGCATCTCATTTTTCCAAGTCTCCCTAAAAGCAGAGCTGTTTATCTCTGCCATAGGCTAGGAAAATATCTGTGCATTCTGGCTTCTCAATCTAAGATCTGTAGACTCCAACATCATGCCACATCCTTGACCTTCCTTCCCCTACTCATCCTGCTAATTAAGGCAGGTGATATTGAGCTCAATCCTGGACCTACTCCTGTGCCATGCATCCCTACCTTAACACACAGAACCCCTAAAGGGCTGAAAATTACCCATTTAAATGCTCAAAGTATTTTCCTTAAAATGGCAGAACTCAAAGCCTGGTTCAAATGGCAGAACTCGAAGATTGGTTCAGACAGCATGCACCTGACATACTTGGCATCACTGCGTCATGGCTGAAGCCCAGTATCAGACAACATGAGGTAGCATTAACAGGTTACAACTGTGTTAGGAAGGATAGGGTGGGTAAAAGGGGTGGTGGGGTCCTTATGTATGTCCGATCTGACCTGAACTCTGCTGAGATTCTCTTGCCTGATCCCTGCCCCCATGTTGGGGAATCATTAATTGTCTCCCTGACCCTAGGATCTCCTAAGAAAATAACTGTGGGATGTGCTTATCTGGCCCTTAAGGAGGCCAGTACCTGCCTTCCCTCCTTCATTACCTCCCTACCCAACCTCCCTCATCATGACCTCGTACTTTGTGGTGACTTTAACATTGATTGCTTAAACCCCCACTTGGGTAAGGCACGTACTGTACTTGCTGATTGCCATCTAGTCCAACTTATTAATGAACTGACTAGAATTAATAATAAAACAGGTAATCACTCCCTGGTTGATTGGGTGATCACCAGTTGTATTCATTGGGTTAAAGATGTAGGTCTCTTTCCCAACAGTATTAGTGATCATTCCCCCACCTACTGCATCTGGTGCAATAATTTTCCTAAACCCCTGAAAAGATCTCCCAGGTATGGAATATGTCACATTTTGACCCTAGTGCCTTTGTTGCATTTCTAAATGAAGCCAATTGGAGACCCATTAATACACTTCCTGAGGGATTCATACTAAATCCTACCATATATAATCCCAACACACAAAATTCCTGCACCGTTTTCCTGGCAAATACATTGCCCGACAGTAAAATTGACCAACTGCTGAAATCCCGACATTCGACTGCGTAAATTAGCCTGCTAATGTCCTTTAATTTTCTTATTATAGTCACAGAGGACCACCATTTGTATAGCTCTGTTTAAATGCAGGCAGGGTCCAAGGACTTGCAGAGACTGGCCAAGGAGGCTCAAAAAATGGGGTTCAGTGCACCCTCCTGGTCGGTGTTCCAGAGGTGGTGTGCAGGCAATTTGTGGGGGGGGGGATGGGATGGTTATCTGTACTTACCCCATAACCCCATTGCTAGCACAGGAAGGTTGTGGAGTTGCCGAAAATCAGTTATCCTACATTTGGTGGGCTTTTACAGCTTTCTCCCCTTCCCATTGGCAATCCAAAGGCAGTGTGCAGGCAATGGGGGTAACTGCACTCACCCTCACAGCTCTATTGCTGGTGTAGGAAAGGTCATGGAGTGGCTGAAAATCCATGTAAGTCACCTTCCATTTTGCAGGCTTTTACAGTGGCATCAAGGCAATTGGGGGGAGGGTGGAAAGGTTACCTCTACTCACCCTCAGAGCCCCATCACTGGCACAGGAAAGATTGTTGAATGGACGAAAATCAATTCAAATCACCATCTGTTCCACAGGCTTTTACAGCTCACACCCAAAACAAAGTACTGAGTGAACTGCTGTCATGAATGTTGTCTCACTGACAGGCAGCTGCTCGAGGAAAACTGGCTACGAGCACTAGTAAGTAATACTGGACAGTCATGTAGTAATCCAAAACAAACTGATACAATGTCTGGATTTTCAGTATTTGGGCATTTTGACTGTTGGGAAATGTATTTGTAGGGTAAACGGTGCCAGGATTTTACATGTCGGGCCTATGTATGTCAGGATTTAGTACCTAACCCCTTCCTGACATCAACCAGGCCCTTGACTTTTTTATATCAGCTTTTACTGAAATAGTTAATAATCATGCTCCACTGAAAAAGTGTAGGTCTAAAGGGTTAAAAGCTCCTTGGCTTACCAGGGAGCTCAGAAAACCCATGTTCTCCAGAGATAAAGACTGGCGGAGATATAAATGCAGTGGGCTACCTGCAGACTGGCAAGTCTACAGGCAGCTCAGGAACAAGTCTAATAGCAACATCAATATGGTCCAATGCCTTCACTGCAGGTCTCTTCTAACAGAGCACCTCTGCAATCCTAAGAAATTACTATTCCAAATGAGTGTGCACTGGGAGGTAGTACTCCAAAACAACCAGAAATCTTGAATAGCAAAAAGGTTTCGGGCACATACAAAACTCAGAAGAGAAACGCATATAATGTAAAACATTTATTTAAAAAAACACGTAACAAGACAAAGTTCCTGACATGTTTCGGACTGACCCCACAGTCCTTTATCAAAGGTATTAAATTAATGGCCAGAGAAGACTGTATTTATCTAGTAGTTAATTGTCTAAACAGATGCAATTCATCACATCAATTAGTCTAAATTAATATCCAAATCAAACTCCTTTCTTTAAACACTTATTCATCATTCACAAAATATCTATCATTGGCTATAATCATATTAGCTTACAAAATACATTCTATTCCTAACAAATAACTTACATACTACAATAATACATATGAATTGGTTAACTTAAACCTAAAATCATCACCCAACAGTAGACAAAGGGAGAGTACAGTATAATTAATGGGGAAGGGAAGGGGAAGAAAGGAATAAGTCTTTCATGTAAAGCATAAAACAGCCAATCAAACATTTAAATCCGATGCCCCATATTTAATGAAACAACAATTATTCCTTTAAAATTAATTCCAGTGATCTAAAACAGCCTTTTAAAGGATGTCAACACAATTAGTTTATTTACGATCTTTTAAATACGGATGTAGCTCCAAAGGACCATTCAGTCCAGGACTTTTATTAGCTTTTAATGTTAAAATCCAATAGTTTTCTCTCTTCAATACTAAATTATTATAATCTCCACCTCTCGGATTTTTATTAACTTTATCTATTGCCAAGAAGTTAAACACATAGGGCCAGATATTCAAACTGCACCATTCTGTGGCTCAAGCCCTTGTGCTGCTCAAAAAAGTTGCACAGGGGTGTGGCCAGGGCGATATTCAATGGAGTTGCACTATTGAGCAACTTCTTTGAATATCGCCCTCTGGCCTCAGCCACTGTGCATGGCGCAGTGGAACTTGCACCACCGCAAGTGGTCAGAGTGGAGCATTCACATGCGGCGGCGCAAGTTCCATCATGCCATGTGCAAACCTGCGATATTCAAAAGGTGATATGCAAATAGGGCCATAATTTATGCAAGGTGCAGGGGGGCCATTTGCATCTAATTATGGCCCCATTTGCATGCCATTAGCATGCAGGTGTGCCGATCCCCGACGACTTGTGCCTGGCGCCTTGCCAGGCAGCAGCCATCGGGGACTGACGCCCCCTGCAGCCCAATCGTGGGCAGAACAGTATTCGTCACCCCAGCAGCCCAATGGGGCATCATGTAAACTCCCCAGTAGCCCGATCGCGGGCTACGCGTAATCCGTCCTCCCCACCCCACCGACCTAGCCGATCGCGGGCACAGCAACTCCCCACCCCTGACTAGCCCGATTGCGGGCATAACATCAACCCCAAGACCAATATCCCTGGTGGTCCAGTGGACTGTAAGCCAATCGGGGCATAAGGTCAAACCCACCCCCAAGTCCAATATCCCTGGTGATCTAGTGGCCCCCACCCACCCACCCACCACCCACAGAGCCCCACCATCCCGCTCCCCGTCAGCCAGCGGGCAGCAGCACCCACCGCCTGCCACCCGCCGCCCACCGACTTAATTCATTCACATATCTGGACTGCCTTATGCGGTATGGGCATGCCCATTGGCTCTTGCTTTGAACCAATGGGCATGCAGTCCTACTGAGCTGTCAGTCGGCAGGCGGCGGGCGGCAGGTGGAGGGTGCTGCCGCCGCCTGCTGATGGGGAGCAGGTGGTGGGCTCCATGGTGGGTGGGGGTGGGGGCCACTAGAGCACAGGGATATTGGACTTTGGGAGGTGAGGTTTGACCCCATGCCTCGGTGGGCTTTGGGGTCCACCGACCACCAGGGATATTGGTCTTTTGGGGGTGGGGTTGACGTTATGCCGCAATCGGGCTAGTAGAGGGTGGGGGTAGCTGTATACTCACGATTGGGCTAGTTGAAGGTGGGGAGTTGCTGTATGCCATGATCGGGCTAGTGGGGGGTGGGGGATGAATTACTGTATGCCCTTGATTGGGCTGCTGCGGGGACTACTCTGCTGCCCGCGATCGGGCTACATGGGGGGGTTACTATTATGCCCACGATCGGGCTGCTGGGGGGACACCGGAAACAAGTGGAGGGCCACCCACAGGTGGCAGCTGCTGTGCTGCACCCTGCAATGCAGCAGTTCACCTGTGGGTGGCCCTCGACTTGATCCTTTTTTTTGCCTAAAGTTGTATAGGCGCAGGTAGGGGGTTGTGCCTGCATAACTCTGCATGGCCCAGCTGAATATCAGGCTATGCAGTTTATGCATGGTTCCTCGCCCTTCAGTTGCACATGACTTCATTAGCATTGCGCTGCTGCTCAGCATGATTTGGGGGGGCACAACTGCCTCCTGCTGAATATCGCAGAATGGCGCATTTCGGACTTGCGCAGGTGCAACCCTATTGCGCATGGCTCAGCTCCTTTGAATATCTGGGCCATGATGTTTAGGCTGTTTTGCCATAGTGACATGAGCTGCTGTAGCATAAGTAATGTCCCCTCTCTGGATAGCATGCACATGTTCTCCAATCTTAATCTTAAAATTTCTAATAGTTTTACCTACATAAAATGTACTACATTTACAAATAGCCAGATAATAACTCCTTGTGTATCGCAATTAATAAATTGTCTAACCTCGAATCTTTTATTGCTATTGGGGCTAGAAAACCAATTGTCCTGCATCATAAAATCACAATAAATGCATCTTTTACATTTAAAATTCCCTTTCTTATTATTCAACCATGTCCCTTTCGATTTAATTCCAAAATGACTCCGTGTTAATAAATCTCGTATAGTAGGGACTTTTTTGAAGCAAAATCTCACTGGCTTGCTAACCACTTCACATAATCCTGGTTTTACTCCCAGCACATGTCAATGTTTTATTACATTTTCAAGTTCCTTTGCATGTGCTGAAAAATCTGTCATATAATTAAAACGATACTCAACATTTTGGTTCCTACCATTGTTTTGTAAAAGATTGTTCCTTTCAGTATTTCTAGCCCTAAAAAGGGCTTCACTTATATTATTTTTATCATAGCCCCTCTGTATTAATCTGCTTGTTAGTTGCTCTGCTCCCCTTTCAAAATCTTCTATGTTTGTACAATTATGCCTAGTTCTATGAAACTGGCCAATTGGTATGTTCCTTTTTACATGCGGAGGATGACAACTATTAGCTAAAAGCATGGTATTGCTATCAACCTTCTTACGATACAAATCAGTCTTTACTTTCCTATTCTCCTTATATCCCATCATCAAATCTAAAAACGTAAGTTGTTTCCTCAAATAAGTCACTGTAAATTTTGAAAAAGGGTTTGTTTCATGCAAATATTTTACAAAGTAATCCAAGCTTTCCTCATCCCCCTGCCACAAAACAAATATGTCGTCAAAAAAACATTTCCAACATATCATTTGTCTGTTAAAAACATTCACATCATTATTAAAAATGAGTTCCTCCTCCCATTTCCCCACAAATAAATTAGCAAAAGACGGTGCTCACGTTGCTCCCATGGCTGTTCCCCATATCTGTAGAAAAAGTTCCACATCAAATGTAAACATATTGCACTTCAAAATACATTCCAAAAATTTAATCAAAAGATCAGAATTACTAATATTCACATTATTAAGAAAGAAAGCCACTGCATCTAGTGCTTCCTCATGTGGAATGTTAGTATAAAGTGACTCAATGTCCATTGTGACTAAAAGTCCATTTTCTGGTAATGTCACATGTTCAAGGAAATTTAAAATCTCTTCCATATACTTAATATATGAAGGTAAATTCCACACTAAAGGTTTTAAAAATGAATCCACATATCTCAAAAGTGGTTCTGTCAAAGAACCTATGCCACTAACTATAGGGCATCCTGGAGGGTTTTCCAATGTTTTATGAACTTTCGGAAGAATGTAGAAAGTGGCCCTGGTGGGATTAGAAACAGTGAGGTAGTTCTTCACGTTTTGATCTATAAGTCCTTTTGCAAATGCATCTTTTATTGTTTCATCAATCCCATATTTAAAATCATATGTTGGATCATCTTTAATTTTATGTAGTATTGGGTATTGTAAATTTGTCTCTGCACTTCCGAAACATAATTGTCTTTATTCATTGGGACCACTTCTCCACCTTTATCTGCTTGCTTTATCATAATCTCTGCATCCCTTTGCAGTGTGTGAATAGCTTCCCTTTCAGTTTTCCTCAAATTTTGATAGAAAACACTGCTTGGAGGGGAACACAAAGCTTCAATATCTCTTTCAACTAATTCTTTGAAAATAGTCACTGCTGCACATGGGGGTTGGGGGGGGGCACCAAACTGAGGGATTCTTAAAACGTGTGGACTCATTTACACCTTGTCCCATTTCTGTTAAACCCAACATTTCTCTTCGAGAATAAAAAGCTTTGATGTTAAGTTTTCGGCTATTTAAAAGCAAGTCTATTAAAGTCTGAACCTGATTTAAAGGAGTCGTTGGTGCAAAACCCAATCCTTTCTTTAGTAAATCAGTTTCTCCAGTAGTTAAATTATGCTTCGATAAATTAATAATTTGACTTATAGAGGTATCAGAAAGATCATTTCTTACCTTCTCTGTTGGTTCTGACCTCTGTTCCCAAAAGGTTTTCTCCACATATTCCGCCCCCTGTAAAGTCCTTGAAAGGTCCTGTTGCCATACTGTCTTCCTATTTCTTCTCCCTCATCAAATTATCTTTCACTTTGAAAATCCCGTGTTTCTTCCTGGAATCTTGGACTTCTTTGCAGAGGTGGTGAGACATAAGGTGCAACATAAGTCTGATGTTTCTTTGCTGTATTTAACAATAAGCTGCATAAGTTTCGAACTTGCATCCAACAAAATATTTTCCCACTCCTGAATAAATACTGGACTCTCAGCCCACATGCTGGTTCTTTTAATAGCCACATGTTGGTTCTTTAATAGTTTTAAACCTCTCAGGACTTTTTTAATATGGTCCCAAGAGGTTTAAGACTATTAAAGGAACCAGCATGTGGGGCTGAGAGTCCAGTATTTAGTCAGGAGTGAGAAAATATTTTGTTGGATGCAAGTTCGAAACTTATGCAGCTTATTGTTAAATATAGCAAAGAAACATCAGACTTATGTTGCACCTTATGTCTCACCACCTCTGCAAAGAAGTCCAAGGTTCCAGGAAGAAACACGGGTTTTTCAAAGAGAAAGAGAATTCGATGAGGGAGAAGAAATAGGAAGACAATATGGCAACAGAACCTTTCAAGTACGTTACAGGGGGAGGAATATGTGGAGAAAACCTTTTGGGAACAGAGGTCAGAACCAACAGAGGAGGTAAGAAATGATCTTTCTGATACCTCTATAAGTCAAATTATTAATTTATCGAAGTATAATTTGACTACTGGAGAAACTGATTTACTAAAGAAAGGACTGGGTTTTGCACCAACGACCCCTTTAAATCAGGTTCAGACTTTAATAGACTTGCATTTAAATTGCCGAAAACTTAACATCAAAGCTTTTTATTCTCGAAGAGAAATGTTGGGTTTAACAGAAATGGGACAAGGTGTAAATGAGTCCACATGTTTTAAGAATCCTGTTTGGTGCCCCCCCATGTGCAGCAGTGACCATTTTCAAAGAATTAGTTGAAAGAGATATTGAAGCTTTGTGTTTCCACCAAGCAGTGTTTTCTGTCAAAATTTGAGGAAAACTGAAAGGGAAGCTATTCACACACTGCAAAGGGATACAGAGATTGTGATAAAGCAAGCAGATAAAGGTGGAGCAGTGGTCCCAATGAATAAAGACAATTATGTTTCGGAAGTGCAGAGACAAATTTACAATACCCAATACTACATAAAAATTAAAGATGATCCAACATATGATTTTAAATATGGGATTGATGAAATAATAGAAGATGCATTTGCAAAGGGACTTTTAGATCAAAACATGAAGAACTACCTCACTGTTTCTAATCCCACCAGGGCCACTTTCTACATTCTTCCGAAAGTTCATAAAACATTGGAAAACCCTCCAGGACGCCCTATAGTTAGTGGCATAGGTTCTTTGACAGAACCACTTTTGAGATATGTGGATTCATTTTTAAAACCTTTAGTGTGGAATTTACCTTCATATATTAAGTATATGAAAGAGATTTTAAATTTCCTTGAACATGTGACATTACCAGAAAATGGACTTTTAGTCACAATGGACTTTGAGTCACTTTATACTAACATTCCACATGAGGAAGCATTAGATGCAGTGGCTTTCTTTCTTAATAATGTGAATATTAGTAATTCTGATCTTTGATTAAATTTTTGGAATGTATTTTGAAGTGCAATATGTTTACATTTGATGGGGAACTTTTCCTACAGATATGGGGAACAGCCATGGGAGCAACGTGTGCACCGTCTATTGCTAATTTATTTGTGGGGAAATGGGAGGAGGAATTCATTTTTAATAATGATGTGAATGTTTTTATCAGACAAATGATATGTTGGAAATGTTTTTTTGACGACATATTTGTTTTGTGGCAGGGGATGAGGAAAGCTTGGATTACTTTGTAAAATATTTGCATAAAACAAACCCTTTTTTAAAATTTACAGTGACTTATTTGAGGAAACAAATTACGTTTTTAGATTTGATGATGGGATATAAAGAGAATAGGAAAGTAAAGACTGCTTTGTATCGTAAGGAGGTTGATAGCAATACCATGCTTTTAGCTAATAGTTGTCATCCTGCGCATGTAAAAAGGAACATACCAATTGGCCAGTTTCATAGAACTAGGCGTAATTGTACAAACATAGAAGATTTTGAAAGGGGAGCAGAGCAACTAACAAGCAGATTAATACAGAGGGGCTATGATAAAAACAATATAAGTAAAGCCCTTTTTAGGGCTAGAAATACTGAAAGGAACAATTTTTTGCAAAACAATGATAGGAACCAAAATGTTGAGTATTGTTTTAATTATGTGACAGATTTTTCAGCACATGCAAAGGAACTTGAAAATGAATAAGAAAACATTGGCATGTGCTGGGAGTAGAACCAGGATTATGTGAAGTGGTTAGCAAGCCAGTGAGATTTTGCATCAAAAAAGTCCCTACTATAGGAAATTTATTAACACAGAGTCATTTTGGAATTAAATTGAAAGAGATATGGTTGAATAATAAGAAAGGGAATTTTAAATGTAAAAGATGCATTTATTGTGATTTTATGATGCAGGACAATTGGTTTTCTAGCCCCAATAGCAACAAAAGATTCGAGGTTAGACAATTTATTAATTGCGATACACAAGGAGTTATTTATTTGGCTATTTGTGATTGTAGTGCATTTTATGTAGGTAAAACTATTAGAAATTTTAAGATTAGGATTGGAGAACATGTGCGTGCTATCCAGAGAGGGGACATTACTTATGCTACAGCAGCTCATGTCACTATGGCAAAAGATCCTGAACATCATGTGTTTAAGTTCATGGCAATAGATAAAGTTAATAAAAATCCGAGAGGTGGATATTATAATAATTTAGTATTGAAAAGTGAAAACTATTGGATTTTAACATTAAAAGCTAATAAAAGTCCTGGACTGAATGATCCTTTGGAGCTACAGTACATCTGTATTTAAAAGATCGTAAATAAACTAATTGTGTTGACATTCTTTAAAAGGTTGTTTTAGATCACTGGAATTAATTTTAAAGGAATAATTTTGTTTCATTAAATATGGGCTATTGGATTTAAATGTTTGATTGGCTGTTTTATGCTTTACATGAAAGACTTATTCCTCCCCCCCCCCATTAATTATACTCTACTCTCCCTTTGTCTACTGTTGGGTGATGATTTTAGGTTTAAGTTAACCTATTTATATGTATTATTGTAGTATGTAAGTTATTTGTTAGGAATAGAATGTAGTTTGTAAGCTAATATGATTATAGCCAATGATAGATATTTTGTGAATGATAAATAAGTGTTTAAAGACAGGAGTTCGATTTGGTTTTTAATTTATACTAATTGATGTGATGAATTGCATCTGTTTAGACAATTAACTACTAGATAAATACAGTGTTCTCTGGGCATTCATTTAATACCTTTGATAAAGGACTGTGGGGTCAGTCCGAAATATGTCAGGAACTTTGTCTTGTTACGTGTTTTTTTTAAATAAATGTTTTACATTATACGTGTTTCTCTTATGAGTTTTGTATGTGCCTGAAACCTTTTTGCTATTCAATCCTAAGGAATTCTGGAAGCAGGTGAACTCACTAATCAATTGCAAGACCACAGAAGTCCTTAGCTCATCACAGTCCAGGACTCTGTTCTCTCTGACCCCCCCCTTCCATCGCCACTGGCTTCAATTCATTATGTTTGCTTGCATGCATGTGCAAGAAACATAGTGAGATGATCCAAAATGCAGTGCCATACAGTTGAAAGGGAGAGCACCGCTTGAGTGAGCAGTGCTCCCCCTCCCCACACACACACGCATGCATGTGAGCACGCATATTGCGTGCTCATGTGCTCCTACCTCCCCCCACGCACACACTGTATGGCTGACGGGGTGCCCAATCCCCCGTCGGCTTCACCCCCCCCAAAAAAAACAAGCTTTCCAGTTTCCACACTGGGAGCCCACCCCAGCGTGGCAACAACTGTTATTGCTGATGGGGTGCCTCATCCCCATCGGCTCCAGGCCCCCAAAACAGCCTTCCAGCTGCCATGCTGGAGCCCACCCCAGCATGGAAAACATCCTGTGGTGTCTTCAAAAAAACCTGTAAACAAAAAGTCCCTCATAGTCCTCCTGCCCCCACCCGCACCCACCCACTGTGCACCCTGCCTTCCCACACCCCCACCTCACCCCATACTTACCTCCAGAGTCCGGTGCGATGATCTTCGGTGGACTGAGAACACGTCTGCACTCTTCAAAGCCGACCGCGAACCGAGGAAATGCTGGTAAGCTGTATAATGTAATAAATAGAGTTTTTTCAACTTTGATGCATATCTCAGGCATTTTTTTAAATTTTTGCACCAAATTTTCAAAATGGGGTTTTTGGGACCCCTCCTCATGAATTCTTGTATGGCGTTAATCGGGCCTGAAGGGTGGTTTCAGTGTCACTGCACGCAATCACCTTTAGGGACCGATTATGGAAACGACAGTGTCAGTGTTCATAAGGTGGGCTCTCAAAAAGTCTGTTTTGCAAATTTGGTGAAAAAATTCCTAAAAATGACTGTTTTACAAGCATGCGTTGCGCAGTTCCTACGCACGTTCGTAAGTTTGCAAATTTTTAATATTTGTACTCCAGATTTTCAACATTGCCATTTTGCCACACCTCTTTATGAACAGTACAGCTGACATTTTTCACGTCACCCAAAATGTGTTTCCATGCATATAGCACACAATGGCGCAGTCGGTTTGCGCAATCAATGTTTGGGACAGATTAAGAAAATCACAGTGACACTGTTCATGATCAGAGGTCTTAAAATGGCTATGTTGAAAATTTGGTGAAAAAATTCCCCAAAATGACTGTTTTAGGAGCGCACATTGTGCAGTTCCTATGAACATTTGCAAGTTTGCAAATTTTAATATTTGCATGACAGATTTTCAACATTGCCATTTTACCACACTTTCTTATGAGCAGTACAGCTGCCATTTTTGACATCTCACCCAAAATGTGTTTCCGCACATGTAGTGCACAATGGTGCAGTCAGTGTGCTCAAGCAATGTTTGGAACAGATTAAGAAAATCACAGTGACACTGGTCATGAGCAGAGGACTTAAAATGGCTGTGTTGAAAATTTGGTGACAAAAGTCCATAAAATGACTGTGTTATGAGTGAGCATTGTGCAGTTTCCACGCACCCTTGTAAGTTCATGAATTTGCAATATTTTCAGTCCAGATTTTCACCAGTGGCATTTTTCCACACTTCTTTATGAACAGTACAGCTGTCATTTTTCACAACATGGCTGAAATGTGTTTTCACACTTTCAGCACAGAAATGCATGGTGCATGGTCACTGTGGGAAATCATTGTTCGGGATAGATAAAGAAAATCACAGTGACACTGTTCATGACCGGAGGTCCCAAGATGCCTGTGTTGACAATCTGCTGTGAAAAATCCCCAAACTTATTCATTACGGTTGCGCGTTGCACAGTTTCTACGCACGCTCTTGACTTCACCAGTTTTTTAAATATTTTCACTGCAGATTTTCAACATTGCCATTTTTTATACCTCCCCATGAACAGTACAGCTGTCATTTTTTACATCCTGTTCGGAATGTGTTTTTGCACCTGTGGTGACAAATGCCGTAGTCGCTGTGCAAAAGCAGCTTCCGGCTAACACACTGATATTGCCTCTGTTCATGAGGTGGGGGGGTCACAAAAAAAAACATGTTGAAAATTTGGAGTGAAAATACCAATGAATGCCTGAGGTGTTAGAGTCTCCAACCAAAATGCCCCACCCTGTAGAGAATGACAGGCATCAGGGCTGTGACTTGGGATTGTTGCCTGCAATGCTCATACCATTCCACCCCCACCCACACCCTGCAGCCACTGAGAGGCATTGAGGTGTGCCGTTGACTCTTTGGCACCAAAGTTCACCCCATTCTCCTATACCAGACCCATCTTACCGTATTTCCTGATGGAATGGGGTGCGCATAAGGGCCAAAGACCCCAAGGCACACCATGACACTTGGTGTCTGCACGGTAGGGTGTGGTGAAATGGCATGGCCGTTATGCCTGATGACCCAAAGGCACACCCCAATGCCTGTCACTATCTGCAGGGTGGTGATGGGGTTGGCATCAATTCAATACTTCACTGCCATTCCTATTATGCAGCTCTGTAACTCCTACATTACCAATGCCAATGCCAATACCAGCAAGCAAACATTCGGCATTGACAAATGCTTGTTTTTTCCTAACTTTCATAGCTATACCTCTCAATTCACCAATCCCACCCTGCTACCTGACCCTCTTGCTGCAGTAAATCTTGAAGCCCACCCAGCCTTTCACCTGAAACTTGTCTCCCTTAAGCAAGTTTGCCGGCTACTTGCCAGCCTGAAAGCTGATGGTTCTCTTGGCTTTGATACCCTCGAACCTAGATTTATTAAACTGGGGGCTGCTGCCCTCACTTGCCCTGTCTGTGACCTCTTCAACCGGTCCTTTCTCTTGAGCACTGTCCCGGATAAGTGGAAAGTTGCAGTGGTTGTTCCAGTTCATAAGGGCTGCCTTAATACCACAGTTGAGAATTACAGGCCCATCTCAATCCTCTGTCCACTTGCCAAAATCCAGGAACGTATTCTATACAACCACCTACAGGACTACCTAAACCTCCATCATCTGCTCTCCCCATTCCAGCATGATTTCTGGAAAAATCATAGCATCCTTACTGCCTTAACCAAAGTCACCTCCAATCTGTTCTTTGCCACGGACCAAGGCCTTACCACTGGGGCTATCTTTGTTGATCTGACTAAAGTCTGTGACTTGGTCAGTCATGGTCTTCTGCTGCATCAGCTACATCTCCTTGGTCTTGACACCAATGTCATACTTTGGGTCCAGAGTTATCTTTCTGACAGCTCACAAAGGGTCAAGTGGGCTGGCTCTTTCTCCAAACTCAGACTTGTTTCCCATGGAGTACCTCAGGGCTCCATCCTGGGCCCACTCCTGTTCTCCCTCTTCATTAACGAGTTACCTAACAATTGTGGAGGGGCCTCTGTGCATCTCTATGCAGATGATCCCATTATCTACCACTCCTCTTCTGACATCGGGTGGATCAACAACATATTAGTGCATGATTTTCATGCTCTTGAGGACTGATTCCTTGAACATCAACTAGTTCTGAACACAAACAAAAATAAAAGCATGTTGTTCTCCCATCCACCATGATCTACGCACAATAATCTCCCCTTATGATCCTCGCTCATAATGGTGATGTCCTTGAATCAGTTCAATCCTTTAAATACTTGGGAGTCACCCTTGATACAGCACTTTCTCTTTACACTCATGTCACCCTCCTTACCAAATCTATAAACCAAAAGCTTGGCATGCTTTACCAAATCCATCCCTTCCTCACATCAGCCTCTAATCTTAAGATCACAGCTGCCTCGCTCCTTCCCCTCCTAACTTATTGCACACCTCTTTTGCTCACAGCCAACTCAACAGTCCTATTCTGTCTTAAACAGGCCTATCGGGGTGTGGTCTGGCCACCAATGAAATGGCTGCCTGAATCTTAACTCTGCTACATCTGGTTCCAATCCATAGCTGTCTGGCTTTACCCTGGGGTGTTGTGCTCATTAAAATACACCTTCCTGCATGGTTTAATAACCCCCTATCATCCAGTGCAATTATTTTGTGGTTGTACGGTGGTCTCGTATGTTATTTCAGCACCGTCACTAGCAAGTCGCCCACTTCACTAGGCCGTGAGAGCCGCGGTCTTGACTCCACGTTAGCGTGCTCAGTCCAAACTTTGGGTCACCAGATCTGAGACTGAATATGAGTATTGCCCTGACTACCCTTTCCCAAGTTGTAATGGAGAACAGTACCACTTCCTCTACTGTACCAACAATGATGACATCAAACTTACAAGCTGGATCGTTGGGGGACTCTCTTAATTATATTATCCATATGCTCGAGACGGTGCTTTTAAGGGATGGATGATATCAATACCACACTGACAGGCACCACGGCTTTTGTGCATATGCTCCAGGATCGACTGAATGTAGCTGAACAATGAGCGGAGTCCCTGGAAGTACAGAAAGCTAGACTGCAGCAAAAAGTCCTATCAGAAACAGAGAAACCAGTGACCTTGATGGCGAGGATGGAAGACCAAAAAAATAGAGGGTGACACAATAATTTGCACATTATTGGCATTCCAGAAGGTGCAGAGGGTACTTCAATGGAGAGATTTTTAAGTGAAGCACTACCTGCAATGCTAGGGGAATGATGGAGGAGACCAGTGGAGGTGGAACGGGCCCACCACATTACTGGCAGGAAAGACAGATACAATACCCTACCTAGGCCAATAATAGCTTATTTACTGTGGTACTCAACTAAGGAGCACATACTCCAAGCAGCCTGAGACCCAGGAGAAGTTCAATGGCAGGGGGCAACAGTATCCATCTACAGGGATTTTGCACAGGAGACTGCCAGCAGACGATGAGCTTACGGGCCTCTGAAAAAATGTATTTCTGTATACAACTTCTAGTACCGATTTAAGGGACTTACCAAACTTCTAGTGTTCAAGGAGGGAAAGGAAATCCTGGCAGATGGCCCAACAGAAGTGGGACGATGGATAACTAAATACTGGCCCAATATGCCCTTGCAGACTACATCTCCCAGAAGGCTCTGGGAATCTGATGATGCTGTAGCACCTAGGAACCTTTCTCCCATCAAACATCCTCCAGGGGATCACAATGCAAATGGACTGGTGTCCTCTTCTACAAATTCCCTAGGGCTAAGGACTCAGTTTGTGCATTATCACTGGCTAAATCGAGCCCCCACAGTCGATCAAACAGTTCTTCCCCTCAGACCTGTAGGAATGCATGTTTGTGCCAGACAACGATCGAGAAGTGGTCAGTCTGCTCCAGCTGAGCAAATGGGCATCCTTCCTCCTGCTAAAATTCCTCAATATGACCCTTCCCGATATCCTAAAGAGGATCACTCTTCTGGACCTGAACGGCACAATGAACCTCAGATGGAATGGGCTGATATCCCGGACTCTTCTTTAGTGGAAGTGGTGGATCCCTCTGGGAAGTCAAAACCGGGTGAAAAAACATATGCTGCTGCCATTACGGTATCTCCGATTCCTTCGGTGGGCCTCCTAAATTCGCAGCGAACTGTTGAAAATCTCCCTATATGCAACAAAGGACCTAATGGGCGAACCTGATAACTCGCAAACAATACCATCCCTTTATGTTTTCTGTATATATGGCGTGAGTCCTTTGTTAGTAATTGAGTAGCAGTATACTTGGGGAGATGGTAATTAACACTGTTCCGACTGGCTTCACCTAGTCTGGATCCAATTTAGTACTCCCCATCAGTTTTGGATCCTGAATTTTCAATAGCAAAATGGCCTTTATGGTGAACGATAGGGCTGAGTTAACCAACTCCCCTCATTTCTTTTTCTTTACCTCCTCCCTCACCCCCCCTCCATTATTGATACCTCCCTCATCCCTTCCCCCCTCCCTTCTCCCCCCACAGTGGTTATTTGTAGCACTCCTGGATTGAATACCAGGCAAAGAGTGGTGCATTTCTGTCTGTTGCCTATTTACTCTTCTGCCCTAGAGCATAGACAGTTGTGGAGCTGAGGGTACCCTTCCTCTTAGGTACCTTCATTCATTCGCGAAAACCTCTCTATTGCTCTTAGCGTACTAACGCTTGTTGTTGTTATCTTGTTGTTATCTTTAGTTGGAGTAGTATTATATCCTGGTAGATTTATAAGGAAACACAGGTTCCAGATACAGCCAATTGGCACTGAATACAGCTAGTACTTAGAGGACTCCTTCTAACTGTTCACTTCCCTTTAGGATTACAGTACTGAGTGGTGGGGTACTATAGAAATATTCATTGTACTGGTTCTATTAGTCTGTGAACTTATAGGATCTAACATTTGTGATTTACTAGCCTGAAAGTTTGTCATTGTCCCACAGGTATTCTCCCTCTTAGTGCCCTCTCTGATTGGTCAATATGGATGGGAAAATGCCCAGCCTACGACTAGTGTCCTGGAATGTGAAAGGCCTAAACCATCCAATAAAACACACTAAAGTAATACAACATCTTCATTCTCTACGTACCGAAGTAGCTCTGCTACAAGAAACTCATCTCCTTAGCAGATCTATCTCCTGGCTTAGAAAATCATGGGTGGGGGAGGTATATGACAGCTCAGCTTCCTCCAAGACAAAGGGTGTTGCTATCCTCCTTAGGCGTTCCAGTGTATGGATGGTAGAAGTTTCTAAATCTGACAATCAGGGGCATTGGATATCGGTCAGATTAACTTCCCGGGCCAGGAAACTGATTTTGGGGAATGTGTATGCACCTAACACTGATCAAGCCAACTTTTTCCCCAGTTTGAGCCAAGCCGTTTCTTCTCTGAACCAACCTGATGCCTCTAACCCCCCTGTGATTTTAATTTGGTGTCTGACATTTTTATCGATAAGTCCAAGCCCACCCTCCAGACGCATCCTAAATCCCACGCTGCCCTTATGGAGTTACAGACTGAATGGGGACTGGTGGATGTTTGGAGGCATGATAATCCCTCTTGTCAAGATTATTCATATTTCTTGGTGTCACATGGGGTTTATAGTCATATCGATTACTGGCTGGCAAACAAGGCTGCATCCAGTGCTCTAATAAAACTATAGGTAATATTACTATATCTGACCATGCACCGATAACTACTACTTATACCCCCCAGGATCCAACCCCCAAAGCACAAGATGGAGATGTAGCCCACTCCTAGTTAAGGATTCAGAGTTTCAAAGAACAAATCAAAAGGCGGCCCAGGACTACTTTGACCTTAAGATGGAATGTGGGGCCTCGGTAGGTACAATCTGGGAGGCCATCAAGGCCAACATTAGGGGTCATATTATTTCCTTTGCAGCATACAGGAACAAGTCCAGAAAAAAGAGCTGGATAAGCTGCAAACTGAACTTATGGCCCTGGAGGCATGCTTTAAGGCCTCCCCTACTGCTATTAGGGATATATCCCTGGTTCTCAGTATTGCAGGCCTCAAGTATCAGATTACTGCCTTGCTCCATAAAAATGCAGAGTGAATTCTTATTCACTCGAAGCATTCCTATTGGGAAGGGGGTGATAAGGAAGGGAAACTTTTGGCCTATCAACTGCGCAAGCAAAAGGCCTTGACAAAAATTCATGCCCTTCGGTCGGCATCTGGCTCAGTAGTCACTGACCCAGTTGGCATCAATAGAACCATGATAGCGTTCTATCAATCCTTATGTGAAACTCAATCCTCTATGACACCTTCCCAGATATCTACTGGTCTTTCACAGTTTTGTCACAGTTTTAACATCCCCACTTTATCCCCTGAACAGGCAGGCCTACTGGAGGCTCCAGTTACTGCCCTAGAACTTCATCAAGCATTATTTCACATGGCTAAAGGTAAAGCGCCGGGCCCAGATGGGATGACTGCCGAACTTTATTAAACCATGGAACAACAAATTACTCAGCTGTTGTTGCAAGTGTTACAGGCTGCACAATACTTGGGTTCCCTTCCACCCTAGATGAATGAAGCCCTGATTACCCTCCTACCCAAGAAATCTAATGCCCCTCTTAACTGTGCTTTCGCCCCATCTCGTTAATTCCTGTGGATGCGAAAATTTTGGCCAAGATATTGGTAGCTAGGTTGCACAAGGATTTGTCAGCCTTAATATACCCTTCTCAGGTGGGCTTTCTTCCTGGAAATGTGGTTCAGACAATACTAGGCTACTACTGAACCTAAAGTGGCTAGCGGCTAAATCTAAAATCCTCATGGCTGCTTTGGCTGTTGACTTCGCTAAAGCGTTTGATTCTACTGAATGGAACTATTTACATGAAGTCCTGTTGCAGTATGGTTTTGGTCCCCAATTTTGCCGTTGGGTGGCGACTCTCTATAACTCTCCCACAGCCCGAATATTAACAAATTCAGAAATCTCCCCTTCTTTTCTACTCCACAGGGGTACCCGACAAGGTTGTCCCCTGTCCCCCCTACTTTTTCTGATTGCATTAGACCCCCTAATTAGAGCTTTACATAGCACTAAAGGTGTTCAGGGCATCACAGTACATTGTACCCCTTATGTGGTGGCTGTCTCTGCCGACGATTTATAGCTCACTTTATCCCACCCTCACCAGTCACTTCCGATAGTGCTCACAGTCCTACAAGAGTTCTCTGCACTTTCAGGACTACGAGTAAATCAGAAGAAAACAACCCTAGCTCCCCTTAACCCACTGCGCACTCAGGACTGTCTTGTAGGTACGGAGCTAAGTTGGACTGCCCAGGGTTTTACCTATCTGGGGGTGTTTATTCCCACTAATTGACTGGATCTCGTATCCTCCAATTTTGCTCCACTCCTAAAACAGCTAACTACAGAAGTTGACCATTGGCACAAACTATACCTTTCCTTACCAGGTAAAGTGGCAGCGGTTCACATGTTATTCCTTCCCAGGGTGATGTACTTGTTCAATAATCTTCCAATACATCTCTCACAAAAAACTTTTCCCCTCACTTGAAAAGTTAGTAGCCTCCCTTCTCTGGGAAAGTAAGCCGCATAGGTGGGCAAAACACAAATTAAGGGCACACTGGGCCAGGGAGGCCTTGGAGTTCTGAGGTTTCAGGGTTACCATCTGGCTGGGGTAGTGGCGCAGACCACAAAATGGTTTGTTCCCATGGCAGCACCTGTTCCCTTATGGGTCACTTTAGAATCCAGTATAGTATCACCCACTCCACTTAGGTCTCTACTTGCTCCTGACACACCATTTGCAAACAGGCTTTCTCCTATTATTGGCGAATCCAGATATGTCTGGCGCCGATGAATGACTATCTCACATACCCCCAAAATAGCCTGGAGTCCCCCTATAGAATATGTGACTTTGTGGCATAATAACTTTATTACCATAGGTGGGGAGCCCATTAGGTGGCTGTCATGAGAGGCCAAAGGAATTTGTATAGTGCAGGATCTTCTATTGCCTGACTCGAATATTTTGTTATCCTTTAGCCAGCTTCAACAGAAGTTTCATCTACCTAATATGGACTTTTGGAAACACCTCCAAATACATATTATTTATTTATTTATTAAAGTTTCGGAATTACAAACCTTTGAGTCAGAGACTCTTTTGCAAAGGCTCCACGTCAGAACAAACAGATACATTTCTTTAAGACAGATTGAACATACGTCATTAAATTAGGATAATACATTGGTACTTTACAGTAATTACATCAAACATTTACTGTAATTGGTTTGTCTCTCTAGGGTTGATTATAGACCCTGGGTCATTGAGGTGTAGTGAGATTAGTTGCAGCCACACGTCTTGGAGTCAATGAGATGTCTCTTGATTCTGTTTTTAAATTGGCCTAGACTAGGGCCCAGGGAGATGGAAGAAGGGAGTTTATTGAGCCAGATGGGAGCCCAATAGCTGAAGGACCTTTGTCCTAGTGTGGTTCTGCAGTGGGGGACAAGGATGGGAGTGCTTGCCTGGTGCCTAGGGGTGCTCCTGTGGAGGTTAGGTTGGATGAGGGTGTATAGGCCAGTGGGTGCAAGCTGCATGAGTATCTTTTTGGCTTGGAGAAAAGTGTGGTATTTTAGCCTTCCTTTGAAGTTCAGCCAGTCCGCTCTTTTGTAGAGGTTGCCGGTGTGGGTAAGTCTATCACTTTCTGTGACCAGTCGGCAGGCTTTATTGAGGGCAAGACTGATGCAATTAAGGGCTGTGAGGTCAGCCGTCCTGTATATTATTATCCCGTAGTCAACCAGTGATAGGACTGAGCTAGTTACAGCCAGCCATAGGGCCTGTGCTGGGAGGCATTGTCTGTGCCTATGGAGAATCCCTAGTCTGGTGTTTACTGAGGAGGAGAGATGGTTGATGTGTGTGTGTGATAGGTAAGGCAAGTGTCAAGTGTGATGCCTAGGTATTTGAAGTGTGGGACCTGTTCAGTTTGGATGCTCTGATAGCTAGAGATGTTAAGGTGGGTGCTACTGTAGGGATTTTGGTGGTGCACAAAGATCATGGATTTGGTTTTAGTGCAGTTTAGTATTATTCGATGGTCAGTGAACCAGTCTTCTAGTTCATGAAAGTAATTTTGTAGCGTGTGTTGGAGGGAGTTGGGAGTGCTCTCTTTCCAGTACACTACTGCGTTGTCTGCATAGAGCAGAAGTTTACCACTACAGGCTTTTGGGATGGAGTTGAAGAAGAGGGTGAATAATAGTGGGCCTAGAATTGACCTTTGAGGTACACACGCATGAACTGGTTTCTTGTCTGACAGGGTGGTGTTGATTTTGACTTATTGTGTCCGGTCAGTGAGATAGTTCTTGAACCAGTGTATTGTGTCTGGGGTGAGATTGAGGAAGGGGAGGGGAGTAAGTGGAAAAGTAGAGCATGACTGATGGTGTCGAATGCTTTGGTTAGGTCAACAAAGATTGCGCCTGCTATTCACCCCTGTTCAAGAGCCTCGTGTATGTAAGATGTAAGTTCGAGAAGGGCAGTGGTAATGCTGTGACCTGTTCTGAAGCTGTGTTTTTCTTGGCACAGCAGAGAGTGACTAGCCAGGTACTCTGTGAGTTAGTCTGACACTATTCTTTTGAGGGATTTTGAAGGGGGGGAGTATCATGATGGGTCTATAGTTGCCAGGGTCGGTTGGATCACCCTTTTTAAGGATTAGTATGATAATTCCCCTTTTCCAGAGAGTTGGGAATTGGCCTAGGCGCAGGGAGTAGTTGAATATTTTGGTGAGGTGTGTAAGGGTCACATCTAGAGTTAGAGTATGATTACTTATCTCTTCTCTGTCTAAATCCGAGAAGAAATGGCGTTGGCTGGCCTCTTTACATACCTCCACTTCCTCTAAAGGTCATATTAGTATCTTCTATGCCATTCTTCATGACTCCCAAAATGACCCCTCTGAATCATGTAAAACCAAATGGGAAACCCACATAGGTATGACTATTTCATCCGCAGTGTGGTCCCAATGTCTCAGGGATGCCCACAAGCCATACAAGGATGCCTAAAGCAGTTTCTTGTAGCTTAAAATACTACTACGTTGGTATAGAACTCCAGCCCTTCTCCAGACAATAGGAATTCTCCCTCACTCTAAGTGTTGGAGGTGTCAACAGCCTGAATCACACTTGTTTCATATTTTGTGGACCTATCCTTCAATAACAACTTATTGGATGACTATTTCTTATGAATGTTCACAGATCTTGGGCGTTATTTTGCCCCCCAGATCCCAAACTGCTTTTGGGTGATCTGACTAGTCTAGTCTAGTCTCTCTACCTCGGGTGCTGAGAGAATGGCTCATGTTAGCTTTTCTGGAAGCCAAAAGGCTACTGGTAATGCATTAGCGGCAGAGTAGCATTCCAAGTATGAGCCAATGGCATGCTGCTTTGGCTCGCCTAGCTCTGATGGAATGGCTGACTTATTCACACCGAGGACAATTGACTATATTCATAAGAAATGGGGAGCTTACTTACATTCTTCTTTACGTAAAGTTCCCCCCCCCAGGAATCCTCCCAGTTTAGGGACATAGAGGATGAGACTTGAACTACTTGTTACGAGTTTATTTGAGAGTCAGTGGCTGTTGAAAATATTGATGTGTTATTTCTTGAGGTACATTTTTGTATCCCTGGTATAAGCAAACTTTGTGTATTTTTTCTTTAGATAATATGATCTCTATGGCCTGTAGTATTGGAACATGTAATCAATGTAAGCATTGAATTATAAGTGTTTTTTTGGGCTGTAAAAGTAAAGCTGAAACCTTACAATAAAATCTTATATGATAAACAGGCCTGTCACAGGGTGGGTAGATTTGCTTTGGGGGTCAATTCCTGTTATCACCACTGTGATGTCCTCTCTTCCTTGGGTTAGTTAACCTATGAATCTAAGCTTCGTTTTGCCACCCTATGTCTGATGCACAAACTGGTCATTAAATACAGTCCTCTCTGCCTTGGTGAGTTTGTTTGGCTTTGGCAACTACAGCAAGCCCTTAGGTCCACCTCTCTGCCCCTGCTCATTATGCCCAGACAACGGCTAGCTGTGGCATGAAGATCATTTGCCTTCTCTGCCATGAATGTCTGGAACTCCCTGCCTCACCCCTCGGTATCCTGTTTCTCTTTCCCCAAATTTCAATTCTCATTGCTCTCCCACCTCATTGAAACATAGAAACCTAGAATTTGACGGCAGATAATGACCGCTTGGCCCACCCAGTCTGCCCATTTCCCTACCTAATGGATAAGCTGCAGATCCTAGTTAACCAGCAGCCTACTTCTTCCTACCCCAACCCCCTAGAATTGCCTTATGACTGTCCCATGCATGCTTGAATTCCACCACTGTTTTTGACTCCACAACCTCCTCCAGAAGGCTGTTTCATGCATCCACAACCCTCTCGTGAAAAATACTTCCATTAAATTACCTCTGGCCACCCCCCATCTTCCCAGTGTACTACTTGTTCTTTTTTTCTCTTTTTGAAAGATGCTACCCTCTTGGACTTTGTTGATTCCTTGAGGTACTTGAAAGTTTCTATCATGTCCCCCCTCTCCCTCCTTTCCTCAAGGCTATACATATTAAGCTCCTTAAGTCTCTCTTCATATGTCTTCCGGTGCAGACCATGCACCATTTTAGTTGCCCTCCTCTGGACAGCTTCCATCCTGTCTATGTCTTTGCAGAGATTGGGTCTCCAGAACTGCACGCAGTACTCCAGATGGGGTCTGTCCAGCTGTCTGTACAGAGGGATAATAACTTCCTGTTTTCTACTGGTGATGCCTCTCCCTATGCATCCCAGTATCCCTCAAGCCCTCCTTGCTGCCCTCTCACATTGCTTGCCCACCTTTAGGTCATCTGATATGACTACCCCCAGGTCCCTTTCCATTTTTGTTGTTGTTAGTATCTCACCCCCCATTGTGTACTCTTCCCCTGGGTTTTTGTTTCCCAGGTGCATTACCTTGCACTTCTTAGCATTGAATCTAAGCTGCCATACCTTTGACCATTCCTCTAACCTTGCCAAGTCCCTTCTCATCCTTTCCACCCCACCTTGTGCATCAACACTGTTGCAGATCTTTGTGTCATCTGCAAAGAGACATACTTTTCCTTCCAGTCCCTCTGCAATGTCGCTTATAAAGACATTGAAGAGGACCGGTCCTAATACTGAACCCTGCGTTGCAAGCTAACCCTCTTTTCTTCAGAGTGGACTCCATTTACTATTACTCTCTGTGTCCTATTCTCCAGCCAATTCTTTTCCCAGGCTGTCATCTTGGGACACTCCCAGGCTGGCTAACTTGTATATTAATCTTTTGTGTGGGACTGTGTCAAATGCCTTGCTAAAGTCTAGGTAGGCCATGTCCACAGCCCTCCCTGATGTACTACTTTGGTCACCCAGTCAAAGAAATCTATCAGATTCATCTGGCATGACCTTCCCACTGTGAATCCATGCTGCCTTGGGTCCTGTGCCCCTCTGGCCTCTAGATACTCGACAATTCTTTCTTTCAGAAGTGATTCCATAATTTTCCCTATCACTGAGATTAAACTAACGGGTCTGTAGTTTCCTGCTTCTGCCTTGCTCCCACTTTTGTGAAGGGGAATCACATCTGCTCTCCTCCAGTCCTTGGGTACCACCCCATCCTCCTATGATTTGTTAAAGAGGGTAGTCAGTGGTGTCACTAGTTCTACCCTTAGTTCATTTAGAATTCTGGGATGAATCCCATCAGGCCCCATTGCTTTGTCCACCTTCAGTTTTAAGAGTTCTTTCAGAACCCTTTCTTCTGTAAATGGGCTGGTATCAACTTCTGTATCCAGAGTGTTTCTGTTTGTTTTAGGTACCTCCCCCTCTACATTTGTAAATACTGAGCAAAAATATTTGTTTAGTATCTCTGCCTTTTTCACAGTCACCCTCTGCCCACCCTCCTCCCTTTATTAAGCCTCACTATCCCTCCCTTTGTCTTCCTTCACTCCTGATGTACCTATAAAGGTTTTATCCCCTTCTTAACTGAGTTGGCTATCTTTTCCTCAGTTTGGACCTTTGCTGTTCTGACTGCCTTCCCAGCTTCCGTTTGCTTTAACTGATACAGTTCTCTGTCCTGCTCCTTCTGTGATTCCTTGTACTTTCTGAATGCTTTCTTTTTCTCTTGAACCTTCACTGCCACTTCCTTTGAGAACCATAGTGGTTTCTTACATCGTTTTGTTTTGTTTATTTGCTTCACACAAAGGCTTGTTACCTCTGTGATGGCAGTTTTTATTATTCTCCATTGTTCTTCCACCCCTCCTTCCTGCCCATTTGCTAGTGCATTCCTTAGGCACTCACCCATTTTGGCAAAGTCAGCCCTCCTAAAGTCCAGTACTTTTGCCTTTGTATGGCTTGACTCTATTGCTGTGTTTATTAGAACTGACATTGTTCGATGGTCGCTAGTTCTCAGATGGCTACCCACTTCTACATCTGTGATCCTCTTCCATCTCCATTTGAAAGAACCAGGTCTAAGACTGCTCCCTCTTGAGTGGGCTCCAACACTAGTTGTCTAAGGCATGCCCCCTGTAGGGCATCTAGAATAACCCCACTCTTCAAAGTGGCTGCTGCAATGGCACTCCAGTTAACATCTGGCATATTCAGATCACCCATCAGCAATATCTCCCCTTTTTCTGCCATTCTAAGTATACTTTCTATCATTTCCTTGTCCATTTCCTCCCCCTGAGAAGGGAGTCTGTATACAACCCCTGTGCGGATTGTGGTGCCATTGTCTGTCTCCAAATTTACCCACAGTGCTTCTTCTCCTACCTGTTTACCCTTATGTTCTGTTGCTTTGATTCCTTCCCTTATGTAAAGAGCTACTACTCCTCCTCTTTACCCTCCCTGTCCCTCCTGTAGATAGTGTATCCTGGTATGTTTACATCCAGTCATGGTTTTTGTGTACCATGTTTCTGTGACTGCCACAATATCCAGATGTTCCTCATCCATCAAGGCCACTAATTCAGGAAGCTTGTTACTCAGACTACGGGCATTGGTACTCATTGCTCTCCATTTTTTGATGGCTTTACCTTCTGTTGCAGCATCCCCCACTGACCTTTCTACCTCAGTCTTTTTCTCATTTAGTACCCTGTTTTGTAGGGAGATGCTGGAATTTTCCTGCTGCTTATCAGTGCCTCCTCCTTTGACTAGTTTAAAAGCTTACCAATGAAGCATTTAAACCAATTGCTCAAAAGACTTTTGCCCTTCCTGGACACATGCAGACCATCCTGCCAGTATAAGCTGGTGTCCTTCCAGGTGGAACCCCAGTCCCCAATGAAGCCAAACCCCTGTGCTCCACACCATTTTTTCAACCATTCATTGAACTGCATGGTGCAAAGTACCCTCGCCTCACCCATGCCATTGACAGGCAGCACCTCTGAGAAGGACACTGTGTGTGCTACTTGTCTTAGGCCCCTCCCCAACTCTACAAAGTCCTCCTGCACTGCTCTAATCTCATGATGAGCCAAGTCATTTGTCCCTAGGCAGACAATGATGTCCAGCACAGACTCCCGTGCAGCTGTTCTCGTGATCCTGAGGATGCACTTCCTGTCCCTCCAAGCCATGGCACCAGGCAGGCACCGTTCTTCAGTTTTCCCTGCTCCCCCCAATTCTATCTCCCTAATAATTGAGTCCTCCACCAGGAGCTGCTTCCTTTTCCTGTGGTGTCCTCTGCCTCCTTCTGTAGGCCTCCCTTGTGACAGTTGTCCTCAGCCTCCTTAGTCTCCTCTGTGGGTGCATCCATAGGGGAGCTATGTTCCCCCAGAATGGTGTATGGATTGTGGAGTGGAACAACTGACTGGGTGCACCTCTGTTCCACCATCCTTACCCTCCCTGAGCCCACTGTGGTCAACTGCTGTGCTTTCTTCACAACCTCTGAGATAGTGGTGGTGGCTCTGGTGCTCCTTGGATGGGGGAGGTTACATTCCTACTGTTCAGTGTGGCCTGGGGGAAGGTTCTCTTACTACTGTCCAGTGTGGCCTGAAGACGTGCTTTGGCTTCTCAGGAGGAACTAGAAGGGGGACAGGATCAGATCTACAGTATAGTAGCTTCTTCTTGTTGTTTTTATATTGTTTCTTGGTGGATTCTACTTGGTAGAAGGTTATTTCTTTCCTTTCATACTACTAAGGGGCTAGCAGGGTATTGTTTGGGGCTGCTGGAATTTTGAAACCTGTTTTGGTAGCTATAAGTGGGCTCATTTGTTTGATGATTCACTGTGTGGCAGGCTGCATTTGTGGAGGCCTGTTTCTTCTGTTTTAAAATATAATTGGTGTGATTTAACTGGATCTGTTTCTTTGAATTAGAGAGCTATATCTTCTAATTCCAAGCCTATTTTGATGTATTGTTGGTGAAGCTGTTTGAATTGGAGTCCTGTTTCTTTGGGTAGCAAACCTATTTGGGGGGCTTTGAGTAGAATTGTGATTCATTGTTGCTGGCTTCACTAGCTGCAAAGTTTTAGTGCAGAGTGGGGGAAGGGTGCTAATGGTCTGACCAGAGGCCTCAGCTACCTGATTGTTTCTGGAAGACTTGGGCTGGTCCCACCCCAAACCCCTCACCCCACCCACCCCTGGTCCATGAATTCCTTTATACCAGGCATTCTGACATCACTTCCTCAAATGGGCAAAGGACATGCACCTGTCATAGCAGAAGCAGACATCCAGGAAAGGAACAGCAGCGAATGAAGAGGTGACTGCTATCTCAGTGGAAGGGAAGTAAATGCAAATCTAGGAGCTTTCATTATTACTTCTTCGCATTGATATTGCATTGGGGAAAGGAGGAGTAGGAGTCTGAAGAAGGTTGTGCAATGGCTACTTAAAGTCTCTTTTGTGTGTGGATAGGAAGGATAGGAATATAAAAAGCAGTTGCTCAATATATCTAAATGTGTACAACAAAGGAGGTAAGGGAAATAAAGAAAAGAATGTTTTGCACTGATAGAGGGGAGAGGGGAGACTTGGGGGAGTGTTTGGTATCCTGCATCTGGAAGGGTGGGGGGTCATTGGTGGGCAACGACAGCAATGGGTAGGGTGGTAGGCTGCAACAACTGCTGTGCACCAATCTTTCTAAAAATTGCCTGGAGTGTGGGAGGATGTTTAGTGTGCAACCACATAGAAAAACTTAGAAAGGAGATTAAGGGTCTGCAGGAGGAACTAAGACAGGCAAGGCAGATTGGGGGTGGGTTTAGCCCAATACTGGAGGGAGGAAGAAGGGGAGATGAGGGAGGGTTATTTAAGCCAACAGTGGTGAGAAGAGGGTCAGAAGAAGGGAAGCAGAGACAAAGGGGCCCAGGCCAGGAAGAACGATTGCTGGGGAAACCAGGTCAGGAGACAAAAGACAAATGGAAGGAGGAGATAGGGACTTGTGAGGGGAGGTGAAGAAGTGGAAAAGTCATGGAGTGGAAGGAGAGAACAGGCTACTATGAAGAGAGAGGGTGGGCATTTGTGAAGGGTCTTCAGAAAATAGTTTTGCACTGCTAGAGAGGAAGAAGGTGGAGGAGGAAATGATGAAATTAGAGGTAATTGATAAATCCTGGACCAAACTGGGCAGAGAAAATTCTGCTCGAAGAATTGCAACAGGGTAAAAGGGAAATAATGTGCAGGAGAAAGAGAGCTATAAATAAGAGAGGAGACGAATGGAAGCAAGCAGGGAGTAGAGGTGGAATCTTAGTGCTGGGGGCTCCAATACTAAGAGTCAGAATTAAGGGTAGCAAGGGAGAGGCATAGTCGACGTTGGGTGAGGCCATGCCAATGACAGCGGAAAGGGTGGGACAATCTGTTCTGAAATATGCTAGAAGGGTAGGGACAAGCCTCATTTAATTATACATCTTGAGACAAATGACCTGGCTGACAAGACAGTAGATATAGTCCAGAGAAGGTTTAGGAACTAGCATAATTATGTGAGGGGGCAGGAAGATCAGTAACTTTTTCAGAGATACTTCCGGTGCCAAAAGCAAGCACAACAAGAAAGCTGAGAATAGAGGAATTTAACAGATGGCTAAGAACCTGGTGTTGTGCTAAAGGGTATGGGCTGTTGGAGGAGTTGAGAGGGACCTTGGAGGACAGTAGTCTCTATGCCAAGGACAGACTACACTTAAGTGAGGAGGGAAAGAAAGTGTTGAAACAGAGGATGGAGGGGTACATAGAGGAAGTTGTGAATTTAAACTAGGAGTGGGGGGTGGCAATTGAGGAAGAGATATGCAGAGACCACAGGTTGGGAAACCATATGAGCTAACCCCCCATAACAGTGACAAAGGACAAATGGCAAGTACTATTGGTGATGCTAGGAAAGGGGCAGGATGGGAGGGGAAAAGGTTGGAAGGTGGTTACCCTTAATGCTAGGAGCCTTGGGAGGAAAACTGCAGAGTTACAGGTTCTCATGGCAGAGAGAGGGTGGACATTGCAGCCATCACAGAAACATGGGCCACCCAATACAATGACTGGGACCTGTCTGTACCAGGGTACAGGTTATTTTGTAGGGACAGGGTGATTGGGAAAGGAGGGGGGTGGCACTATATGTGAAAGAAGGACTGAAGTGTGTAAGGGAGGAAGGGGAGGAAGCTAGTATGGAGTCACTTTGGATGCAAATCCAGGATTCCAAGAATAGGATTCTTAGAATGGGAGTGGTGGTACAGGCCACCATCTCAGATGGAGGAGTTAGACAGAGAACTAGTGGGACAGATCAGGAGGACCTGCGAGAAGGGTAGTGTGGTGATTGTGGGGGACTTCAACATGCCAGGAGTGGACTGGAGTACCCCAACAACCAGGAACAGAAGGAGCAGGTACTGCTGGATGCCTTCCAGGACAGCTTCCTGCTGCAAATGGTCAGTGAACCAACCAGGTTAGGAATACCTTGACCTTGTGCTGGCAAATGGGGACTTTGTGAGAGAACTTACAGTGGAGGAACCGCTGTCAGGGAGTGACCACCACTCAGTTTGGCTCACTTTGGATATGGGCAAGGAAGGAGTGGAATCTGGCACAAGAGTGCTGGACTTCAGGAGGGCAGACTTTGGGAGGATGGGGGAAGTGGTAAAAGGGTACCTGGACAGAATTCAATCTAGTATGGACACTAACCAGAGGTGGGAGCTCATAAAGCTGGGGATAGTGGGGGCAACCAAAACCTGCTGCAAAGCCCAGAGCAAGAAGGCTAGGGCTAAGAAACCGAGCTGGTTGAGCAAGGAGGTCATGGAAAAGGTAAGGAAGAAAAGAGCTGCCTTTAGGAAATACAAGAAAACGGGAGGGGAGGACGGGAGGAAATTATGACAGATCAAAGGAGGTGACAAGGGCAGTAAAGGGAGCCAAAGCATCTACGGAACTCAGGCTGGCACAAGGCATTAAGAAGGGGGAGAAGGACTTCTTTAAGTATATCAGGGAGAAAAGGAGCTGTAAGGACCACATAGTAAGGATTAGGAAGGAAGGGGGTTGGGTGGAAGCAGGGTGCGATAAGGCAGAAGCACTAAATGAGTACTTCTGCTCAGTATTTACTAAAGAGAAGAGGGGGGTGAGACCCAAGGTGGGAGAAATGGCAGAAACAGGGGGAAGGGGTGACAGATGGGGAAATCATGGAAGGCAGAGTTCAAGAGGGTTTGAAGGCACTGAGGGTGGACAAGGCGACAGGCCCAGATGGCATCCACCCCAGGGTACTGAAGGAGCTGGCAGAGGTCCTTGCAGGACCTTTGGCAGACCTATTTAATGCCTCACTACATTCAGGGTGTGTACCTCAGGACTGGAGGATGGCTCATGTGGTGCCCCTCCACAAGAGTGGCCCCAAGGATGAACCAGAAAACTACAGACCAGTGAGCCTCACATCCATCGTGGGTAAGCTAATGGAGACTATCCTGAAGGAGAGGCTGGTGGCCCTCCTAGAGGCCAAAGGACTACAGGACAGCAGACAGCATGTCTTCATATGTGGCAGATCCTGCCAAACCAACCTGGTGGAATTCTATGACTGGGTAACTAGGCAACTGGACAGGGGCCATGCAGTGGATGTCCTGTATCTGGACTTCAGTAATGCATTTGACTCTGTGCCACATGGAAGGCTGGGAAGGAAGTTAGTAGGCACAGGGGCGGGTGCAAAGCTGGTGAGATGGGTAGAAAACTGGCTTCAGGGAAGGCAACAGAGGGTGGTGGTGGGTGGGGAGCTCTCACACCCAAGGTCAGTGACGAGCGGTGTTCCACAGGGCTCAGTGTTGGGACCAGTGTTGTTTGGGATATTCATTGCAGACATATCATGGGACATCAAGAGCAAGATCAGTCTGTTTGCTGATGATACCAAGGTAGGCGCAGTGGTGGATGACCTAGGGGGATGGCAGCAGTTGCAGGATGATCTGGCAAAGCTTGAAACCTGGTCAGACACCTGGCAACTGGGGTTTAATTCCAAAAAGTGCAAGGTGCTGCATTTTGGGATGAAGAACCCAAGGAGGAGTTACCAGCTGGAGGGAGTGCAGCTAGCCCAGACAGAGGAGGAGAAGGATCTGGGTGTGCTCATTACAGGGTCAATGAACAACTCAGCACAATGTAGGAAGGCATCTGCAAAGGCCAACAAAATGCTGGGTTGTATTGCAAGGTGTATATCCTCGAGGAGGGAGGAGATGATTCTGCCACTGTATAGGTCATTAGTTAGACCACACCTGGAGTACTGTGTGCAGTACTGGCGCCCGTATCTGAAGAGAGACATAAGTTACTGGAGGGGGTGCAGCGCAGGGTGACAAAGATGATCAAGGGGCTGGGGGACTTATCATACTAGAGGAGGTTGAAGGAGTTGAACATGTACTCACTGGAGGAGAGGAGGGACAGGGGTGACATGATTGAAACCTTTAAATACATGAAAGGAATAAACAAGACTGGTACAGAGGGCTGTTCAAAGTAAGGGAGGGGAGGGAGGCCACCAGGGCCATGATATGAGACTGGAGGGGAAGGTTCAGGAGGAGATGAGGAGACACTTTTACAGAGAGGGTGGTGGCTGGGTGGAATCGCTACCTGCAGAAGTGGTATCCAGTAGAACAGTGGACTGCTTCAAAAAGGGATGGGACAGGACAAGGTGGAGGGTTAATGAAGGGAAAGGGTGGAAGGGAGGAGCAGCTGCAGAATAAGGGGTGCTAGCTGCTCATTCGAGCAGACTTGATATACCTCTAGGCCTTTATCTGCTGGCAAATTTCGTATGTTCGTATGTTTGTAAGATGGGCAACTTCCTCCCTCAGGGTAGAGAGTTGTCTGCAAATAGGGCAGCATCTCAGCCTCCAGAAAGACTCCCGGAAGACTGCTGCCCCACAGCCATTACATTGCACTACTCCCCACATGTTTATCTACTTTTTGTGTGTGTGTGTGTGTCTGTTTGTGTGATTGGTTTGTTATATAGAAATATATATATTATACAATGTGTATGCTTATATTGTCAGTGCAGTGTGCTAGAGAGGATATGACAGTGATATGCACCTTGCACTCTTGAGAAATGATGTCAGAACCCCAGGTATAAAGGAACTATTTCCAGGGGTGGGTGGGGTGAGGGTGGGCAGGGTTGGGCCTAAACTGTGCCTTCACGAAACAGTCAGCTAAAAGCTCTGACCCACCGCCATGATGAGTGCCTTTCTGTCAGCAAGATGCCCTACACAACAATTTGACAGAGAAAATACCCCGCTAATCAAACAGAGAAAAATCCAGACATCCAAGTCAGACACAGATAAACCTCCCCAGCCCCAAAACAGCCTGGTGGTTTGTGCTCTGAAAGCAGCCAGCCCCAAAATAAGTCAGCTGTGCTTTAAACTCTTCCTGCACTGAAAATCTTAAGAATTGTAACAAAAGTAAAGCTAGATCCACCTCCCTCTGTTGCTTGAAAGACTGTCTTTTCCTGATAATTCTAAGTTCCTTGTTTCACCTTTCAGTTAGAAGTAGCCTCCACCTGCAGAATATCTGCTACAAACCAAAGACAATTGTAAGGTTCACCTCCCTCTGTTGTGAGCACAACTCACTTTCTTGCAAATCCTATGTTCAGTATTGCAGCTTCCAGCCAGAGGTAGCTTCACCTGAAGAATATTAGCTGTTCTGATGAGTTTGCTACAAAACACTTGCTTATAATACTATTGTTCTCAGATCTGTAAGACTCTTCCAAAGCTATTGGCTGATAAGTAGCTATAATGTAAGCACTTCCTGGCACAGTCTGGTCTGGCCTTTTGAGGCACACACAGATAAACACAAAAAACATTTTCCACCCCCTAGGATACTGTCTGGGTCAAATACACAGCCAGTACCTGCATTTACTTCAGGATTTATGACAAATTCTTAGCCCCGGGTTTAAACTCTTCCTGCACTGAAAATCTTAAGAATAGTAACAAAAGTAAAGCTAGAGCCACCTCCCTCTGTTGCTTGAAAGACTATCTTTTCCTGATAATTCTAAGTTCCTTGTTTCACCTTTCAGTTAGAAGTAGCCTCCACCTGCAGAATATCTGCTACAAACCAAAGACAATTATAAGGTTCACCTCCCTCTGTTGTGAGCACAACTCGCTTTCTTGAAACTCCTATGTTCAGTATTGCAGCTTCCAGCCAGAGGTAGCTTCACCTGAAGAACATTGCCTCATCTATTTATGTCTGCTCCAGATGACTTTCCTCTGATCTTCCCTAACTGTACAGCAATCTACCTTGCTGAACTACTCCATTGCTCTTCTAACCTATTTTTGTGAAGCTACCCTTCCTTGAATTAATATTTTGCTATTCTAATCCTCTCCTCGGCCTGCGCTGCTGCTTATCCTGTGCTGTTTTTGCCTGCTCCAACTGTGTTAGCCTTTGCATAAATGACTTTATTATACTGTGTCATCCTATTTTGTTATTGCACAACATATGTGATGTCTATACTTTGTTATACAGTTATCCTGGAAATTGATGTAACCCAAGTCAATGTAACCTGCCCTTTGTAAATGCTCTATATCTTTGTATGTACTGCTATTCCTGGGTCATCCCTGAAAAAGGGACTGTAATGTCCCAGCAGGCTCACCCAATTACCGAAATTAAATAAATAAATAAATAAATAAATATAATGAACAGCGCTCCTGTACAGTTCAGTCTGTGGCTGCCTGATGTGGTGTGAGGTGGGCTGTGCCAGTCACCAGCTCTGGTCAGGTTGGGGGGAATGGGGTGGTGGGTCACTGGCTAATGGGGTGGGGGGGCACTTGACTAGCTGGGAATGGGGATTGGGGTTTTTAAGTCATAAAAACTGTGATCAGGGTTGGGGAGGGGGAGTCACTTGACTACCAAGGAAGGGGGGGATCAGATGTTTATTTTATGACACCTGTGCTCAGCGCTGGGCAATGGGGTCACACTAGACTACCACGGAAAGGGGATCAGAGATTTTGTTATGACAACTGTTCTTGGGGCTGGGAAGGGGGTCACACTAGACTATCAGGGAACAGAGATGAGGACTTTTTATTATGAATACTGTGATTGGGGCTGGGAAGGGGGGTCACACTAGACTACCAGGGTGAACAGGGAGATGTCTTTTTTTTATGCATATCAGGGCTGGGGGGACTGGTCAAGTACATTCCACCCAGTGCAGCCATGCAAATGAGCCCATAATAGGCATTCAAATGGTCCCTTTGGCCCATCCATGCCCAGTAGGCTCATTTGCATGTTTGGGCTGAATATCGCCCATGGGGGCTGCAGTGCATACAATTATGCACCATGCATTTCCCTATTGATGGTCCTCAGCCCCACACCCTGGATGCACTGTGTGGATCTTGGTGACCCCCTGCTGTGCTACGCACATCCAGGGTCTGATACTCAAACAGATTGTGCAATCTATTTGGATCATGCAATCTATTTGAAAATGGTGCCAGAGCTGGCTGGCTCATTTTACTTGTGTGGCTCATCATTTTATGAGTGCATCTGGCCAACTCTGAATATGGGGCCCTATATTTATTATTTGGACAGAAGTTCAAAACTCACTTAAATTTTACATCAGGGCCCCAATTCTAGATGGTTGGCACAAGTCGCTGTCAAACACGACTTGCACCAATCACCATTTTGATATAGACCCTGTGCCCTATTCCAGAAGGGGCAGGGTCCCCTTGTCTAAGTCCTGTGACTTGCAACATGCAGCCAGGTACGCCGAACCAAGGGTGTACCTGGCAAGGAAGTCTCAAGCTGCAACCACAGGTCACAAGTGCTCCTTCCCCATTGTCCACTCACTGCCAGCACCCCGCAGGGCTGGAGGCCCCCTACCCACTGTCGTGGTGTCCCCAACCCCAGCCACTGCACCATTGCCAGCATACTGTACAGTACGTACAGTACAGGCATACCTCCCTTGTCCCTTACAGGTACACCTGGTGGTCTAGAGGCCCCCATCCAGCTGTGCCAGTCCACCCAGCACCACCTCCAACCATCCCCAGCTGGCAACTGGCACAGCTCACCTCTCACCTCCATGGCCAGCCGCCAACTGCATTCAGTAGGAGCACTTACTGAATAGATGTACTCAGAAATTAATTTCTGAGCGTATCTTTACAGTAAGCACTCCTATTTAGCTCAGTTGGCAGCTCGATGTGGAGGTGAGAGGTGGGCTGTAATTGCCGGCTGGGGAAGGCTGGGGGGTGTTGGGTGTACTGGCATGGCTGGGTGGTCGGGTGGTAATGCCACTAGACTACCAGAAATGGTCTGGGGTAATGCCAGCATTTCTGGCAGTGACTCAGGGTCGGGGCACTGGTGAGGGGTTGACAGTGCCACCCTGCGGGGCATTTAGCAATGGGGGATTTGGTGGGCAAGGGGTGTGGGCAGCCCTGAGGGGCATTCAACATACGGGGATTCAGGAAGCAGGGGGTGTGGGCAGCCCTGAAGGGCACCTACTGGGGTGATCTGGGCATGAGAAGGGCACCTGTGGATTGCCTGCTGGGCTGCTGGCGGGTCAACAGGACCCCCGGGGAGTGTCCATCAGTTACACCAGCTAAAAGCTGGTGTAACTTACATTGGCAGTTCTCCTCCCGGGGTTCTTGTAGAATCCTGACATTGGCACAAGTGCTGTTACACCAAGCATAATTTTTCTAGAATTGGAGCCCAGGATTTCAAAAACTTTCATCCTGCTGTAAAACTCACCATTAATACTGTACATCACAGCATACATTTCCAAAATAGTGCACTCAGTGTAAAAATAATGGACCTATATAAACTGCTATTTACAGAAACCCTCTGAAAGACACTAGTAACTGCACAATTCCATCTTCCACTCAAAATCACTCAAAACATCTATAATCTACAGTCCAATGAGATCACAAAAACAGATAACTTACATCACTCCATAATGTCTTCATCCAGCATAGCCACTCTTCAACACTAGTAAACAGAGAAACAGAATGTACAATACAAATACCTCAAGAAAATGTTTAGGAGTTCAGGCAAGGAAATCCAGCTGATCATACCTCTTTTGTTGTCACATACCATCCCATGCTAACACATGTAGTAAATGATACAAGAACAACAACCAATCTCAGATGCCCTGCTCTATGTTTACAGAATTTGCCTAAATGCCTTGGCCCAGATATTTAGACTGAACCAGGCAGTGGCACAAGCCTGGGCACAGCGCAACTGGGCAGCGCCAGGGCATGAACCAGACGAAATTCAATGGTGCTATGCCATGGCTCAGCACCATTGAATATGGCACAGAGGGTGCACACACTGCACATGGCACAGTGGCACTGCACCAGCACAAGACAAAGAACAGGAACCGAGGATGCACCAGTGCAAGCGTAGTTGCGCTAGGTGCATCACCCGTGATATTCAGCATGGGGCATGGAAATGAGGCCATTATGCATGCAAGGTGCAAATGGGGCCATTTGCATGTCATTATGGCCCCATTTGCATGTGATGCACTGATCCCCGGTGACTTGCACCTGGCACCCTGCCAGGCTGCAGCTATTGGGAATCGACACCCTGAAGTGCCATTGTAGTCCCCTGCTCCCGTACGCCTGATCTCGGGCATGTGTATTCATAAGATCCCTGGTGGTCCAGTGGGAAGCCCCCATTGCCTGATCGCTGGCATATGTAATGATGAAAACCCTGGTGGTCCAGTGATACACCCTCCCCACCCACCCACAGAGGTCCCCCGCTGCCCAGCACAACCCCCCCATCATTGGTGGGTGGCAGCACCCCGCCTGCATGCCACCTGGCCGCCTGCCAAAAGACTGCGTACAGTACTATCTGTACATCTATTGGTCATTCACATATCAGACCTGTGTAGTACAGTATGATGTGCATGCCCATTGTTCCATGCAGTGGACCAATAGGCATACAGATCATACTATGCGTTGTCATTTGGCAGGCAGCCAGGCAGCATGCGGATGGGGTGTTGCAGCCCGCCAATGATGGGGGGTCTGAGTGGTGGGGACCCTCTCTGGGTGGGTGGGGAGGAGGCTGCCACTGGACCACTGGGGTTCTCATCATTACATATGCCCATGATTGAGTGACAGGGGGATTCCCACTGGACCACCAGGGATCTTACCTGTACTAATGCCCATGATAAGGCGATGGGGGGGCACATTTCTACCAGGTCAGGGTGCTTGTGGACGGTGTACCTGCTGGCCGGGTAGCCATCCATGGCTGGCAGATGTTGCGTTGCACCATGCACTACAGCCACCCACCTGTGAGTGGCCAGCATTTGAGCACCAGTGTGTGGCACATGTAGGGATTGCACCAGCATATGTGCTGCACATCCCGGGCTGAATATCAAGATGTGCTGCATATGCATGGGCATGCCCCCCGCATCTGTGCTACATACATTACCAATGCTCCCCAGCGCATTGGGGGTTGCGCCATGCAGCCTGCCCCTTTGAATAGCGTACCTTGGAGCAATGGGGGGGTTGTACATAGCGCAACCCCTTTGAATATCTGGGTCCATATGTACACATGGCATTTAGGCAAATTCTGTAAATGTAGCGCTGGGCATGGGAGATAAGGAGATTATTAAATCTCTGTACCTAAGGGCACCAGTAAGGAAGATGCAGTGCCACAGCATTATATTGTGGTGTTTGCAATGCAATCACAGGGAGTCAGGCGTGTCATACTTAAACACGCTGGCTGCACCAGAGGTTCTAACACTTTTTATGAGCATTCAGTTAAAAAAACTCTGCATTTAATAAGGTGCCTGCAGGGGGATCTGTGAGATGAAGTCCCAATCTGTGCAGCAGTAGGGGCTTCACCTCTGCCGGTAGTTGTCCTTTAAGTGGCTTGCTCAGGGTCACACCGTATGCAAGTGGGGACTTATGGGATTCAAACCCAGGTCTCCAGGTTTGCAGCTCAGTGCCCTTAACCACTATACTATACTGCACCCTAAAACTGAAAGACATTTTCCCCAAATTACCTGTTTCTGCCTAAGAACACCCTAACCCTTCTAACAAAAAATCAATTGCAACTTCCCAGGGGATCAAAATAACCATGGTGTGCAAAAAGAGGACTACCAGCATGTAACAATACAAGATGCAAACCCAGTACTCAAATATACACCCTGGCCACCATCAAAACAGATCAGAACAGCACAGAATAAATACATTAATCCTACATGTGTAAATTAAGGAATTTGGTTTACCTAAGTTAATGGAAAAAATTGCAAAAATGAATGTTATACTGTCACTCAGCATGCCCCAGTTGGTAGCACCTTTGCCTCTGAGCCAGATAGTTGCCGGTTCTAGCCTCACACCAAAACTTGTGCTATTATCATGAACACTGGAACGAGAGTACATACTAGGGGCATGTTGTACTGCCAAGGTGTGCTGTTTTTCAGATGAGACATTAAACAGAGTTCACTTCTGTCCATCTCTGATATCATGGTGTGTGTGTATAGGTGGCAGTTAAGGAACCAATGGGTCTTTTTGCAAAAGTATGGAATTGTTTCTGGCCAACATTCCTCTTGCCATAAAACCAGTTTAACCAATTGTCCAACTCTTTGTGTGGGTGTTGCTGTGTCAAGTGACTGCTGTCACACTTGGACAGCTGGTTCTGATCCCTGTATCATATATTTTTGTAAATATAAAAAAAATGTATGATGGACTGTGGCAGGAGGAAATGCCTGCTTGCTGAAACTGACTCTTCAACCCCCCCCCCACCCCCAGGGGTAAGTTCAAGGGACAGGACATAGCTAAACTGCAGATATCTCGGGTGCAATTATCTTGTCAATTTGCTTTAATCCCAGGAAATAAAATTAACCATTCATGACATCCTCAGGGAAATCCTTTGATCTGCACTAGATGTCCTGAGAAAAGGGACACTAGCCAGGGTTATGAATAACCTCCCAGGAAGCCAGCTCATTTCATCAAAGAGACCTTTGATGTGTATATACCAAGGCCCAGAAGGAATTAAGGAGTCAAATACACTTTTGCTGAATATACAGTGACTTATATCAAAGAGACTTTTGATGTGTGTGTGAAGCAAAGCACAGACCAGTTTAGACGCGTAAACATGAGAAGAGGAGATTTATTATGTCATCTCTTATTTTTGTAAATGCCTTAGTAGGCCATCTTGGTGTTATAAAATATAGATTTTGTTACACCAAGGCAGAGTTTGGTGACATCAGTGAGAAGGCCGGCTCAGGACTGTTTTTAACCAACTGAGCAAACCTTAGAATACACTTTTTCACATTTCTGACTGAGAGAAGAGGAGCATCAGAGCACAGAAAAGATTAAGAAGTAAGGACCTTAGATAAGATTAGTCTGGGTGTTATTATTTGTAGGAATCTGCACTTTTAACCTGTTTGTTTTAAGGCTGTATGTGTTGGGATATTTTGTTCTGTAATATTTTCTGTTTTCCTATTTTAAAGTAAAGATATATATTTTAAAATGGAGACTGCTTGGAGTGCCTTGAAATTTCTTTTTCTATAAGTGGAGCTTTTAAAGGTTATAATTAACCCTGTGTATGGGCTTATTGTTATACCAAACTGGGAAATGGATAGCATTCTCTAAGGTTCATTTTGTAGACCTGGTTAGGTGCCCGTAGGCAAAGATATCTGGCCCCCCGAAGACAGAATTATCTGAGCCTGATAATTGGGTATGCTAACAAGAGGTTATCAGTTTGAATCCCTCCAGAACTTGAGACTAAGGTGACTCGAACCCACAAAAAAAGACAAGAGGGTTATCTTGTACTGTTAACTGTCCACAAATCCTACGCTCAGAGGTTGGCACTTTGGGAGTAGAGGGCTGACCGGCTGAGTGAATTTGTGACAACTGCCACTACACATTTACAGTCACTTCACTATCAGTATCCAATTACTTATAAAGCTCATTGGGATGCAATGTGCATGTACAAGTGCAATATAGAAATCATTCTTCTTCTTCTTCTTCTGCTCATTTTCCTTCTCCTTGTCATCCTTCTTTTTTCATATCCTTCTTCTTCTGTTTCTTTTTTCTCAAAACAGCCACTGAAAACAGGAAGAACCTTTACCAGTACACACTACTAAAAGAGGTAACCACTACATCAGTAGGACAGCACTTTCTCTAACCAGACATCTCCCTCTCTCTCTCTCTCAGTCTCTGTCTCTGTCTCTCTCTTTGACCTGTCTGTCCTTATACTAAGAAGCAACTTCAAAACACACAGGTAAAAAAGGTATGCGAACAGAAATACATAAAAAAAATTACTCTAGGCATAATGGGCAGATTCAGGACATTGACCTTACTGAGGTGCTAGAGGGTAGTTAATACAGACAAAACTCATCCATAGGTGGTATCACACCCCTGACTACCCATATCGCAGAGTCCTACTGCCCCACTCCAAATGCTGGAGATGTCATGCCCTTGCTGCCAACTTGTTACATGTACTCTGGCAATGCCCAAGTCTGAAATACTTCTGGACAAGCATCTTGGGGATTGCTCTAGAATACTGGGCCTTCAGATCCCACACCAGCCTACTCTGATCCTCTTAGGTGACACCTCACAGCTACTAAGAAGCATGAACCAAGAAGCTAATTGGTTGTTTACTGCACTCATGGAAGCAAATCATGTGATCCTAATGAAGTGGAGGCAACAAATTTCTCCTTCTCTCCTGACCTGGCATGCTGCCATGGCTAGATTAGCAGTTTTTGAAAGACTTTCCTACGTTGCATACAACAGACTCTCTGCCTACTTTAACAAATAGTGTAAATACCTGAATTCTCACCTGTGTTCAGTACCCCTTCCCCCTCCAGAGAACCCACCACTATAAACCAGACCCAGCTAACCACAACCTCTACTCACCATGAATGGCAACCCTGAATAATCTACTTGATTTTGCAACTTCAATTATTGCTTGTAAGTAACTCAGTAAGTTCTTAATAGCAATGTTGAATGGAATGCCCTCATGTTTTTTTTTTCCATATGCATCAATAACATGAATACTTATTTTGTTTGGTATTGAATTGACATAGATCAGGTTAATATTCACCAGCACGGTTTCAGGGAAGGCAGGTCATGCCTTATGGGGTGAAGTAACTTGTTTCAGTCCGTGTGCAGAGCATTGGACCAGGGGGTCCCGGTGGATGTCCTATACATGGATGTCTTGAGGGCATTCAACACAGTGTCACATAGAATACTGTTAGATACGTTGACAGAAATGGGAATTGACCCCAAGCTTGTAAAATGGATAGCATCATGGTTAAGTAATAGGCAACAATGTGTCTTGATGCAAAGACATCTATTGAATTGGGCCAAAGTTATGAGTGAGGTGCCACTGAGATCAGTCCTGGGCCCATTGCTATTTAATATTTTCGTATCATCAATGAATTGCAGTAATAGGGCATGGCTCAGTAAATTTGCTGATGATGTAAAAATGGGAGCCCTAGTTAGTAACAACATGGAAGCAAAACACTTCCAACAGAAAATCTCCACTGTAGCAAACTGTGCCACAAGCATAGGGTTATTCTATAATATAGAAAAGTGCAAAATTATGCACTTCTGTAAAGGGACTAAGAGAGAGCCAAATACTATCTGAATGACACTGAACTAAGTACATTCGAAGAACAGATTTGGGAGTGTATATCACGAGTGACCTGAAGTTCAACAAGCACTGCAGAGAGGTGTTAAAAAGGGGGAACATAATGATGGGATGTATAGGCAGGAACATAAAGAGCCAGGACAGATGGGTGCTAATGCCCTTCTTGTATTGTTCTCTGGCTAGGCAACATGTGGAGTACTATGTGCAGTTTTGGGCACCACATAGTAAAACATTGGTGGGAATATTGGTGAGATTGCAGAGGAGGGCACCTTGAATGGTGGAAGGTATGGGGGGCTGGACATGAGGAGAGATTGAAGGGTTGAATATATTCTCACTGAAATACAGGAGACTTAGGGGGGAATCTCTGCTTCACCTCCAAGGGAACATTTGCCATTTTCTATGTAGCCCCCAAATTTTGGAACTCCCTTAAACTTGGCATCCGGCTCACTCCGTGTCATGCCAATTTAAAAAAAAAATACCAATCTCATCTATTGAAGCCTACCCCACGCACGTGCTTCAATCCACCCTAACTTTACTTGACTACCAAGTCTGCTTCTTCCACCCACAACCATGCCGTATCTGGCTCCTACCATGATTCTACCCTCACTGTCACTCTTCCTCATCCCTGGGGCATAACTCACTCTCTACCCTCTGTCAAACCCTACTCAGACCTGACAGGTTGTGAGCTGGACCTAGATATTGCTGTTAGCTCATATTAGAATCTACTTGTTTTTACCTGAGGCACTTACTTGGAACTTGAACTGTTTCTTGATTGTTATGTTTTGTATTTGCCTGCCTTATTCAATGATGTACCATGTCTCACTGTCAACTGCTGTATCCTTCTATTTGTGATCCCACCTCATGTTTTTCTGTACTGTCTTGTTTGTAACCTCCCAGGTCATGTCTGAAAATAGTCATCCCTATGGCTAGCACACCCACACGGTAAACCAAAACTAAATAAAATAAAAAATAAATAAAGCATTCAAAAGTGCTGACCTATGGGAATGCCTATCCTGGGCTAGTCGCCTGCTCAGGATTGTGATGGGGGGGGAGTAGGGTGGTGGTGGCTATCTGCTAGGGTGGGGGCCACTAGAAACCAGGGAACTAGGAGGTTTCATTTTTATATGGAGTGCTAATGATTGGTAAGGGGGGGCAAACTGGACAAATACTACTTTTTTTTTATGGGGCCGGCGATCTGTGTGTAGTGGGTTCACTAGACACCAGGGAATGAAGAAATTACATTTTTTTATGGAGCGGTGATATGCAGGTGGGGGGGACTGGACATGGACACCAACTATTTTTTTTATCTGGGGCCGGCAATTGGCAGGTGGGGGGGGCCACTACACATTGGGTATTTTTTTTTCTATGGGGCTGGCAATTGGCAGGTGGGGCACTAGAAACCAGGGGCCAGCAATCGATGGGGGAGGGGTTATATCACATTATTCATTAAATAATCCATTAGACTGCAGATGGAATAAATTCTGCAGTTTAATGTGTTATTACACAGTTCAGTCCAAAAATGTCATGGAAAAGAGAGAAAATCCAAAAATCTGCAGAACATGGTCAGAAGATTCCAATCTTGCCATAGGCGAAAATGCGAAACCTTTTTTAGAATTTCCAAAATTCCATGTAAGTTCCAAGGTGGAATTTGCAACTTTCATCCACCTCTTCCAGTATCCATTTTAAGGATGAATCATCAGTCAGGAATTAGCAAGCATGTAGATGTGGTCATGCATAATGATGAGCCACCCCCAGCTCAATTCACGCTGAACCTAGCACTGCACGCTGCCATCGGGTGTCATGTCCCTGAATCCAATAATATTATGGCAATTCTAAGATTATGCTACATTACTTTGCTAAAGCAGTGACTCCTGAATCTGGCCCATTGTCCCTGGATCCCCCCACAAATTATCTCACCAATACCACCATTTGAATCTTTGGATGCCCGTTGGCAAACTTGTTTATTTGGCACAAAGGTAGTTTACAATCATTAAATCCATCATCACCACCACAAATTTATTTACAATCACTTCTTGTCTCTCTTCCGGCCTCTTCTTCCTCTTGGATGGTCTATCCTCCTTTGCTTCAGGGTCTGGACACTCTGAATCTGGCCCCACTCCTTCCACACCAGAACCAGGCTGGTTCTCCATTTACCCAGGGCTTCCCCCTCCAGGCCCGGACACTATGCATCCGGGACCAAAATTGTTCCCCCTCTCCACCATTATCCCATGCCTGTGCTCCTTGCCCCTGGCCTGTGGTCCTACCCCTCTCCCATTTTCTCCCACCCTTTGCCACTTCTTTCACTCTCCTTCTTGGTAATGGGTGCACAGACCCCACTGCGGGGCTCCACCTAGCCCCCCGGGCTACCTGCTGCCTTATTGCAGCATGAGCTTCCTGGCCCTGTGCCCAGGGCTTATGGAGCACCATTCCTTTTGCCCCATGTCCTACACCTTGTGGCAAAAAACATTTCCTTTCCTGCCCTTTTATTTTTAGGAAGGGTGGGGAATGTACAACAAAAAAAGGGCTCACCAAGAGATACCTGGCCTTATGTACCCCCTAAGGACCCCACTTTAGGAACCCTGCTAGCTTTGTCTCCCAGCCAAACCCGTGCCCTGCACCCATCTTGTCAGATGATGCAGTCTGCTCCTACCCCACCCCCTTCTGATGTCATGTCTCCCTTCCCTCCTTCCCTCCCCTATCCTGACCCCTTCCCCCCACTAGCATTTCTGGGGATGCCAAGGTACAACCTGGCCTGCCCTTTAGAGGCAAGTGCTATTATCCCCTTATCCCACCCCCCACAAATGATCTCACCAATACCACCATTTGAATCTTTGGATGCTCATTGGCAAACTTGTTTATTTGGCACAAAGGTAGTTTACAATCATTAAATCCATCATCACCATCACAAATGTATTTACATTCACTTCTTATCTCTCTTCCGGCCTCCTCTTCCTCTTGGATGGTCAATACTGCTTTGCCTCTGGGTCTGGACACTCTGAATCCTGCCCCCCTCCTTCCACACCAGAACCAGGCTGATTCTCCACTTACCCGGGGCCTCCCCCTCCAGGCCCAGGCACTATACATCCAGCACCCAGACCTATTCCCCTTCCCTGCCTTTATTCCATGCTTGGGTTTCTTGCCCCCAGCCCATGGTCCTACCCTCCTCCCCTTTACATCTTCCACCGCCCCGCCTCCAGCTTGCAATGGACGGTGGGGCTCCCTCCTTGTGGGCTAGAATCTAAAACCTCTCTTAGCAACTTCTCCTATTAAATCCACTATGGGCCATAAGAATAGAAATATTCCAAATTCGGACAAGTGCACCCCATCTGACCTGTATACTGCGGCCTGAAAGAATGCAACGTCCTTATTTTGGATGTATACCCCCCATTTCTATCACCACCTTAGCTGCTCTCCTGTTCAGTCATTTTCCCACTTTCTCAATCAACCTCACCTCCCTGGCCACCTCCATACCCTTCTAGATGTGATTTAGGACCAGCAAATAGCCACGAATGGCCACCACCCCTTTAATCTCTCTAGGTACCTGTGATAGATCAAAAGCAGAATGTCCAGGAATGTTGGGAGGAAATCCCTATGTGTTTTACTTTATCCTTGTAATGTTTTGTGGACGTAAGTACATGGACTGGCCACCCATATTTAATGTTGTCCTTATGTGTTTGTTTTGTTCCCCCCTTTTGCATTCCACTATAATATTAGTATGGTTTCTGTCTATAATAGCACAGGAGGACCTCCAATAGTCATTAGGTAAAATATATAACAGAAGTGAGGTGAAATCTCCAAGGTTCCTAAACAAGCTTCCTGAGCTAGTAGCCCTGATGGAAGATGAAAAATTGGATATCGTGGCAGTCACGAAAACATAGTACATGGAGAACCATGACTGGGATGTCAACATACTGGGGTGCACAGTCTACAGAAGGGACAGGGAGGGTAAAAGAGGAGGTGGAGTAGCTCTGTACATAAGGGAAGGGATCAAAGCTACAGAACTAAAAAGTAAAGGGGAGGACAAGAGGCACTCTGGGTCACCTTGGAAACAGGGAATGGCATCACAATCCACACAGGGGTTGTATACAGACCCCTGTCTCTAGGGAGGAAACGGACAAGAAATGATAGAGGACATTCTCAAAATGGCTGAAAAAGGGGAGATACTGTTGATGGGGGACCTGAATATGCCAGATGTTAACTGGATGACATGTACTGCAGCCACATCCAAGAGCAGGGTCATTCTCAATGCCCTGCAGGGGGCAGGCCTTAGACAGCTAGTATTGGAACCCACTCGGGAGGGAGCAATACTAGACCTGGTACTCTTAAATGGAGAGAGGATCATAAATTTAGAAGTCAGTAGACATCTGGGAACAAGTGACCACTGCACAGTGTGCTTCACAATAAGCACAACCATGGAGACAAGCCATACAAAAACAAGGATACTGGACTTTAGAAGGGTCGACTTTGGCAAAATGGGTGAATACCTGAGGAATGCACTAGCAAATGGCCAAAAAGAAGGGGTGGAAGAACAATGGAGAAAAATCAAAACTGCTATTATACAGGCAACAAGACTTTGTGTGAAACAAATAAAGAAAACAAAGCGGAGTAAAAAAAACACTATGGTTCTCAAAAGAGGTGGCAGGGAAGGTTAAGGAGAAAATGTCTGCATTCAAAAAGTATAAGGAATCACAGAAGGAGCACAACAGGGAACTGTATCAATTAAAGCAGAAAGAAGTGGGGAAGGCAGTCAGAATAGCAAAGGCCCAAACCGAGGAAAAAATAGCCAACTCAGTTAAGAAGGGGGATAAAACCTTTTATAGGTGCATTAGGGAGCATAGAAAGGTTAAGGGAGAATAGTGAAGATTAATAAAGGAGAAGGAGGTGGGCAGAGGAGACAGTGAAAAGGCAGAGATACTGAATGAATACTTTTGCTCAGTATTCACAAAAGAAGATGAGGAGGAGTTACCTAAACCAGACAGTAGAAGCACTCTGCATAGGGGGGTTGACACCAGTCCATTTACAGAAGAAAGAGTCCTGAAAGAACTCCTAAAACTCGAGGTGGACAAAGCAATGGGGCCTGACGGGATTCACCCCAGAATCCTAAAAGAACTAAGGGAGGACCTAGTGATGCCACTTACCACACTTTTTAACAAATCATGGGAGGATGGGGTGGTACTTGAGGAATGGAGGAGGGCAGATGTGATTCCTCTTCACAAAAGTGGGAGAAAGGCAGAAGCAGGAAACTATAGTCCTGCAAGTTTGACCTCAGTGGTAGGGAAAATGATGGAATCCCTTCTGAAAGAAAGAATTGTTGAGTACCTAGAGGTCAGCAGGGCACAAGGACCTAAAGCAGCATGGATTTACAGCAGGAAGGTCATGTCAGACAAATCTAATTGATTTCTTTGACTGGGTGACCAAAGTAATAGACCAGGGAGGGGCTGTGGATATGGCCTACCTAGACTTTAGCAAGGCATTTGACACAGTCCCACATGAAAGACTAATAATCAAGTTAGTCAGTCTGGGATTGCATTCCTGGGTGGTAGCCTGGGTAGCAAACTGGCTGCACAACAGGACACAGAAGGTAATAGTGAATGGAACACATTCCGAAGAAAGGGGGGTTACTAGTGGAGTACCTCAGGGCTCAGTACTGGGTCCAGTCCTCTTTAACATCTTTATAGGTGACACTGCAGAGGGTCTGGAGGGAAAGGTATGCCTCTTTGCAGATGACACAAAGATCTGTAACAGAGTTGATACACAAGGAGAGGTAAAAGGATGAGAAGGGACTTGGCAAGGTTGGAGGAATGGTCAGACATATGGCAACTTAGATTCAATGCAAAGAAGTGCAAAGTAATGCACCTGGGAAACAAAAACCCAGGAGAAAAGTACACAATAGCAGGGGAGGTACTAACAACAACAAAAATGAAAAGGGACTTGGGGGTAGTCATATCAGATGACCTAAAGGTGGGTAAGCAATGTGAGAAGTCAGCAAGGAGAGCCAGGGGGATACTGGGATGCATAGGAAAGGGCATCACAAGTAGGAAAAAGGAAGTGGCTATCCCTCTGTACAGACAGTTGGTGAGACCCCATCTGGAATACTGCGTGCAGTTTTGGAGACCCCATCTATGCAAGGACATAGACAGGATGGAAGCAGTCCAGAGGAGGGCAACTAAAATGGTGCAGGGTCTGCATCAGAACCCATATGAAGAGAGACTGAGAGAGCTTAACATGTATACCCTTGATGAAAGGAGGGACGGGGGACATGATAGAAACTTTCAAGTACCTCAAGGGAATCAACAAAGTCCAGGAGGGTAGCATCTTTCAGAAAAAGAGATGTGTAAGAACAAGGGGGCACAATTTAAAGATAGAGGGGGGGGATGGCTCAGGGGTAATGTGAGGAAATTTTTTTTCACGGAAAGAGTGGTGGATACATGGAACAGCCTTTCTGAGGAGGTCGTTGGGTCTAAAACAGTGGGGGAATTCAAACATGCATAGGACAGACATAAGGCAATTGTAGTGGGGGGTTGCAGGAAGTAGACTGTTGGTTAACTAGAATCTGCAGCATATCCATTAGGAAGGGAAATGGGCAGACTGGGTGGGCTAAGTGGTCCTTATCTGCCATCAAAGTCTGTTTCTATATTTCTGTGTTAAAAAGGTAGTTTTACAACTATAGCGTATGTATGATGTTGCTGTAAATGTTTAAAAGCGCAGAGTGTTCTTGAGCTGCCTAGAAGCACGATCGATAGTGATCTACTGTTGCTCTCACTTTCCATTTCACCTTCAATATACACTTCCCCTATTATTTTCAGTTTTAAGAGACATGTCTGCATTTTACAATTTAGATATACCACAACATAGTTTAACTGGGTTGCTGGGTTTGGCGTTTTACATTATCGTAGGCAAATTTGAAAGTCTCTCTGAATTCATGATCCCCCCCTCCTTGTTTTGCAATGATGTCTGCTGTTGCATCTTTCCAAAATAAATTAACGATGTAAATGTAGGAGAACTCATATTTAAGTTCAGGTACTCGCTTTAGAAGGAATATGCTATCTTTAGCTGTAGTAAGGCTTGTTTTCATCGGGAGACACGCTTCTGTCTTTTTGTAAACTTCAGGTGTTTACCTCTCGAGTGTGCGCAAAGTCGCAGAGGTAAAAACACTGTAACTGGGAAAATACCTCCTAACATATTTCAATAGCCCTTTCTCTGAATAAGATGTATTTTAAGGAGACCAAGGGACTAGCAGTCTCATAAATTTGGGAAAGATTTTGTTTTCACTACATTTCCTGGCTAAGCGTCTCTCTGTATCCAGTGTTAGGTAGACGTTTAACCAGACGCTTTCTTAATACAACGCTCAAACTTAGGATTTAAGCCTCATGAAACCAGGGAAGAATCTAAAAAGAGTGTAGTCTCTAAGTATTAAAACAGAAGGGTATTTAAACAAGCCTATAACTTGTTTTTTTTTGTATAATAAATGAAGTGAATTTCCAGCCATTGTAGAGTCTCCTGTGAGCCCTCTCTCTCTCTAATGCTCCTCTTAAGAGCTGGCCAGCCTAATTTCCACCTTATTTATGCAGAACTAAGAGAGAGGAGGGACTCCAGGGTGGCTTGCCTAACAGAAACCTCATTTTTGTATCCTGAAATAAGTAATGCTTACTCTATATGACATGGTATATGAAATAAAAAAGTATGTAATGGAAATAGATAAAAAATTCAAGACTAAGAATGTATAAAATAAGACTTTTTGTTTGTTATATGATTAACAGCTGGATGGACCAATAGCAAGTCCACAAACTCCTATATATTGTGTCAGAGAATGATCCAGGGCAGAATCAAATGGGGTGTTGAAGGCACAACACCTCAGCCTAGTGCTTGCTAGTGCTGCTTGGATGGTTACACTAAGGAGTGTGGAACTGATTTATGAATTTTCTTCCTTTCATTTATTTGTCATTTGATTTACAGTCCATTTTTATTTTCCTGTTTAAATTCATTAAAAATCTCTTTCTGGGAACACGATTGGTGCCAATGTCCATCTGTACATCCCACACCTCTCTGACAGATGGTGGTAGAGGTGGGATACCAGTCGATGGACTAATCAACTGGAGGGTCTGGACTGAGACATAGAGGTGGACCAACAGATGCTACAGGAAAAAATGGGCATACATCGATCTACTAGAGTGTGCACAAGATCTGTGATGGCGAAGTACCAACTCCCATTACTATCCGGATTGGATCCAGGGGTGAGACGGAAGGAAAGAAGGCTATGGGTAGGTGAGCCAACAAGTCAGATACATATGGAGGAAGACAAAGTGGAGATGAAGGAGCAAGCCACTGGGGGGTGGGCAGAGGAAGAAATGCCCCCACAAGAAACAGATGAATTGCTAAGGTGGTTGTGCATCAGACAAGTGGAAATGGAAAAGCAGAGGGAGAAAGATCAGAAAGAAAGTGAGGCTTGGTGGGCAGACACTCTGTGGGCCATACAAGCAATTGGTGCCAATAGACCACCCCCCAGCACCATTAGGTACAGGACAAAAAGTTATAAAATTGACTAAGTTGGGGGAGATGGATGATATAGAAGCCTACATGACTACGTTTGAAAGGGAAGCAGCTGCCTGTGTATGGCCCAGGGACCAGTGGGTCATAAGACTGGCCCCTTACTTAACTGGGAAAGCCCAGTTGGCCTATAGTCATGTTGATGTGACACATATGAATGACTATGATCATGTAAAGGCAGCCATATTGAAGAGATATGATATCAACATCGAAACGTATAGACATTAATTCCGAGCTTATAAATACCGTGCTGTTGACAATCCCCAAGATGCCTATATACAACTTAAAGACGTTTATGATAAGTGGCTGCAGCCTGATACAAGAACTATTGATCAGATATTAGAAGCAGTGGTAATGGAGCAATTTATCCACATCCTGCCTCCTGATGTACAATTATGGGCGAAAGAACACTGGCCTGACACAGCAGAGGTTGCCATAAGGCTAGCTGAGGACTTTGTAGCATCTCGACCCTATAGACAGAAAAGCCTCATGTAAGCTTACAGCAGACTTTGGTAAGAACTGCTTCTCCCCGCAATACTAGTGGGAACAGCAATCTTATAAGGAACAGAAACACTTAAATGGTGGGGAAAAGACACAATCCACACATAATTTGCCATGAATGTGAAAATAAGGGGCATATTGCCAGATTCTGTCCAAAAAGAAAAACTGAGACAGCACACCTTGTATTGGCTAACTGGGGACACTTTAGTGTACCAGTCACAGTGGCAGACAGAACTGTACACGGACTATTGGATTCAGGAAGTAAGCAGACATTGATTCAGGTAGCAATATTGAAGCAACTACCACCAGTTGGGGGGCCCACCATTAATGTGACCTGTATACATGGGGACACCCACAAATATCCACTATTATCCACAGAGGTAACTGTCCAAGGGGATAAACAACTGCTGGATGTAGGGGTTGTCCCGACACTGCCAGTTCCCATACTTCTGGGCCATGACCACCCTAATTTCAAACCTTGCTTACTTCCAACATATGTGCTGTGGTCACTAGGGCTCAGGCAGCTACTGAAAAGACTTTGGAGCAATTATATCCTTTTGATGAGGAGATCTATGGTAAGGAAGGGAAAAGTAGAAAATCAAAAAAACAGAGAAGAAAGGAGAAAGAACTATGGACTAATAAAAATGTACATAACATGGTTGAAAGCTTAGTAAAGACTGAAAAGTTTAAAAATACACAACCAAAGGATGCTACTTTGCAAGCATTATGGAAGCAAAATGGAAATATTATTGATACTCAAGCTAAGGATTATAAAGTTGTAAATGGTTTATTATATCAGGTGTGTGTGAACCCTAACAACGGGGAGGAATCAGAACAATTGTTAGCACCCCAATGTTATAGGGAGCAATTGTTACAGTTGGCCCATTATATCTCCTTGGCTGGACACATGGCTAGGGATCGTACACTTAGTTGCCTTTTATGCCAATTTTTCTGGCCGGGCATTCATGACCAAGTGTCTGAATATTGTAAATCTTGTTCTGAATGCCAAAGGGTGACTAAGTTGGGAAAAAAAGATAGAGTACCAATGATACCAATGCCTTTGGTTACAGCACCATTCGAAAGGGTTGCCATGGACATTGTGGGTCCTCTTCACACAAGTTCAAAGGGTAACAAGTATATCTTGGTGGTTAGTGACTACATGGCTAAATATCCGGAGGCAATCTTGTTGCATAGTATTACGGCCACCAAGATTGCAGACGAATTGGGTAAAATTTTCAGTCGAATGGGTATACCCAAGGTTATTATAATCAATCAGGGAAGCAATGTTTGTTCATTAATGCTGAAGCAACTCTACCACACTTTAGGGATTCAGGCTGTCTATACAACACCCTATCACCCACAAACGGATGGTCTGGTAGAGCACTTCAACCAGACTTTAAAGAAAATTATTCAAAAATATGTACAAGAAGAAGGGAAGACTTGGGATTTGTATCTACCTTATTTCTTGTTTGCATATCAAGAGGTACCACAAACATCTACTAGGTTATCTCCATTTGAATTATTGTATGGACACAATCCCAGGGGACCTCTAGATATTGTAAAAGAAGAATGGAAGATGGAAAAAATCCCAAGGGAATGGCCCCCTCAGAATACATGTTTCAGATGCGAAAAAGGTTGAAGAAGTATGTGCAAAAAGCACATGATGTTAACCAGATACAGCAGATGAGACAAAAGATGCACTATGACCAGGGGATAGGGCATAAAGAATTCGTTGAGGGAGATAAAGTGTTACTTTTTTTACCTTCTTCTGAGAACAAACTTCTGATGAAATGGAAAGGGCCCTACACAATAACCAAACAAATGGGACCTGTAACATATGAAATAGTGATGCCCGATAAAAAGAAACAAAAGAGTCTTTATCATGCAAATTTATTAAAAGCCTGGAAGGATAGGACCTCCCCCATTTGTGGATACATTCACCCTGGGACTGAGGACAGTGAGCTGAGTTTAGCGTATAATCGCTTAGAAATTAAGGGAAATCTGAGACATTTATATTAATCCCAATCTTACAACCCCACAAACTACAGAAATCCAAAGGTTACTCCAAAAACATCAAACAAGCTTCACAAGCAAACCTGGGAGAGCTACTACAACCACACATCATATTATATTAAATCAGGAAAACCCCATACGACAAAAGAAATATAGAATACCTGAACGTAATAGAGTAGAAATAATAAAGGAGCTTCATAGAATGCAAGATCTAGGTATTATTGAACCTTCTCATAGTGATTGGTGCTTCCCTATGGTAGTAGTTAATAAAAAGGAAGGTGGAGTAAGGCTTTGCTTAGATTTTCGAAAATTGAATGCTGTCTCTAAATTTGATAGTTACCCTATGCCAGATGACATACTAGACCATCGGGGAAATGCAAAATTCATCAGTACACTTGATCTGACCAAAGGTTATTAGTAAATACCTTTGAATCCTTCAGCCAAGGAAAAGACAGCATTCAGTACACCATTAGGGTTATTCCATTTTAATGTCATGCCCTTAGGACTGCCCGGTGTCCCAGCCACTTTCCAGTGGACAATGGACCAAATATTAACACCTCATGCTACCTATAGTGCAGCTTATCCGGACGATGTTGTCATTTTTAGCCCTTCCTGGACGGAACATATAGAGCACTTAGATGCCATGATAAAAGCCATTCCTGAGGCCGGATTAACAATCAATCCTACCAAATGTAAGTTAGCAATGAAAGAGACTAAATATCTTGGGTTTCAGATAGGGGATGGAAAAATAAAACCTGACATAAGTAAAGTCGCAGCAGTGGCCAATAGTCCCTGCCCTACTACAAAAAAAGAAGTACGATCCTTTCTGGGACTAGCAGGATACTATCGTTGGTTTATACCTGCATTTACCACACTAGCCTGTCCCCTAACCAATCTGACTAAAAACAAAAATCCTGAGAAAATAATTTGGACCTCTGAGTGTGAGGAAGCACTTTGTAGCATAAAAGCTAAATTATGTTCTTCCCCTGTTCTAAGAACCCCTGATTTTATACAACCTTTTGTTGTACAAACTGACACATCCAATTCGGGTATAGGAGTGATAGTAACACAAATAAGTCAAGGATAAGAGCACCCTATTATATACGTAAGTCATAAGTTACATGAAAGGGAAACAAGGTACTCTACCATAGAGAAGGAGAGTTTGGCCATACGATGGGCCATTGAAGCACTCCGTTTCTATTTGTGGGGCACAAATTTTGAACTATGGACCGATCATAACCCATTATGTTGGTTACATGTAATTATAGATCGGAATCCTAGGATTATGCGCTTGTATCTAGCTCTCCAGCCTTATTGTTTTATGATCAAACATTGAAAGGGCAGTGCCCATGGAAATGTAGATTATCTTTCCAGATATGGACTTGATAAGACAGAAAAAACCTGACACTAGACCTCGGGGTAATGAAAAGCAGAAAATACTTCTTGCAAATCTATAAGAAGTATTGTATATTGTATTGCAGATTGAAAATAAGGGACCCCAAGGTGGAGCCCATGGAGAAGGGTGGGCTATGGCTCCATATCTCCGGAAATAAGAGATCTGGTGTACAGGTGTATTAAGTATTGGTAAGGAATAAAACCAATTGGTTTTATTTTAAGTGGGGAGGAATGTGATAGATCAAAAGCAGAATGTCCTGGAATGCTAGGAGGAAATCCCTATGTGTTTTACTTTACCCTTGTAATGTTTTGTGGATGTATGTACATGGACTGGCCACCCATGTTTAATGTTATCCTTATGTGTTTGTTTTGTTCCCCCCTCCTTTTGCATTCCACTATAATATTAGTATGGTTTCTGTCTATAATAGCACAGAAGGACCTCCAATAGTCGTGAGGTAAAATATATAACAGAAGTGAGGTGAAATCTCCAAGGTTCCTAAAACAAAAAGGTAGTTTTACAACTGTAGCATATGCATGATGTTGCTGTAAACATTTAAAAGCGCAGAGTGTTCTTGAGCTGCCGAGAAGCACTATCAATAGTGATATACTGTTGCTCTCACATTCCCTTTGACCTTCAATATACACTTTCCCTTATTATTTAAGCAATAAGGCATGACAGAGTGTGGTATATCGTGGGATATTGTCATGCCTCGGGTGGCTGGGCATGAGGCCGCAGGCCGAGTGCGTCCAATGACCCGAGAAGTGACGATATCCCATGATATACCACACCCTGGAGTGCCTTATTGCTATTATGAACAGGAGTAATGGTTTTATAAATAAAAGATTAAAAAAACACCCTTTAAACCTGTTAAAAAAAGCTTTTTTGGTAGTGTAGGAATACATTTAAAAAAAATAGTTCTAGAAGACAGCAGGTGGCGCTGTTGTAGTGGGGAGCTGACAGAAAAGGTAATAGTATTGTGATGGTGTGACCTGTGAACTCTGCAACAGTATCTTTGTCACCCCCCATAGAGATGATCGTGGTAACGAGATTCTAAAGAGAAAATGAAGCCAATTACCAATATAGGGATTAGGAAGCAGAGGATTGAGAGGACAAGTGTGCCTAGTGATGCCATTTTGAATATGCGCGTGCCTATGAGACATGGGAATGGTCGTCTGCTCGGTGTTGCCTGCGAGTGGCAACAGGTTGGTTTTGTGTGTTTAACTATGTCTTTACTGTTGTCCGTCTGAATGTTGTGGGCCCTGGAGACAGCAGACAATATCACTGATTGAGTGTAAACAGAGTTCTTTTTTTTTTTTTTTTTAATGCGGTCGAGTACAAGTTTGACTCGCTCTGGAGCATGGGAGATTGAGAACAGTGAGCGGTCAGTGAGGAGGCTGGTGACCGGAGGTTTTCTGAAGCCGTGATGATGTAGCCCGATAACATCACGGCTTCAAAATCCTCTCAGCCAATCAGCTTGCTCCATTTATGATCACCGGTTCATAATTTCAGTTTTAAGAGACATGTCTGTAGTTTACAATTTAGATATACCACAACATTGTTTAACTGGGTTGCTGGGTTTGGTATTTTACATTATCATAGACAATTTTGAAAGTCTCGCTGAAATCATGATCTCCCCGTTTTCAACGATGTCTGCCGATGCATCTTTCCAAAATAAATTAATGATGTAAATGTAGGAGAACTCATATTTAAGTTCAAGTACTTGCTTTAGAAGGAATATGCAAGGCTTTAGCTGTAATAAGGCTTGCTTTCATCGGGAGACAAGCTTCTCCGTCTTTTTGTAAATTTTCAGGTGTTTACCTCTCAAATGTGCACTAAGTCACAGAGGTAAAAATGCCGTAACTGAGAAAATGCCTCCTAACATATTTCAATAGCCATTTCTCTGAACAAGATGTATTTTAAGGAGACCAAGGGACTAGCAGTCTCATATATTTGGGAAACATTACCTTCTCTACATATTCTGCCTACTATTATGCTGTGCACTCTCTGTTTCTTGCCTCCTGTACATACTACTTCTAGATTTTTATCACTGTTAATTATAAAATATTGTACATACTGTGTGTAACCTATGTAAACTTTTGCTGTTCTATAATTTCTGTATGATTACTTGTATGTACTTATCCCATTCCCTCTACCCCCGGGACACATCTGGAATCGAGCGGTAGTCTGCTCAGTATGTCTTTCCTGGTAAAACTTTTAAATAAATAAATAAAACTAAATAAAAACATTTTGTTTTCACTACATTTCCTGGCTAAGCATCTCTCTGTATCAAGTGTTAGTTAGGGAGATGCTTAACCAGGCGCTTTCATAATACAATGCTCAAACTTAGGATTTAAGCCTCATGAAACCAGGGAAGAATCTAAAAAGAGTGTAGTCTCTAAGTATTAAAACAAAAGGGTATTTAAAGAAGCCTATACCTTGTTTTTTGTGTATAATAAATTAAGTGAATTTCTAGCCATTGTAGAGCCCTCTCTCTCTCTAATGTTCCTCCTAAGAGCCAGCCGGCCTCATTTTCACCTTATTTATGCAGAACTAAGAGAGAGGAGGGACTCCAGGGTGGCTTGCCTAACAGAAACCTCATTTTTGTATCCTGAAATAAGTAATGCTTACTCTATAAGACGTAGTATATGAAATAAAAAGTATGTAATGGAAATAGATTTAGAAATTCAAGACTAGGAATGTATAAAATAAAACTTTCTGTTTGTTATATGATTGACAGGTGGATGGACCAATAGCAAGTCCACAAACTCCTATATATTGTGTCAGAGAATGATCCAGGGCAGAATTGAATAGGGTATTGAAGGCACAACACCTCAGGCCTAGTGCTTGCTAGTGCTGCTTGGATGGTTATACTAAGGAGTGTGGAACTGATTTATGAATTTTCTTCCTTTCATTTGTTTATTTTTCATTTGGTTTACAGTCCGTTTTTATTTTCCTATTAAAATTCATTAAAAATCTCTTTTTGGGAACATGATTGGTGCCAGCGTCCATCTATACATCCCACACCTCTCTGACAGTTCCCTATCATTGTCTGTCCCAACACCCCCATGGGAAACCACCTAAGTCGTTCCCCCCCTAAGTGAATGATCACAAACGTCAGGCTTACCCCATTGCACTCTCAACTCCTCCAACAAGGGCGGCAGCAGGGCCCACCTAATGCCCCTGATCCCTTTCTACAGGACCTTCATGCTGTCCATGTTGGAGCATAGCTGACTCCCTCTTCCCATGGCAGCCGCAAACCTCTCTGCCCAGTACACAAATGAATGCCCAATGATCCACACTTTCCTCCTGGAACTTGCCATGGGAAAACAAAGAAAGACAGCGTGAGTTGTTGGCAATCAATACCTGACATACTTTTTGTAGCAATTCGACCACCACTGCTCCATCAACTTTAAATCCTTCGATAATGCTCCTCTTGCTGCTGCCTCTGAAGCCACCCCAATCCGAAAAGAGTCGGGGGCAAACTCACCCGTAAAGGCTAAGGCTTATTTAAGCACCAACCCCACCTGGAAGGCTGCTGCTGGTGCCCCATCCCCATGACTGAAGAACCCCCCCGCTCCCCCCACCATAATGCACATACTCCTCAATGGTGGCTACAGGGCAGCTCACTGCCCCTGGTTGTTGGGCCACCATCACCATGTCCCCTTTACCCCCTTGGTCTGTCTTGGAGCACACCAGGCCAATGTCCACTCCCCCTTAACCCTCTCCTGCTGCAATGCCAGTTCCGGGGCCCCTTTGCATGCGGCCACCATCTCCCCTACCTGAAGGCCCCTGCTGCCATGACCACAAAGACTGTCGTGAACAGGCAAGCCTCCTGCGCTGAACTGCACATGTGCCATGTTGCTTCCAGCACCTTGTCCAACAGTGTACCTCCTATGGGGCAGCTCCCATCTTGAGTCCCCCCTACGCCCTGCGCCCTGTGCCCTGCGCCATCCTGCTACCATCCTCTTGACTGTCCTGCTAGTTGTGGTGTATGGCCATCCCTTGTCCTGGAATCTGCAGCTGATTCCTGCCAGCTGCACTGCTATCGTGGTATGTGCTATCCCTGCCTCCCATTTCTCTACCATGAACTTTATCACCTGCTCCTCCTGGATTTGCTCCCTACTGTCCCACCTTTGCCTATGCTTGAACTCCTGAAATGTAGCCTATCCACTGTTGTAAGCCTTCATGATGTTGGCCGATCAGGAGCCCCGGTACAGTGCCCTGGCAGTTGCCTTCCAATCTCCCACAGCCAGTCTGGGACCCTGTTTCCGTGTGTTGCAGCATGTGGGGCCAGCCTTCGAAACCTGTCAAGCTGTAAACAAGAAAGACTGTCAGCCAATTTGTTCTTAACCCCCTCAATGTGCCGTGCTTTGAACAACAGGTTCAGCCTCAGCCCCAGTAACACCAGCCACCTCATTACCCTGTCCACTGTCTCTGTGTTCCCACCCTGCCAGTTGATCACTTCCACCATCCCTTTGTTGTCACACCAGAAGAGGATACGCGTGCCTTTCATCCACTTCTCTCTTACCTCCAGTGCTGCCCAGATTGGAAATATTTACAAGAAAATGATGTCTTTCAGGAGGCTCCCCCACCCCTCCCAGTGCCCCGGCCATGCTCCGGACATCCACTGTCCTTTAAAATATTCTCCCATCTCAAAACCCCCTGAGGCATCTGTGTAGAGCTTCAGATCTATACTTTGCTCCCACTCTTCCTGCCAGAACGTCACCCTGTTATACTGGCCTAAAAATTTCTCCCACACCGTGAGGTCCTCCTTGACCCCTTTTACAATGTTCACCCAGTGGTGAGATTGCTTTGCCTTGCCTGTCGCCCACCCGAGTCTCCTGGTGAATGCTCTCCCTGGGGTGATTGCTTTACATGCAAAATTGAGGTGCCCCAGCAGTTGCTGTACTTGTACCAGCAGCACTCTCCTCCTCCCCCCCTACCATCGCCAACAGCCCCCTGAGTCTGGCTACTTTGTCCACAGGCAGCTGGAAGCAGCCCTGCTCAGTGTCCACTTCAATCCCCAGGAATTCCAATCTGCGCACCGACCCCTCGGTTTTCCCTTGCACCAGTGGGATCCCTACCTGCTTGCAAATGTCTTTAAAGTCATGAAGCATCACCTGGACCTCCCTATGCATTTCCCCGATGAGTAGAAAGTCATCCAAGTAATGCACCACCCTCCTGTGCCCGAACCTTTCCCAAATATCCACTGCAACCAGGAACCGAAAGCCTCAAATGTCAAGCACACCACCGAACACCCCATTGGCATGGCCTTGTCCAAATACAAGCTGCTCTTGAACAGGAACCCCAGCAGGTCCCAATCATCCAGGCTGACTGGGAGGAGCCAGAATGCTGAATCAATGTCAGTCTTAGCCAACCAGGCCCTCCCCACCAGTCTGATCAGTCCCACTGCCTGTTCCAGTGAGGCATCTGACACTTCCCTGAGGTCTTCAGGAAGACCGTCATTCACTGACTGGCCCTCTGGGTAGGATAGGTGGTGAATCAGTCGGAACTCTCCCTTTTGCTTTTTGGGTACCATCCACAGGGAAGATATTTGGAAAATGGGGCAAGGTGACGTGGTCGGTGGGCCTTCCACTCGCCCTGCCTCCCTTTCCTTCCTGATTTTGTCCCTGACTATCCCCTCCTTGGCCTTGACTGAGCTCAAGTTCTTGGCCCTCATCTCTATGTGTCCCCCATGGAAACCCAGTGGGAAACCCTTCTGGAAACCCTTCCATATCAGCTCTGCTCCTTTTGCATCCTGGGAACCTTGGGTCCAGGCCTCCACCACCTCCCAGGAGATGGGTGTCCATGCCCGCGCATAACCCCACCTCCCTTCCCCCTGCTTCCCTTCAATTCCAACCTTAGTGGGAGTTATACCCCCCCCCGCTGTGCTCCCCTCATCCTCTAATGGAGCCCCTCCATTCCCTTGAAAGGGCTGGTCCTGCTGCTGCCCATTTCCCTGCCCCACTTTGTCCGCACCCTGCCGGCAGTTTGAAGCCGGGTGCACTCCCCTGCATTTCGAGCATACGTGCTTGAATTTGCAGTTTGTCCACGTGCAGAATGCCTTGTTGAATTCCCAGCAGGTCTTGGCTCCTGGGGCCGATGTGCTACTCCTTGCCTGCTCTCCCCCGGTCACCACTGCTTGCCCTGACAGGGACATGGTCTTCGCCCACAGTTCGAAGTGGGTGCTATCCCAGCTCAGGTCTCTCCTGTCCGCCATCCTTCTCCTGAAGGCTTCGTTATAACTGAGCCACCCTTAACCAAACTTTGCTTTGTAAGAGCCCCTCATGGTCGCCATGTAGGTCAGCAAAGGAAAAGCCAGTTCCGCCCATCGTTCCAGCACTATCACGCTGTATACGGTGAACCCCGCTTGCCAGTTGTCGAATGTTTTCCATTTCCACTTCACCTCCTCAGCTTTGTGCCCTAATACTGCCAGGGTTACCGCCATCTCTGATTTCCCCACAGACTCTTTCTGCTTGAACTTCATGGCGGTATCTTCATCCACCAGTCCAAAGACATCAACGTATTTCCCCTTCCAGATCTTTTCCTTGAGTGAAACTTGGACGTGGTCACCCAGCGTGAACTCCTGGGGTCCTTTGTACTTCTGGCCCCCCAGCTTTCCTGTGTCCTCCCCCAGCCCCCCAGCTCCCCCTTTTCCCTTTATGGCTTTCAGTGCATGCTTCATCTTCTCAGTACCTGTATCCCCCATGTCCCCCAACAAATCCTCCAAGTATTCCTTGAGGTCACCCTCATTGGAAATGTCCACTCCATTCTTAACCCCATCAAGGCATCCTGTGTCCAGCTCTGGTATGGGGAGCAGCTCTGGTGTCAGCATTGGGTGGGCTCCAGACCCCTGGGGTCTCTTCCCTGGTAGCCTTCAGCCCAGGCGTTCACCCCAGCCTTTTTGCTTCTTCTGCACCTCCTTCTTTTCCTCTCACCTCTTGGCCACCTCCACCAAATCTGTCATTTGCACCATCAATTTCGCCACCACTTCCATCATCTCCTTGCTGGACATTTTGGTCTTTTTTGGTGCCATCCAGTGAAAACTAGATTGGGTGGGAAACAGATAATATCATCTCTCCTTAGGTAAACAGACCCCCACCCTGCCGCCTCTCCCATAAGTGCTGTGTGGTGTTCCCGCCCCTGAGAGAGGATTTCCACTATCCTCATCACCCTGCCCCCTTCTACTATAAGTTAAAGGGAGAGAATGTTGTGTGGATTCAAAATCACAGCCTCTTGTCTATGCGACTGTAGGATCTGTCCACTTGCACTGTAGGGTTGGCACGGTCCCGTGGTGAGGCTTCCACCTATTACGGCACCTTGACCTCCCAATTCAATTACTGCCAGCTGGCCTCGGGTGAAGGTCCCCTTCTGTTGGGTGCCCTTCCATGAGCCGTCCTTGCCCGGGGTGCCCAGACTGCATAAACCTGTCACTGTTCTCCCCCAGTGCCATAGCCACCAAAACACCTTTGGTGCCATTCCAAATTGCCTCTTTCCTTTGTTTTTTTTTTTTTTTTTTACTCTGCAATGGTTCTGACCCTGTGCCCCCTGAGCCGCAAGTTTTCAATCCACTGATGCCTTGACCACCAGTCCTTTCACCCCACCTGGGGTTTGATAACCCTGGGCCAGAGGACCTCCCACCTAGGTCCCCAAAAATGTCTGGATAGGCCTGAAGGCTGCCTTTTAAACCATGGATGCCTGTTCTTGCTCCACGCTTCATCCAGGCCTGGACTTCTCCCTCTTCCTGCTATGTGCTGACAACCTAGCGGTATGGATTGAATTGCACCCCGACCAGCTTCAGCTGCAAAGAATGATGCTAAATTGCCCCATTTCTTTTTTTTTATATGAATCCCTCTCCAGGGGCCTTCTTGCAGTTACTGTGGACCACCACAGCCTCTTTGTGTTTGTATTGCATTTCCTTTTTTCTTTAATTTCACACCATTGCTAGTGTTTACCACCTCACGCCACAGCCAGCGTTGTGCTCCTAGCTCCCATCCCCTGAGGGTGGTAGTACCCACTGCACCACATGGCCTGCCCCTGCACAGTGTGCTCCTGTGTCTTGACTGCTCTGTCACAGCCACTTGCTCGCCCACTGCTCCAGCCAAGGGGCTCCCCGATCCGGAGCCAAGCCCCCGGCCTGTTCTTAGGCTCTCCTGCTGCCTCATGTCCCGGACTCCCCCTGAGGTCCATCTCAGCCCTTTCTGCCTTAAAAGGTGGCCTAGCCACTTCCATGCAACCGTGGGTGACCGGCAATCCCCCGCTGGGTGACCTCCCACTTTCTCCTTTCGTTTTCTTTCTCTTTTCTTTTTTTTTAATTGTCTCCTGGTCAAATCTGGCCCCCATGCCTGGCTGAAGCAGAGCCAAAATCACGCTTCTACCGTCTCTTGCCTCCGGGCTGGCCAAGCAGGCCACCTTCTCTCTGTCTGAGCCAAATGTCCCGGTCCCACACTTAGCAGACAAACTCGGGTAACCAGCAACGGACCTTGCCAACCCAAGACCAGCTCTTTCTTTTGCACAGCTGTTCCATCTAGTGTGGGCTTCTCCCACACAATAGCCCCGACCCACTGAATACCCTGCACCTGCCTGTGCTTGGTCTGCCTGACCTATCTCCACTTGAGCATACCATTGAAGCATGGCTAAATCATAACCACCATTACCATCATGTGCTTGGCCCGCAAGCCTTACTTCTTGGCCTAGCAACCTTATTCCTAACCTGCCACCATTCACCCCATGGGCAGTACTACCATACAGCCTTATAACACAACCCAGCTGCATGGCCACCGAATATTCTATCTTGCCACAAGCCTAGCTCTACCGGGACATTTATTCAAGTCCTACACGAAACAAGAACATATAAAACCTGCATTGCTATCTGTACTCTGCCCAGACATTTATTAAAGTCCTAATTGAAACTAAAACATATAAATCATGCATTGCTATCTGTGCTTCTGCCCCTATAAGCACCATGAAGCATACAACCTAGTATAATCTTGGGCTACCTTGCACAAAACAGTCATGTTGGTAATATAAACCAGCCTGCTTAACAAACAAAGCAGGCCACATGGCCTGCAGTAGACTTAGCCACCTGTGTGCTTTACCTGTTTTGCTGACGATGTGCTGAATCAGGTTTCTGAACGTACAGCAAAAAGAGGGCTAGCCAAGGGATACCTGGCCTTATATACCCCCTAAGGACCCCACTTTAGGACCCCTGCTAGCTCCACCTCCCAGCCAGTCTCTGTGCCCTACACCCACCTTGTCTTGTGAAGTAGTCTGCTCCTACCCCACCTCCTTCTGATGTCATGTCTCCCCCTCTCTCCCCCTCCCTCCTCCCCTCTCCTATCCTGAACCCTCCCCCCTGCTAGCCTTTCTGGTGATGCCAAGGTACAACCTAGCCTGCCCTTTAGAGACAAGCCCTATTAATTAATTGGTAATGCATGACAAAGTTAATTAAATGCAGTCTGCACTGTATGATAACATTTCAATTAACTGTAACTGAAAGATAGATTCTGGAAAAAAAATCATTGCCCTACTTAATTAAGGGTAGCCTAAACTATGATAAGCATTTTTACCTCACAGCTAAGCAGAAGCACAAACCTAGCTTTTACAGGAAATGCGCACTTCAAACTGTCCAGTTCCAAATTCTTCTGAAACATACTGCAATGCAGCTTTTGATTTTTGTCTTGATATCATGCTTTTGTTTTCCTGCACAGGCCCATATCTGTTGTTTCAGGGCCAAAGCTGGGTACATCTGCCTGTGTAGGTGAGAAAAGTAAAATACTTGCAAAAGCAGTTAGGATGAGTAATTGATAACGTACCTTTTTTCAGTGTACATGAAGTAATAAATGACTAATACACGTTTTTGCATTGCTCATTGAAGCTGTTTATTGTAAGCATTGCTGCTAAAACTACTTTAGCATACATAATACAATGGCCACTCTCAAGGTGGTTAATTAGAAACAAAAGGGAGGTCAAAGGCTCTGAGTGTTTCAAAAGGTTTGAATAAATCTAGACAGGAACAACAGAACAAACTCAATGGACTTACTAGGTTACATTTTCAAACAGCTGCACCATGTTTTTAGCTACTTTGGGCATACGTAACTGAGAACATAACATGGTTTCAGGATTTGCTACAAGTTGCTCAGATAAATAATGCAATGTCAAGAAAAAATATAGAAATCTGTCTGGCCAGCTGAGGGCTTCATCTGTGATATTATCCCAGCACAGCATCATGGATGACAGATGAAGTCCCAGCACACGTATGGCCAAATGAAATGTTACATATATAAATATATATATATATATATATATATATACACACACATAAGGGTTTCGGAGGTATTTACATGAATAAAAACATGTATTCTCACTCCTATTAAATAAGCAACTGATGGCATAGATACAGACTTTTTATGACATATATACCAACAGTGTCTACATCATCAGCTGATATTCTCACTGTGACTAGTTCAGGAAAAATGCAGATTTATTTTTTAAACTGATTGGCACTACTTTTCCAAGAGAGAATTTGAATCATACAATCAGACACTGAGTGTGGTATCCACTTTGAACATATCACCTTCCAACAAATCCACTCTCACACACAAAAAACAAGACAGATAAACTTTTTCTTGTATACCTACAGAGGTGTTTCACTCCAATAAAAAGATGCTGCAGCAGAAGTAAAATCACAACCAACAAAAGCTCGAATTAGCACCAGACATGCCACAATCAGAAAATGAGCACATAAACATACAAATGTTCACAGTACTGCACATAGTACACATATTTTGAGATCTTCCCACATGCCTGATATTTTTCTTTGTAAAGTACAGCATTGGTTGAAAAGCAAAACTGTTTCCTGAAATTCAAACTGATACACTTTGAGTTTTAGTGAAGCAAATGGGAATGGACAGTTATTTAAATTGTTCAAACACCACCTAAAGCACTACATTGCAATAATAATAAAGCAAATAAAACAGTTTAATATTAATACAGATGAGAATAAATGAAAAAAAAACATGTTTTTCCTGCAACCCCTCCACACGTCCGCCAAGTTGGAATCCTGCCCATGCAGAACCAATGATCAATCAGATATCACACATGGAAAGAACATAACCAATCACACACTACTAACAGTAGGACCAACTAATAAGATACCAGAAAAACATCCCATTCATACTATAAACCAATCACAATACAAAGGAGATTCCCATTCACAAAACACAACTGTGCAAGCTAAGAACATGCATACATGTAACGGAAGAATACCAGTAGCCACATAAAATCACTCAGAAATACCACTCAAAACACGACAAATCTGGCCCCTATTGTATAAATCACACACATGATGTGCAGATCATGGAATATGGAAAATATTCTCACTTCTGCAATATGATCTCTGAATACCCTCACTCATGCCTTCAGCACCCATGAGTATCCAGAGCTCACTCTGCAGGAGTGAGAATATTTTCCATATTCACTCCTACCATCATGTATCCCATATATATATATATATATATATATATATATATATATATATTTTAATTTTATTTTATTTTAGTTGTTTAACCAGGTGAGACACACTAAGCTGAAAGCTTTTTTACAGGTGCAACCTGGGAGCACAGGGAAGTTAAGTGACTTGCTCAGGGTCACACAGTATGCAAATGGAAACTGTGAGATTCAAACCCAGGTCTGGTCTGTTGGATGTCACCAGATTTGCAGCTCATAGCCTTAAACCACTGCGCTATACTGCCTATGAATATATATATTCATTGCAAAAACTTTGTTAATGCACCATTAGGGTTGAAGCTTAAAAAGTAGGTAAATGTGATCTTAGGGTTCCCAAGCATAAGACCCTGCCACCACCCTCAGCTTCCAATCCAAACACCCAACCTTCGACTTCCAACCGTAAGGCCTACCTCCACCCTACGTTCAGGAACAGGTGCGGGGTTGTGCTGTGTCCGAACCTCAATGCTCGCTCATTGTTTTATTCTCACCCATGTCACGTTATTAACTGTTGAAATGGTGTAAGCATTAGAGTTTGCAACCACAAGGCACCTCACACCTGTTCCTGCATGCAGAGTGAGTGAAACTAATTAAATAAACACAACTGTTGGTGTTTACCAAGAGGCAGGATTTATTGAATTACATCATTTTTCTCCATTGCCAAATTTAGTTCAAATCTGTAAAATAGTTCCAAAGTTATTAAGGTTCAAAAATTCAGGTTTAACATTTATTTTGTACAGATTATATTACTTTCACAAGATACTGTTGTATTTTGCGCAAACTATGTAATTTGCAAAACTACAACAGTATCTTGCACAAGTTATGTAACTTTTGCAAATTACAACTTTCATGCCTGATATATAAGTTTCCCCATAGGAAATAATGGGAAATTAAAAGTGTAATAACTTTTCAAAGATTAATATTTTTTTTTTACCAAACCTTCAAAGGGTACATCTGTGAGGTGAAGACTTTCTACCCTAAAATTTTCTAATCACTACCTAAAGCTGTTTCAGAGATACAGGTGGACAAAGAAGTGTAAAAACTGGTAAATTTAGGATTATTTGACACTCTGTATCTCAAAAATCACAAATCCAATTCACATCAGAAGACCAGCCCCAAAGATTATGCATATCAAATATCATGTAAATCCATTGAAGGGTTGCAAATTTATTAAGGTTCAAAGTATGCATAACTGGATGACAGTGTGCGAAAAGTACTTTCACTTTCATTAGCCATATAAATTTTCCCATAGGAAATAATGGAAATTAAAAATTTAGTAACTTTAGAATAGAATAATATTTTTTCACCAAACCTTCAAAAGGCACATCTGTGACCAAAATGCTTTCTACTCTGAAAATGTCAGACCACAACATGAAAGCATTTCTGAGATACAGGTGGACAAAGAAATGTAAATAAAATGGTAAAGTTAGGATTTTTTGACAGTTTCCATCTCATGAACCTCACAGCAGATTTGCACATAGGTTTGCACATCAAGGGAACTACTCCTGGAGATTATGCATACCAAATATTGTGTAGATCCATTGAGTGGTTCCAAAGATATTAAGGTTCAAAGTTTTGGGTTTACCATAGAAGTTTGCACTCTACCCTAATATACTGGTCCCACTGTGCCAGTATAATAGATAGGTAAGTAGATAGATAGATAGATAGATAGACAGACAGACAGACAGACAGATGGATATTCATTGCAAAAAAACTCCATTAATGAATCAGTTAGGGTTCATATTACAGCAAAAAAAGTATGGAAATGTGCTGTCAGGATGTTAGGGGTCCCAGTCCTAACACTATTCCACCCCCAACCAACCCTACCACCCCACCCCACCCCCACCCTCCACACACCTACAGGCAGCGGGTGTGTCTTGAGGTAATCGACCCAAACACTCACCCATTCCATGCATAAGGAAGCTGAGATGGTACAGCATAGGATAATGGGGTGAACATTAAGGTCGATGACCCCAAGACACACCCTGATGCTTGTTGATGTATGGAGGGTGGGGGTGGGGTGGTAAAGTTGTTTGGGGTTGGGATGGGTCATTAGGATTGGAAATCCTAACACCACATTTCCATACTTTTGTTGCTGCAATATAAAACCCTAACTGATGCATTAATGGAGTTTATTGCAATGAATGTCCCTACTTTTTTGAAAGTATATCTGTAGCCATAGTTATTGATGGGAGCACAGGGCCCTCATGACTCTGTGCTCCCATCTATTTGTAAGTGTACAGACACTGTAATTAATCTTCAGCTCCCTGCTGGAGAGTAGGACCCGCTCCGGACCCTGCACTCTCATGCACTGTGATTTTCCTTATTTTATTGTTGGAGCACAGGATCCTTTGGACCTTGCACACCCATCCCACTGTAGATACATGAGCAAATTATTGCCATAGCCATCTGATTACCCCAGAACATGTACCTAGTACAAATCATTTTTAAATCCCTGCCACCACATAATTCTGTACAACTACAATGCCATTCCACGCCACAACAGTGAAAACACATGCTGGGCAGGATTTAAAAAATTACAGCTGTGACATACATGAGATAGGGTAATAAGAGTCTTCAGTTAGAAGTGAATGGGGAAAGAAGCTTCTAGCTGGATGCTGTGAGGAAGTAAACTTGAAAGATTTGTCTTAGCTGGTTTTCTGTGTGTTTCCAGCAGACAATTTGGTGTTTGTGGGTGTTTAAAAGCAGGAGGTTGTGAGAGTAAGTGGATATGAAAGATTTTCTTAGCTGGTTTTCTGTTTGTTTCTAGCAGACTATTTGGTGCATGTGTGTGTGTGTTTAAAAGCTGCTGTCTGGCCTGTAAGTGTAGGCATCATATTACAGGGGATTAGTGCTGTTTGAAAGTAAGGTGGGACTCTTAACTCAGTCAGTCTTCAGTTAGAGGTGAATGGGGAAATAAGCTTCTAGCTGGATGCTGTGAGAAAGTAGACTTGAAAGATTTTCTTAGCTGGTAGTGCTTGGAGGTGCAGTGAGGGGCAGTCACAGGGCTGATACACTCTCATGAGAGTCAGGTCTAGGCCTTAGCCCCACCTCCCCACCCCTCCCTCCCCAGAGCTAGGCTGATTTATAGGGGAACACCTGGCCTGCAATTGGAGGAAAAGGCTTCAGGTGCAGCTCATGTCATTCTGGCCACTGGGGGCTGGGTTTAAGGGCTGAGAGAGAGGAGCTTAGGGAGTTGTACACTTCCCCTATAAGTTTACTGTATAATACTGCACCTAGTAATGGGGTACCTCTTTACTGTGGGACTGTATCTAGGATTAGTGGGTGACCTGATTAGTGGGTATGGGTGTATCTTGGACTAGTGATGAACCTGGCAGTTCACCCAAGGAAACCTATTTGGAAGGGGATGGGACCACATGTCATTAGGGCCAGCATCTTTGGAAGGGTGGTGGGGTGCACAGGGTGTGGGGCGGCCATGATACTGGACTGGGCTTGGAAGTTCAGTGGTTGCCTAGTGTGCCACCAGCTGGCACAGCTTAGGGAGGAGGTTGAGGGGATTAGGAGACAGCTGGAGGGAGGGGAGAGGTATGGTTGGGGAATAGGGCAGGGGCTCTTCCACAGGGTTGCACCAAGCACTAGGGGTGGAGACATAGGTAAAGGAGTGCAGGAGAGTACTCTGGGGTCACATAGGGACCCTGACAGAGGGGGCCCAAAAGGAGGACACTACCAAGGAAGCAGGCAGGTATTTGGGAACCCTCACAGAGGGGGGGCCAAAGGGAGGACATTCTCAGGGAAGTAGGCAGATAGCTGGGGCAGGACAGAAGGAAGCAAGGGGGAGGTAGATCAGAGCTTAAGCTCAGTAACCACTTCAGTTCTCTTCTTCTACTTGAGGATGGGGGGTGATGTAGCCATAACAGGGGTGATTGGAGATGGAAAGGTAGTGGAGGGCAGGAGGCAGGGGCTGGATAGCAGGAAGAACAGAGGGAACTTGGACATGGGAAAATGGGGGGAGCGGTGGATCAGAGCAGGAGGAGGAGGGGGTAGAGAGAGAGGAAAGCACAAGGAGAAGAACCAGATGGGAGGAAAGGGCAAGGACAGAGACTAGAAGTACAAGGAGGATACAGTAAAGGCAGCTGATGGTTTATGCCAGGGAAGCACGACAGGCAAGGAGGGGCTGAACAAAGATGGGAAGGAAGGGAGGACGAGCCAGGAAAGTTTAGTAGATGGGAGGGAGGACCAGTCACGAGCAGTGACGGGGGATAGCGGGGTACAAAAGGATACTCGGGAGGATGAGAGGCATAGGATCAGAGGGGAGGGGATGGCCAGGATAAATAAGGAGGGGCAGCAGGGGGCACCCAGATAGGGGGAGGAGCAAGGAGCCAGCTGGGTGGAAGGGCCTGTAGAAATGATGAGAGACATGAAAGGAGGGAATGGAAGAAAAGGGGTGGTCAGAGTGATCCTGTTGGGTGATTCCATGATCAGGGGTATCAAATGGGAAAGGCACGGGGAAGCCTGCCCAGTTAGAACAAAATGCTTCCCTGGACTAACAGTGTACAGGGCCAAGCATGAGGTATATCAGCTGGCAAAGGATTGTGGAGGTTCCCCGGATATACTGGTCCACCTGGATATCAATGACATTGAGAAAAATAGTGAGCTAGAGATACAGGCAAGGTTCAGGAAGCTTGCCAGGGTCTGTCATGACATAGGATGTGCAATTTCCTTCTCAGAAATCCTGCCAGTGCCAAGGGCTAGTGGGGAACACAAGATAAAGATTAGGGAGATAAACCAGTGGCTCAGGGAATGGTGTGGGGCCAGAAGGTATGGGTTGATGGGGGATTGGGGGGAGACTTGGGAGGATAAGGGGTTATATGATAGAGATAGGTGCCATCTCAATTTGGAGGGAAGGGAAATCCTTAAGTTGAAAATAGAGGGATTCATTGGTGAAAGGTGGGGTTTAAACTTGTGAAGGGCGAGATAAAGCTATTGAGGGGGGTCCAATAAATGAGGGACTTGGTCTACATCCTCCAGGGAGCAGGAGGAGTGAGGAAAAAGGCTGACTGGTAAGGTGTTGACTGGGGGAAGATGGAATCCCCATGGGAATGGAGCAGGGGAAATGGAAATATACGGAAAGGGTGGAAGGTAGTCCTGCTAAATGCCAGGAGATTGGGCAATAAAATGCCTGAGCTCCAGGTGATGTTAACTGAGGGAGAGGTGGATATGGCAGTGGTCACTGAGACCTGGGCCACTGCAAGTCAAGACTGGGACCTGAACCTGGAAGGTTACACCATGTTCAGGAAGGAGAGGGGGGAGGGAAGGGGAGGAGGTGTAGCAATAATAGTCAAAAACCTGCATTGGCATAGGAGGAGTGGAGGAGGTGGAGGGAACTGTGGAGGTGATTTGGGTCACTTTGATAACAAATGAAGGCAAGAGAGTAAAAATAGGAGTGGTGTATAGACCCCCTGCACTTGCGGAGAAGCTGGAGGAGAGTCTGGTGGCAGCTGTTGGGATACACTGCAAACTGGGCAGGGTAAGGGTGGTGGTGTTGCGGACTTAAACATGCCAAGAACAGACTGGGAGACTGACATCCTCAGTGACCAGGGAACAGAGGTTGTTGGATGTCTTTTAGGATGCATTCCTAACTCAGCAGGTGGGGGAACCAACCAGTGAGGCACAGATACTGGATGTGTTCCTGGCAGACAGTGACCAGACTGGAGACCTGGAGGTAAGGGACCCATTGGCGGGGAGTGACCATGCTATGGTCTGGTTCTGCCTGGACCTAGGAGGGGTAGAAGGCTGCACAAAGATGGAGGTAACCAACTTCAGGGGCAGATTTCAAGGAAATGGGAAGGATCCTTAAGAAGCATTTGGATGGGATTGGGCCAGACATGGACTCTGACAGTAAGTGGGAAATCATCAGGAAGGGGGGGTGCAGGATGCTACCAGCACCTGTGCAAGAGTAAGACGAAAATGTGGTAGGGCCCGTAAACCCTACTGGTGGATCAGAGAGGTTCAGGAGGTGGTGAGGGGAAAGAAGGCAGCTTATAGGCATTTCAAGTGCTGAAGGAGTGAAAGGGATAGAGGGCAGTACGAGCTGATGGCTAGAAGGGCCACTAGGGTGGTGAGGGTGGCTAAGGCAAAGAAGGAGCAGAACCTGGCCAGGGAAATTAGGAGATGGAATAAGGGGTTCTTTAGATACGCTGGGGAAAAATGAAGGGTGAAGGGGCAGATTAGCAGGATTAAAATAGGGGAGGGATGGGCACAAGATCCGTGGGGAGCAGGCTGAGGTACTAAATGAGTACTTCGCCTCAGTGGGGGGGCTGCATCATACATGGGAGGAGATGGTGAAACTGAGGGGGGTACCCTTGTCAATCATTGGGTCTGGGGAGAGGATTGTCAATCACTGGCAGGAGGAGGTATGGCAAGGCAGAGCGATGAGGTAGCGGAGGTGGAAATCACAGCAGAGAGAGTGAGGGAAGCCCTCAGGTCCATTAAGATGGAGAAAGCACCGGGGCCAAATAACTCAGAGTGCTGAAGGAACTGATGGATGTACTGGTGAAACCCTGGTGGAGCTTTTCAGCATCTCTCTGAGGACAGGGTGGGTGCCCCAGGACTGGAAGGTGGCACATATAGTGCCTATCCACAAGGGTGGATCAAGGGAGGTGGCAGGGAACTACAGGCCCATCAGCCTGACATCGGTGGTGGGCAAGGTGATGGTGGGCATTGTCAAGGAGAGGCTGGGGGGGACCTGGAAAAGTCAGGGTGCCTGGACAATAGACAGCATGGATTCATCCCAGGGAAATCGTGTCAGACAAACCTTGTGGAGTTCTATGACTGAGTGACCAGAGCCTTGGACCTGGGTAGACTGGTGGATGTCCTTTATCTTGAATTCAGCAAGGCATTTGACTATGTTCTTCATGGGGGCCTGTTGAATAAGCTGGGAGAAATGGGAGTGGGGAACCAGATGATTAGATGGATAGGCAACTGGCTCCAGGACCGGACCCAGAGGGTCATGTTTGGTGGGATAGTCTCATCCCCAAGGAGGGTCATTAGTGGGGTCTCTCAGGGATCAGTCCTTGGGCCCTTCCTGTTCAATGCCTATGTCTCTGACATAAGGAAGGGTATCAGGAGTGAGATGAGTCTCTTTGCAGATGACTCAAAACTAGGGGCAGGGGAGGATGGGAAGGAGGGGAGGGTGGCCCTACAGGGGGACCTGGCACTCTGGAATGGTGGTCTAGAAAGCGAAAGCTGAGGTTTAATGCAGAGAAATGCAAGGTACTGCATCTGGGAGCCAGAAACCCGGGCCAAGAGTACACCCGGGGAAGGGAGTGCTACAAGTCTCAATGGCTGAGAGGGACCTGGGAGTGGTAGTGGATGTCAAGATGAACAACTCTGAGACTTGTAGGAGGGCAGCAGCCAAGGCCAACAGGATGCTGGGATGCATCGCTAGGGGGATCACCTCCAGAATGAGGGAAGTGATACTCCCCCTGTATAACTGTTGGGTGAGGCCACACCTTGAGTACTGCATGGAGTTTTGGAGGCCACACTTAAAGTGGGACATTGAACTCCTGGAAAGGGTCCAGAGGAAGGCAACCAAAATGATCTGGGGCTTGGAGGACAGGACCTATGGGAAGAGGCTTGAAGAGCTAAATATGTACACATTGGAAGAGAGAAGGGACTGGGGAGACATGATAGAGGGCTTCAAGTACATGAAGGGGTTAAATAGGGGAGAAGCAATCATGGTGCTCTGAAGGAAGGAGGGGGCAACTAGAGGGCATGAGTGGAAGCTGGAGGGGGAGATTCAGGAGAGAAAGGAGGAGGTGCTAATTCACTGAGAGGGTGGTGGAGCCATGGAATGCACTGCCCAGGGGGCTGGTGGAGGCAGAGACAGTGGAGGGGTTCAAGAGGGGGTGGGACAGGTACAGGGGAAGGGTTCTGGATGCAAAGTACTGTGCAGTGGGAATATCCAGGACTGGGAAGGGAGAAGTCAGAGAGGATGAGGGGGGCAGCAAGGTCAGCTCCAAGGGTGAGGGCTGACCAAACGAGCAGACATGAAAGACTGTTAGGCCTATTCTGCTGGCATTTTAGTGTGTTAGTATGCTAGTAAGAAAGCTATGTTGTAAATTTGGGGTCAAAATATTGAAACTTTTTGTAATTACAGTACTGAAATTGCAACAAATGGTCATAACGTTGTCAATTTTCCATATTTTGACCCCAAATTTTCAACATAGCCTTTTTATCACCTCACCTCATAAACCCCATAGGCAAAAATTTTGTAATCCATGGCAAAATGCCATTCCATGCCACAGGTGCAGAAACATGTTTCCGGTAGGATGTGAGAAATGACAGCTGTACTGTGCATGAGGCGGTATGGAAAAATGGTAATGTTGAAAATTTCGAGTGAAAATATGAAAAATTGCCAGTTGTGTGCATGCATAGAAAAATTTAAATGACCACGTGTAACCCAGGTGTTTTTTGGTATTTTGCACCAAATTTTCAACATGGGCTTTTTGGGACCCGACCTCAGGAACACTGGCACTGTCATTTCGTTACTCAGTCCCATAAGGTGACTTCACACAGCAACCACACCATTCTGCACCACAGGTGCAAAAACACATTTCTGGCATGATGTCAGAAATGACTGCTGTACTGTTCATGAGGTGGTGTGAAAAAATGGCAATGTTGAAAATTTGGAGTGAAAATAATAAACATTGCTGAAGTTGCAAGTGTGCATAGAAACATTTTAATGACCGCGCATAACGCGGGTGTTTGTTGGTATTTCCGCATCAAACTTTCAACATGGGCTTTTTGGGACCCCACCGCATGAACACTGGCACCGTCATTTTGTTACTCGGTACCAAAAGGTGATTTTGCACAGTGACTGTAAAATCACCTTGGGGTCCATTTAACGAAACAACAGTGACAGTGTTCATGATGTGGGGCCCAAGAAGCCCATGTTGAAAATTTGGTGAAAAAAAATGCCAAAAAATAGCTTATATATCAACATAAGTTCAAAATGCCACTAACAGCCATTATACTGTATGACACTTACCTTGATTCTTCAGTTTGAGGTTCAGCTTTGAAGCATGCAGACGTGTCCCCACCCAAAGAAGATGACAGAAGATGATTTCTGGTGCTACATATAGGGCAGGGGAGGGTGTGAGGTAGTGGGTTGCTCAGTGGGAAGCTCAGGATGGGGAGGGGGGATGGGGAGGCGATGAGATACCATTTTCTTTTTTACAGGATAAAAACAATGACAGGGGACAGTTTTTTTTTAACAGGATTAAAATCTTTATTTTGGGACACTGGGAGTGGGCTCCCCAGTGTCCCACAGTGCTGAAGGGATCTTCATAATGCCAACACAGGGACTGGGAATCCCAAAGCTGGCAAACATACAGGTTAGAATGGGCTTGGGGGGCATCCAACACCAGGGGTGGGATTCCCATTGTCAGAAAAAAACAGCAAAAAAATAAAGTATTTCAGGACACTGGGGATGGGCTCCCCAGTGTCCCACATGACTGGGGGATGTAAATGCCAACATGGGGATTGGGCACCTAGATGTTAGCAAACAATAATTAAAACAGGCTTTGGGGGCATCTGATTCCAGGGGTGGGCATCCCAGTGTCATAAATAAACAGTAAAAAAAAATAAGTATTTCTGAACACTAGTGGTGGCATCCCCGGTTTCCCACACTACTGGGGGGGGAGTAAATGTTGACACGGGAAATGGGCACCCCAATGTCGGCAAAATATTTCTTATGATTAAAACATTTTTTAATATAAAAACATGTCTCAGTCACCTTTGAGGCAGTAAAGGAGAAAACCTTCTTTAATTAGGTAATGACCAATAGGTATTTACCTAAACAGGGGCTGAAGCACACAAGTCCATCTTCTTCCAAGTTGTGTAACTGGGTGTGCTTTGAAACAACTGAGAAGCTGCATGGGATATACTATATTGGACTAGATATATGCAACAAATCAGACAGACAATGGCACCACAATCCGCACAGGGGTTGTATACAGACCCCCTTCTCAGGAGGAGGAAATGGACAAGGAAATGATAGAAAGTATAGTTAGAATGGCAGAAAAAGGGGAGGTATTGCTGATGGGTGATCTGAATATGCCAGGTGTTAACTGGAGTGCAGTTGTAGCAGCCACTTTGAAGAGTGGGGTTATTCTAGATGCCCTACAGGGGGCATGCCTTAGACAACTAGTATTGGAGCCCACTCGGGAGGGAGCAATCTTAGACCTGGTTCTCTCAAATGGAGATGGAGAGAGGATCACAGATGTAGAGTGGGTAGCCATCTCAGACTAGCGACCATCGAACAGTATGGTTCTACAATAAACACAGTAATAGAAGTCAAGCCATACAAAGGCAAAAGTACTGGACTTTAGGACGGTGACTTTACTAAAATGGGTGAGTGCCTAAGGGCGCACTAGCAAATGGGCAGGAAGGAGGGTGGAAGAACAATGGGGAATAATAAAACTGCCATCACAGAGGTAACAAGCCTTTGTGTGAAGCAAATAAACAAAACAAAATGATGTAAGAAACCACTATGGTACTCAAAGGAAGTGGCAGTGAAGGTTCAAGAGAAAAAGAAAGCATTCAGGAAGTACAAGGAATCATAGAAGGAGCAGGACAGAGAACTGTATCAGTTAAAGCAAAAGGAAGCTGGGAAGGCAGTCAGAACAGCAAAGGCCCAAACCGAGGAAAAGATAGCCAACTCCAGTTAAGAAGGGGATAAAACCTTTATAGGTACATCAGGGAGCAAAGGAAGACCAAGGGAGGGATAGTGAGGCTTAATAAAGGGAGGGAGGGTGGGCAGAGGGAGACTGTGAAAGGCAGAGATACTAAACAAACATTTTGCTAAGTATTTACAAATGAAGAGGGGGGAGGTACCTAAAACAAGCAGTAGAAACACTCTGGATACAGAAGTTGATACCAGCCCATTTACAGAAGAAAGGGTTATGAAAGAACTCTTAAAACTGAAGTTGGAGAAAGCAATGGGGCCTGATGGGATTCATCCCAGAATTCTAAAAGAACTAAGGGTAGAACTAGTGACACCATTGACTACCATCTTTAACAAATCATGGGAGGATGGGGTGGTACCCGAGGACTGGAGGAGGGTAGATGTGATTCCCCTTCAAAAAAGTGGGAGCAAGGCAGAAGCAGGAAACTACACACCTTTTAGTTTAACCTCAGTGATAGGGAAAATGATGGAATCACTTCTGAAGGAAAGAATTGTCGAGTATCTAGAGGCCAGAGGGGCACAGAACCCTAGGCAGCATGGATTCACAGTGGGAAGGTCATGCCAGATGAAGCTGATAGATTTCTTTGACTGGGTGACCAAAGTAGTACATCAGGGAGGGGCTGTGGACATGGCCTGCCTAGACTTTAGCAAGGCATTTGACACAGTCCCACACAAAAGATTAATATACAAGTTAGCCAGCCTGGGAGTGGGTCCCAAGATGACTGCCTGGATAAAGGATTGGCTGGAGAATAGGACACAGAGAGTAATAGTAAATGGAGTCCACTCAGAAGAAAGGGGGGTTACTAGTGGGGTACCACAGGGCTCAGTATTAGGACTGGTCCTCTTCAATGTCTTTATAAGCGACATTGCAGAGTGACTGGAAGGAAAAGTATGTCTCTTTGCAGATGACACAAAGATCTGCAACAGAGTTGATGCACAAGGTGAGGTGGAAAGGATGAGAAGAGACTTGCAAGGTTAGAGGAATGGTCAAATGTATGGCAGCTTAGAGTCAATGCTAAGAAGTGCAAGGTAATGCACCTGGGAAACAAAAACCCAGGGGAAGAGTACACAATGGGGGGTGAGATACTAACAACAACAAAAATGGAAAGGGACCTGGGGGTAGTCATATCAGATGACCTAAAGGTGGGCAAGCAATGTGAGAGGGCAGCAAGGAGGGCTGGGGGATACTGGGATGCATAGGGAGAGGCATCACCAGTAGAAAACAGGAAGTTATTATCTCTCTGTACAGACAGCTGGTCAGACCCCATCTGGAGTACTGCGTGCAGTTCTGGAGACCCAATCTCCACAAAGACATAGACAGGATGGAAGCTGTCCAGAGGAGGGCAACTAAAATGGTGCAGGGTCTGCACGGAAGATATATGAAGAGAGACTAAAGGAGCTTAATATGTATAGCCTCGAGGAAAGGAGGGAGAGGGGACATGATAGAAATGTTCAAGTACCTCAAGGGAATCAACAAAATCCAAGAGGGTAGCATCTTTCAAAAAGAAGGGTTTGCAAGAACAAGGGGCACAATTTGAAGATGGGGGCAGCTCAGAGGTAATTTAGGAAGTCTTTTTCACAGATAGGGTTGTAGATGCATGGAACGGCCTTCCGGAGGAGGTTGTGGAGTCAAAAACAGTGGTGGAATTCAAGCATGCATGGGACAGTCATAAGGCCATTCTAGGGGGTGAGGGTAGGAAGAAGTAGGCTGCTGGTTAACTAGGATCTGCAGCTTATCCATTAGGTAGGGAAATGGGCAGACTGGGTGGGCCAAGCGGTCCTTATCTGCCATCAAATTCTATGTTTCTATGTAATTTTGTGGTAATTTGGCCCAAAAAGTGGCCAGAAAAGTTTTATGGTTTTTGTATAGGGGGCTGATGGTTATTTTACATTGAACTAGTGCCAAAATTAGTGGCAGTTTTTGTGAAAAGTGTCACAAGTTTGCTGCAGCTTTCACCCAACAATAAAGTTAGTTGAGCGAAAAGTGCTGCAATTACTGGCAGTTTTGCTAAATTAGTACCACAAATTTGCAACACTACCAATGGCCGAATGCAAAAAAACATATTTCCATCTACTTTTTAAAAAAAAATATTGAGAGAATCATGTTCCTCGGGCCCCCATTAGGTAAATACAACTGTTGGTGTTTACCAGGGGCAGCAGTTTTTTTTAATTATAGTGTTTTTTCTCCATTGCTAACTGAAACCAAGATGATGGCAGCATGGCACTATCTTTTCCATTTACAAAAGCAAAAGGTGCTTTTGCGAAAGCAGAAGATGGTTTTATACTAGACATCTTATTTTTCCCATAGGCTATAATGGGAAACTTAAAAGTTTAATAACTTTTGAACAGATTAATATTTGTTCACCAAACCTTCAAAAGGCACATCTGCAGCCCATACCCCATGTACCCTAACAATTTCAGACCAGACCACAAAGCCCTTTCGGAGATGCAGCTGAGCAAAGAATTTGCACCTAAATGGTAATTTTCACATTTTTTGACACTCCACAGCTTTGCAACTGCACATCCGACTGGAATGAAACTTGCCACAATAAGAGATCTATGGTCAAGAGATCTATGGTAGTTGGCAGCAAATCAAAAATGTTGTGCACATCAAGCATATAGTTGTAAAGTTATTAAAGTGCAAAATTTGTGGTTTAACATAGAAGTGATCATTGAACCCTAACTATACTGTAACTATCATTCCAGTGTGTGTGTATATGTAATAGATAACCCACTCTTAGGTGTGCGGTCACCCTCTGATATACACATGCCTTGGTGTGCGTTGTACGCACAAGGCTGCAGGCCAAGTGTTTCAACCACCCAAGACGTGCATATATCAGAGTGTGACCGCACACCATAGAGTGGATTATCTGCAGTATCTTATAAAATGGCAAAATTGTTTTGGAGAGAGGTAAAAGTGCAGGTGTTCGGTTGCGCTCTGATATACACACGGTCATGTGATGTGTTTTATACAATCAGAAGTTTGGATTAGTTGCTTTTATTTTTCTCCATTTTATAAACATATATATATATATATATTATGGTAGCATACCCCTTTTAAGGTTAAATGGTGAAACTTTGTACCTTAATAACTTTGCCACTGTTCAATGGATTTGCCTGAAATTTGGCAGGCATGGGGCGTAACCATAGATCTTGGGATCTGGCAACTTTGTAATGGTCAGATATACGACCGCGGAGTTATTAAGCAACATTTGTGTGTACAATTATGTTTTTTTGCACATTCTTTGCTTGCACCTGCAGGTTGCACGGTTTACGCAACTGGTCTGAAAACTTCACGGAACGTGCGGCCAGGGTCCACGATGTGCCTTTTGAAGATTTTGTGAAAAAATATTAAACAGTTCAAAAGTTATTCAAAAAACAAATTCCCACTATAAGACAATGGGAAAAGTTAACAAAAAGTTTGAAAGCATCGCAATGCACTTTTTAGTGTCACAAATGGCCCTAGTAGTGTCGCAAATCCACCATTTTGTTTTCAGTTACTGATCACAGAAATTATTGCCATTTAGAAATTGGGACCATCTAGGGACATAATTATTTTTGTGTTTACCTATTCAAGCCCTGAGGATGCTAGCCATGTCTTTATTTGGGGGTAAAACACCCCAGAAATGTTTTTCAAATTTCTGGGAAAAGTAGTGTCACAAAGTAGTGTCATACTTGCAACACTTTCACTAATTTTTGCGAAAGGTGTTGCAAATCACGACACTACTTTTCTAGACTATGGCCCAAATGACAGGAATTCTTTGCCACCCTGCTGCAAAAAAGCAGTTTGGTCTTTTGGGCTGAAATTTAGAGGGAAGGCAGGTAATATCTCACAGATGTGACTTTTGATGGTTTGGTGACAAAATATTGCATGGATGCAAAGTTATGTTACTCTGAAATTGAAGTTTTTTCCCATAGACTAACAAGGTGGCATCCCCCGCACCTTTCGGGGCTCGTATCTCGGAAACGGTGTGAGATACAGACTTTTCGTCATGAGCATAGCCCATGGGCTATGCATGTAGTGAAAACCTAACCAGGATACTCATGAATCATGTGAAATTTTAATTTTTTTCTGTCGTATGATTACTGAGATATTACCATTTTAGTATTACAACTGCTCGTTTTCTGCTCTGAGACCTTTATTATGCAAACATTCTTTGTTTTCACTGTGCTTCTCAATGGAGCTTTTGGGGCAAAATACAATGTGCGCTCCAGTTACTGTTACAGGTAGGCTTTACACTTGTATTTCCATGCTCATTTGCATTAGCGTTCCTGTGTACTCCACCATATGCGTTACCCTTTGTGTTTCCGTTTGCGTCACTGTTACCATTTGTGTCTCCACTACTATTTGTGTTTGTCTTTCACTTAGCGTCACCGTGCACATTACCATTTCTGTTGGTGACCGCCCTTCCATTTTCATTTGCGTTTGTCTTTTGTTTTGTGTCATCATTGTTCTTACTGTTACCATTTGCGATTCCAATTGTGTTCCCGTGCCCGTGTGCATTATGGTTTGCATTTCCACACGTGCTTGCATTTGCATTTGCGTTTCTGTTTTCTTTGGCATTATTGTTGCTGTTACCATTATCATTTGCATTTACAATTGCGTGTACTGGCCACCTGCATGTTACAGTTTATGCTTCCATATGCGCTTGCATTTGCGTTTCTGTTTCTGTTTCCTTTCGTGTTATTGTTGCTGTTACAGTTATCATTTGCATTTACAATAGCAGTACCATGACTGTGCGCATTACCAGTTGCGTTCCCGTATGCACTTGCATCTCCGTTTATGTCACTATTCACTTTGGCATCACTTTGCACCTGCGTTTCTGTTAATGCTTGCTTTACAATTTACATTTGTGTCACCATGTGCATAACCATTACCGCTTGCGTTTGTGCTGCTATGTCAAAAAAAAAATCATGTGGTGGGATCATTCCATTCACTATTTATAGTTTTCATTCTCAAAAAGAAGAGAAATTAGAGGCAAAAAACTCAGTTTATTACATCAGTTAGGATTGTTCCATAGTGACAAAAGTGAGGAAATTCAGTGTTAGGGTTGAATATCCCCCTTGCACCCCCTCAGTCCCCAACTGGCATTGGGGTGTGCATTGGGGTCATCAGTCCTAACTCTCACCCCATTCTTCTATGCCTCAGCTTATTCACGCATGTGTTGGGGTGAGAGTTAAGGCTGATGACCCCAACACACACCCCAGTGCTGGTTGGGGGTAGGCTGAGGGGGTGAAAGAGGTGTTTCAACCCTAACACCTCACTTTGTTGCTGTGGAATACCATAACTGATGATTAAACTTATTTTTATTATATATACACACACATATGTGTGTGTGTGTGTTGCAAAAAACTTTGTTAATGCATCAGTTAGAGTTAAAGTGACAAAAGTAGGGAAATGTGGTGTTAAGGTTTCCAACCCTAACACCTCACTCCTCATCCTGTACAAGCTGACAGGCCAGGGAGGGGGCTGTTTTGGGGCTTGTCAACCCTAAAACTCACCCCATTCACCTATACTGTAGCCAGGTCATCTAATTTTGAAATTGAATGGGGTGAGCGTTAGGGTTCACTAGCCCCAGAACAGCCCCCCTACCCCACCTGTTGGTCTGTGCAGGGAGGGGAATGGAGTGTTAGAATTGGAAACTGTGCTCCCACCTGTGGATACTATCTGAACATACAAACATACAAATGTACCAGCAGAAACAGACCATCCGATCTATCTAAGTCTGCTCGAGTGTGCAGTGAGGAAAATTTCACTTTCTCAAAAGAAGGGAATTTCATTGCAAAAAACTCCATTAATGCATCAATTAGGGTTGACTCCACACCAACAAAAGTCTGGATCCAGAAACAAACAATTTGATACCTTTTATTGGGCCAACATAGATGCTACAAAAAGAATAAAGTGCTTAAGCTTTTGGACTAACAAAGACCTTCCTCAGAAGCTTATGACAGTTATTCAGAAACTAAAGTTAACCTAGTGTGAGCACCTGTTACATGCCACTATACAGTTTAAAACATATCTGGAGACATTTTTCCAACTATACACTCAACCAGTTACTATATTCAATAAATCTTAAAATCTTCAGTGTTGTAACATGATTTTATAATAGGTAATATCAATTGTCAGTATAAGTGCCAAAAAAACTGTCAAGGACCCTCAAGTAAATGAGATCAAGCATAATCAAACTTAAACTACTATATGTACAGAAACAGTCTGAGGACTCTGAATAAAAACCCAATGGAATTTAATTCTACCACCCCGTGGGTAGATAACTAGTTATGGAAAAGTGTATAGTCACCATGTATGTGAGCAAAGAGCCCTAACACATCATCATTTATATCAATCACTACTATATTTACCCAATGGAATTTAACCAGTCCTGGACCCCCAAGCAAATGAGGTTGTGCATCCTAATATGTTCAGAGCTCAAAAATGTGACAGTATATAATCAAACTACTATATATATACAGTAACAGTCCAAGTAATCTGAATAGAACCACAATGGAATAAAACCTCCATCCCCACCACACCCAGGGGAAGATAACTAGTTAGAAGGAAATACATAATCACGATGTATGTGAGCCAAGAGTCACAACATACCAACATTTACAACAATCACTACAATATTTGCCCAATGTAATTTAAGCTATCAAGGACCCCCAAGCAAATGAGATCATGCATCCCAATATATTCACAGTTCAAAAATGTGACAATATATAATAAATCTACTGAACTTACAGTAACAATATAAGGAATCTGAATAAAAACCCAGTGAAATTAATTCCACCCCACCATTGGGATGATAACAATTTTGAACAAAATTAATATCCATTATGTATGTCAACTAAGAGTCATAACACACTGTAACACCAATATGTCATGTACCTGACTATAAGCCTACCTCAATGCAACAGCAACCCCCAGAGCCACCACATCTACATAACCCCCCACAAAAAAAAAAACACACACAAACACACATTGTTCCTTGGTAAGGAATCACCATGTTGATAGCCAGTTAAAGGGGACACAATTAATATAAAAAAAAGACATTCTGAAGTCCTATTATATGTCATCCTCTGAAGTAAAGGTCTGTGGATGTTTAAGTCAAATAATGTGCCATAAACCCCAAATCAATATTCATGCCACCTTCTACCATACTGAAAAGTAAAATAAGCCTGATCTCAGAAGCCTGTCTCTGTTGTGTACTTTTGAAATTTCCTTTCAAGACCATTACCGACATATCTGAGATTGAGTGGTCAGGCTTACAGAAGTGTTACCCCACTGTTTTTTTAGTTATTTTCATATTAATAGTATGTGCAAATTGTAGTGCAAAGGGTTTGGCTTGTCTCTCCAACATACCCTGTTTGCAGACATCTCATGCAATGAATGACATAAACAACATTCCGTGATGCACATGTATAATTCCCCTGTACCCTGAATTGTCTGTTTTGTGATGTAACCACACAGACTGCAGTGGAAATTAGCTCTCATGTCTTACAGCTGAGTTGATTACAGGTTTGTGTACCATTTATTGCCCTGTCGCTATAGTCGTCCACCCCCCCAATCCAGCCTCCCCACCTCCCGTAGCCATCCCTGAAATGCACTGGGGAGTGGGTCACAGTTATTGTAGGCCCCCTTTCCCCAGTGCTCTTATCATGAGATACCCACAATTTTTTATGGCATTGTGTTCTGGTGCAAGTTTACTCCTAATAATCAGGTTGGCTAAATTAGGTGGTTGTTTAAAAGATAATAGTGGTAGTTCTTGAAAAAATACAATTTAGGGTCTCATCCTCACTAAATATTGAGTGGAGGTCCTTAATAATCTTGGGTAGAAGTTCAAGGTCAGGATGATATGTGACTGCTAAGGATATTCTGTTGGTAATTATCCTTTCTTTAAAAAGAAGTAGTTGTTCTCTTGGTTCCTGTGTTGCACATTCTACTGCTCTGTTAATTTCTCTGGAAGAGTGTTCCTGCTCAATAAAGGTGTTTTTCAACATAGCCAAATGTGTATCTCTGTCTTCCTTATTTGAACAGCTATGGTGATACTGAAGTGTTTGACTGCACAAAACAGATTTTTTTCTGTGGCTTGGGTGATTACTATTCCTGTGTAAGCATCTATGCCTGTGTGTTGGCTTCCTGTTAATACATTTATGTATGGTCCCATCCTTGATGGTGACAGTGGTTTCCAGAAAATGAACACTGGTGGCAGAATATTCCAGGGAAAGCTTAATGGTTGGGTGGAGGTTATTAAGTTCCTGATGAAAATCCGTAAGTGTATCAGTACCCTCTGTCCAAATTATGAACAAATCATTAATGTAACAGAAATAAGCAAGTGGTTTGTGTGCCTAGTGCCTTAAAAAGTCCTTCTCCTAATTCACCATAAAAAAAATTAGCATACTGTAGAGCCATCCTTGTGTCCATTGCTGTTCCCATAGTTTAAACATAATGTTTACCATTGAAGATGAAGTTGTTACATGTCAGAATGAATTCAATAAGTTTCTCCACCACTTCAGGGTTGATATTTTGGTCCAGTCCTTTCTCGTGTATGTATTTAAGGCAGGCTGAAATGCCATCCATGTGCAGAAAAATAGTGTAGTGGGATATTGCATCCATCGTGGCTAAAATAGTATCAGATGGTAAGTCATTATAACCAGAAAGTTTACACATGAAGTGTGCAGTGTCCTGGATATAACTATCTCTTTCCATAACCAATGGTTTTAAAATGGTTTCTACAAACCCTGAGATCCCCTCAGTCAGGGTACCATTACCAGAAACTACAGGTCTTCCCAGATTGCCAGGTTTATGTATTTTAGGCAGCATGTAAAATGTCCCAGGCTTGGGTTCAGCAGGGATGAAGTCAGTTAGTCCATCTTGGACATGGTTTGGAAATTATCTAATTAAGTCCTGTAGTTCTCTTTTATAGTTTGTAGTGGAGTCACTTTCCAGTTCTCTGTATTAGGTATGGTCAGTTAGCTGTCTATAGGCCAGTGACCATCACATGGTATGGTTCAATTTGGCTACTACATCTAAATCATCCCATTCCAAGGCAAAAATATGGGACTTCAGAGGAGCTGACTTTGATAAGATGGCCAACAGAGTTAAGCTAGCCCTGGCAAAAAGAAACACAGGTGAGGGGGTACAGGCAAAGTGGGCAAGCATTAAGGATGCAATACTTGAAGCAACATCCCACTGTGTTAGACAGAAAAGGAAGTCAAAGAAGAAGGAAACCACTTTGGTTCTCAAATACAGTAGCAGAAAAGGTCAGAGCCAAAGGTTGGCCTTCAGGAAATATAAGGAACACAGCCGGATGAAGATAGGGAGGCATACCAAACTGCCCTAAGGGAAGCAGGGAAGGCAGTAAGGCAGGCAAAGTCCCAAACTGAGAAACACTAGCACGAACAGTAAAAGAAGGTGACAAGACTTTCTATAGATACATTAGTGAAAGGAGAAAATCCAGAGGGGTATTGCTAAGCTTAATGGAAAAGGAGCATGTGAGGAGGAGGACCCTGTAAAGGCATCTATCCTAAATAGATACTTTTGCTCAGTATTTACTGAAGAGAAGGTAGGGCAGGGCCCACAGCTCAGCATCATGGACACAGGGGGAGGGAGGTGAGCACTACTCTCTCACAAAAGAAAGGGTCCTACAAGAGCTTGCTAAGCTCAGGGTGGATAAGGCAATGGGACCTGATGGCATACATCCCAGGGTACTTAAGGAGCTAAAGGAGGAACTAGCAGAGCCATTAGCAGAATTGTTTAGTGAGTCTCTGAGCACAGGAGAGGTCCCAGAAGACTGGAGAAGGGCTCATGTGATCCCGCTCCACAAGAGTGGTAGCAGGGAGGAGGTGGGGAACTACAGACCGTCAGTCTTACCTCAGTAGTGGGACAGATTATGGAGGCACTCCTTAAGGAAAGGATAGTGCAACACCTGGAATCCATAGGGGCACAGGATCCAAGACAGCATGGGTTTACAAAAGGAAGGTCCTGTCAAACTAATCTCATAGATTTCTTTGACTGGGTAACCAGAGTGGTGGACCAAGGGGAGCAGTTGATGTCGCCTACCTCTGACTTCAAAGCAAAGCTTTTGACACTGTTCCACATAGAAGATTGATAACAAGCTGGGTAGGCTCGGGTGGGTCAGAAGTTGGTCAACTGGGTGGCAAACTGGTTGACAGGCAGAAAACAGAGAGTGGTGGTAAATGGTATACAGTCAGAAGAGATGCAAGTCACAAGTGGGGTACCTCAGGGATCAGTCCTGGGGCCAGTCCTCTTCAACATCTTCATTAGTGACCTTGCAGATGGACTAGAGGGTAAGGTTTGTCTGTTTGCAGATGACACCAAGATCTGCAACAGAGTAGATGATCCAGATGGGGTGGGCAGAATGAGAAGAGATCTGGATAAACTAGCAGAATGGTCAGAAGAGTGGCAACTGGGATTTAATGTAAAGAAGTGCAAAATCATGCTATAGGGAAGAGAAACCCTGAAGCCACCTATAGGCTGGGAGGAGTTGCTAGCAGTCACAAAGGAAGAAGACTTGGGCATCATCATCACTGATGACCTAAAATCATCCAAGCAGACCTCTAAAGCAGTAGGTAAGGCTAGGGGGGTGTTAGGGTGTATTAGTAGGGGTATCACAAGTCGTAAGAGGGAGGTAATAATCCCTCTGTACAAGACACTGGTTAGGCCCCATCTGGAGTACTGCGTGCGGTATTGGAGGCCACACCTTCACAAGGACATTAACCAAATTGAGGCAGTCCAGAGAAGGGCAACCAAAATGGTGCAGGGACTGCATCAGAAGACATATGAGGACAGATTAACGGAGCTCAATATGTATACCCTTGAGCAAAGGAGGGAGAGGTGATATGATCGAGGCATTCAAACACCTTAAGGGCATAAACAAGGTGAAAGAGTCTAACATGTTTAAATATAAGAAAAATAGCAGGACAAGAGGACACAACATGAGATTAGAGGGAGGCCGATTAAGGGGGAATGTGAGGAAATTCTTTTTCACAGAAAGGGTGGTGGATGCATGGAATGGCTTACCACAAGAAGTGGTGGCTATGAATACAGTGCAGGGCTTCAAACAGGCATGGTATATGCATAAGGGAGCAATACAAATGACTATGAATAGATAGGCCACTGGCAGAGCAAAGGCCTATGGCACATTTATAAGGTAGAAAAAGAAATGGGCAGACTGGATGGGCCTTGCGGTCCTTATCTGCCGTCAACTTCTATGTTTCTATGTTTCTATGTTTCACTAATATAGTCCTCTCAGTCTAATATCACCATTACAGAGCCTTTATCAGCTTTTTTTATGACAGTGTTGTGGTTCAGTTTCAATGCTTGTATAGCCCTCTGCTTCAATGAAGAGAGGTTATAACGGGCCTGTTTTTGTCCATTAAGGATCTGACCAATAACTCTCTGGCAAAAACAATGAATTTAATTGTCTAGTTTCATATTCCACCCACTTGGGAAGGGGGTAAAATGAGATAATTTATTTTTCTTATCCATTGAATTGTCACTGTCTATGACGTCTTCACTACCTGTGATTTCTTCCCTTCCATGAAAGAATTCTTTAAGTCTCAATCCATGGAAGTATTCATCTAGTTCTCCACAAAACTGTATTTTGTTCAGTGGTTTTGTTTGACAGAAAGTGAGGGCCTTTGAAAGTACATTTAATTCCCCAGTAGTCAGTGTGGGGTGGGACAAATTAACAACTGAAAGGTGCCCATCTGTGTGGCATTGTTGTTCAATCACTCTATTACGTTCTTCATGATTGTTAGGCAGTATGGTACATTGAGGACATCTAACCTCCTGTTTTTGATAAGCATGGCTTTTCTTAAGGTCCTTTGGTAGTTCATGTGCATCTCTTGCAAGATGTCTGGAACAGGCTTGCCAGACATCCTCTCCGGTGTGGTAACAACTTCACCAGACTGTTCGTTCAAAAATTCTTTCTTGGCATATGACCTGTGGATATTGTGACCCCCAAGTAAATGAGATCATGCAACCTAATATGTTCAGAGTTCAAAATGTGACAGTATATAATTAAACTACTACATGTACAGTAACAGTCCAAGGAATCCGAATAGAACCACAATGGAATAAAACCTCCCCCCCAGGAGAAGATAACTAGTTAGAAGGAGGTGCATACTCACTATGTATGTGAGTCAAGAGACCTAACATACCATCTTTTACACCAATCACTACAATATTTGCCTAATGTAATTTAAGCTGTCAAGGACACTCAAGCAAATGAGATCATGCATCCCAATATGTTCAGACAAGATTTGGGTCAGACAGGAATGCAAACAAGACATGTAGTGGTTATAGGCGACTCTATGCTCTTATCTACAGACAGGCTAGTCTGTAATTATAGAAAGAAGACAGTGACACTATCTTGTTTACCAGGGGCAGGAATAAGCAATGTTAAAAAACTACTACCTGATTTTCTAGAACATACAAATGAGCCAGTAGTGCTTCTTCTGTTAGGCACAAATGATGTGGGAAAATAAGATGTAACCCAAATACAAAGGGACTTTGAGATGGTGAGAAAATAACTTAGTAAAAGAAAGTGAAGGGCTAGCAGATATAGAACTAATGAAATAAAACGACTGGCAGCATTTTGAGAATGTACACAGGTTTTACCCCAGAGACAGTCTCCACTTAAATGTAAAAGTTCTGGCTGATAGTATTAATAGTAAGATTTGACAGTTTTTAAACTGAATGTGGGAGGACAAGGGAGTAAAATGAATCCCAGTACTTGTACTCTGAAAAAGAAACAATGTACTCCTGAGTGGAAGGCACTTTTGGTAAATACCAGGAGTCTAAGAAATAAAATGGAAGAATTAGAGGTTATTTTGTAAACAGAAAATATAGTTTTATGCTCGATAACAGAGATGTGGTGGAAAAAGGACACCTGGGGTGGAAATAGAAGGATATCAGCTATTTATGAGGGATAGGGAGGACAAAAATGGAGGGGAGTGGCACTATATTTCAGAAATGACATAGGTGCTCATGAGAAACACATCACTTGAGCCCATGATTGAACAACTTTGGGTGCAGGTTACCCCATCCAATGAGAAACAGACCACCATCTCTAAGTGATCCTCAAACCACTGAATTTATCAAACAGATAGGGAACCAGGACCATGGGATAAAAAACTAATGATTTTAGGTGGCTTCAATTTCCCAGGAATTAGATGGGAGGAGTGGGCCTCAGCTACAGGGGTAGAGAATGAATTTCCAGAAGCACTCGATAGTATAAACACTGAAAATCATGTACAGGAGCATACTAGGGATAATCACACCCTAGACCCTGGCTCACTGGAAGGACACAGATGGTATTGTAAATGGCTCACCTTCAGAAGAAAGAGGAGTAGATAGTGAAATGCCACTGGGATCAGTACTCGATCTAAACCTATTCAATATTTTTATTAGTGACATAACTGAGGGACTAGAGGAGAAGGTGAGCTTATTCACAGACATTGCAAAAATAAGCAATAGGGTAGACACTCCAGATGGAGTAGAAAAGACGATGGCCAACCTTAAAGCTCTAGAAAAATGATCAAAAACATGGCAACCAAAGTTTAACACAAAAAAATGCAAGATCATGCACCTAGGAAGGGCCAACCTGGGAAAGGACTACTACCTGGGAGGAGTACAACTGGAATCTTCCAAACATGAAAGGTATCTTGGAATAATTATAACAGGTTGCATAAAGATGTCCAAACAGTGTGAGGAAGTGGCACTATGGGAAAATGGCATGTTAAGCTGCATAGGTGAGGGGTCACCAGCAGAAAAAAAGGAGGTCATCCTGCCACTTTATAGATCTCTGGTGAGGCCATACCTGGAACACAGCGTACAGTTCTAGAGACCACATCTAACAAAGGATCTCAACAGACTGGAGACAGTGCAAAGGAGAGCTACAAAATGATACACAGCCTACAGAACAAAAACTATGAAGAGCATCTAAAAATCTGAACATGTAGTCCCTGAAGCAGTAGAGGGGAAGGGGAGACATGACTGAGACCTACAAGTTCCTAAATGGAATAAACAAGGTGCTGGTTCAGGAACTGTTCCAAGTAAGAAAGCGCACAAGAACTAGGGGCAGAACATGAAGCTGGAAGGGCCAAATTCAGAGGTAACACAGGCAGGTTTTTCTGCACCAAGAGGGTGAGGGATGCATGGAACAGTCTTCCTTAGATAGTGGTGGGGTCAGAAACACTGGTAGGTTTCAAGAATGCTTGGGACAGTTACAAAGACACCACCACACTCACTAGCAGTTAAAGGAGGGGGGTAGGCCTATGGTCAGACTAGATGGACTGTATGGTCTCCTTCTACCATCACTTTCTAAGTTTCTATGTTTCTAGATCTTGTCATAAGTAATTTGGGAGAATCACTTGAAAGATGTCATGCCAGGGAACCCTTGTTAGGAAGTGACCATAGCATGGTAGAATTTTACATTAAGACTAGGACTGAAATCCAAGATGGCACTAGCAAAATAAAGAGATGTGACCTAGCTGAATACAATGCCTTAAGAAATTTAGTAAAAAAATGGAGCTGAGCTAAGAACTTTGAAGGGCTAGAACTAACTCAGATGTGGGATGTGTTTAAATCCTTTCTCGTGATCTGGTAGACAGAAATGTTCCCACTTGAATTAAATATAACCAAAAGGGAAGGATACCAATGTGGTTCAACCCCCAAATCAACAAGTTAATAAAAGTTAAAAATAAAGCTTATAAAAGAGCTAAAAGGGAAGGAACCACATAGGAAGATCTGTACAGAAAGAAACTCAGAGATCTGAAACTACAAATTAAAAAAGCCAAAAGGGAGATAGAGTTAAAATTAGTTAACAAAGTGAGGAGCCATAAAAAAGCTTTTTTTAAATTATATTGGGAGCCTTAAAAACAATAATAGCACTATAGGTCGCCTCAGCCAGGGTGATAAAATAATCACAGACTGCCAAGTTATGGCTGAACAGTTTAATACTTATTTCTGAAGTGTCTACCAGGGAAGCAACATCCAGAAGTATGATAAGGTAGATAACATGGAGAGTAACATGGTAATAACACTTACTATGGTTAGAATCAAATTGGAAAGATTAGGCCCCACTAATTCAGCATGACCCGATGAATTGCATCCTAGACTTCTCAAGGAACTGGCACCTGTACTATGTAATACCATTCACACTATATTTGTAAAATCACTAAATGAGGGAACCTCACCTGAGGACTGGCTTTCTGCCAATATTGTACTGATTCATAAAAAGGGACCTAAAACAGATTGTTCAAATGATAGGACAATCAGCCTTACTAGTATTATATGCAAGATTCTTGAGAGTTTCATTAAGTATGCCATAGATCACTATATTGAGGAAAATGGCCATGCTGACATTTACCAACACGGTTCTTAAAGGGAAGATCTTGTCTAACAAATTTGATACATTTTTTTCTATCCTGTTAGTGAGGCTCTGGACAGTGATATCCCAGTAGATGTACTATACCTCGATTTTGAAAAAGCTTTTGATAGTGTCTCTTGAGTTGATAAATTCCCTAAAGGGAATAAATCTAAATAAATGTCTTACAAGATGGATCTGTGCCTGGTTAACAAATAGAAAACAATGAGTGATTATCAAGGAGTATCTCTCTGACTGCGCTTCAGTGACCAGTGGAGTTCTGCAGGGTTTGGTATTGGGACCCACCCTCTTTAATATCCTGGTGGCAGCCATAACCTGTAATGTCAAAGTTTGGATGGCAAAATTTGCTGACAACATCAAAATGGGAGCACTGGTTACAAACAAAGGGGATACTAAATTATTTCAAAATATTAATGCACTGATTGACACTGCAGTAAGAAAGAAACTCAAATTTAACTTGAATGAATGTAAGCTCATGCATTTATGTAAAAAGAACAGTATATTCAATTACCATATAAATGAGAATGTATTACAGACTATTGATACAGAGAAGGATCTAGGAGTGCAAATTAGTACTGATTTTAGTTTTTACAAACATTGCACAGAGGTGGTAAGGAAAGGGTTAGGCATATTGCTTGCTATAAAGAGGAATATCAGGAGCAGGGCCAGTGAGGTGGTGGTGCCACTGTATACATCCTTGGTGTGGCCCCATGTCGAGTACTGTGAGCAGTTTTTGGCCTCTATCTGAAGAGGGATGTGAAGAAAATCGAGGGGTTGCAGAGATGGGGAACAAGAATGGTGAATGGGGCACAGGGTGTGATTTATCGGGAGAGGCTAGAGACCTAAGGGTTGTACTCATTGCTCTATAGAAGGCACAGAGGAGATATCTGTCTGACCTTCAGGGCAATGCAGCATAGGGATCTTTTGGAGTGTACAGAACTCAGTTAGAGACCTGATTTGAGAAAAAAATACGGGCCATCAATATCAACTGAGAGGAGACCATAATAGTAAAAACCAACAAGGAAACTGGTTCTCACAGCTAGTGGTGACACAGAGGAATGCATTACCACCATTAATGGTGTCTTGTGATAGTATGAATCAGTTCAAGCATACACTAGACTAATATTGTAGAGAAAATCGCTTCCAACTTATAATATAAAATGGTGCAGGTCAGAAATGGTAACACTATACAACCAGTCCACATCCTATGAATCCTATGAATGAAAGAGTTCCAAAATGTGACAATGTATAATAAAACTACTGTATTAACAGTAACAGTCCAAGGGATCTGAATAAAAACCCAATGGAATTAGCCCAACCCCCACCCAAGGGGATGATAACTAGTTAGGAAGAAATAAATATTCATTATGTATGTGAGCTACTGTAAGTGTCATAACACACTGTAACGCCATTATGTCATGTACCTGAATGTAAGCCAACCTCAATGTAACAGCAACCCCCAGACCCACCACTCCCACATAACCCCCCCCTTACAAAACTCACACACACACAGTTATTTGGTGAGGAATTTGTTGATATCCAGTTAAAGGGGTCATTATGAATATTAAAACAAAAGACACGCTGAAGTCCTATTATTCCATTGGGTTTTCATTCTGGTTCCTTAGACTGTTACTGTAAGTACAGTAGTTGTATTATATACTGTCACATTTTTGAACTCTGAACATATTGGGATGCATGATCTCATTTGCTTGGGGGTCCTTGACAGATTAAATTACACTGGGCAAATATTGTAGTGATTGGTGTGAATGATGGCATGTTAGGACACTTGGCTCACATACTGTACATAGTATGTACTTCCTTCTAACTGGTTATCTTCCTCTGGGGTGGGGGTGGGGATGGAGGTTTTATTCTGTTGTGGTTCTATTCAGACTCTTTGGACTTACTGTACAAATAGTAGTTTGATTATATACTGTCACATTTCTGAACTCTGAACATATTAGGATGCATGATCTCATTTACTTGGGAGTTCAGGACTGGTTAAATTCCATTGGGTAACTACTGTAGTGACTGGTGTAAAGGATGACGTGTTAGGACTCTTAGCTCACGTACATAGTGAACATACACTTTCCTCTAACCAGTTATCTACCCATGGTGTGGTAGGGTTTAATTCCATTGGGTAAATACTGTAGTGATTGGAGTAAATGATGATGTGTTAGGACTCCTAGCTCACATACATAGTGAATATATACTTTCCTCTAACTAGTTATCTACCCATGGGGTGGTAGGGTTTAATTCCATTTGGATTTGTTTTCATAGTCCTTAGACTGTCTCTGTACACACAGTAGCTTGAGTATATACTGACACATTATTGAACTCTGAACATATCAGGATGCATGGTCTCATTTACTTGAGGGTCCTTGACAGTTTTTTTTTTATTTGACAATCATACTGACAATTGATATTACCTAGTATAAAATCATGTTACAACACTGAAGGTTTTAAGGTTTATGGAATATAGTAACCAGCTGAGTGTATAGTTGGAAAAATGTCTCCAGAAATGTTTTAAATTATATAGCGGTGTGTAACAGTTGCTCACACTAGGTTAACTTTATTTTAAACCCTCTTAATGCCATATATAGAAAATTTCAGTAATATAGTTTTGTTTGTTTTTAACAAACAATAATATCATATTTCAACATATACTTAAGTGAGAATTGAATCCAGCAGTTCAGTAAGACTGTATTCACTGCACAGGCTGAGACATTTAGAATTTATGATATTTGAACTTTCTGCTGGGAAGGCTGTTATCTTATTCAGGTGACATTTGACCTTTTAGGCATCTCAGCTAATAGCAAACCTTTTCTAAAAGATATATTTAATAATCTGATGTTTGATAAATAGTTTTGCTGTTTGTTGTGTAGGTTGTACATATGGTGATTTCATGTTTTTAATGTTTGTTTTATTTATTTTTTCTCACATTTGTGCACCCACACTTTCCAGGCTGTATGAATTCATTAGAAACTGTGTGCAAGCTTTCTCGTTATGTGAAATTGATGGATGCGGTCAGGTTTGTCTAAAAAGTTGCTGAAATATATTTTTAACTTGATTTAATTTAGTGCAAGGTATGCCAACTGTACACACCAGTACTAGTGAAATATAGAAATAATGAATTGTGTTGTTCTGCAGTAGTAAAGCATAATCAGCACTTTGACAAGCTAATAATGTTTTGTGAAATAAACAATCTTTCCATCATGTGCAAAAGATTTGTTCATCACATGCAATATCATTATCAATGTGGAATATGTCTTCTTAAGGATACCCACACCATGGGTGTATTTATAGGGGAGTGCAATTATTGTTACATATTTATAGCTAGATTTGCACAGTGAAAATACTAGTTTTAAATCATTGGAGAATCCATGCTTTCATGACATGTAAATGTTAATATATGTGTATATAGCTTTAAGAGGCCCGTGTATTTAAGATAGTCAGTCACAGTACTGAAACACCTTTGAGAAAGCACTCATGAGTGAAACACATCAGGTGTGATGTACAAGAAAGTGAAATACCTTGAGGGAGTTGGCGTCTGTATGGATGTTTTTTCCTGCATTTTTACTGGAATTTACCTGAATTTTACATTTTACCACATGGAATAAAGTATGAGCACTAAGAAACTGCTCTGTGGTGAGTCCTCCATGCTTTCATTTGTATGAGGTGGTTATATTGACGTGGAATGTGTACACATGGCAGACAGCCTTAGGCAGGTACCGGTCTTCCTTTCCTCTTCTAATGCGCAATCAATTGACCTACTGGCACGGCTGACCCTGGTGCGGTCACACCGTAACACTAACTGAATAAGTTGAAAACCCCATTGACACCCATAATACATTGCCTACCTTGATTCCCCAGTTTGCTGTTTGGCTTTGAAGAGTGCAGACATGTTCTGAACCACAGAAGATCACAGCCACCGACCTCAGAGGATAAGTATGGGGTAAGGGTGGGTGTGGGGAGGTGGGTGCACAGAGGGAGGGTTGGGATGCAGACAGGGAGGCAATGAGGGACTGTTTTCTTTTTAGCAGGTTAAAAAATTAAAAAATATGTCAGTAGACAGTTTTCTTTAATTGGCAGGGCAAAATGTTTACTTGCAGACACTGGGAGTGGGCTCCCCAGTGTCCAATACAGCTCAGGGGGGTCATTATGCCACAGTAGGAGTGGGGAATAAATGCCGACACAGGGGTGGGACACCATGATGTGTGCAAGCATGTCAGGGGGACCCTTTGGCATAAAATCCTATGCCAGACAGGTGCTCTGACGTAGAATTCTATGCCTACCAGTGTTCGACACAAGTCAAGGGGGGTCATTATACCATAGTTGGAATGGGGAGTAAATGCCGACATGGGGGTTGGCCACCCTGATACTGGCAGGTACATCTGGGGATCATTTTATTTTTTTAGGTGATAAATTCTAATATTTTATGGCACATCGATGCAGGATTCTGCATCGTAACATGGCAGTTTGATGCAGAATTCTGCATCGATATGGTGAGTTTTCCAACTTTAAAATGTTTACTTGGGGACACTGCAAGTGGACTCCCCAGTGCTCCACACAGCTTGGGGGGGGGCATTACACTACTGTGGATGAGGGGAATAAATGGTTACACAGGGGTTGGGCACCCCAATGTTGGCAAGTAGGTCAGGGGACCCTTGGCATAAAATCCTATGATGGAGAGCTGGTCCAACATAGAATTCTATGCCTATTATGAAACTTCAGCATAAAACCCTATGCCGGACTGCTGTTCCATCTTAGAATCCTATGCCGCTGGGAACATAGTTTTTTCCCCATAGGAAATCATGGTAAAAACAAAGTTTAATAACTTTGAAACAGATTAATATTTTTTCACCAAACTTTCAAAAAGCATATCTGTGAGGCTAAAATTTTCTACCCTGAAAATTTTAGCCATGTAGCTACAGCTGTTTCTGAGATACAGGTGGACAAAAAACAGCAAGAAAAACAAAAATCACTGTTTTTTCCAACACTCTGTATTTCGGAAACCGCACAAGAGATACAAAACAAATTTGGCATATCAATAGACCTGCCCCTTCTGATGATGCATGCCAAATTTCATGTGTTGAACTGTTCCAAAGTTATTAACCTGCAAGAACTTATCTTTTACATCAAGCACTCTCTCTAACTTTGACTATACTGGTACTACCACACCAGTATAATTAGAATGGGGAGGGGGATTTGACACCATGTGTGGGCTTTCCAGTGTCAGAAACAACACTGAAAAAATGTAAAGTTTTTTGGCACACTGGGGGTCGCCTCCCCAGTGTGCCACAGTAGTAGAGGGAGAAATAAATGTAGACACAGGGATTGGGCACTCTGATGTCAGCAAAGAATAATAAGATTGGACTGTGGGGGCAGTGGAGGGGGCATCTGATACCGAGGATGGGCATCCCAGTGTCAGAAACAACAGAAAGTTATCAGAAAGTTAATGCTTTCGGTGCACTGGAGGTGGTCTCCCCAGTGTGCCACAGTAGTGGAGGGTTAAAGAAATGTTGACACAGGGATTGGGCACCTGAATGTCGGCAAACAATAACTACAAAGGGATACACCTGGAAAAATGGCAGTTCAATGCAGTATTCTGCATCGCAACATCGCAGTTCGATGCAAGACTCTGCATCATAAAATGCCACTTTGATGCAGGATTCTGCATCTAATATGGCAGCTCCATGCAGGATTCTGCATCTAGCTAGAATCCTATGCTGATGCAGGATTCTACATCTAACTAGAATACTATGCAGATGCAGGATTCTGCATCTAACTTGAATCCTATGCCGATTAGTAAACTTTGGCATAAAATCCTATGCCTCCAGGGACATCTATTTTGTTCCCTTAGGAAATAATGGGGGAAAGCAACATTTAATAACTTTGGAACAGATTAATATTTTTTCACCAAACCTTCAAAAACCCACATCTGTGAGGCCAAAGTGTTCGACACTGAAAATGTTAGCCCTGTAGCTACAGCCATTTCTGAGATATAGGAGGACAAAAACAACAGCAACACAACATAAAAATCTCTTTTTTACAACACTCTGTATCTCAGAAACCACACAAAGGATTGCAATCAAATTTGGCATATCAATAGACCTATCCCATCCAATGATGTATGCAAATGTTCAAGCAGATCTGTTGAACCTGCCCAAAGTTATTACCCTGCAAAAATTAGCCTTTAACATTAAATGCCCCTATGAACCTTAACTATACTGCTGCTACCACACCAGTACTATATCTATCTATCTATATGTCTATATATATATATATATATATATATATATGTATTAGCTGCATGGTAGTGCAGCTATAGTTAGGGTTGGCGGGCCACTTCTATGTTAAACCCCAAAGTTTTCACTTTAATAACTTTGCAAACTTTTGTCCAATGTGCCTGAAATTTAGCACGTGCAGCATCCAACTATAGCTCTCTGGATCTGCAAAGTTTTGTTTCAGTTAGATGTATGGTTGCTGAACTGCAGAGTATCAAAAATGTGAAAAATTCTAAACTTTTGTCATTTTTACGTTAGGCTTAACAGAATGAAAGATGCATCTGTTTGGATTCAAATGTGCATGTGTATATGTGTCCTGAGTCAAAGTGGTGCCTTTTGAAGATTTGGTGAAAAAATATTAATTTGTTCAAAAGTTATAGAAGTTTATCGTGTCCCATTTTAGCCTATGAGAAAATTTATACAGTATGTGCACTGTGAAAAGTTGTGCAAAAACTTTCACAAAAACATTTTTTTTTGTGCACGAAAAGATTTCATTATAAGGTATAAGGGTGTCATGAAAACATTTTTATATTCGTGAAAGCAATGCTCAAAAACATTGCCCCATGTGTTGTTTTCTTTGTCACTTCAATGTGACAAGGCTGATTGTGCTTTTGGGCTGAAATTTGCAGAGTGGCAAACCCTGGTCCCACAGGTGTGCCTTTTGGTGGTTTGGTCCCAAAACATTCAATGGGCCTATAGTTAATGTGTTCCAAAGTTGAGAAATTTCCCATAGGATAACACTACGGCATCCCCTATGCCTTTCGGCACCCGTATCTTGAAAACAATTTGCTATACGCATGGAGATTTTGAAGTCATGATTACAACTACAGTGGAATTTTTCCATAGTTGCTACGGTTACTAAGATATTGCCAAATAAGTGTTATGAGGGTTTCTTTTCAGTACTCTGGGGCTGCTGTATGGATCTGTACTTAAGTGTAAGTGGGAGTACAGGGACCAGAAGTCCAGCGCTTCCACAGAAGCATACCATTATGCCAAAAAATGGGCAACGTAAAGGGAGTACAGTGCCCGGAGGGCCCACACTCCCACAAACACATGCCAGCTACCTGTTGTATCACACTTTCTTAAAAAGAAGGGACATTAATTGCAAAAAAGACTGTGTTAATGCATCAGTTAGGTTGTTAGCACTATGACAAAAGTATGGCAATGTGATATTAGGGTCACCCCCCACCACCCCACCCCCACCCTCCACAAAGCAATTGACGTTGGGGTGTGCCATGGGGTCATCAGACCTAACTCTCATCTCATTCTCCTGTACTGTAGCATGTCAGCTTGCTTACACATGGAATGGGGTGAGAGTTGGGACTGACAACCTCACAGCTCACCCCGATGTTAGTTGGTGTGTGGAGGGTGGGGGTAGGGTGGTGGGGACCAATATTACATTTCCATATTTTTGCCTCTGTGCTGTCAACCCTAACTGATGCAGTAATTAAGTTTTTTGCAGTGAATATATATATTCTTTGCAAAAAACTCTGTTAATGAACCAGTGCGGGCTGATATTAAAAAAGAAATGCAGTGTTAGGGTTTTCAACCCTAACTCTGCATTCCCCTACAAGCAGCCAAAGGGGGCAAGGCAACACAAGCAACCACACACATTCATCATCAAGTAAGACAAACAATATACAACTCTTTCTACATGACACAACAGGCATCCATCATCTTGGTCCAGCACTTCTGCAGTCATGGATACACTTGCACACTGCTTGGGAAGTGCAGTAAAGAATTCCCATAGGATCACATTGTAAATTGTAAGTAATTAATAACACATGACAGGGTGTGTGGTAATGCTAAATTACTGCATGTCCCAGGTGTGTTGTGAGGCATGAGCCACAGGCGAATACTTTCAACCACCTGGGAAGTGTGGTGTATAATTCCCTCGGGTTCACACTGTGAATTGTGAGCAGGCAATACTACATGGCAGAGTGTGGGGCAATGCTAAATTGTTTCATGCCCCAGGTGGGTTATGAGGCATGAGATGCAGCCGAGTGCTGTTAACCACCTGGGAAGTGAGATATAAAATTTCCATATGATCACATAAATTGTACGAAAACAATAACACATGGCAGGGTATGCAGCAATGCTAAATTGCTGCATTCCACAGATGGGTTGTGAGGCATGAGGCATAGCCGGGTGCCTTCAACCACTTGGGAAGTGCGGTATATAATTCATATAAGATCAAGTTATAAATTTTAAGTGAGCAATACCACACAGCAGGGGGTGTGTGGCAATGCTAAATTGCTGCATGCTCCATGTGGGCTGTGAGGCACAAGGCACAGCCAAGTGCCTTCAAGCACATAGGCTTACACTGTAAATTGCATTAACACATGACAGAGTGTGTGATAATGCTAAATTAACACATACCCCAGGTGGATTGTGATGTGGGTTATGAGAAACAAGGTGCAGCCAAGTGCTATCAACCACCTGGGAAGAGCAGATATCTTGATTCAGGTGCTGAAGGCACCTCTGCTGCCACAGAAGCCCACATAGATGTTTGCATGCAGGTGCTGAGTGCCTTCAACCACCTAAATCATGTATCCATGGGTACAGAAGCACTGGACCATGATGATAGATGTCTCTTGTGTCATGTGGAAAGAGTTGTATTCTGTTTGTCTTATCTGATGATGGATGTCTGTGGTTGCTTGTGGTACCTTGCCCACTTTGGCTGCTTTGGGGGGATGCAGAGTTAGGGCTGAAAACTCTAACATCGCACTTCCATACTTTTGTCACTTTAATAGCAACCCTATCATATGCATTAACAGAGTCTTTTTGTAAATAATTTCCTTACTTTTTGAGATATTAAAATCATATCCTCATTTGCCCGTGGGAGCACCGGGCACTCTGGGTCCTGTGCCCCCATCCTCCATAGATGAGGATCCTCATTAGGGGTTGTCAACCCCTGTGCTCACCACATTCCATCATTAAAGAAGCTGAGATGTGTAGAGTATATGAGAATGGGGTGAGCATTAGGGTTGACAACTCCAAGGCACACCCCACACCTGCTTTGCAAAGATGCAGGAGAGGAAAACCTGTAATGGTTTTTCCTGTTGCTGCCTGCAGGGTAGGATGGGAGTGGGGTGTTAGGGCATAACACCACAGTTCCAAGCTTTGTCAGTTTAATCCTAACTAGTGCATTGACAAAGTGTTTTTTTGCAAAGAATTTCCTTACTTTTTGAGATAGTATAATCATATCGTAATTTGCCTGTGGGAGCAGCATCCCTCCATAGACTTGTGCATATATGTTGCTGTGGAAGCACAGGACCCTCTGGGGTCTGCTTTTGCATTTGAGCCAAAACAGCAATTTCGTTCCTTCATTGTATGGCTTGTTAAACTTCCAATGATATCATATGGGAAACTGAATTTTTTCCTTTTTTATGCATTTTTTCCTATTGCCCCTAAATGATTTTTTTTGGGGGGTATGTATTATCATTGTACTGTAGTATGCATCAAGATCTTTGTTTTGATATATGGGTTGTCCCTGAAGTCCAAACATTGAGGGAGCTATGGCTTCTTAAAGTTACATTGTTATTCATAGGAATTTGCATTTTTTTTCATCTTTTTAATATGGCCCCTAATATTTTTTGGGGGGGGGGGGTTGTTATTCTTACAGAACTTTGTCTTAATATATAGATTGCCCCTTCTGTATTTCTACATACAGTGGTGACATTTGCCTTAATTGTCAAGAATCGAGTGATTCAGTTGTAACCAGAATTATAGATTTTCTAGTTAGGTGATGGTTATTAAACAGCAACATTGATGCTTTATTTATTTTTAAAGAAGCGGACTATTTTTTTTTTGTTTGTTTTTGCATTTATGTTCAACAGGAGACACAATCTGAACACAACTGAAGGGTAAAAGAGGAACCTAGCATAAGATCCTCATATGATCTCTCAAATGACAGTTCATTATAAACAATTACCTTTCATAGTTTCTAATACAAAATAATTTAAATTTCTGATAAGTGTGTTTTCCCTGTGAGTGAATTCAAGCTTCTTTGAGGTCTAAATCAATTAACATCAGTCAGCTATACAGTATATAAAATTACTAGTCACACAGACACCATGGGCCGGATATTCAAACTGCGCCCAAAATGTGCGCAACAGCAGGAGCAAGCACAAGTCAATTGCGCACATGCGCACTCGTCGCGATATTCAAACATGGAGCAAGGCCAATTGCGCAAGCAGCCAACGTCTGAATATCGCACAAACAGCGCCATAGTGCAACCAGGAAGAGGAAGCTGAGCAGAAATGATGCACCATAGCGCAACAAGACTAGCCCAGCTGAGCAGTCCAGAGGCGCCATAGTGCAAGCAAAGAGACCCCTGCAGCATAGCAATGGAAATGCACAACCAGGAGGGTAGGCAGGGGCACACCACCCATGCCACAGATGGGCACAGGGACACACTGCCGAACCAACAATGTATCCCCACACCCCAAGCACAGCATAACTGGGGGAGGGATGGAGCAGGCACTGGGCCATGGGGACAAGCAAACAAAGCACATCCCGGCCGTGTTACTGCAGCACACCTACTGTCAACCTGAGACTGGCACACAAAGGGGCCGGAGCATCCCAGTGTCCTGCGCCCCCCCCCGTGCACAGCACCCGCAGCACTGTGACCCCAAGACACCACCCATGCACAGTGACCAGCACTGCAGGAATCCCCAGGCCCCCCCCTCCGGAACACTGCAACCTCGTGAACCACAGAACCACACAAGCCAAACCCACCATGACCACCCAGCAGTGGGTGGCAGCACACAACAATACTGACTGGAAGCCTCACCCACACAGACACGCCCCACACACATGCACATACCCATGACCATACCACACGGATGCCATGCACACCACTGCAACTAAGCACCTATAGCCAGCTGCGAATCAGAGACCACCACAGTATTCATATCAAAATATATATGTAATAAAGATGCATAACAAGAACAACAAACAGTAACATATGTACAAAGCAGGGGTGGGGGTATGGGTATGAGGTAGGAGTGGGTAAGGGGCAGGGGTGAACAACTGGGAGAGGGAAGGTGGGGATTGCCGATGTCTGGCTACCGCCTGGCAGTCTGCCCTCCTCCTCCCTGGCGCTGTGCCTGTGGCCTCCTCCGGCGCCGCATGCCATGCTGCTGTAGGTTGAGGAGGATGTTATGTGAGTCCATGGCCACTTGAGTCAGCCTCCGCATGCCCTGCTCCAACATGCGCAGGATCCGGATACCTAGGACAAGGGATCAGAGTCAATGGCTGTGACTGTCCACATTCCTGAATGCCACCCATCATGCATGGCATACAGCCAAGTGCCCTGCTCCTGTGATGGACTGCACCCACCCACAGTGACCGTGCACAAGACATGCCCAACCAGCCAGCAATGGCCATGTGTACCACTGCACACACACACTGCCCATGTCCAGCACAGCACAACCAAGGCTGCCCAGTGACGTGGCTACATGGTGGGATGTGAGTGCCACAGCCATATGCCCAGTGCATGCATGGACCACCAGTGATGCACACACACACACATGCAGTGCCACAGGACAGTGATGACTGTCACATGTTGCGTGCATGGTAGTGTCATCCATGGAAGGTGTCCGTGCCCCCCCAGCATGCAATAGCATCCATGATGTAATGACACTCACCCTCATCAAACCACTGCAGCAGATGCTGCTGCGGCTGCTGCTGTGGCTGTGGCTGTGGCACACCTCCTCCGCCAGCCACCCTGGCACTGCCATCCCAGGCCTCAGCCCGTGCCCGCCTCTGCTTCTCCACACCTGTGGGAGACAAATGAAGAGAAACACATCAGTGAGATCCCAAAGCAGACAGCCCCTTGCCCCATTGAGTGTTCCTGCCCACACAACCAGACCCAAACAGCACACACCTGCAAACACCCTCACAGCAAACCAAAGCTCAACCCACCCCCATGCGCAGATCACAGTACACAGCCACCCATGCGGACAATACCAGTGCATACACAGCACACCCACCTGGCCTGGGCACAATGCCCCTCCTGGCACGTGACCTGAGGCACTCAAGCAGATCACGCTCCCTCCTCCGCAGGTTGCTGTAGCGGTGCCTGCACTCCTCAGGGGTCCTCCTCTGCCCAGTGGCCTGCTCCAGGGCAGTGGCAACCTGCTGCCACACATGGGTGTGTGGCACCTGCATGGGGCACTCCCTCAAACAGTGAGCCATGGTGAGGCTCCATCACAGCCACCAGGTTTCCCAATTCCAAGGCCCCCCATTGTGGTACTCTCCTGCGTGCCATTTTCAAAATGTACAGTGGCAATATGGCACTCCGCAGCAAGGCAACCCCACATGGAAATGTTGCACAATACAACTCCATCACTGCCTATCACGCTGTTCGGACAGCGCCGTTAGTCCACATCGCGCTGTCACCGAACAGCACGATAGAGCCATACACATGCCAGATGTACAGCGCCAGGGGCCAAAGGTCTGCCACAGAGTCATGGGTCAGTGGCGCAAGGTCACGCACAGTGCCATTGGATGTCCACACGTCCTGCGCGATCAGTCACCTGCATGCCAGTTCCACAGTGGACTATTACGCAGTAGTGCCACAGCGCCATATGGTGACCAGCGCTGTAGCGCCACTGGCACAATGGTGGCCGTGTCCTGAATTGCTGATCGCGCACAGCACGTCATCAGCGTGGCAGATGCCTGCGTAAGCTACCTGGGCATGCGTAATGCAGTGTACCACACAGTCACAGAAATGCACCATTGGCTCAGCCGGCTCAACCGTATTGCACAAAGTGCAACGGCGCGATATTCAGCCGACACATGCAAATCATCTGATCAGCCATTCAAAGGTGCAGTGGTGCGATTAGCATGTCATTAAAGTTGAGCCACTCCTAATTTGCATGCATTGCACTATAAATACGCAACATTGGGCTGTGCTGGCCAGATTCAGTTACTGCAGGTGAGAGGTGAGTTGCATGCTGTGTGATGTTCTGGCCAATGGTCATGGGATAACGCTGTAGACTGCACAGTGACAGGTGTCCAATTCCACCCATACAGACTGACATGACCGAGCAGAGCCAAGGTGAGGGTGAGGATGGTGGGCGAAGGAGGAGGCCCAACTTCACCATGGCGGAGACAGAGGCCCTCTTCCAGGCCTACCTGGAAGAGGAGCCACTACTGAGTGGATGGCGGGGCACCTCTCAGGCCCGTGCGGCTGCATGGGAGGGGGTAGCACGGGCAGTGAACCTGCATGGAAGCCACCAGCACTCCGTGCAGGAATGCAAAAAGAAGATGGGTACAGACCACAGAAGGGTGAAGGAGAAGGTGGCAGCCCTCAGGGTGGCATGTGCTGGCTGAGGACCCGACTGGCTGCATCAATGCAGTGGAGTGCTGTAGAGGGTGTACCAGGAGGTGGATTCCAGACAGGTGGAAGCCCATCACTGTATGGTATGACATGGTGGTGGTGTTTGGGGGGAAGGCTGATCACATGCACTAACATGTCCACACTTTCTATTACAGATCCTGTTTGTCTGCAGGGGATGGTGGTGGTGGTGGGACCATGGAGTGAGGAAGACCTGCCAGAGGTGGAGGAGGGTCCATCCACCACTGTCGCCAGCTGGCATGCACTGCACCAGCATGCATGCCTGGCTGCCACCTCTGTTGTCAGTGAGTCAGGTGTGTGGGGTGCACAGCCTGTGTCTCAGCAGTCTGGCATGCCTGGACCCTTCCACTCCCCTTGCCGTCATGCACCCCTGGTGTGTTACCCTGTGTGCCTGTGGGTTGCGCCTGGACAGTGTTGGTTGCACATGGCCCCTTGACTTACCTGTGTCATGCATAATGCTCCTCCGTGATGGTGTCCCGGTGCAGCTGGGCCTGCCGGATCAGTTGGGGGTCCCACCGTCCAAGGGGGGACTGCTCATCACCATCATCACCGGCACCGCTGGCATCCCCATCGCTGTCCCCCTCCTTGACCTGTATGGCTATCCCACAGTCTTGGACCATGTTGTGCAGGATACAACAGGCCAGGAATATCCCATGGCCTCTGAGGGGCTGTACTGTAGGGCACCGCTGGAGGTGTGTAGGCATCAGAAGCATGCCTTAAGCATCCCAAACACCTGCTTGATGATGTTGCGTGTGGCGGCATGTGCCTCATTATAGTGTTGCTGCGATGGGGTCATGGGGCGCCGGTACGGTGTGAGCAGCCAGGGACGGAGTGGGTATCCACTGTCACCTGTGTGGAGATAGTGGAGATAAGTATCATGTTCAGGTCCATATTGCCCATATCCCTGTGTGCACTACCATGGCACCTGTGGCATCTCCCACCTTGCCCCAGGTTTGCAATTCCTACATGCGCATTTCTTACCCACTAGATGGCCTGTGGGGATGTCCCCACTCGAATCGATGGCACAGTGCAGACTGATACCATATGAAGGCATCATGTGCTCCCCAGGGTGTGTGGCACAGACATTGATTATGCGCCCAGTGGCATCACACACCACCTGGCAGTTGACACTGAAAAGCCCTTCTGTTCCTGTATGCGGCCCCATCAGGGCCACGCATCATGAATAGCCACATGGGTGCAGTCTATGGCCCCTAGCATGCCAGGCATACATGCTACCCTGTGGAACTCCTGCATGTTTGCTGTACGCTCTGCTGCGGTGCTGGGGAAATGGATATACTCTGCAGCATGTGGCAGCAGTGCGCTGAGGAATTGGGTGAGGATGCGTGACGTGGCTGACTGTGTTATGCCTGTGGTGTCCCCTGTCAGCCTGTGGAAGGTACCCGTGGCGAGTAGGCACATGCAGGCTGTTACCTTTGTCTCCACTGACAGAGCGTGACTCCATCGTGAGGGTGTCTGCATCACATCAATGCACAGCTCACAGAGCCGCCTCAGTATTGCCCTGTTCAGATGGTACTGGCCCACAATCTCTATGTCTGAGTACAGCTCAAAGCTGATGTGGGCACGGTACTGTCTGTTGGGAGCATACTGCCGATGGACCCTTCCACGGCCACGTCCCCCTGCAGCATGCCTTCTCACCCCCCTCATTACAGCTTCCATATGGAAGCTGGCACTGTCCATCTCCCTGGCTTGTGTCCCTCCCCCCTGGCTGTTGTTGTTCTGTTACCCCCGCTGTCCTGACTGCTACCTCCACTGCACCGGGTACACCTACTGGCCTCTGCAGTCTGTGGCCCTGCACACCCTCCCTTGTCCCTCTCCTCTCCTGTGCACTCCCAGGCCTGCACTGTTTGCCACTGTCTCCCTGTTTCCCCCTGCCTCATGTGGCTTCCCTGTAGCGTTCTTACGCCTCTTCCTTGAGCCTTTTTATTTTGGCTCATTTCCGCCATGGCGCACCTTCCGGCTCATCTGCTGTTGTGCATTGCGCAAGTCTTTGAATATCGCATTGTGCTCTTTATGCATGGGTCCACCCCCTTTGGTTGCGCATGCTTTCATTTGCATTGAGCTGTTGCTCAGCCTGTTTTCAGTGGCGCAACTGCCTCCTGCTGAATATCGCAGACTGGTGCAATTTCGGACTTGCGCATGGCGCAACCCTTTTGAATATCCCACCCCATCTATTTTGTGGCATTGTTTCAAATTATTTATTTAAACTTTTGTTTACAGGCTGAACATAATGAGCCAGTGGCCCTTTTTCATAAAACTTATTGTGGTGCAAGGGAGAATAGAAATACAAAATTACACCAATTTGAGTGAAATGTGAGGAGGAATGTCATCCGGTGTGTTTGAGATGGTTCCAATCTGAAGGAAAATCTTAAATTTAAATTGTGAATTTCAAAACAATTGGGGCATTATATATTGTACTATTTATTTTTATTTATTGATTTGAAGTATTGGATTTACAAACTTTGAGCCAATGGCTTATTTACAAAGGTACCTCGTCATATGGAGGAACAGACAACAGCAAGGGTACAGTAACAAAGGAATAGCCATCATGTATAGATTACAGACATTGTTTAAAGATATTATATACAAAATTCATGTATGATTACAGACAATGTTTACAGGCATTATAAACAAATTTGGATACAGTTATTTACATAAGCACATAAAACAACATTGTTACCACGAGAGAGCATCCGTTACAGTATAATTCATCTTGATTCATGAGCCCGCTGAGAATTAGACATATTTTGTAAGTGGTGGCAGTCCATGGTGGACCCTGTCAGGGGCTTTAGGGCACAAGAGGGCTAGGAGAGCACAGGCTAGTTGCAGTTACAGGAGCGGGTGTTGAGGAGGTGGTTGCAGAGAGCCACTTTGAACTGGGCAATCTTGGGCATGCTGGTAATGGTGGCTGTGAGTGCATTAAAAGAGACAGGGGCCCTGTAACAGAAAGATTTCTGGGCAAAGGAGGTTTTTACCCTGGGTACCGCCAGGATAGCTTTGTCTGAGTTGCAGGTGGAGATAGCGGGGGTGGCAGTTTGAAGGGAGGCGGTGACCCCGGGAGGGGAGAGACCAAGCAGAATTTTCTTGGTCAGTAGGCAGGTCTGGTAGAGGAGTCTTTCATTGAAATTGAGGAGATTGGCAGTGGAATAGAGGGAGCAGGTGTGGGTGAGCCAAGGGGCACCAGTTAGGAGCCTGCAGGACCTGTTGAGGGAGATTTGAATTTTCTGGAGAGTGGAGTTATCTGCAGCCCTGTATACAGCGAGCCCATAATCCACTAGGGACAGTATAGAGGAGGCAATGGCAAGCCTAAAGGCATCAGGAGGGAGGCAATCCTTGTGCCAGTAAAGGAGTCCAATCTGGGCGTTTTTGGTGGCTGCTAGGGTGTTTATGTGGTCATGAAAGGTAAGGGCAAAGTTGAGGGTAACTCCAAGATATTTGTAGGTGGATACCTGTTCAAGGGGGTGCTGGGTGCTGGGGAGGATGAGAAGGGGTGCACTTTTTGCTTTATTTTGTTGGGGGGAAAATCATTGCTTTTGTCTTTTTCAGGTTTATGACCAGTCTGTGGTCCCTGAACCATGTTTTAGCCTAGGCGAAGGCATGTTGGTGCGAGGCATAAAGCACTGCATCATCTGCATACAGTAGGATTTTTTCAGAGCAGGCCTTTGGCACGGTGTTTAGGTAGAGGGTGAAGAGTAGTGGGCCCAGGATGGAGCCCTGGGGCACCCCAGATTGGACAGATAGTGTGTCAGATAGGGTCAAATTTATTTGGACACATTGGGACTGGGTAGAGAGATAACTGGCACACCATGCCAGGGGGTCTGTGGAGAAACCAAGTTGGTAGAGGGAGTCAAGAAGTAGTGGATGGCAGATCATGTCAAAGGCCTTGGAAAGGTCTATGTACACAACTCCAGCAATGTTACCTGAGTCTAGAGAGGAGTGTAAGAAGTTGGTGAATTCTAGGAGGGCTGTGGTTGTGCTATGGCCTGAGCAGAAACCATGCTGCTCTGGGCATAAGATGTCATGCTTGGCTAGCTATTCAGTAAGCTGTGTAGTGACCACTTTCTCTAAAGTTTTTGAGAGGGGGGAGAATGGAGATGGGTTGATAGTTACTGGGGGAGGATTTGTTACCACTTTTATGAATGGAAGTAATGATGGCTGTCTTCCAGGCACTGGGGAATTGCCCCTGGCAAAGAGATCTGTTGAGTAGGTCAGTGAGAGGGACTAGGACCTCATCGAGGACTAACCAAATGAGCCTAGTATCTAGAGGATCATTGCTAGGGCTGTTGCTGTTTAGTGCACTTTGCAGGTATGGACGGGCTTCTTGGATCAATATCTTACACAGGAGGAAATGAGGGCACTGCAGGGTAGGAAATTGAGATTTGGGCACAGGGTCAAAGAGGCAACTGGGGAGGACAGTGCTGAGGTCTCTGAAGGTGGTGTTTAGACAGTTTGCTATAGTAAGTGGGTCAGTGGAAATGGAGCCATCTAAGGAGAGCTGGGAGGGAGGTGGTGACCGCGATTTCCCATTGAGTTATTTGATCTTATTCCAGAAGGTCTGGGTGGACCCCCATGTGACGGTGAGAGTAGATTGATAGTAGTCTGCTTTGGCCTTGTGGATGGCCTATGTGCAGCCATTTCATGAGGCATTATAGGATTGTCTGTCAGCCATCCTGCCAGGCTCCATGGCTTTATGCCATAGACTGCCCCTGTCCCTCAGTTTTTGGAGTAGGGGAGGAGGTGATCCATGGTGCATTTTGTCTTTTGGATTGGTGTTTGGTAACTGGGGCATAGAGATCACAGGCCTGTGTGAACAGATCGAGTGCAATGTCAATGCTGGGGACAATTTTAATGAGGGACCAGTCCATTTTGGGTGAGGAGTTGTTTGAGTTTTTTTAACCCCCCTGGGCAGAGACACCTGCGGAAGGTGGTTTGGGCTATGGGTTTGGGTGGAGGAGGTCCAAAGGAACAGAATGGGTGAGTGGTCACTTAGAGAGTCGGGAAGAACTTTTATGTCCTTGATTTTGTGGGGGCGGCGGTTAGAGATAATGACATCCAGGAGGGTGCTGGTAACAGCAGAGGGATGAAGTCTAGTAGGTTGGGTGACTAGTTGGACCATGTCGAAGGTGGCAAATGAGTTCTTCATTGGAGCAGTCGAAGGACCAAGCCAGTGGACATTTAGGACCCCTACTAGTGTCTGGTCAGCTTTTTGTGGGAAGGTAGAGAGATAATTGGTGAGGGATGTGATGGCCATTTTTTGGTTCTTAGGGGGAACATAGGAGACTGTGAGGTATAGTGGGCCCCTGGAGGGGTCTGCGGTAATTTTTAAGGTGAGAGCTTGAGCACCATTTTTGAGTTTGGGGGGTGGGATCATGTGGCCAATAATGTTATCTCTGATGTAGATCACACAACCACCTCCACATTTTCCCACCCTGTCTTCCAGGTATAGGGTGTAACCGGGGAGTGAGACAAAGGAATCAGGAGTTGAGTTGGAGAGCCAGGTCTCAACTAGTGCAATGATGCCTGGTTGGTATAGGGTGGCCCAGCATTGGAGCACTGCAGATTTTTTTTGGTAGGCTACATATATTCGAAGTAGCAAGGTGGAGTCCAGTGGGTGATGTCCTGGGTACGCAGGTGGGGGTGGGACCTGGGTTGGGGTGGATATTTCCTGAGAGTAGTAACAAGAGTGCGAGGATTCTTACTAGAGGGGGGTAGTGGTTGGTGACCCTGCCTTGGCATCGAGAATGGGGCTGAGCAGTTAGTGTGCAGGGAATGGGTAGGGTGCGGAGGGTTGCAAGGTGGAAGGAGGTGGGTCCAGGGATGGCCAGAGGGGTGATGGAGTTTGGAAGGAGTAGGGGTAGGTGCAGGGCTCAGGATCTACGGTGAGGGTGGGGGTGGGGTTGGGAGTGACATGGTAGTCATCAGATGCTGACCTTGGTGGACTCCCAGTGTGCTCTGTTTGGATGGAGACAAGCAACATGAAGGTTGAGATGATAATGTGCAGTGGTAGTGGATGAGAGCACATGTTGCCTAATAGTGGTGGTCATGTTAGAAGAATAAGGGTCAGGGCTGAGCTTCAATGAGGGTGACTGCCACTTTGGTGTAGTGTTAGGGCTGCAGACTTTGGTGAATAGGGTACCAGGTTCAAAACTCCTGTGGGGCTGGTGTCTTTGGGCTGTGGTGGAATGGAGATCCAGGCATCCACAGTGGCTGGGCTGGCAGGGTCCAGAGTTGGAAATTGGGTGCACAATAGCAACTCCTATTGGCCGCAGGTAGGAGTGGGTGATGGGGGGGAGGGTATGGGGAGGGTCTGGTGTGGAAGTGGTAGAGGGAGTGGGAGCCGAGGTGGGAATCAGGCTATAGAAGGGGGTGTATAGCTTAGGGCAGTGATTGTGGTAGGATATGAAGTGAGGCAGTGGTGTGGAGGAGCGGAAAGGAAGGGCTATAACTCAAAGCGAGTGGCAGTGGCTAAGCAAAGGTGACCAAGGAGGATTAAGCCCTCTTGTGGCCATCAGGTATAACCTGCAAATGGGGAAATGGGGACTTAGAAAAGGGAGAGCCAGGAAGTGATGTCATAGGAAGGGGACAATATAAGGAGGGTCAGTCTTGGGTGGGAGGGTGGCTGGTGCAGGTGGGGCAGTCAACGCACAGCATCAATGGGCTAACACCCACCACAAATGCTGTCTGAAGGGAAGGAGGTCTTTGCCTTCTGCGGTGCTCTCTGGTGTTCCCCTGCTCCAGGAGGGAGCTTGTTGTGAGGCTGGCATCTGTTATTATTGTAACTACTGAGACTGGAATGAGAAATTTGTGAACATTCAGTATCCTATTGTATTTTTTATTTGTGAAGAGTTCAAGAGATGAAACAACAAAAAACAAAAATGTGGAGAACATAGAACTAACATAAGATGGATGACCCCTGGAAATCCAAGAGAGGAAACTGCTCCTGTCTGATTGTACCTGCTTTAGGATATCCTGTAGATACATAATTGCAATCATGAGTGGACTAGGAGTTTGCATCTCCTTTGGAATTGCTGTAATCTAGGCGTGGCCATCGTAGGCATGGTCACCAAAAGCACTATACACCAAGGAGGGAAAATCATTAAAAGATGTCAGCAATCCGTCACATTTACTCCACCACTGTAATACAATCATGTAGAGAACTCAAGAAATCACGGGGAATTACACTTTTGGATGTAAAATTTCCAGTAGAACACCACTTTTCGTAACAAAAAAGTTCAATTAAAAATGCTCATTTGACCACCTTAATGTCTGCATCATTGTCCAAGTGATGCACCAGATTGCTAATTTTTAATAATTAAGGAAAAATCTCCATGCAGTTCATTACCAATATATGTGAATGCACAGGTGAGATGCAGAACTACAGTTCACCTGCTTTCTTGTTATTCCAAATTATAAAAAGGGTCTGAGAAATAGAGTTTTCTATTGGTTGTAAATATTCTATCAGCCCTATGTTAATCTTTGATTAATACACATGTACAGCCTAATCAAATGCTGAACAGGTTTTAACACTATTTAAAAAAAAACATGTTTATTATAATAGCAATAAGGCATTCTCAGGGGTTATGTGAATGGTCAGTTAATCACCCTTTAAGGGCATGTAGCACTCGGCTATGCCTTGTGCCACATTACACCCCTAGAGGGTGATTAACAGACCATTAACATAACCCCTGGTCATGCCTTATTGCTTAAATATGATACTCTTTCATCCTCAATTGGTGCATATGTGATTTGTTTAATAAACTCCTTTCTCAAAAAAAAAAAAAAAAGCCTGCATACTCTCAAACTAAAATGCACATTTTTATGAAATCCTCTTGGTAAGTCAATATGCAGAACTACCCAATATATGCAGATAAGCAATGTGGTATGTAAAATAAGTGCCACATAAGTGAACATGCAGTAAAAGCCTATTGTTTCCTTATAGTTTTTAAGGCGTACTATTGAAAGTCTTAGTTCTCCCCATCCCACCCTGGCAATATTTTAGAGAATACTTATTTTATTATCATGCCTGGTCAAGGAGAAAGCCAAATACCAAACAAAGAAAGCTTGAAAAAAGCATTGAATTGCCTGGACACTACCTGTCAAGTAAAGTGACAAAGTAAATAAATAAAATCCCAATTAGGAAAATCCCATTACACCACACACCTAAAATAGTTCTGAAATGTATTATGTAGCTTTTAAGGAAGGAGACTTGATTATGTAATACCTTCTTTTGTAATTAACATACAGCTACATTACAATTTAAAATGTCAAAATCTTAGAAGTTCACAACTTAAGTTTTATTATTTGTAGTAAAAATATATGTTTAAGGTTATAATTGTGAAACAGGAAGTGCAAGGGTTCAGCTATATTTGGTGCTGCCAAATGTGTGGTATTTTTGCAAACTAAAATCATTTGTTGCTAATAGTAAACCATCTTTTACAAGTTTTTTTTCCATTTACAGAAGCCTTTATGCTGCATTTTTTCTTTATATTACTGATTTCTATAATGCTTTGCTTTTTTCTTACTTTGTATAACACTGGCTCCTTCCTAACATCATATGTTAATATTAGCAATTAGCACTAATGCTGAAAAAAGTACCTTTTGTAAATCCTTGTAATTTCCATTGTTAATTCAGTTCCTCCCTTTTCTGTTGTTTATAACCAACAAAAGAAATCAACATTTAATTGGTACCCTGAAACATTGGAGATGATCCATGACTCTTTTTTTTTTGGTATTACATTGGTACTCACATCCCTATAAGAGATAATTTCTTGTGAAATTGAGTAGAGATTATTATAAATTTGCAAAACTTAATATTGCACAAAATTGCTGCAAGAGACTTAGTTGCTGTTGTGGTTATTATGAGTTTAAAGATAATGGTGAAATAATCTTAAGGAGAAAAAGACAAGGGTGCTTACAGGAAGGCTTGTCTCTAAAAAGACAAGCCCCATTGTTATAGGCCTGGAAGCCTAGAAGGACGAACAGAGAATGGGGGAGGGGGGAGGGGGAACTTGGAACCAAAGACTGGGGTTTGGGAAAAGTGGTCATGGGGGAGGGCCAGGGAAAGAAGGAGGGGGCTCGGCTCCAGAGAGGATGACCTCGCCACATATAGGGTGGGGCATTAAGAAAAGAGAGCCAAGGATAGGTTGAAGTGGGAGAGAGAGAGAGAGAAATGGAGCAAAGGGGTGGATGCAAAAGGAGGGATATAATGGGCTGCACAAGAAAGCTCTCCCTCACTTTTGCTAGGCAAATTTTGATTTTGTCTAGCACATCAGTTGGAGGAGTTCCTGAGGTTTGTTGCAGTTGTTAAGGGGTAAGGTCATTAATTAGCTAAGTGGAGTTCTATTTCATAGCGTGCTGGTCACAAGGAAAGTATTTAATTAGGCAGTTTGGTCATTTATTTTCCAAGAGCAGTGCTCATAAGAGAGTGCAGCTACAGAAAAATGTGGGTGGACAGTTGGTCTTAGAATTCAACTTGTAAGGCAGGGGATTGTAATAATAAAACAATAGTTTGGTCAGTAAGACAGGAGTGGGCGTGTGACTGTGCTGCAATCACAAGGGGAATGGATGAGGCCGCTGAGGAGCAAGGTTAGGCTTAAAGAAGTTTGAAATGGCAACAGCTGAAGAAACGCAGGGCTGCAGCCAGCAGCGATCTCCTTGGGAGTAATCAGGAGCAAAAATGAGGCCCGGAATGCTTCAGGGTGACAGAGGGTGTATGGCAAGTATTGGCAGAGGACAGAGTACGAGCTGAGAGCAGGGGCAGGTGAGTAGACCATGAAAAGGAGCCCAACAGGAACAAGAGGACTGGCAAAAGGTTTGTGTCAGATTTTAAGTGTTGGCCGGTCCTTCTTTGAAAGGTGGGTGGGCGAGGGGACAGCAAGGTTTGCAAAAAAAAAAGGAAGCGGTGGAACACAGCAAGAGAGGGGGGAAACAGGCGCATATGTGAGTGAATGAAGGGGTAGATGGGTGAGGGCAAATGCACTGTGAAAAAGAGCAAACAACAAGATGGGTTTTCAGGGACACCTGCGTGTATTGCAAGGCCTGACAGGCTGGGGAGAGATGAGCAGTGCACATACAGATTTGACCACATGTCAATGGCCTTTAAAACAACAGGGCCATGTGAGGCCTGCCATTGTGGAATTGGGGACCGTGTGGCAGACGCCATTTTGGATCACAGGTGATTGCACCAGAGGTTTGGTTTGTTAGGGCGGGGGTTGAGGTCACCATGTTTTTTGAGTCGACAGCAGACACTTGTTTTAGAGGAAAAGCTATGGAGGTTTAACTTCATAGGGCATAGTAAAATAAATCTATCTCCCAGGTTGAGACTCTGAAAAAGGAAGGAAGGGCTGGTAAGCCTGCCAGACAGACCAGGGAAAACACCAGTAGGAGAGGTGTGGGTGTTTAGACAGAGGTATTAAAAAAAAAAGAAGAAGAAATACAGAAAGGGAAACAGAAATATGAAGTAAATGTAGGAAAGCATTAGAAGACCGTGAGAAAATTTTACGATGGAAAGTTGAGGGGGGAGGCTGGCTCCAATTTCCATCTTGGACGGTGGTTTTTGTGGTGTGATTCTTTCCCAGGTTTGGGCTATGAAGAGCGAGCAGGGAATTTTTCCTCTGGCGTACCATGCCGGCACCATCTTGAATCAGAGGCTAAGCAGGGAGGTGTCCTAAGGCCACTAATATTCAAACCAATGCAGAAATAACAGAATTGTGTTTCTTGGGTTGTTTGTGTAGGTTTATTAGAATAAAGGTGACTTGTGCGAATTGTAAGGAAATATTTAGGTTAACAAGGTTTTTCAACTGTACACCATTGCACAGGAGGTTAAGCAGTTGGAAAGTTATTTAACACATTGCATGCGGGTAGGACAGCCTGAAGATCTAATTAGGGAAGTCTTCAAAGTGCCGCAAAAGGCAATGCGATGGTTTATATTTTAGGAACCTGGTGAGAAGAGAAGGTTTTCTTTAATGATTCTGAAGCAAAAGGGTTTGGGAACATGGAAGCGAAGTCCACCACTACATTAAGTAAAAACAGACTGCAGAGAAGTCAATAACCTGACATTAGTCCACTAATAGCCAATAAGTCGGGGAAAGAATAGGGTGCTCCGTAAGCAGTTAAATTTCTCTGTGATTTCAAAGCAGCTGCCTCTAGTTAAGTTAAAAACAAAGGATGGTACAGGCAGGCTCATGTAGCAATCATTTGGCTGAAAATGGAATAATTTCAAATGAGACAGTGAAGAACTAAGACAGCAGGTGCACATAATGGAAGCAATTATCAGTCACAGACACAGATGGAGGAGGATCAAATGTTAAAAGGTTGGTTAGGTATTTAAAAAAAAAGAGAGGGCAAGAAGGGGAGGAGAAAAGGGGAGTTTGAGCTTCAGCAGTAGTGCCAGCCTGAATGTATTTGATGTTGGGGGCAGTACTATGGAATGAAAGGGGAGTTTTGTTGGGGAATGCAGCAAAAGGGTGGAGAGAGGGCTGTATGGTGGCCACCATTTTACGTCAGGCCATGGGGGCAGGCGCCATTTTGTACAGGTCACAGGCAGCCACCATTTTGAGTAAGCAAATGGGGTGGGAATCCAAGGTTCACAGGCCCTACCTATTCAAACAGAAGAAGAATAAATAGTAATAAAATAACATACTAGAAAGTGGTCCTTTATTCATGGGGGTCATAGTTACCTAGCAAGGCCACTGAATAGATTGAGTAAAGGGGAGAAATATGTTTAAAAAAAAAAAAATAAATAAACAACACCGTGTTGCTTCCAGGGTGACATGCTGCAGTGACAGGAGGCTGAATATTGTCAGATGGGCAGAGATAGAGGCCACAGGGCAACCACCAAAGTTGTTACAGACCTTGTGGTGGGTGTCCATTTTGGTTTGGGGTTTTGTAAAGAAAATGGTGCAGTGAGGCCAGGCCAGCACATGGGTTCTAGACCTAGTGCCGAGATAGGAGGCGACAGTTGTCATGTCTGAACAGGCATTATTGGGATGAACGCTTCCTTTGAGATTGGATCGCAGCCATGTAACGTTTCTGTAGGATGGGATGATTTGCTACTTCTGGCAGACAAATCATTAGACTGAAACAGCCTTTGTTATCGTTTGCACAGGACTTCCAAGATGTTCAGTTAGTATCTAAATATATGGTTACAGCCACTGGGGGGTACACCATCAGAACTTCGATAATGAAATAGCCTGTATATTGCTATCATACAGTTGTCTGAAGTTTGTCTTAACAACACAGACACTACAGTAATAAGATGAGATGATATAAGTACTATTGTAGCCTGGAGAAATCTCCAGGGCTTAAAAGTCAGCAGGAACTACCTGCTCACTCCAGGAAGAGGGCTGACCTCGGGAAACATTCCAGATAGCTTTCACTGGTAAACATGGGTGAATTAACCTTTCTTCAGGAAGTCTAGTCAAGCAAAAACAGTGCTAAAGAAATTTTCTGTCATGGTGGGTGGCAGGCGGTTTAAATAATCCCTTTATTAGCTTTAGGTATTTGAAGAGTGTAGGTCATGTTGTTTGGTATGTGCCAGCACTCATTAGAATAGACATGGGGTAAGGTCATGGTATAGCAGGAGCTACCAGGGGTTTATCAGCAGTTACGAACATGGATACAATGGACAGCATGAAGCACAATACAAGCATTTGCTGGGCAAGAAACCAAGCCATAACATGTAAAACTGTGAGGTATAATGCTATCTTCTCTTGAATTTATATCAGGATGGAGTTTTTTCTACAAAGCAGTGCCACAATATACGGTGGGTAGATCATGTTGTGGGGCCTAGAAGGGCCACATATATATATATTTTTTTTTTTAAAAAGTGTTATTTTTAAAAGAACCAAATCATGCCTAATGGGCGCTACTACAGAGCACAGCATTACTGGTCTGAGCCGCTGGGGGCAGATGGGATTATGATAGTTTTTAAGTTTGGAGAGTGGCGTCAGTAGGTTTTTGACCTTTTACACCAGTCAGAGGGTGTGAGCATGGGTGTAAGCAAGCACACTCCATGCACTCCATGGTGGGTAATTTTATTTAAGGAGGGTACCAAATAGGCTCTCAGCTGCTTCCTTTTTCCATGAAAACCAACAAAGAAAATACTGAACCTTTCTGTAATTTTATTCATAGGAGTCAAAACTAGAAGAACTTGTCACTACTACTCTCTTTGCATCCCAAGGACAATACAACAATACAGCTCTGGGCTGGTATGTGGGTGTCTTAGGAAACAATGCATGGCAGTTGTATTTGCCCATGCATGGCAACAACCACTGTCATGAGAAACAAAGGTTGTATTTATTGTGCCAAATGAGGCAACAAACATGGTCCTGGTATATATTTGTACTTTGTTGGATTACACCCGGTGGGGGGAGCTCACCCTAACAATGGGGGGGGGGGTGGTAGCTGTGAGTCCACTTGGCGTGCAGATCTAAGATCCCTGGCTACACCCCTGGAGCGAGGAGCTTCACCCTTACTTCAGGATAGCATTTGAGCAGTTGAGGAACAGTCACCAAGGGGCAGTACAGCAGCACCTTTAGTGGCACATGGGTTGGAGAAGTACAGTAAATCTTCCACCATGGCATCTTTTGAGTCCTAGGTTTTGTTTCTCAGATTAGGAGAGGAAGACTCTACTCCCATTGGGGAGCAGAATGTTATGGTATTAGGCGGCAGTGCATTACTCAAAAAAAAAGGGGGTTGTCTAGAGGTGAAGGGATGCAGATGGAAACATTATTAATGGGTGCAAAAAAAAAAAGGGGTTGTCGGGCCCTTCTGGACAGAAAGGGAATAAATGAAGGGGTTTGGGGAGGATGTAATAAATCAAAAGACGAGTGCTGCTTCAGATGGTGCAGTGAGTGGCTGTGAATCATTGGCACATTGCTTGCATGTCTATGGGTCCAGGGCAGATGTTTACATGTCCCCTGGCTTGAGCCACAGCAAGTACAAGAGGGCCACACATGGGGTGGGTGGGGAGCATAGTGGGCAGGGAGGACATGAAGGTAAGGGAGGAGAGCTCTTGACAGTGTCTTGAGCTGGCAGAGCTCTGTGCAACATGGATGTAAGTATGGCAATCGGGGATTGACAAGTAGATGATATAATGGGGCAGGTATAGGAAAAGGATGGCCATGCCACCATTGGGGTCCTCCTGGTCACAACAGGTGAACAAGAGACCAAACAGACTGGTTTGTTCAAGCTACAGAACTGAAGTAAGTTGCATATGACTTGGGGAAGATTGTCATTACCCACTTGCCTGTGGCCACTGAGGATGGCAGCTGGGGTCAAAGGAGAGCAGGGGGCAGAAAGCCAATAGGGGAAAAGTTGTTGGATAAATTGGCAGAGGTGCTGCTACTGGTTTGCTACTTGATATGCAAGGTGAGCAGTTTCAAGGTGGGGAGCTGAGGCAGCTATGGGTGCAATTTGGGGGGAGCCATAGGGCCCAGCATCAGGATGCCTCAGTACCAGGGTTGTAATGAGGTGCTGGCTGCCAGAGCAAAGAAAGGATCATGAAATTCTGGTATATCAAAAAATTGAGCGGTTTAGAAAAAGGGATCCATGTTCCACTACAGCAGCACAGGAGAGTGGCCCATTGCCCAGTTCATAGGTGGTGCAACTAGGAATCATAGTCGGGGCGCAAAAGAAGGGGGCATGGTCCATGAGGGAAAACCCAGAAAATTAAGTATCATATCCACTAAGATGGGAGCAGTCTCTGAGACCTCAGCGCAAGGGATGTTGAAGGATGGCTTGAGAAAATTGAGCGTGGGAGCACCCAGCTGGACAAAAAAAAAACAAAAAAAAACATCAGAAGTGGAAACCAATAAGGAAGTGTTTCATCTATCCACAAAAAGCTAGAGCAGATGGGGAGGACAGTATGCATATAAGATAAATGGTTCACATGATTTGTTTATGTGTTATAGAGGTCAGCTGCAGGACAGAAGTACTGGAGCAGGAGACATTTCTGAATATGGTGTGCTGAGAGACAGGCCGAACAGAAACCGGGGGGGGGGGGACGAACAACTGATTTTGAGCAACAAAAGGTATGGATCCGGTGGAAGGGCATGGAAGGGGTGCATCGAGGGCCCTGTTATTGCCACTGATGGATGGAAACTGCCAGACCAAACCAGAACAGAAATGCATTATGGTATACCTGGGTGAGAAGTGATTTAGGTGCACGTTCGAGGTTACTCATGTTTAATCAAAATGCAGGATGACCAGAGAGTCCACGAGGGGAGAGACCGAGAGTCAGGTTGGTTGTTGGAAGATGGCAGTAAGAAGGGGATGAAAACAAGGACATAAAAAAGGGCCAAAAAGACAAAGAACTAAAAAAAAAAAAAGATTATCAAGGTTTGGCTGGTGAAAGGGATGGCAGCAGGATGACACAAGTGAAATAATAGATGGGTGGTATAGAATTGAGGGACCCAGCTGGTAGAGAAGGGTAAACAAATTATCATCACAATAATCAAGAGGGTTATGGATGCAGGGTTGAGGATTTCGCAGGAAGGAAGGAGTTTGGAGGGAAGCCCGCCTTCCAACGCAAGCTGGAGATAGGCTAGTGGAAGAATGAGAAAGGAAAATATTTTCTGGAGGGGAGGAGGGAATTCTGGAGTTATACCAAGGTGGGGTGTAAGAGGAAAAGGGTATGGACACCCAGGAATAAAAATGGGGGACAGGAATTTGACCTGGCCCAGAAAGAGGAAAGGGTGTGGACACCCAGGAATGGAAATAGGGGGCAGGAATTGGACCTGGCCCAGACATTAAGAGATAACCCCTCAGGTTTACATTGGGGAGGATGAAAGAGAAAATGGACAGGAAAGAAAGACCCCTTTGGGTTTACATCCAGAGGGTGGAGAGGGAAGAAAAATATGATATAAAATGTAATACGAAATACGATGAAAATATTATATAAATTGTGATAGTTCAAATAAAGAGAATATGAAAATAAATGTTTTATATATGGCATGTAAAGGAACTCAGTATTGTTGATGAAAACTTGAATGACAAAGTTTTAATAAATGCTATGCCGACTGAGCAACCAAAAAGCAATACTGAGTGTGGCGTCCTTCTTTGGGTGAAAGACTTTAGAACAAATCAGATTTTTGCCTGATAGCCCTGTTTTATTGGGTAACAATAAGAGACCATGATATCTGATACCGATATGGAAAGCAAATACCAACATTGTTATAGAAATTCCAAGTGGCTTCCAAATCAGATATGCATTTCTTATTTCAAAATCACAATGGCAAGATTTAGTCACACATGATTTGCAAGATTAGCTCAGACTAAGAATAGATGCATTAAAATGTATGCAATTTAAATACAAAAAGTCTGGCAGTGGGTGTTAAAGCATTTCTTAATCATTTCTGGTGAACTAAGACCATTTTAAAATACTGTACTACACATAATGGAGAGCAGATTTTGCCATTTGGTTTCTATGGTGTTTATTGTACCGGATTCTACCCATCCCAATGATGACAGACACCCAGCTTTGTGGTGCTCAGATCAGCAATTATTTTATTTGAATCATACATATAATTCACATCTTTATTTCATCATATCAAAATATTCCACCTTGTGATTACTCATTGTACATCTTTCCACATTCCATTCATTTCTTTTAAAATTTGATCTCAATTTGTATATCCTCTTTTTTCATTCCCCTTCCTTCTTCTCGCTTCCCAGGTGTAAACCTGGGTGACTTCTTCTTCTCTAATTTCTTCAGATAATGATGTAGACCATTACCGCTTTTCTCTCAATTGATGCTGTTGTCTTTCATTTCCTGTTTATTTGCCCCCTCCTCCCCACCTTCATCCCTTTGTTACCTCCATTTTCTCCTGACCCTTTCACATAAGTATGTCTCTTTCTGCTTTTTCTCCTTCGCCTCCCTTTCTTCCCACATTTTTTTTGCTGACCATCCCAGCTTTCTGCTGTACCTTGTGGAGTGTTTTTTGTTCTTTCTCCCCACTACCGTCCACCTTTGGCAGCCCTGGTTTTGACCAAACTATAAAAAAAAATCACTTTTCTCAACAAACTCTTATCTGTTTGCTGGGTGGGTGGGAGGTCAATATTACAGAAAGGCAGCAAAAAGAAGCTGAATGCCTCTGTGCAGCTTGTTAAATACCCCGAAACACTGTCCCTTCCCATCCTCTGTCTGCCCTATCCCTTCTCTGTTTCACTTGTCTTGCCCCCTCCCCATTTATAATGTCACATTGTGACTCACTGTCCCTTGTTGGCCCCTCCCCTTCCCTCTTCTTCCCCCCTCCCCTTCCCCTGCTTACCTCACAGAGTAAGCCATTGGGCAGTGCCACCAGGACAACCTGATCTGTCTCAGAAGCAGTCAAACTCCATTGTTTGCCAGTGTGATGGCACTTGTTAATTAGTTCCTTTGAGAGTTGCTGACACATTACATTATAAATCCGTCCTGGCTGCTGTGGACACATTAAATTCAAATACAGTAGTGCCTCTCTCTTCAGAAAAAGGGATGTTGCACAAGATAACAGCATACTCCATAAACAAATTCAACACAGCTAGGTCAATGTTTATATAAGTAACTTTATATTAACACTTGAGTCGGACAGACCGTGTTCAGGTTGCCAACACCATATTTTATTATTTTAATTCTTGAACTTGTTTTTGCAAATATTAATGACTTCCACATCTGATATGATAAAGGATTAAAATAAAAACACAATTTGAATGTGTATTTAAGTTCTGTACACAGCTACATATGTATAGCAGAGGTTTAATGGGAAATTTGTGTACTTTACCAAGCCCTTCTTGATCAAAAAAGGTCATTCACACATGAAATGTCAGTGATTTTACATTCAGTTAGCTATTTGCTTTGTTGTCAGAAAGAGAATGTTTTAACTGGATTCATGTCTATACATTTTCACATAGCTTCCAAACATTTCAACAGGGCTTAAGATTCTAGTAATAATCAGATTAGTGGAAACAAAGAAAAAATGTGGTGATGGGGGGGGGCACCATGCATAAAGTAAATGACAGAACTGCTTCGCATTCTCCTTTATTTTTTCCATGTAAGAGAAAACAAGATTTCTAATATTAAGTTACAATGGCTTTGTGATTTATGTTTGATTTTTGTTTTAAAAATAGATTTTGCTAAAAGAACAAAGAGTAACCACCTAAAAATATTGTAGAAATCTGCCATTATGCAGTTTTCACTTCATTGCCCTGCACTAACATTTTCCATCCAGAATCAAGATGGGGGCAGGGTAATCGATCTCCTTTGTGCATATCTTATGTTGTTTAATATTAGAAATTGAAACTCATAGAAAATGGAGGTAACTCAATCTGACCAGACATTTTACATACTGTTTTCATGGAAAACAATTACTTATCAAAAATCCACTGTGGTTTCCAAGGATGAAGGGCTTACACCATTAATATATAATATTTGAATGTTCTTCTTGTTCAGTTGATGAATATAGAAAGGTGCTGTCATCACCTTTGAATCTTAAAAGTTGCTGCTATAATATAATGTTCCTTACTGGTAAGCCCCATTAACTAATTTGTTCCCATGGAACCATCCATTGCTGAAATGGACCCAAAATGGCAACTGGGAGCAAATGAGTTAAGAAGACTTACAAAAATGTATTTTACTCAGTAAATTCCCTGTTGTTTTCCCCAGGCTTGACCAGTTTAAAAACATGCATGATCTATGATCTTTTACTGCTCTCTGCAGCTCAACAAATGTGCAGTTCTGTTACTTAGTTGAACTTATGAACTTTCTAACTGTATTATAAATGTCTCTTAAGGGGGAGGAACATCATGCCTAAGGTAAACAGTGGAATTGCTTCACCTTTCCCCCTTTGTTTCTTTCTATATGAGAGCAAATGTTTTTGCTAAACTCTGTACAACATTTTTGATGCTAAGTTACAATGGATTTGAGATTAACTTTGTTCTATAAATAGATTTAAAGGAACATAAAGCAACCACCTAAAATATTAAATAAAATCTGTCATTATGCAGTTCTTCACTTAATTGCCATGCTTTGGTGCTGTCAATCCAGAACTGGAATGAGGGGAAGGAATAGCATGTGAATCGATCTCCTTGAATGCATATCGTAAACATTGTAACTCCTAGAAAAAGGAGGAGGCTCTGTTTGACCAGATATTTGTACATATTCTTTTTATGGAAAACAATTATCTATCAAAAATGTTTTGTGGTTTCCAGAGATGAAAGTAATACTCCATTAATATTAATATTTAAATGTCCTTCATGTTCAGTTGATGACTGTGGAAAGGTCTGGTTGTCACCTTTGAATCTTAAAAATTGCAATCATAATATAACACTCCCTACACATAATTCCCATAAGCTAGAGCTAAAAAAATTCATTTTACTAAGCAAATTCCCTGTTGTTGTCACCAAGCTTGATCAATTTAAAAAATATGCATCATCTATAATCCTTTACCAACCTCTATAGCTTGGCAAATGTACAACTTTATTATAGTGTATGAGTGAGTGTTGTTGTGTATGAAAATTGATTACCATAACAGGCTTGTTGTGCTTCGTTAATGATGTCAAACGTCTGTTGTGCAGCACTAGATACATCAGTACTGATGCACCACAGAATGGAATCTGCCCTTGGCTGAATTCTTCTCAAGGAATGTCAACCATTTTCAGCACTGTCACATCTGTCATTTGAAAGTCTATGACAGCGTAGTTGACAATGGGGCAAAAGTCAAAATAAACAGGCATGGATGACACATTAAATGCAGCCATGTCTACTGAAAACCCTTCCCCAAGCTGTGCTCAGATTTCCTTTTCCTGTTGCCCAATACTGAAACACTGTTCCATTTTTTTCCCCACAGCCTGTAAGCAGAACTGTTTGAAATGAAGCCCTGGAAAGCACCAAAAGCTATAAAAACAGAATTTTTCTATGATGAATAGTTAACACTGAGACTGTTATACCTTTTCCTTGTTATACTTTAATGAAAGTCTGTTCTCACTTGTTGATAAAATACCAATACATTCATACTTTGCTTAAACTGATTTTTCTGTCGATCTCGTATGTTTTTGTCTCACAGGGTGGTTACATTCTGGTTTAGGTTTGCATTCACGTGGGCTAAAGATTCAGTCCTTGCTCATACAGTATAAAAGATTGTGTATGAGCAAGTATGCACAAACAAGGGTGTGCTTGAATCTCAAGGGTTCCTTAGTAACAGGAGACTTCTCAAGCTGCACTGTCAAGGTCAACTGTTACGAAGGAAAGCTCTCTATTCAAGCACACCCCTGTTGTGCATACTTGCTCATACACAGTCCTCTATATTTAATACAACTTATGGACTTTCCAATTTTATTACGAAGTTCCATTACATCATTTTCACTTTATCATTTGTTGTGTATAAATAATAAAATAGACTGTACTCATTTTTCCTGTTCATTCCCACCCCCACACATGCCCTACCTGCCCTCCACACAAAAAGTCCTATGTTCTATAAAGATACGTGTTACCTAAAAAAAGTGTTAGTTGTAGGTTTTAACTTGTTAACATGGTTTGTGTGTTTGATGTGGTTTTTCCTTGCCTTAATGCAGCTAATTCCATAAAAACAGATTAGAACTGAGGTAACATTATTTTTCATACAACTACAGCTATAAAAAACAGGTTGAAAGAAGTACGGGAAAATTGGACCCTCAAAAGCTAGGAAACGAGGGTAGTAAATAATTACTGTAGTTAACAAGCATTTCCAGTGAATCTCTATCTATAAAATGGGGTTTAATCTTAGTTTTAGGTTGAAATGGCACATTAGCTTGCACCGCAGGCAATATCAAAGAACACTTTACTTGATGAATGCACCTGTTTACTACCTATATAGCCAGCTATGAAACATGTTCTGCATTTATTCTGTTTTCTCCACTGTACCCACACATGGAAACAATCTACCTGCAACTCTATATGTTCTCTCCAAATTACAAATACTGTATATCAATGAATAAGCTGCAGAAAAGGTCCTTCTGTATTCTCACATGCCATTGGCTTATAATTTTAGCTGGCAGCAGAAAAAGAAACAGAAGTATAGTTTTACAAGGCTGTGAATCAGTTTGAAGGGTATACAGTCACTTTCAGAAATAACAGGGCAGGGAGGCTTCTAACAGATGCGCAAATATAGTAGTTAATGTTAATGCAAATGGAAGACTAACGTTAAAATGAATTTCAGTTTTTATACTTAGTCACGGAACTACTCTTTAGCTGTATATGTTCTCCATGGATCTTGGATTCATATAATATGCTAAGCATTGTTCAACTGATTAATTCTTTGAAGTCTGAAATTGCTCGGAGGAAGCTGCTACCCCATCAAAAAAGTGGTATTGGCATCACAGTCTACAGATGCACACACAATTTTGTCTCCTCGCATGTTTCTGGCTATTTTATGGCAACTGACCTAGTTTGTATCAACATATTATGTTAACATGAGCCTGGGAAGCATACTCAGAATTATTTTCCAATTATAGAACAAGCCAATGTGCAGATGCCCAAAGAGCCATTCCTTTACACATCAATAATATATACTGTTAAACATAAACATATCATTTTAGCAGAAACAGGTTCTATTTTGTGAAGGATACTGTGGAGTTGCAGGGCTTAACTCATGTTGTCTGAGCTACAAAGGAAAAAAAGTGAAAGTTGAAGTCAGTCTCCATTTACAGCATTGCTCCCCTGAGTTCATCCCTCCTTCTCTCACAGCCACACACTCCTGAAGGTTTCTATTTGGGAACTTTTTTTTTTTTTACATGGGCAGTGACATCAGCATGTCAGAACATATTTTAGATGGTTTTAAAATTATTTTTGACCACTGAATTGAAGCTCTGGCAGAAATAGTGACTGCAGAATAGGGAAGTGGGTGAGAAAGGACAGTGAAGGGAGAAAGAGTAAGGGGAAAATAGAAAAAAGAGCACTCGATGGCTGCACATTATGTATTCTGCCTTCTGTCACCACTTTCTTTGGGTTATAATATAATATTCATAGTGTAGATAATAAACATATCTGAAACATTTAATAAACATTTAGTAAATTCAGGTATCTGCAAGATATACTTATTGGGGGGAGCAACACTAGACACCAGGGAAATGGTGGCTCACTGCTCTCACTGTAGCCTGCAGAATGAGTTCCAGCTGTGGCTGCAGAAGTCAAGAAAGTCCTGCTGTTCTCATACAAAGAACATAGGTGGGTGGCCCCTCTTGTTAAGCTGGGCAAACTGGATTGTTGGTGCCCAGAAAACTTATTTCTGCCAATTGAACAAAAAAAAAACCACACCAGAATCTAGCTAAATGGATCCCATTTAGCTAGGTTAAGGTGTTTGATTTTTAAAGACATTATTTGTATGTACAGTGCATTCCACTTGTATGCATGTCTGATGTATGCACATTTTGGTTATATGCAGAAAAATGGCATGTCCCATTTCCAATCCTATACACTTAATAATAAAAAATGTGCTTGTACGCACACTTTTTCCTCCAGACAGGGGTTTAACAGCATTAATACTGTTAATCATGCCTGTTAAAAAGTGCTAACTGTGCTGCCAGTGGTTAAATACATTTACGTTTTACTCAGTTTCACACTGTTTGTCAGAGCAAGCAACCATGGAGAAAAAAAAATAGCTTAGACAGTCCAGAATATGTAACATTTGATGACCTGGCACGTTTCCAGTGAGTCTGATACATTCATCAAATGTAAAAAGTGACTAATAAGTGAGAAAGTGTGTTTAACTTCATTGTTCCATTGATTTCAATATAATTTCAGTTGTATGCCATTTCAGATGTATGCACAAAAATGGGGTGTCCCAAGTATGTGCATATATCAAGAATTGACTGTACTTTAAATGATTGTAAGTGTAAACAATAAAAAGAAAATTTCAGCCATACAAAAAGCAATTTTTCGGATTATCCAATATGAAGAAAGATCCTTTTTCACAAGACCCAATTCTTGCTTCTTTTTCTGCGGCTAACCTGAAAGTGCCTACTGAGCAAGCTAAGAGCTGACATTTTAAAAATCATTAACTTGAAATGGATTAATATTTTTCCCCCAAACTAGCAAAAGGCATATCTGTGGGCGAAGCCCTTTCTGCCCTGAAAATTTCAGACCAAGTGGTGAAGGTGGACAAAGAAAACAGCCAAAAAACAAACTTTTTTTCACTATCTGGATCTTGGAATCCACACATCTGATCGTAAACAAAGTTGGCACATCAATTGATCTAGCCTATAGGACCGCACTTGCAAAATGTTGTGAAATTCCATTGAATGGGGCAAAGCTATTAAGGTTACAAATTTGGGGTTTAACATTAAAAAGCTGCTGACACCTCAAAGAAAACTTTGAAAAACATGATATTTAGGTATAATTCAGCTTGTATTCCACATATCATCTATAGATTTCTCCTCCCCATTACTTTTCACTGATGAAAGTTGAATGAAAACAGGATCTTTCCCCTTAGAGTTCATCTGCCTCTACAGCTTATTCCCTAGTTCAAGTCATAATACTCTGCCGTGACATCACAGTCTGTTGCTATGGAAGTAATTGTGATGTCACAAGCAGTGCATTATGACCTCAGGTAGGGAAAGAGCAACAGGACCAGATGAACTCTTCAGGAGCAAAAACCCTGTTTTCATGCAAATGACCTCAGTAATAAATATCAGGGAGAAGAAATACAGAACTAATGTGAAATATAAGTTGGAACTGTGTCTAAATATTGTGTTTTGTTAAAGTTCTCCTGAAGGTGTCAGCTACTCTTTAAACATCCTACTCAACCTTAAATACAGTGGCACAGTATGCCACTATGATAAAAAATAAACAACTCCACTGACCATGTCCGTGGTGCCCATGCTTACCATGGCCACTCTGGATTTTGTCAGTACTTCATGAGTCACACAAAACACTAATCTCTCCCTCCTAATCTGTCATAATTTATGATTACCCTTTCTATTTTCTCAGTCAAAAAGCTTGTTGCACTGTTAAATACCTTTGCAATTTTGCCACTTGTTTGAAAACAAAAGTGACGCCATCAATGTGATTGGCTTCACCATACAACTGGTCAGCAGTGCAAACATAATTACACAGTCCACTTTTGAAAAGTGCAGCATGCACCTCTCCTCAACAGTCATGCCTCCCCACACCTATTCTCAAAGATCGGAATCTCCACTACCTCTCACACTAACCATTCAAGCTCGATACCAGCAACCTGGCACCATGGCAAATCCTCCCTACCCTCACTTGTGGCACCCTCCTAAAAAGGACTGGGTGCAAAGGACAGCTCATGCTGCTGGAAAGTTGACAAATCGACACCTGCTCCTAGCCATTACCCTATGCTGGGACCCTAAACGACTACACTGTACTCAAACTAACAAGAAACAGAGGTGTTGCATGTTACACTATAAGCTGCGGCAGATGTACCTTAAACTCCTGCTCCTCCTCCTTCTGATGTCAGGAAGTGTCCATCCAAACCCTGGCCCTGTTTCTACCAGGGTAACAAATCTAGCAAAAATGGATGGGGGGGTCTCACCATCGCCACCTTAAGTATCTGTAGCCTCCTTCCAAAACTGGCATCCCTTCAAGTCTTTGCCAGTCAACACAATCCCGACATACTAGCCATTGTTGAAACCTGACTGACACCAAGCACTCCAGACTATGCCATCTCACTACAAGGCTACAATATTTTCAGACTGGACAGAACTAATGGGGGGGGTTGTGCTATTCACATTAAGGACAACCTCTCTAGCCACCGTGTCTGCTTTTCCAACACTAACTCCTCTGTGCAATTTCTCTCTGTCAAGCTACTACTTGGTGCCCAAAATAAAGTGTTTTCTATGGCAGCTGTCTATATCCCTCCTAAAGACCCAGGGTCCGGCCTTCAGACTGTTCTTGAATTTGTAAGATCGAAATCACCTGACACCGAGCTCCTTCTTCTTGATGACTTTAATATAAATTGGCTCGCATCAGACATTGGGTCCCTCAAGGATGTTATCCTAGCAGCTAACGTAATGCAGATGGTGAGCTCCCCCACTAGAAAAAACTACAAAACTGAAACTTGCACTCTCATTGACTGGTTTCTTGCTAGCCACCCAGCCCACATAAAAAACACAGTTGTTCTCCCGGACTGTCTCAGTGACCACTCCCCTGTGAGCTGTACCTGGACAAATAAGTTCCAAAAACCACCTCCAAAAACCATCTCAAGCAGAGTGCTACCCCATGAAAACCTTACTAAGCTCAAGACCTGTCTTTTACAGCAAGACTGGTCCCCAGTATACAATACGCTAGATGTTGACGCAGTTCTAGATTATTTTATCACAACTTTCAACACTGCCTGTGACACCTACGCTCCAGTAAAAAAGTGTAAAATCAAAGCGCTCTCAAATCCCTGGCTCACGGCCAAACTACTGGCCCAACTCAAAGCTTGGGACCACCTCTGGGCCATAAGCTCCTTGACGGATATCCAGAAGTATAAACAGGCACGAAATCAATGTACCAAACAAATCCAAATAATGAAGAGCTCCTATTTCAAAAATGCCCTCGCAAACTCCTGGGGTGACGGGAAATCATTCTGGGACAACATCAGAAATATCACAGGTAAGCAGTTTAAATCCTCTCCCACTATAATGACTGTCAATGGAACCACTACCCTAGACCCAATGGTCATGGCAAAGGCCTTAAATAAAACTTTCACTGACCTCAGTGGGGTCCTCCCATCAGACTTCTTCTCTGACATGGACTCGCCAAAACCAACATCTCCTACTGCCTCTCCTGACCAACCGCTTTTCCTCTTCAAAATAGTTAAGGCACATGAAGTCTACAAATATATAAAAAAGGCTATCTCTAAATCCAGAGCAAGCAGTGATACTATTGATCTTAAAATTCTGTCCCTTACCCTGGAAGAGGTGGTGCACCCACTCACCAAAATGTTCAATCTCTCCCTCTGCCTTAGTCAATTTCCCAGCAAATGGAAGTCTGCTATAGTCACACCAGTGTTCAAAAGTGGTGACAAGTCCCTACCAGGAAATTATCGGCCTATATCTATACTTCCACCCCCTCTCCAAGGCCCTCAAACGCATTGTGGCTGACCAACTCTCAGACTACCTGCATAAGTATAACATACTCTGCTTGCAGCAACATGGATTTAGGAAAGGACACAGTACATCGACTGCCCTACTAGAATTCTCAGGAGAAATTCACACTGCCTTGGACAAAGGATATCAAACCGGAGCTGTTTTCATTGACCTAACAAAGGCGTTTGATACTGTTCACCATGGCTTACTTATCACACAACTACACAGTGTTGGGCTCTCAGAAGGACCAGGTGCCTGGGTTAAAAGTTACCTGGACCAACGCTCTCAATCAGTAAAAATCTCGGAAGTTCTCTCAGACTCAAAACTGGTCCTCTCAGGTGTTCCACAGGGGTCAATCCTAGGCACCCACCTTTTCAGCCTTTTCCTAAACTCTCTCCCCAAATTCTGCCTGGAACAAATAATCCTTTATGCTGATGATGACGTGATTCTCTCCTCTCATAAGGACCTGAAACCCTTACTCCAGAGCCTGCAACTTGCTTTCTCCAATGTTGAAAAGTGGTTCCTAGATCACAAGCTGGTCCTAAATCACAAAAAAAACAAAATCCATGCTTTTCTCCAGTCCACAAAACAGAAAAAGACAAATTCCACATATTATCAAAACATACCCAGGAAATACCCTTGAACAAGTGTCAACATTTAAATACCTTGCAATCACCTTTGATCAAGGTCTTACCTTTGCGACCCACATTGATAACACAGCGAAAACAGTGAACCAGCGCATTGGTATCCTATTCTGAAACCGGCAATTCCTTACCCAAGCTGCGCTGAGGATTGCTATCCAAAGCTCTGTCATCTCAATCATAGACTATAGCTTAATTATCTATGGCTCTGCCACTACCACCGCACTAAGGTGCATCACAACCACACTAAACAAGGCCTGTCGGCTGCTCACTGGAGCACAAAGACGTACTCATACATGTGAGCTCTACACTGAAACAGGGTGGTTGCAACTCTCAAATCACATAAGGTACCTCACATGCTTGATGGCAAAAAAATCCATCTTGGGCCGCACTCCACCGTGTATCCAAGACCTACTTTGCCCGAATACCAGTATCCGTCCCACCAGAAGATCAGAACACCAGCCTCTCCAGGTCCCCAGATGCCGGACCACACAGGGCCAAAGATCTTTTGCCTATTGTGCTTCCAGCTGGTACAATGCCCTGAGCTCACTCATTACATCCTCCACATCACTAGGAGCTTTCAAATCTATGCTTTACTCTCACCCTCTAGCTCCTGTGACTGCCTTGACTAATGATTCATTCCCTCATGGCTGTTTTTACTGTTTTCATCCTCCTCCTCCTCTGCTCCTTTCTTGACAAAGGCATCTGAGTACCTCTAACTACTCTAAGTCTGCTCCCTTCCCCGTATCTCCTCCTACCCTTCCCACCTTGACCATTCCTGCAATGTTTTGTTTTTTTCCTGTGATGTACGGTATTATACGGGCTTATTGAAACCTTTATAATTTGCTGACCATTCTATGTAACATGTCTTGTTTGTTTGTACATTGATGATGTGGAACCTTTGTAAAAGAGCCATTGGCTCAAAGGTAATAATTCCTAGAACAATAAACTAAACTAAACTAATCTTACAGCTAACTTCTACACTGCCATAACCAAACTGGGAGAAGCCATCTATGTTAGGTGCTTCACTGTACTCCAGTAGTACTATGATTGTACCAGTTCAACTGAGACAACAGCATGTGACTTCAGCAGTGTGAAACCTACTCCAATCGGTCCCATTTGTTCTGGTCCTGTGGTCCCACTTGCAACTGCCATTATAACCATTATAAACAAAGAAACAAAAAAAAACCTACTGCAGCTTCCTATACCTGAAAAAGGATCACATCTTCAACTCATAAATGAAAAGAGAAGGAGAGAGGGAGCAAAGAGCAGAATGGGAGAGACAGAGATTCACACACAGTACATCAGCATGTAACAGCACCACCTACTGGCAAAACAGAAAATTTGAACTTTTCTGCACACATACTGTACCTACACATTGAAAAATGCAAGTGAAAATGCATTTTAAAAATGAATTTTTAAATATATTTCTTTGCTTTTAACAAAGAAGCTTTAATAATAGCAATAATGCACTCCAGGGTGTGTGGTGCAAACATAAAATCACTTCTTGGGTCTTGGATGCGCTTGGCCTGCGGCCTAGTGCCCAACCAACCAAAGTATGATGTTATCTCAGCACAGCACACAACCTGTCATCTACTATTGCTTTAAGGCAGCCTGCATCAAAATAAATATGCCTCTGTCTCTTTTTGACTGTACAGTGAGAAAATTGTTGCAAATGTGGCAAAACATTTGAAAACTAGCCACAAACATGTTGGCACAATTTTTCACAATTCGAGCTGTGCCCCAAATCTAGATTTGCACCTGCATCAGATGTTTTGAAAATCCAATCCCCATTCCCTTTCTATCCATTATTATCTATGTATCCAAGTATTATTCACAAGTGAAATACTTGTTCTTAAGAATCTTGGTAGTGACTTTAGCCGAGTTAGAAAATGATGCTTAATGCACTATGACATTAATTATCTACACAGGACCAAACATGTTTGGAAACTAGGATACTGCCAAAGCAATTCAAGGTTTGTAAACTTTAACTGTTTAAGTTTTCTGTAAAGATCTAGACATTGGAATGTCAGATTCTAAATGTCATTCTCATAGGTGAGCAGCTTTCAGAGAAAAACACACCCAAAAAGTGAAAAATAATGTTCTTCCTTCTGTTCTTCCCATTTTCTATGTTAACAAAATAAAATACATTCTGAATAAAGTGTTTTTACAAGTATTTACATAATGGTAAATCTGGAAATGTGATCTAGGGAATTGACTCTTATTGAACTCTGGGGCTATAATGGGAAACATTTCATAACTACGGTAGTTCTTGTCAATTTCAACACATTTCTTTTGTATCCCACTGATTTGGGATGCAATACTTTGTGCTTTTATACCTATAATATCCAGAACTGAACTGATCAGCCTTCAGAAGAACAGTGATTCAAGAGATGGGCTTTGAGGTAAAAGTCAAGGGTGAATAGTAAATTCCACAAGAAAGAACATTAATTAAATTTATACAGAAGCATGAATAAATGCAGCTTCTTGATTGGCTACACTGCTGTAGATACAGTGATGTTATTTGACAATAACAGAACTGTATTTAGGGTGGGCATGAAAAAGACTGCTTTGCCATTTCAGAAATCCTTCCCTATTCCCTGCTCAGTCCATGGAAAACTAAGCCATCAGCAGAAGTGTATAAGCCATCATGCCCCCCCCCCCAACAACACACACACACACACACACACGCACGCACAATCTGTTTTTCGCTCATGGTTTTCTTTCTCCACACTATCACTTTTAAATAGTAGAAACTGTTTATACAGCACTGCAGCTTGTGTAGATGAGCAACTGCCTCTGGAAATGGACAAGAATGGCTGTCTGTTTCTGTTACTGATTGTGGTCACCCACAACGTTTTATTAATTTTCTTTCCTCATTTTAAACCATCGATGAATATCCTGACCAGATTCGCAATCAGAAACTGGATAACATAAGTAAATTCAAGCCAGTGTGATTGGCTTTTTGGTGTACTCAGTCATCAGCACTATTGTAAAGGAGTGGGAAGTGTGAGTGAGCAGTATTTCAAAAGTTGACTATACAGTTGTCAGCTTCAGGCACTGCTCATTCAGCACAGCAACTCAACTGAAAAGCAACAATGTGGGCACATCATAAGTCAAAAGCAGTGCAGTGGGAAATTTGAAAGACTTATCTGATGGAGTGAAAAAGACAGCCAGACATGAACAGATGAACGGGGAAGGGGGTGACTCACAGGCACAGAAACAAAACAAGAGATACATAAAACCAAGTGTAAGAAAAACATGTTGCAGCAGGGCTGCCTGCTGAACAAAACAGAAATGATGGACTCTTTTTTTCAATATGTATACCTGCTGTAACAAAATCTTTAAAAAAAATTATTTTAAACATATTTTTCACACTTTATTTTTCTTTTTCAACAAGTGAGCCACTTTATAATAGTAATAAGCCCTTTCAGTGCTGGTCTCCCTGGGTGCTGAAAATGCCTTTGATCAGGACTCATGGGACTATTTGTTTGCACTGCTCCCCAAGTATCGCATTCCCCAAGATTTTATCCGATGGGTTAAGGTACTTTACTCTTCCCCTTTGGCCCAAATGCTCTGTAATGGGTTTTTATCATCATCTTTTTCTCTTCACCAGGGCACCAGGCAGGGTTGTCCTCTCTCCCGTTAACTATTTAATCTTTTCTTAGAACCTCTCATCCATAAGATTAATCTTTCTCCCCAGGTCTCTGGTATCTCCTTCGGTCAGGTTGGTTATAAATTATCGGTATATGCAGATGATATACTACTACCTATTTTTTCTCCCACTACATCCCTGCCTGCTGCCTGGCAGATCATATCACAATTTAGACTATCTCTAACTACAAATTAAATATGGTTAAAACTGAGGTTATGCCCCTTAATAGCATCCCTTTCAATGTGGATATTAAGCATCTTGGCCTGCTATGGCAACGGGATAAACTGAAATACTTAGGGATTTACCTCAGTGCTTTGCCACTTAAGATGCATCAAGACAACTTGGTTTCGATGGTGACCCACATTAAAGTGGACTTAGAACGCTGGTTTTCACTACCACTTTCTCTGTGGGGCAGGTTGAGTATTTTAAAAATGTATGTTCTTCCCAGGCTATTATATCCCCTTCAGATGTATAATTTTGCTCTCCCTCAAGGGTGGTTTACCCAGCTCCATAGAATTATCTCCTTATTTTTGTGGCAAGGTAAAAAGGCATGAAGAGCCCTAGTTAAACTCATGCGTACTAAATTTGATGGGGGTCTGCAAGTTCCCAACTTCTACTTATATTATCTGGCTATGCATCTCACAAACTTTCATATTGGGTGGGGGGGGAGAGACCTTCTCAAGCCTTATGTCCCATACAGGGTGGACATGGAGCGTGCTCTATGTTCACACAATTGATTAGACATAAGTCACCTTCCATACCTCCCTGGGAAGAACATTCCTTGCCATTTAAGGGACACTCCTCCAGCAGCCTCACTTCGGATTCACTTACAACTCTGTTCCCTGCTTAAAATCTGCCCATTTAGAGATGTTGCTCAACCCCTGTTCAGGAATCCTAATCTTCGTATATCTGGTCAGCCAATTTCTCAGAAGTTTTGACTGGACATGGGTGTATATACTGTCGAAGACCATACTTCTAACCACAAGTTATTATCATTTCAGGATGCCCGTGACAAATTTCACAGGCCTTCCTTTGTCTGTTTCTGCTACTTTCAGGTATACCACATGCTTATCCACTTATTGGGTACTGGACTGTGGCTTAGCCCTTTTGGTAGCATAACCTTCCCCCTTCTCAGACAGGCCCCCCTCTTCTTACTATATTTCCAATTACTATCGGTCGCTGCAGGAGTCTCTGATTTCTATGCAAGGGCTGTGTTTCTAGAGCTGGGATCAATCCCTCCCAGGCCCCTCCCCCATTAGAAATTGGATGGCTATCTGGAAACATCTCTATTTTTTTTATAAAATGGGATAGTTACCGCTTCATGCAATTTAAAATTATACATAATCGTTACTATACCCCAGTTAAATTACACAAAATGGTCAGACTTCCTGCAGATTCTTGTTCCAGATGTGGGGAAGAACCTGGTACCTCACTTCACATCTTGTGGTCTTGTGAGAAGGTGGCACCCTTTTGGGAATACATTAGCACAGGTCTTGATCACTTGTTAGGGCTCTCAGATGCCTTTTCCCCTGAAGTATGCATTTTGGGAGATTATGGTGACAGTTTATTATGGAACCAGAGACCACATAAGGCCCTGATTTCAGCATGTGTGAAATAGGTAATTCTCCATCACTGTCTTGACCAGTATATACCCTCACTTATTGAATGGTATAGGGAGATATTGTTTGTCCTGCAGGCTGAGCGCCTTGTCACTAACATGGCTGATAACCTCTATAGGTTTACCCAGATTTTGAAACCTTTACAGACACTGTTGTCAATCTGATTCCTCTTTTTTAGGGTTCCCCCTTGGCCTCTTTCATTACATTGGTGCAAGCTTAATCCAGCATCTCCTTCCTTTCAGATTACCAGGTTTTTATGGATATCCTCTGGTGGTGGTGGTGGGGTGGGAGTGAAGGAACGGAGGGCAATAGGGAGTTGTTGTTTTGTATTATAAATTGTTCACCTTCTGATCACATTTCTGACTATGTTGTTACTGTGCACTCAGGATCTGTTTACTGTTGTGTCAGTTATTATACCACCTTGCTTTCAATAAAATGTATTCAATCTGAAAAAAGTATAATAGCAATGAGGCACTCCAGGGTGTGTTATTGTGTAATAACATCACTTTTTGGGTGCTGAACATGTATTAAATGCTGAAAATGTATTAAAGGTGAACAGTTAGCAATAACAAACCTACACTAACATGTAGGTCTGGTCCACATTTGCAGTTTGTATGCAGAAACATTTTTGTTTACTTACTGTTTACTGCAGAATAGTAGATTGTATCAGACTGATTCTGCTGCCTCCTAAACTGACATTTTCTGTAACCAGAAATCCCAGAATCCCCTGTAGCTGATGTCAGAGCTGGGTTGTAGCAGTGGGACATTCAATATCCTGCAATTCATATATAAGTTTTTATAAGCTCTAGTCTTTTATTTGCTAGTCCTACTGTCCTACCAGGGGTGTGCACAGTCACAGAGGACTGTAGTTATAGTATCTTTCTCCAGTTTGACTTCAACACTTTGCCCAAAGACATGCCTGGTCTAGCAAGCTTAAAATATGGATAAAGGGAGACTGTCCAACTACCCCTTGCCTACACCAGTCAATACAAACCTCATCTACCCTTCTCCATTCCTCTTGTCAGTTTTTTAAATAATTCAATAAGCACTTGGCACAGTGCCAGGAGTAGGAATTTTAATTTTTTTAATTATTAAAAAATGTCTGGGGCAGGGAGAGGAGGGTGGACATTGACTGGTATGGGGAAAGGGATGACCATAGGACTAGCTCTAGTTACCTGGGAAGGGACAGAGTGCTGTTTTTCGTTTATTGGTCCACAGGTAAAGTGTTCTGAAGCAACCCAAAAGTTATATTTTGCCAAATCAAAGGTGAAAGTGTAATATTTCAGCACAATTACTGAATACAAAATTCAGCACTGGTACATCCTTACTCAGAAGGTGAGGAAACAGGAAACCAGGGTTTGAATTTTGACTGAAATTCTCTAGTATTTTAAATAAGAGACATGACTGCAAATCCTGATAGCTGATTTGATAATTTTTCTTTTAACCATTTTATTATCAGTTCTAATGTCAACAAAGTGTGGATCCATGGCAGTATGTAATTGGAATAGCAAATGGCCTTAGTTATTTTACAAACTATGTGGTGCAATGAGCTGCTGTAAACTTTTTTTTAATATTCTTCAGTTTCATATATGGCTTTTATTTAAGATTTTTTTTTCCTGTGTATGAATTCAGTGCACATGAAAGGTACTGGATTTACAGCACTGGAAAATAAATGCATGACTTTATTTTCTGTTTTAATATTACCATGGAGATGATTCATTGTGGTATACAGCTGGAACAGGAAACGAACTAAACAAAACTAAGGCTCAGTCATTCGACTTAAGGGCACATTACAGCAATGAATGTTAAATAATCATAAATAATTAAACAAGCCCTCCAAACATTATAATTACAATAACTTAAATAATCATTATCAACTAAAATAAACAAATGAGACTTGAATGCCTTCATGAAAAGATTCATTGAGGGGCATGATGAACAGGGACTGGTAGACAATTCCAAATAAATGAAGCAGCCACCTCAAAGTATCTGTCTTCTGACAACTTTAATCTGGAAAGAGAAACAGATGGCAGGCCCATCTAGTTTAGGTGAAACAGAGCAGACGAGGCATATACATATATGACATGTTTCTGGTTGCCAGGGCCCAGACTGTGCATGGCATTGTATGTTTGCAAACATATCTTGAAGATAATGCACCCCTGAAAATGCAGTCAGTGCAGATTATTTAGCACCAGTGTGATATGCTCGGGAACAAAATTCCTAGCAATCAGCTGGGCTACCATGTTCTAGACCAGCTACAGGTGATGTATCAAATTTCCATTTCAACCCTAGGTAAATAAGGTTGCAATTATCCATCCTGGATTAATGAACATATGCAATATTGTAGTCAGGTCCCCTGGCACTAGATATTGCTTAATCCAGGTGATGTTCCATAGAGGAAAAAAGCAACTAAGGACTATTGCTGACACATGATGTTCAGTATTAAGCTTGCAGTTCGCAATAACCCTCCGATTTTTCACCTTATCCATATTCCTGAGTGTAGTGCAACTTAAAAATGGTAAAGATTCAGTATCATCCTTCCTAGCTGAGTCATAAGTACCTGATGCAATCAGCAACATCTCCATCTTACCCAGGATAAGACTAAACTGGATTGAGGTCATCTAGTCATTGATTTCAGCAAGATAACTGATCGACATGGAGACATCAATCCAATTCAGTGCACAAAGCAGACACAACTGGGTATCATTAGCATAGCAGTGAAATCACAAACTGTATCACCTGATGATCTTACCCAATGGTAACATTTACATGGTGAACAACACTGGAAAAAGAATTGAGCCCTGTAACACTCCGCAGGTTACTTTAGCTACCTTGGAGACAGATTTACCCAATGCTAGACAAACACAAAGGAGGCTGCTCAGAGTCTATCTGGTGCCTCAATAGCCATGTACAGACAGCAAAACAAGTCAGCACATGCAATCCAGAAATAAAAAAAACTACTGTAGATGCAGCACATACACATGTAAAGTCTTGTTTAACATCATCTCGTACTGGGTCACAAAGCCATGAAAAATCAACAGTATGACCTTTGCAACTACATTACCAATGTTTTGTGCCACTTTATCAAGGTGTAGTGACTTCTAGTGGGTACTAAATTTATAGCCCAGAGGCTCACATACTGTAGCTTAAAAACCCACAAAAGAACACTCTAGAGGTCACTACACTTTGGAGTGCAAAACATTGGTATTGTGCCCAGGTTTCAATCCCCCTTTTTAACCACTTTGTGATCCAATTTAACACAATATTAAACAAGATTTTGCATGTGTATGGGCTGCTTCTGTTCTGTTTTGTCCTGGACTGCATGTGCCAGGCTTGTTTTACTGCAATTACCAAAGGCTTTGTGTTGTGCCCTGCCTGTGAGGTAGTATTCAAACCAATATAACACCATAACAATGAGTTTTACATAGCACCTTAGGTGATCAAAAGGTATCGGTCCATTGTGTTATATGCCAATGAGAGATCAAGAAGAACAATGATGGACTATTATCCTCTGCCTCTTGCCATGAGGAGATCATTGAACACCTTTACAAGAGCCATCTCCATGCTATGCCAAAACCTGACTGGAGAGGTCAATAGATGTCACATTTCTTCAGATGCATTTTAGCTGTACCTCCACCGCTTTCTCAAGAACCTTCCCCAAAACTGGAAGGTTTGAGACAAGTCTGTAATTTGCAATAATTGCAACTTCAGGGTCCGAGATGGTTTCTTAAGTAGGAACACCACCACTACTTTTTTCAAAGCAGCTTGAAAAAACATGCTCCTTCAAGGGACACCTGACAATCTCTGCTGTTGCTGGGTCCTGAACCTCCTGTCAATTTAAGATCAACTAGTAGGGACCTGGGCAAGCAAACAGCAGGTGGAGTATAGCAGTAAGATCATCTAAAACCTCTTATCCACAAATACTGAAGCCTCTCTATAGTAGAAGGTTGAACTTACTCACCTATGACTGGGAATTACTGGCCCACTACAGGCCACATTTGGAGATCCATGTCCTAATAAGAAGCATCATGTCAAGAAAGAAACAATTAAACTCACACTGTTCTGTAGAAAACATCTTCTGCATCAATGACTGGGTGGATTTAATGGTAGCACATCAATAAGGTGACTCAGTAATGGTGTGACATTATTGATGATTCCATAATAGTGACAGTCATAATGGTGATATGCACTAAACGGTGACTAGTATTAAATAGCAACTCTGAGGTGCACCACTAACCTAGTGTCCAGGTTCACTTCAGAGTTAGAATAATTTAAATAGTGATGGGTTTGGGGGCACAGCCCCCCATGGGGGGTATGGGGGGCACAGCCCCCCACTAACAAGTCACACTTGCTAACTATCCCTCACCCTCCTAAAAAAATCAATGCAGGATCAAATTAGGACTGCCACTCCATGGCACTTGCGAACCCTTTATCCCCCCAAAACCAAATCTCCAGTAAGACTGGATCAGAACCACCACTTCATGGCTCTTGCAAACCCTCCTATACCTTCTCAAACAAAACTCCAGCAGAAATGGGTTAGTGGAAGAATTTCACTGTATAGTACTGCTCATCATTAATTGCAGTCGCCAATTCTGCATTTGCTTATACAGATTCACCATTTTGATGTGCGTCATTATGGAATCGCCTTCATGATGTGGATCCAATTTAATAATCTCTCCATAGTGCATAAGAACTGAGCTGTTTAATTCTTCCTGCAGCAGTCACCATGACAGAAACTGTCCTTCTTACACTGATTGCCTGATCAAACTGTGGTCCCATGTGTCTGTTCTGATGGTTGTTCACATGGACATTAGCAATTCCATGGCACTTCTCATAAAGAGTAGGGAAATTTCTTGATGTTTTGACCAAATACCCCTTCCTAATTGATTAGCCCACCAAGAACGGTTAATCTGTTTCTATATCATTCAGCTGGCATCTACAAATCTATAAAGCCCTACTCCCCCAAGGATAAGGCTGAACACAGGAAGTATGTAAAGACCCCCTTTTCTCAGTCAACAAAAAAAAAATTAATAAATTACTACCTCAGTGTTCTACGATGTGCCACAGCATCTGCTGTGTTTTATTTATATTTTGTTTTACAGTATTTATTGTGTAACTTTATTCCTTGTTCTTATGCCCCCAAACGAAAGCTGAAATACTGTACTTTAACATATCAATAAATATACAAATTAGCCATATTAGGAAAAGGGTTAGTTATACTAAGATGCAATAGCTAAAATGGGAAAAAGAGCAAAAATTAGAGGAAATGGACATTCATAAAAATGTGTGATAAATTAATAGGAACAGAGAAAGCATTTGTAGTGGAAAAAGATTCAATAGCCCAACAGGCACTGACTCTTCTCAAAATCCAGAGCAAGTATCCATTTTCTCTGTATAAATGAGGGAACTGTCCAATGACTGCCTCCAGTTCCCCAAAAATTCAAGTTAGTGTGCAAAAAGAAAAATTAATTGGCCATTCCATGCAGGACATCATTGGTGAGACCCCTCAAAGTGCAGATTTAGGAATGATTGGGGGCCGTGTTATCACCACTGTCACCTTGCTTGCCTTTTGTTGTTTTGTAATGGGTGTAAAACAGCTCAGTATACTGAAGCTCTGCATCATTTAAGGTTAACAACAGTGGTGCCATTTGATGATTAGTTTGTGATGCTCTGTATATGTGCAGTATGACAAAGCAGAGTATGTTTTTATTTGTTTTTTATTTGTGATGTTTGGCCAGAAAAGGTACCCTAACAGCTTGGTTTCAGGTGCATCAGTGGGGGAGGGTGGGGGGCATGGACCTGTCATACTGCTAATTGGAATGTTGGCCAGGGGAAGAGAAACAAATACCTGTCTCTTGCAAAAAAAGTGTATTGGGATCTTTAACTTCCACTTGGACAGACACCATCAGAAGGAAGTTCAGTTTTAAGTCTCCCCAAAGGATGGCATATCAGCAGTGTGGCACCTGCTAGTGCAGCATCACAGTGTCAGTGGGGAGTATCTGCCCAAATTCCTGGTGTGAGACTAAACCCACAACCTTCCTATCTGGTGGCATCAGAATCAAGTGTACTACTATACTTACTAAACCATGGACAATAATAGGTTTAAGGTAATTATTTTATGTAGAGGAATGGCATAAATGTAAATCGCTGTTGTAGGTCTTGCCTGTATTTTAAATATACTGGAAAATTGATTGGTTTACACACATTACTGCATATATCGCTTAGACTTACATTGACATTTGTGTGCAAATAACTGTAACTGGTGTTTTTGTATCATGTGAGTTGCTAACATATTACTGCCATATAATTGATGATAATTATAATCTCCATTGTTGAGAGACAAGATATTGAGATATCTAATTGTCTGTCACAGCCTTAGTAGCCACCATCCATATAGACATGAAAAGGTTACCAGGGTAATACTCAAAGACATGAACCCAAACCATACGACTGAATGCAATTCCATTCCACCAAGCTTCCCATAACTGGGAAAGGTGGACAGTTGTGCATAGTTTACAGTGTCTAGCAGAGCTGACCACCTGTTTGGATGTTTAATGTTATCCTTACTGTTTGGTTTCCAGCCTCTGGGAGATGTGATGTCCACACAGCAATTCTTTATCTGTTTAATACAATTTCTGTTGACTTCTGTTCTTTAATTGCATTGTTTTAATTGTAGTCCCTCCAATATGTTATGACTGTAAATTAATATGATATTAATATACTCAGAAAATCATAGCACCACCTTCTAGGATATTGTAGTAACTCTTTTGCTATATCATATGTTAAACACTCCCTGTTTTCTACCACTTAAATTGCTGAACAATTTCCCATTTTTTATCACTAATGTATAGTACATCATGCTGTAGAAAACATTTCAGATTTTGACATAGCTGTCTTTATTTGTTCTGGAAACTATTCTCTGCCCCCCAGCTGACCTTCCTATCTCATCTACCTACCTGCCTGTCTGTCTGCCTGCCTGTCTGTCTGTCTGTCTATCTAGCTATCTATCTATCTATCTATCTATCTATCTATCTATCTATCTATCTATCTATCTATCTAACTAGCTAGCTATCTAGCTATCTATCCATCTCCATTTATCGACAGCCATGTTGTGTTAATTGTATTCTTTTGTACTATTACAAATCACTATGCTACCCATATCATATATTCTTGCTGTGACATTGTACAATAATGGTAACCTGATTGTAATCTACTGTATTGCTGAGATAGTTCAGTAATGCTGCTTTTATTGAATCCTGTCCATGTGATGTGTTGCAGCTACATTAAACTATTACACATTATTACCAAAACGCTGTTGAATAATGGCAGCTTAATCATAGCTTAGTGTTCTGATACAAAGTGATGATAATGTCCTCAATACCACATCCTATTGCTGCAAAAAGAAAATGCATCAATGTTAGCCTTATAGTAACATGAAGATCACAAACATGATGCTTTTTTTGCATGGTAGCTTATTATTGTAAAACAATGCAGTACTATTGATATAAAATTCTGCCAGCAGAATGCAAGTGGAATTACCATACTGATTCTGCAGAATTTGTGTGAAAATTCAGTAGAATTTTGCTAGATTTTAAACTTCAGTTATTTTGGCCTAGTTTTTTAAGTGTATATTGAAATTATACCAAATTTCACAGGTATAAAGTTACTGAAGGCTTGTATAAGTGGTCAGAGACCTAGATTGAAAGGGAGCTGAATATGGGTGGCCAAAAATGTAATCAAAATTACATTTTCATTTTTTTCATCTAATTTTAAAATTTATTGTCTAAATTTCTGCACGGTTTCAGGATTTAGAGAAACTTGCAACATGGTTATGTGCACAAAGTTTTAAGTCTCAAGCTTTAAACGGGACTATGCTATACAGTAGGTAGCCAAACATTCTGCAAAAATGTAGATTTTACTTTTGTATAATTTTGAAAGTATTCATTGAAATGTTACAAAGTTTTGCAGGTATAATGGATAGTACAACATTTATATGTATGCCCAGTTTCATATTTCTATCTCCAAAGTTGCCTGAGTTATATGTAGTTAAAAATGTTCATGAAATTTTCCACACAAAATAAAATGACAGAATTTGAGCACCTATAACTCTGAGATGATGGTCCCAATTCTCAAATGGCCCTGAATGACGGAAGGAGCATGTGTCAATGGGAATAACACAACAGGCAGCATGCACCTAATGATGCACCCAATGCAGTTCACAAACACACTGTGTATCGAATAGGCTCTGCTTCGGTCAGGTGTGCCTTGCACCACTGCTGCAACAAAAAACAGTCAGTGACATGTCAAAAGGTGCTATGCATCTCAGATATGATGCAAGGGCCCAGGAATGGGATTCACAAAGGTGCAAGCCAATGAAAATTTCAAACACCTGCTTGAACAACCCCACATGATGTAAGGGGATTTAGAAAATATAAAGGGAGGCACAGAGCAGGCAGACAGTGTCCATACACGACTGAGGCAACACTGCAGCAGCAGGATAGACAACACAGGAGAGGGACAATGTTTTCACCAGCGGCTGTACTGGGCATCAGGCTAGCCATGCTATGATACCAAAGACACACCCACCAACAGGCTCAAGAGGGTGGCGATGCACAAGGACATGCCAGGCAGCAGAAGCACAGATGCAGTCAGCATGACAGGCATGTGTACCACACAGAAACATCATATCTGGAACACACAGAGGAACAATGAATCACCAGGTACTGCCTTGGCAAGGCAGCTATTGCAGAGTTGTGCCAGGAACTGGAAGGTGAACTGAAGAACAGGACATGAAGAGGCTGTGCAATACTGAGTGAAGTGAAAGTGACTGCAGCCTCCATGTCATTGCCAGTGGGAAATTTCAGACCTGAAGTGATGATATCTTGAGCATTTCACAGCCCTTTGTGTCACGGTGTCTCAGGCAATTCATGGATGCCATGGTACACAGTGCACACCTGTGCATCACCTTCTCCATGGAAGCACATGAGCAGCTTGCCATCAAACAGGGCTTCTTTAGCATGCTGGGTGCAATTGACTACACCAATCACACCATACAGGCACTTGTGGCTGAACCTGAAACATACATAAACAGGAAGGGGTACCACTCAATGAAAATAAGTCATGTGTGACAGTCAGACACAGTATCCTGGGTCATGCCATGATGTGTACATCTTCAGAAACAGTGGCCTGTGCCAGGCTATTGAGAATGGAACCCTGAAGGATTGAAGGCATATAGGTAGGTCGCTAACATGGACACATATAACCCTGCCTGGCTGCAATGATGTGTGCATACACGACAAATGCACAGTGCGTGCCATGCGGGTGTCCACATACAGGCCATGTGTTGACAGAGAATGCACCCACAGGGAGCATGTTACAGGAACACCACCAGAAGGGGAAGCAACTGTGCACACTGACAAATGATAGCCATGCCACAGTCAAGGACATGGTACGGAATGGTGCCAGCACGCATGTGGTGGTGGTGCCATGTGGGAACATGTCTGGGCATGGAAATGGATGGATGTAACAGCCAGCCAGAACCATGACACACATGGACCATGCAGCCAGCATGGTGGAAGCACAATGGCAGCTGCAGGATGTGAATGCAACAATAACTGAGATGCTTCTTCCCTACAGGCAACAGTGGATACCCCCAAACAACATCATGATGCTGGTGAGACACCTAATGACAGGGCCCCAGCAACAGTACAATGGTTCACACACAGTGATGTGCTACATGATAGAAAGAACCTTTGGGCTACTCAAGATGAGGTTTCACTGTCTAAACAGGCCTGGTGGGGCACTGCAGTACACACCCGAGATAGCATGGAAGATCTTCATAGCATGCTGTGTCCTCCTCAACATTGTTCTAGTGCACCACATCCCAATGCCTGAGCTGGAGCTGCAACTGCAGGAGGATGGCACTGGTGGCATGGAAGACCATAGAGCTGCCATGGATATTCCCAGACATGCATGGATGCAACACACAGTGGCAGGACAACATATCCATGGTAACCTCCTATTCACACACTTTGGCTAACCACACTACAACAGCAATGTGTGACACACCCCATGCAGTGTGTGGCACCCTATAGGCACTGTGACAGCCCACAGTGGACTGGAGGGCATGTACTGCACCACAGCGCGGCTAATGCTGCTGCATGGGTATGGATGTATGGCACTCACACCAGCAGCTATGCAGTGGCATGGTGTTGGCCACAGTGCCAGCATGCAGATGTGGAGGCAGCAGTCAACCTCAGCAGAGTGCCGACACCATCATGGGACATGGCAGAGGGGCCACAGTACAACGTGGACCTGGACCAGCTGCAGTGATGTGGTGGTGTTGCCACCTGGAGCTGAACACAGGCCATGGCAGCAATGTAGCAAAGAAGGTGCCCATCACCTGTGTGCAGTCTCAGATGGCAGAGGAACACCAGCATGTAGATGGTGGATGTCCTAATAGGAAGGTGGGCACAATGGAAGGATACCAATGACACCATACGACAGTGGTCCACATGCCCCATGGAGATATGCCATAGCCAAGCCATACATGCTGCAGGCTCCGAACATGTGGCCATACACCCTGGTGATTGGCACAGAGTGATTGATGACTGTGTATGCAGGAAGTGGGGCCCACATTATTTGCACACCTCTGCAGTGGTCTGTGTCACATTGGAGGGCAAGTGCAATGCCTGCCTTGCATCGCCACCAGTGCTGGCTATATAATGTAACGTTTACAGATTAATTCACAGGTGACTAGTGGTCCCCTTCCCCACCAATCACCCACCCTATATTTTGAAATAATATCCTCAGAATCCCTGGTGACAAGCAGTCCCTTCCCACACCCGATCAACCACCCCATATCATGAAATAAATTCCTTGGAATCCCTGGTGGCTAGCAATCCCTCCGCCCAAGCACATGCTCATTCATTGACAGCTCAGTGGGCTGCCAACCATGGAGGAGAGAGGAGGGTTGTGCCAGTGGCCTGCTGGGTGGTGGGACATTGCCTGCAGTGGTGGGGGGGGGCACTAGACCACCAGGGAAGAAAATATTAATTCATGGACTGAGGGTGGGTGGGTCACTAGACCACCAGGGGAAAGGCTTACTTTTTTACTATACAGCTGGGGATTGGGATGGGGGATTACACTGGACACTGGGACATGATGTCCTGGACTGGTCGATGTGGGTGATCGGGTGGGGGAGGGGCTGCTAGCCACCAGGGACTCCGTGGATTTATTTCACAATATGGGGTGGGTGACTGGGTAGGGGGAGATTCTGCTAGCCACCAGGGATTTTATTTCTCAATATGGGGTGTGTGTTTGGGTAGGGGAGGGACTGCTAGCCAGCAGGGATTCCGAGGATGTTGTTTCAAATATGGGGTGAGTGACTGGGTGGTGGGAGAGACCACTAGCTACCAGGGATTCCAGGGATTTATGCATTCTAAATATGGGGCAGGTGATCAGGAGGGGGAAGGGACCACTAACCACCAGGGATTTTTGGGCAGAGCCTGCAGGGAGTGGGGCGGCATAGGACAACAGGTAACCTCTTTTCATTTTTCTTCCACTTGTAGGTGAGCAGAATGGGATGAACTTTCACCCAAAACCATCAAATGTTTTCCTGCATAGCCACCACAGAACCAATGCACGATGTGGCTGCACCTCGATAACCGCATAGCATGCATCCCACCTTTATGAGTGCCTGCGTGATGCTGCCTGCATCTACCACGAAACCACCACACGGTGCAGCTCCTTCCTGACAGCTGCTTGGTGTGTATCACATTCCATCCAGGTACCTACGTTCTGGGTACTTGAGTCATGCAGTCTACACCAGTCACTGGATATGCCGCACAATGCGTCAGCATTGGACTGCTGCATGCTGTGCATTGTGTTCTGGCCGGGTAACGCTATTGCTGGTGTGCAGCCATGTGCCTATAGCATGGGAGACACATGTATGCAAGTGTAGGCCAGGCAGCTTAGAGTCACTCCCAGAGTGTCCTCAGGCAATTTAGAGTCCCACTGAGTGGCCTGTCGTCATGTGTGATCGGTGTGTCTTTAGAAAAACATGTCAGGGTAGACCTGTTCCCCAAACTTCAGTGATGATGAAACTGTCCTTTTATTCAGTCAGGTGGAGCAGTGGTCAAGGATACTACTGCCACATGACAGTCACAGGACCACAACCACACAGAGTGACAGGGTTTGGACCTTTATTTTTGACAAGCTCCGGAAGATGTCAGGTGTTGGAGGACAGTGAGACAGGTAGAATGACCTGGCCTGGAGGGAAAGTGACCTTCTGGAGCACCTGAGAAACATGGCAAGGGATGCTGATGTCCAGATGCATGGTGAATGCCCAAGACAGACATGTATGCATAATACATCTCAGTGTACTGACACACTACAGCACGGTGCATTGCTCCTCACAGTGTAATAGTTCTGACCTGTGTGTCTACATTCATGTCAGTCAGTCAATGAGCATGTACTGAATACAGTACAGCACTCATTGGAGAGCTCAGTTGGCAGCTGGTTGTGGTGGTGAGCAGTGGGTTGTGTCACTCACCAGCTCAGTTTGGGGAGGGGGAGTGGGGTGGGGGACACTGCCAGTTGGGATGGGGGTCCACTAGACCACCAATGATATTTAACTCTATAACGGGTGATCAGCTGAGGGGGGAGGGGTGCTACATCACCAGGGAATTAGAATTGGATCAGTTATATTAGGGACATGGGGGATCAAGAAGGGGGGGTCCACTAGACCCCCAGGGAATTTTTTAAATAACATTTTTGGGGGACATTGGGGATCAGGGAGGGAGGCAGCTAGATCAGCAGGGGGGTTTTGTTAAAGACATATATTGTGGGACATCAGGGAATGTGGGAGGGGCACTAGACCACCAAGGAAGGGGCTTTATGAAACAATATTATAACAGCCAACATTAGGGACTGAGGAGAGGGGCCACTAGACCATGGTGGGAGGGTTTAATACATTATTTTCGAGGACATCAGTGAATGGGGAGGTGGGGCTCATAGCCACTAGGGACAAGATAGAGCAGTGCTTAGCCACCCTATAACATGCAGCACACCCTCAGCATTCACCATCTGGTGCACTGTCAGCGATGCCACAAGCCATGGGACTTTGCTGCCAGGAACCTGCCTAATAAAGAATCAGGCACAGGGTCCCTGGTGCACTGGGCTTTGATGCAAGCTGACTTTGGTGACAGTGTGCATCTATTTAAGAGCTTTTTGATAATCAAGCCCATGATATTTAACACACCATTAGAACTCCTACACACATATAAGCATGCCAATTTTCAGATCTCTGGCTCAATAAAAGACCAAGTTATGACCAAATTAATAAAGTTTAAAAATTCCACTGAATTTTGTATTTTTAAATCTCAGTTATTTTGGTCTAGTCTCCAAAGTACATTTCCAAATTATACCCAGTTTGGCAGGTATACAGGTACTAATGACTTTCATAAGTATACCAAATTTCAGAGACCTAGATTGAAAGGAGGTGAGTTGTGGGTATGTCATTGAGGCACAGGTCAGGAAGCATAGGACAACCAGGAACAGCTGTAAAATTCGCAATGAGTGTTTTATTATCAATAACAGTAAAATAAAAAAAAAGTTTAAAATAACTGTTTACAAAGGCAGAGCAAAAAGAGAAAACAAAGTCCTTCTTCTGAGTGTGTCTTCTGAATGTCTAATCTCAGTCTCTCACTCTTGCAAAACATTGCTGCTCATTTTATAGTCAGTCTTTGCAGGGAGCTCGTTAAGGAGACATAGAATGTTCATGTCAGTTTCCAATGTTCTTGCAGGTGCAGCAAAAAGAACATAATGACCCACAACTGGCCTCTTGTGTACAACTCTGCAAAAGACTCAAAAACTGCATCTTAGGTTAACCCCTTGAGTTGCAAATAGCTTTTTGTAATCATTTCAACAGTATAACTATATGCAGTTTTAAACAAAGGGATCCCAGTATTACATACAGCTTTACACAGAGATTCACATATATATTGTTTATAACTGCAGATATGTAAGGGAGAAGAAAAGACAGAAATAGCAATGGAAGGCAGAGATATAACGAGAGGTGGAGAATTGTGAAAACGTCAGAGTGATCAGTTCCTAGGTCTCACAAGAAAATTTGGTTGCACTACCAGACTGAGAAGAGACAGAAAAGGAGAGATAGAACAGATCCTTGTGTTTAAACTCTTTCTGTATAACAAATAGGGCAAGGCCAAACTCTTTCTGCATAACAAATGGGACATAACCTTATTCAACCCTATCACATCATCCCCTTCTATGACAGGGAACCTGTTTTAAAAAAACAGGTTTCCAAAGCATTCTATTAAATTCCCGTCTAACATCAGTTTATAACCTTCACAGTTCAGTGCTTATTCAGCATAGCAAAAAATGAACTTTAAACTCACACATATTTTTCAACCATCGGAATTCACAGTTCCTGATCCATATCTTGTCAGAAAATCAGGATTGATATTCACTTTCCCAGATTTGTGTATCACCTTGAATTTAAATGGTTATAGTGCTGGGTACCACTGTGTGATTCTAGAATTTGTATCCTTTCTTTGCTTAAGCTAACAGAGAGGATTCTGATGTGTTACAAGTACAAGGTCAGCTCCAAGTAAGTAAAATGTAAGAGAATCCATGGCCCACTTTGCCACAAGGCATTCCTTTTCAATGATGGAGAACATTTTCTCTCTGTCGTGCAATTTCCTACTTATGTATGGAATAGGATGTTCTTTCCCATCTTTATGCTGACTCAAGACTGCACCTAGGCCTACCTCTGATGCATCTGTCTGTAACAGAAATTGTTTCTCAAAGTCTATGATTCTTAAAACAGGGGCTGAACATAATAAAGCCTTAATGGCCCAAAAAAGACTTGTCACACTCTGGGGTCCATTTCACATTATTTGGGAACCATTTCTTTGTGAGTTCAGTGAGAGGAGTAGCTAACTCAGCGAATCTGGGAACAAATCTCTGATAATAACCAGCCAGCCCTAAAAATGACCTGACATGTTTCTTGGTTTTAGGGACAGAGCTGTTAGCTACAGCTTCTATCTTGGAAACCTCTGGCTTGGCTACTCCATTTCCAAAACATAACCCAAATATCAGGTTTCCTGCATGCCCAGTGCACACTTGGTAGGATTAATTGTCAGACCTGCCATTTTGATTGATTGGATAAATGTTTATAGGTGTTCCAGGTGGCTTTTTCAGTCTGAACTGTACACCACAACATCATCCAGGTATGCAGCACAATAACCAGTGTGAGGAAATAAAATTACATCCATGTACTGCTGGATTGTAGCAGGTAAGCCATTTAAACCAAACAGCATGGAGGTGAACTGATAGAATCCCGTACGAAATAGCAAATGCAGTATTGCCTCTGGATTCTTTAGCTAAGGGGATTTCCCAGTAACCCTTCATGAGATCAAGGGTACTGATATACTTGGCATTCTCCAGTCTGTCCACCAAATCATCTATTCTGGGCATAGGATAACTGTCAAATTCTGACACTTGATTAAGTTTCCAAAAATCAAGGCAGATTCTTACAACCCCTTCTTTTTTGTTTACAATCACCATTGGTGATGATCAAGCACTTCTCGACTCTTCTATGATGTCCAATTCTTTCATTTTTTGTATTTCATTTACCACATCTGCTCTTAACCACTCTGGTAATAGGTATGTCTTTTGTCTAATAAGGCAAGCATTCCTTGTCACTATTATGTGCTTGATCCCTTTTGCTTCACCTGGTACTGCGGTAAAAGTACTGTTAAATGTCTTTAGCAAGTTACAAATTTCTGCAGTTTGTTCGGTGGTTAAGGAAACATCCACCTTTACAGCATCAGCAGCTGCGAGTTTTTTTCCAGTCAATCATAAGCTTCATCAATATCTTCTTTATCAGTTTCTGATAAAACCAGCAAAACAGCTTTTGGTGTTTTTTCAACCCATTTCTTGAGGAGGTTAGCATGCTATATCTTAGTAGGATTTTTTCTATCGGGGGTCTCAATCTCATAGTTGCCTGTGTCAGTATGTCTAAGCACTTTAAAAGGCATTTGCCACTTCATTAACAGTTTATTTTCTATAGTGGGTAACAGTAACAAGACCTTTTCACCTGGCTCAAAATCTTTCTCTTTTTATCCCATGGTCATAATACACCTTCTGCTGGTTTTGGGCCTCTTCCTGATTACTATGGGTGATTTCAACATATTTTGCCAGCTTCTTTCTCAGGGCACACATATAAGATGTAATAGATTGTTTCTGACAGGGGTTATCTTCCCATATTTCTTTTAGTACATCTGGTGGTCCTCTAGGTTGTCTACCATACAGCATTTCAAATGGTGAAAAACCTGTTGATGCTTATGATACTTCTCTGCAAGAAAAAAGCAGGTAAGGGAAGTATTGGTCCCAATTTTGTTATTCCCCTTTTATAAACCTTTTTAACATGCATTTTAGGGTTTGATCAAAATGCTCAATAAGACCATCTGTCGGAGGGTAATAATGGGAGGTTCTTATGGCAGTGATACCTAGTAGTCAGTACAGCTCCTTCTGTAATGCAGTACCAAACTTTTTACCCAGATCAGTAATAATCTCTTTTGGTATGCCCACCCTGCTGAAAATCTTGGCAAGCCCTGCTGCCACTTTTGTGGCTGTGACAGTATGCATTGAAACTGCCTCTGGATATAGAGTAGCATAGTCACATCCTACCAAAATGAATTGATTACCCTTTTTACTTTTGTCTAAGGGGCCAACCACATCCATTGCAATTCTCTCAAAGGTACATCTATCAAGGGTAGGGGCACCTTGTCTTTTTTAGTCACTGGGGCTAGTTTCTGACACTCAGCACAAGAACTGCAATAGTTAGCAACATCTTCATAAATTGTAGTCCAATAAAATCTGTACAGCAGTCTGGTAAGGGTGTGATCCCTCCCTGAGTGACCAGCCATAGGATTATCATCTGCTATCTGCAACGACTCAAATCTATGATTTTGTGGTATAACCAATTGTTCTTTCTGGTCCTGTGCCTGAGGTTTAACCCAAACTCTGTACAGTAACCCATAACATGTTTTAAACATTGGTTCACCCTGTTTTTGTTTCACCCCAACTGCTTAAAATAACCCTGGAGAGAAACATCGTTAACTTGTTCTGAAAGAAAATCACAGTAAGTGATCAGTTTAGTTTCATCATTTTCATATGTTAATCCTTTATGTCCATCAGTCTTTTGTTGCCACTGTTTCTTCAGGTGCCATCTTTCTTTCTTGGACTTCTGGATCTTGGAGCTGTGCTCAAACACATCGGAATCAAAATCAGCTAAAAGAAAAGAGTCCCCTGTGTCTGAGATTTTCTTTGCCTGAGCTTTTGTCATCACAGCTGCTGAAACATCAGGATTTACTCCCTCTTTGATTAACTCAGTAAGTCCTGGAAAGTCATGTCCAATAATCATAGGTACAGGTAACTTAGGTACTATCCCCACTTTCATTTGGTGTGACACCCCATTAATTGTGAGAGTCACTTGGCTGGTGAGATAGTATCGAGTGTCCCCATGTATGCAGATGACACCACTACCTGGTCCTTTTGGAGATTGTTTTCCCAGCACTTCAGTATGAACTGCTTCCCAAATTTATAAGTCCCTTCACAATCTTATCTCCCACCTTCACATCTGTTAAGTACTTGTCCCAGTTTGCCAAGGATAAATCTGCTCCAGTGTCACTCTTCTTAGTATGGCAATTTATTTCAGTATGACCTGCTTATTACAGTTACAGCAAATAAAGTCTTTGGGTGAAGGTTTGTTACCCCCACCAGAGCTCTCATCAATCTTGGCATTTAAATGGCAAAAAGAGTGTCTTACTGGTGCTTGGCTGTTACCTCGCTGCTGTGGCATCTTTCTGGCCATTTGGTAGTCTTCAGTCAAAGAAACTACCTTTTCCCCACTTTCTGGTCAGTGTTCTTATACCCAAAGATGCATGTCTGTAGACAGAAAGTTGATTAACTGCTCCGTTGCAAGTGCATCGATGATCTGTGGGACTGTTTTGCCCTCTGGCTGGAGCAGTTTTATAAGGACTTCTCTGAGTTGGGTGAAGGCTTCTCAAGGATTGTTGACTGAATTGTACTTCGGGGACCACAATCTTTGCTTGCATGTCTCTCCTGAGATGTCATACCTTTTCAGGATTTTGCTTTTCACCAAGTCTTTCAGGATTTCACTTTTCACCAGGTCATAGTTTTCTGACTGTGCAGTGTCCATATTGTTGTGAGAAAGTTGGGCTTTCCCTGACAGGTAAGGTACCAGTCTGATTCCCCATTGCTGCTTTGGCCACTGGTAGGCTGTGGCAACCCTTTCAAAAGTTGTCAGATATGCTTTGATATCATCCAAGGGACACAACTTTGTAAGTTTAAGGTATTTTACGTTGTTGAGGTCTTGTTGCTCTGCTGGATCATTGCCAAATCCTCTAGCTTGGATAATTTGAAAGGCATCCATCCATCACTGCATCTCTTCTCTTCTTTGCTGCTCCTGTCACTGCATCTCTTCTTTTCTCTGTGTCTTGAGTTGCTGCATTTCTCCTTTTCTCTGTGTCTCTAAATGTAGACTCTCTTTTTCTCTCTGCTGTATCTCCTTTCTTCTCTGTTGCTCCATCTCTTTTGTTGTATAACCCCCCCATTTGAAAAAGGGAGTCAAGGTTTCAGTTTCTGTCACTAACTGTTCATTTTTTCTCCATCGCTGGTGCTGACTGTACAGACTCAGCTTGGACTTCTGTCTGTGCTAGTTTGGCTGCCATTCTTCTCGTAATCAATCCTGGACTTGCTGCTACAGAATCCATATCTTTCTTCTATGCTTCCCTGGCACCAGGTCTAGTACCCACACACAACACTCCTGGCTTAGAGTATGCAAGGCATACATCCCACTTATGCTGACACCATCTGTCATTGAGGCACATGTCAAAATATATAGGAAAACCAGGAGCAGTTGTAAAATTTGCAGTGAGTGTTTTATTATCAATAACAGTAAAATAATAAAAAAAATTGTTCAGAATAACTATTATTTACAATGGCAGTGCAAACAGAGAAAACAAAGTCCTTCTTTTGAGTGTTTCTTCTAAATTTCAAATCTCAGTCTCTCTCTCTTGCAAAACATTGCAGATCGTTTCATAACCAGTCTTTGCAGGGAGCTTGTTAAGGAGACATAGTGTTGTTTTTTTCACAGATTGTTCTTGTCAGTTTCCAATGTTCTTGCAGGTGTAGCAAAAAGAACATAATGACCCACAACTGACTTCTTGTTTACAACTCTGCAAAGGACTTAAAAACTGCATCTCAGATTAACTCCTTGAGTTCCAAACAGCTTTTTGCAATCATTTCAACAGTATAACTATATACAGTTCTAAATAAAGGGATCCCAGTATCATATACAGTTTTACACAGATGATTCACATATTTATTTTTTATAACTGTAGATATGCAAGGGGAAGAAAAGACAAAATTAGCAAGGGAAGGCAGCAATATAGTGAGAAGCAATGAATTATGAAACCATCGGAGTGATCAATTCCTAGGTCTCACAAGAAAATTTGGTTGTGCAATCAGACAGAGAAGAGACAGAAAAGGAGAGATAGAACAGACCCTTGCATTTAAACTCTTTCTGCATAATAAATGGGGTAGGACCTTATTCAACCCTGTCACAGGGTGGCCAAACATTTAATCAAAATTTAATTTACAGTTATTTCCATCTAATTTTAAAAATTTGTATCCAAATTTCTCCATTGTATCATGATTTACAGAAACACGCAGCATGGGCATGTGCACCATATTTTAAGTATCATGCTCTTAAAGGGGCTGTTCTAAAGGTAGCCAAACATTTTGCATACATTTTAATTTTATTTATTTTATAGTTATTTTAATATAATTTTGAAAACATTCATCAAAATGTTATAAAAGTTTTAGGTATAAGGTTTATTACTGCATTTATATTTGTAACTAGTTTCAGATTTATAGATCAAAAAAAGTGCCTGAGTTACAGTACATGCAGATAAAAATGTTCATGAAATTTCCAACAAAAAATAAAATGACAGAATTTGAGCACTAACAGTTTTGGGACCATGCATTCTAATGTCACGATTTTTGGCACACCATTAGACCACTTATCAGCAAGCAATCTTGACAACAGTCAGATCTCCAGCTCAACCGAAAGCTGAGTTATGACCAGCTTAATACATTTCAAACATTTTGTGAAATTCTGTCAAAATTCCACATATTTGGAATGTTCTCATTCTGTAATGCTCTAACTACTGCTCTTGCATGGTATGTGGTTAAAACGATAATATATAATACTTTTTTTAACAATTCATACTAATATCCTGCATGAATGTGCAATACTTTTCTGATGTTTAAGTAGGTTACTTATAGGACTGAGAATCTGGAGATGTTCTGATTATTCATATTTATATATGTGTTTACTATTTGTTTTAATTCTTTTACAGGATAAGCAATACAGAGATCTGACAAATCTCATTTACAGATACAACCAATTAAAAACTCATAGGGGATATTCTTATCTGTTCTGATTTGTGCTGATTATTTCAAAACGTGAACAAAATGACAAACGATGAATAATAAAAAGCCAAAGGGAATACTATAAATCTTATTTTAAATTAAAAATAGATGGAATCGTTGTTATGAAAGGGGCTAAACAAGCAAACACTGTGACCCACACAGAATATAGTTTCAGGGCCTCCCTATGATGCACTGGCCTGGGCTCTTGTCAGTGCTGGATCAGAAAGAAAGATCTTACTCTGCTTCAAAATTTAGTACAAAAGTAATTTTAGATTAGGACTCTGGAGCTGCTATGATGAAGCTGAGCTTAACCACTGATTTTGTTGTTAAAATCCATGGGTTCACCCCCACACCACACACACACACACGCTTGTTGGCTACAGCAGGCACAACTGCTGTACTACTTAATTTATTCTTCTTTAACGTCAAGCACATTGGCAACCTTTCTAATACTCGTTTAGACACTAGACACTGTCTAGTGCAATAGTTACACTATTTTACTATTCATTTCAAAAATGATGTTAGGATAACATTAAGATTATGCACAAGTCACAAAAGGTCTGGAAATGCAGAGTTAAGGTCAACATTAAAATAACAACACTTTCTATGTAAGCAAGATGGTAAGATTTCATATCTCTGGTATATGGATCAATTACACCTCAGTTCTTTGCACAACCCAAATAACAGCACTGTGAAACTCTACTAAATTGCTTAGATAGGCTAAATGTGTATTTATGTAATAATAAAATTAAGGCATTCCAGGGGATGCATTATCTTTTGTTAATCTAACCCTAGGGTACAAAGAAACTTGAGTGTGCTATGTGTCTCCTGGCTTAGAACTATAGAAAATGATGGAAGTAAAAGACCAGAAGCCAATACAATCTGTCCACCATATCTAGCTGCTTGATGAAGGCCTTAGGGGCTACCTGTCCCTCTTACCTCTGCCTCCTTTCCTTTTACTATGGTCATGTGCCTCTTCCTCCCTACCTTGAACCCCCTTACCCCTACTGACTTGACCTACTCCTCCTCTTCAGGAAATCTATCATACTTATCTACCACATTCAGTGTAAAAGTGCTTGTAGATGACCCCTAAAGGGTTAGAAACACAAATAGGTCTGTATCTCCAAATCATGTCTTAATAATTAAACATATTCAATAATCATAAGACCAAGACATATCTGACTGAGTAAAACATCTCAAATAAGTTAACTAAGATTAATATGTTATGTTTTGCTAATAGAGGCACACTAGGTGATGCCTGTAGCTGACCATTTCATATGCAGCTACCCTAAAATGGGCAGGTTTTGAATATTTTTATTTTTTATTCTTTTTATTTAAAAACAGGTAAGTGCTTCCTGGATGTATGCTGTATTGTTTTAGTAAGGGGAGGAGTCAAAGAACTGAAACAGCTCACCCAATAAATATCAAATAGTTAATTTATCTCTATTTGCTATGTCTGGACACATATTGGCTGTATATCTGGCTTATAAGCCTCACCAATGTTTCACAGATGACTGTACTTCATCAAGACCAATAGTCTTTACAAATGCATTTGGTTACGCATTTTGGTTATTTGTCAAACTAGTCTATACAGTTCCACTTTTGTTTTGCACAAAAAGTCCTTAACATTTGTCTTCTGGCTATCCATTGTTGTATTTAATGTGAAATTCTTCCCCAAAATTCCCTTTACCAAGCTGCTGACATCCCCTTCCTTATGATGTATTATAAAATGGTTATGAAAACTCAAGCAAGGTGATTAGCCAGATGTTATCATAGTGCAATATTTCAGCAGAAATATAGCAGTAGTAAAAATCTTAATTTTTTGACAGGATAAAACTGTTAGGGCCGCAGTGGTCCTATTTTCAAAGCTACCCTGTGTTAAGGTATAGAGCGTTGGTTATAGTAGTGACACTTTCAGTATAAACAGGCGAGATGTGTTATGTTGACTAGAGCAGCTACAATAACAGTATAAGCATATACATGTCAGAAAGGGAGTGTTGGGAAGAGAAAACAATGCCACTGGTAAGGCTTTCTGGTGGCTGTATTTGAAGGGGCCTGTGAGTCAGTGGGTTAGGTACCTAATGGTCACTCTATATTTATAACAGTTTGGGTTATATTAACTCCAACCCCCTGGGGTGCCCTAATTCTATTACAATTATTACACATAGTCTGTGTAAGCAAGGTAGTAGAGATTCATAATGCTGCTAGATGGATTATTCATATAATTGAGGTGTCAGTGATCCAGATACCAGAGATATGAAATCCTACCATGGTGCTTACAGAATGTGCTGAGTTAGAGTCATATTGACCCTACGCCAGCATTTCTAGACTTGTTGAGGCTTGTCCATGACCCTAATGTTGTGTTAACATAGTTTTAAAAAGCATTTTCTTACATTTTGAAAGGGAAAGTTCTCTTGTCTTATGTCAAAGAAAGTCTGTGAGGTCCAGTGGCACCCCCTCCCTCACCCTGCCTCAAAGAAAATTCCTGAAGTCCAGTGGTAGCCCCTTTCCACCCTTCCCCAAACAATGTCCTTGGAATGCAGTGGTATATTCCATATCCCCCGAGACAGTGACCAGTCCAATGGCATCCTTCTTTAACCACCCTTATTTTTTTGATTTAGAGCCCAAAGGTTTCAGGCTGAAGTCACACACCCCCAACCATGTAGTAAGTGGCATGGTGTTACTGTATACTGTCCCAGGTTCCCAGGATCATCTGTAGCCCTGATATTTCCACAAAAACAAACATCAGGAAAGCAGAGGGATCCTCAGCAGTAAGATCCTTATTGAGAGGTTTAAATGTTTCAGTGGCATGCATTTAAACTAGCTTGAGGGGGAGACAGAATTAATCAGGGAAAAAACAACTGCCCTCCCCCACAGGTAAAGGTAGACAAATAGAATTATACTAGGCCAAGAAATCAACAACAGGAACCAAAAATGGAGGTAAAGACAGCAGAGGCATAGAGGGAAGGCATAGGGATAAGGGGGTGCTGGTACAGGTGGGGCCATCAAAGCATGGAAAGCTATGTGTACAAATGCCCATAGCCTGGGAAACAAGATCTCAGACCTAGTGACCTTGGAGGAGGAAGACCTAGACATTGTCACGGTCACTGAAACATGGTAGACAGGTAACCATGACTGGGATGTTACCATACCAGGGTACACAATCTTCAGGAGAGACAGGGAGGGAAAAGGGGAGGGGGTGGCTGTGCACATCAGGGAGGGGATCAAGGCAACTGAGTTAGGAGGAAGACAGGATGGGGAAGAGGCACTATGGGTCATCTTAGAGATGGGAAATGGCACCACCATCTGCATTCAGGTTGTTCAGAGACCTCCAGTACAGGGGGAGGAAATAGAGTATTAGTAGATACCATCCATAAAATGGCAGAGAAAGGGGATGTGTTACTGCTGGGTGACCTTAATATGCCAGATGTTAACTGGAACACCTATGCAGCAGCCACTACCAGGAGCAGAGAAGTCTTGGATGCCCTGCCAGGGGCATGCATCAGACAGCAAATGGAGGAGCCTACACAGAGGGAGCAATATTATTCCTGGTTCTCACCAATGGTGCCTGAGTAACAGATCTGTCAGTGTGCAGCCATCTAGGGTCCAGCGATTACCATACAGTGTGATTTAAGGTGAAGACAGTAGTAGAGTCAAGCCACATAAAAGTAAGGGTCCTGGATTTCAAAAGGACCAACTTTGCAAAAATGGGGGAACATCTCAAGAAAATCCTAGCAAAAGTGGAGAGATGGGGGGGTAGAGGAACAGTGGAAGACACTGAAAAGAGCCATAGCAGAAGCAACAAGCCTCTGTGTAAAGCAAGCCAATAAGGGAAAAAACACTATGGTTTTCTAAAGAAGTAGTGGGAAAGGTTATGGAAAAGAAACAGGCATTCAGAAAGTACAAATATACACAGAGGGAGGGATGGAGACAGAGAACTGTATCAGGCAAAACAAAAGGAAGTGGGAAATGCAGTCAGGAGTGCAATTTAAGGTGCAAACTGAAGAAAGAATAGCACAATCAGTAAAAGAAGGAGACAAAGCCTTCTTCAGGTATATTAGGGAGAGGGAAAAAGACCAATGGGGAGATTATGAGGCAAAATAAAGGGGGGAGTCTGCGAAGGGGGACATAGAAAGAGTAGAAATTCTGAATGAATACTTCTGCTTAGTATTTACAAAAGAAGGGGAAGGGAAGGGACCAAAATTAGAAGGCAAAAACACACATGGAGGAGAGGTAGACACCAGTCCATTCGTGGAGAAGAGAGTCCTAAGGGGACTTTCAAAACCACAAGTGGACAAGGCAGTGGGTCCAGATGGGATACATTGCAAAATACTGAAAGAACTCAGAGAGGTACAAGGGGCACCATTGACAGCCCTATTCAACAAATCAATGGAGGAGGGAGTAATGCCAAAGGACTGGAGGACGGCAAATGTGGTACAACTACACAGAAGTGGGAGCAAGCTGGAAGTTGGGAATTACAGGCATCAGTTGTGGGGAAAATACTGGAATTGATGCTAAAAGAAAGGACTGTGGCATATCTTGAGGCCAGCAGGGCACAAGACCCAAGGCAACATGGATTCACAACAGGTAGATCTGTGGTTGATCGGGGTAGGGGGGGCATGGGCATGGCCTACCTAGATTTTAGTAAGGAATTTGACACTGTCCCACACAGGAGACTAGTAAACCACTTGGGCAGTCTGGGACTGGCTCCCAATGTAGCAAATTGGGTCAGAAGTTGGTTGAGCAACACAACAAAGAGGGTGGTTGTTAAAAGAGTTCAATCTTGACAGAGGAAGGTGACCAGTGGGGTACCACAAGGCTCAGTGCTGGGGCCAGTCCTTGTCAGGACCTTCATTAGTGACATTCCGGAGGGACTAGAAGGATTTTGCAGAGTATGTTGCCAGCAAAACGTTGGATTCCCCAAGATGTGTTTTTCTGGGGGATTTCAACGTTTGGACCGAAGACAAAGTTCAAAAGTGCACCAGCGAATTTCTGCAGAGTGTGTCCTTGTTGTGGCTGATGCAGTTTGTTGGTGCACCCACTCATTGCGATGGCCACACATTGGATCTGGTGTTCTCACTAGGGCTTGAGATTGTAGATCTTGTGATTGACCAGGTTTTCTGGTCTGATCATTGCACGGTGAAGTTCACGCTTGGGGCTCCTATCGTAAGTTCTTCCCCTGCTGAGATGATTCACTGCCGCCCTTTATGTGATCTTACCCCTGAGGGTTTTATGGCGGCAGTTGATTTATCTAGTATGGGTGATGCATGTGTCAGAGCTGTTGATGTCGGGGTAGATACCTATAATAAGGTGTTATCTGACACCATCAACTCCCTCGCACCTATCCGTGTATGACCCAGAACTTCGTACCTGAGGTCTCCTTGGTATGATGGAGATCTTAGGGAAATGAAGAAGCTGGGTCAGAGATTAGAGTGCCACTGGAGGAAGTCCCATCTGGAGACGGACAAACTGGTCCTGCATGCGCATTATTGCGCATATCAGGAGGCAATTAACTAAAAGAAGATAGTATTTTTGTCTCAGAAGATTGCTGCTGGGAGAACCCAACCAGCCTCACTCTTCTGGACTGTTGATAGATTTCTCCATCCTGTCTGTCTTCAGCCTGGAACAGTTTCCTCAAATGAGGACTGTGAGGATTTTGCTCGCTTTTTCTCGGACAGGGTGTCTTTGATCCGGTGGGAGGTTTCTTCAGCCAGCAATACCATTGCTGACAGCGGTCGCCAGTTGTGTTCTAAGTGCACTCCACCTAGCTGGGGAGAGTTTAGACCAGTGGAGGTTCGTGAGGTTATTGAGGTGGCGGCCAGTTTGAAGCATACATTTTTGTGAACTGGACCCAGTGCCAACGTGCTTCTTAATGAGATGCATTGACTCTGTTGGCCCGGTGTTTGCCCTGATTGTCTGGTGTTCTTTGAGTCAGGGTGTCTTTCCAGATGCCTTGAAGGAGGCTCTGGTGAGACCCCTTTTAAAGAAATCTTCTTTGGACCTGGAGATCAGGGCAAATTACAGTCCTATCTCCAATCTCCCATTTTTGGGGAAGATTGTTGAGAAGGTGGTATTGATTCAATTGGAGGAACATATGACTCACGAGTTGTATGATCCCTTCCAGTCAGCTTTCTGGGCCAGACATAGCACTGAAACTGCATTAGTTCGGGTGCAGAATGACCTCCTCAGGGCTAGAGACCTGGGGGACAGGACAATTCTCATTCTCCTCGACCTCTCCTCAGCATTTGATACTGTGGACCATTGTGTGTTGCTTCTCCACCTGAGGGAGTTATGTGGACTCACTGGTACTGTCATCAAGTGGTTTGAGTCCTTTCTCACCAATAGGAGGCAACGGGTTGTGATGGGAAATTTCTCATCTTCATCCTGTCTCCTTTTGTGTGGAGTCCCTCAGAGTTCGGTATTGGCCCCAATGTTGTTCGCAGTATATATGCAGTCCCTGGGGGGGGATCATTAGGAAGTATGGTCTGAGTTTTCATTGCTTTGCTGATGATACTCAGCTATACTTATCCTTTGCCCCAGGAACATCAAACGCAGTGGATGTGCTAAACATCTGTCTGGCTGAGATTAATGACCGGATGGCCTCCAGCTGGCTATGACTGAACCCTGACAAGACTGAGGTACTGGTAGTGGAGTCGAACAGAGTTTGTGATGGGATGGCCTCTGACTCTGGAACTGGACTTGTGCTAGGGGCCGCATCATTGATGGCCTCCCCTTGGGTGCGAAATCTTGGTGTGATTCTTGACAGGAACCTGTCCATGGAGGTTCAAATATCTTCCGTGGTTCATTCCTGTTTTTCCCATCTTAGAAACATTACCAGGATTAAGCCCCTTGTTCCGTCTCTAGACCTCCCTACCTTGATACATGCCTTAGTCACTTCTAGGCTTGACTACTGTAATGCCCTCTATCTCAGGGTCTCTGGGGGTTCTCTTCATAGACTGCAGCTAGTGCAAAATGCTGCTGCCCGGCTTTTGACAAGGCAAAGCAAATTCTGTCATATTACACCTGTATTGTACGAATTGCACTTGCTGCCTGCCAGATGGAGAGTACTCTTCAAGGTGGGTTTTCTCACCCATAAGACACTACATGGGCAGGGCCCTGGTTACCTGTCAGATCTCCTGGTACCTTCCACCTCTGCCCATAATCTCCACTCCTCTAGTGGCAGCCTCCTAATTGTTCCAAGAGCAAGATTAAAATCTGCGAGGGACCGAGCTTTTAGTGTTGCCACTCCCACTTTTTGGAACACCTTACCAGCTGTATTTAGGGAGGCCCCCGCTATAATTGCCTTTAAGGTTCACCTGAAGACTTTCCTATTCTCGCAAGCTTTTGGGGTGAATTTTGTTTATATGTATGTATTAATTTTAATCTATAATCCATGCGGTATGAAATGCTGCAAAATTCTTGTGTGGCACCCAGAGCCTCTGGGATTGGGTGTCGTTTTAAATAAATTTGACTTGACTTGACTAGAACAGAAGGGAAGCCTCTTTGCAGATGACACCAAGACCTGCAATACAGTGAACACTCCAGATGGGGTGGTGTGAGTGAGAAGAGACCTAGGCAATTGGGAGGAGTGGTCAAGAGTGTGGCAGCTTCAATTCAAATCAAAAAAGTGCAAAGTCATGCACCTGGGGCACAGGAATCCTGGAGAGGAATGCAGGATGGGGGTGGGGAGATTCTAACAACAACAAAACTGGAAAGAGACCTGGGGTAATGAGAATGGATGACCTGAAAGTAGCAAAGCAATGTGACAAGGTAGTGGGGAGGGCCAGATGGATGCTGGGGTGCATAGGGAGAGGCTCCACCAATAGAAAACAGGAGGTGGTGATGACACTGTACAGACAATTGATAAGGCCACATCTGGAATACTGTGTTCATTTCTGGAAACCACATCTCTGGAAGGACATAGACAGAATGGATCAGGTCCAGAGAAGGACAATGAAAATAGTGAAAGGAGTGCATCAGAAAACACACGAGGAAAGACTGAAAGACCTCAATATGTATAGCCTTGAGGAAAGGAGGAGGAAAGGAGATTTGACAGAGACATTCAAGTACTTGAAGGGGATAAACAGAGTTCAGGAGGGAAGCATCTTTTAGAAAAAGTGAAGTGCAAGAACAAGGGGTCTCAATGTGAGGCTGGGGGGATACTCAAGGGTAACATGAGGAAGTATTTTTTCACAGAAAGGGTGGTGGATGCATGGAACAGCCTCCCTGCAGAGGTCATAGGGGCAAAAACAATAGGTGAATTCAAGAATGTATGGGCTAGACAGAAGGCAACCATAATGATAGGAAAGAGAAGGTAAGCTGCAGATCATTTAGGATCTGGAGTTTGGGTAGGTAGGGAAATGGGCAGACTAGGTGGGCCAGGCAGTCCTTATCTGCCATCAAATTCTATGTTTCTATGTAATTCTTGTTTAGGGATGGTGACAAATTTAGGGATTCCATGTGGATTATCAAATTGTACGTGCCTGTACAGTCAGTGGAGCCCATTGCTTGCCAAGCAATCATTATGTAGATAGGCACTTCTCCAGCCCAAGGGAATACAGAATATGTAGTGGTCTTAGACAGAATGGATGGACCTTGAGTCTTTTTCTGCCATCATCTTTTCTATGTTTCTATGCCATTCAATGCCATGCTGCATTAGTACAAAAGGATCGCTATTGCGCTGACACAGTCTCACCGTCCAAGAACCCCACCGGACAATGCAACTCAGTTGCAGCACTGTGAGCCTAAGTGACCTGAAAACCCATGGGACTAAACAGGTAGCTGTTCATAATCATAGTAAAACCCTTCCCTCCACCTGCACATCAAGTCCAAAGGAAAAATAATTTTAAAACCAAATAAACCTTATGCTTCACACACCCTTAAGAAATCCTTCCACATCTTACTATACCTCTGATTGCCAAGGCCAAACTGCTTTTTTAAACTTAAAGATTAAGTGCAAATGTTTTAACTTTTTTTTCTCCATTTTTTATTTCCTAGCTGCCTGTAGAATAAAAACTAGACACTGATCACAACATAATATGCCACTTGTGATTTGCTAAACTCAGTAGTCATTTTAATATTTTAAACATGAGCTCAGTCCTATAAAATGGTTTTAGTTTTTTAAAGAGTTTGTTCTGCTTGAGTCAGTTCATGATGTCAAACAAGGAATGGCATTTAGTGTGAACTCTTTGACTTATCTTATGAAGTATCAGTTCTTACTGCACGAGAGTGCGTCACATCTGACTTCCTGGTTAGAGACAGGCTGAATGTTTGACAGCTCTGTCAGATATAGGTAACCTGCAAAAGAAATATAACCATAATAATTACAAAACAATAAAGAAATAAGAATCGGGATCACAAAATGAACAGTGTTAATGACTGTAGCAACTATTCAATGCTTTTGAAGCAGCAGTTATAATCAGCTGTTCCAGTGAGTTCTTGGACTCACAGCACAGCTGATCCAGCCAGAAGTACTACATATAAAATGGGAAAGAAAATCCCTGTGTCCTGATTGGCTGAGACTTGGTTCTAGCCATGGTAGTAAGAGGACACTACCAATGGCTGAAAACAAGTCTCTGCAGACCAGGGCTATTCACAGAATTTATAAGCCACTTACTTACTAATTTCCATCACAAGCATGACTACAGTCTTTACTCATATACTTTACAATAAATTTCAACTAGGTCCCTAAAAATGTATTTATTTATGTTTTTGGTAACCAGGTAGGCAAACTGATCCAAAGGACCATTTTCAGTTGTGACTTGGGTCAATTAAATAAAGTAAGTAAATAATTTAATGTTTTTGTCACTCAAGAGACCCTCCTTACACACATACATAGATTGAAAAAATCAAGAACTATTCAGCGTTTCTGCTGCTGGTGTTTCTTTGATGATGATGCACAATCCCATTCCTATCCCAACCAGTTTGCCAGAGAACTCCCTAGTCCTTACCCGACAACAGATAAAATTGAGGTTCTCACTCCACCTGAGGCATGTGTATGTGCTTGTGTGTATACCAGTGAAACTCTGAAGAATTTTGAATTTATGTATTCCATGTTACTATTCCATTTGTGTGGGGGGGGGAGCATTCTACTACTGGAATAATGCAGAGCTTTGAATTATTTTATTCCATAGTAAACAATCACACAATGTCTTGAATGTAAATAAAGAAAGACATATGATTGACAGGTGAAAAACATCCGTGGAGGGACTATTTCACATTGTTTAGCAACATTTTATTATAGTTTTTGTGTCTTTGAAAACTTTTAGAGTGTTTTTTTTTAACAGTTGCCTATGGGCCCATTTTGTATAAGCAATAAGGCACTCCAGGGACATTGGTAGTACTAGGTATCCAAAACAGTTAGAGGGCTGAAGACACTCAGCTTTGCCTTGTGCCTCACTACACCCATGACCATGGGGGAAACTTAGTACTACCAATGCCCCATCATGCCTCATTGAAAACCTCTGTTTTAATGAAACAAATAGGATGGGCATCCAAATCTGATAATGGACTGCTGGAGCTTCTTCTTGATGCTCAGCTTACGCAGGTATCACTGTACGTATCAGAAATAATACCAAATCTGGGAACCATATTCTTCTGGATTGGACATTAGTTACTGACCCCTCTAGAATTCTAGCAACTGGAAAATTTGCTCTTTACCTTAGCAATCACTTGTCCATATAATGTGTATGGAGAAACACATTCTCATTCTTACTCACTTTTATCTAAACTGTTTGTATTATTGTGCTATTGTTTTTTGTTTCTGTTATCCAACATGATGTGGACCCTCTGTAAATGAGTCTCTAACTCAAAGTTTTAATCCAAGATTGAATAAATAAATTAAACAAATGGCCAACCTGTATCCCCCTATAGTAAGCTTTGGGTGAAGGGCAAATGTCACCAATGGTTAAACACTGATTGCAAGCAACTAATGAATCTTAGAGACAAGGCATGGGGGTGCTATACAATAATGAATCTTAAATCTGACTGGGAAAGTTATAGGGCTCTCAGAAACAAATGCAAGAAAGGGACCAAGACAACACAAAGACACTATCTGAGAGGTCTCCAGTATAACCACCTATGTGATCCAAAAAGATTTTGGAGTCACATAAACTCCCTTCTGAAAGATAACTCCGGCACAAATGGGGGGTCAATCATGATCAATGATCAAGCTACTGATGACCCCTATTTAGACAAACATACAATGGTTCTGAGAGAGCTTTCTAGGTCTCACTGACCACTAAAACTAGTGTGTCCTCACAACCAGAAGAGCAGGACAGCAAACAAGGAAATTGGGAGAGATTTCAAAATTGTTGTAGCATGCCGTTGCATAGGATCACAATACAAAAAAACACCAAAGAGGATTACCTGTACCAAGCCTTCTTTTATTCAGTGCATTAATAAATAAGTGTAGAGACAAATAAATACCCATTGCTAAAGTGCAGTACAAATGCAGACTAAATGTGAGCAAAATAAATCACCGCTGACACCAGCATGGTGTTTTCTCATGCGGACACTTAGGCGGCCTGCAGACCAGCATGAATCCTGTAGGGCACGCTCAATGTGCTGATGTTTCAACAAAATGCCTTCCTCAGAGCTGATTGGTTCACATTCTGGGCTTCATTTAAATAGCAGCTCATCCGATCTTTACTGGCCCTTGTAAAATCAGTTGGAGGGAGTTCAAAATAGATTTTATTTAAAGTGCCATTACTTATAATACTCCACATAATGTGCAAACATATATCACCAAATAGTGAAACATTTAAAACATAAACACACTATTATAATTAAACCTATGTGCATTGACTAACAACTGCTACTAAAAAAATACATATCTGAAAATCAGTTTTACATTTTCACGGATAACAATTCATGGGTAACTCTTCATTTAATCCACAGGGATTCAAGGTACTGTATTCAGCGTAAAAATCCAAAAGGTTTCACGCTGTGGGAGCTTATTTCCTAAGTCTCCTCCTCGTATTCCCAGCTTTTCTATTACCACAAATTTAAGGCCAATGGGGGTAGCATGATACATCTGTTCAAAATGTCTAGCCACAAAACTGCTTTGTACTTTATTCCTGATTGTCGATTTATGTTCACAGACCCTTTCTTTTAATATTCTGTTTGTTTAGCGCACATAACCAAATCCACAGGGGCAGGTTAATAAATAAATCACATTAATGCTTGAACAGTTCATGAATGAATGTATTTGAAATCTCTGCCCTGTGCATGGATGTTTAAAATCAATGGTATCATGCATTATTGCACTGCACACAGTGTCCACATCTTAAATGTCCTGGGGGGGGGGACCATGTCTGTCTGTTTTTCTTCACCTGGCATATACAAACTCTGAACTAGTCTGTCTCTCAAATTTATCCCCTTTTTGTATGTTATCCTTAATGTCTCATTTGGGATCCCTTTAAATGTCCTGCCATTACTGATAATGTCCCAGTGTTTCCTTTTTGTATTAGATACTGCATTTACTTCATTACAAAAAGTTGGTATACATGTCATTGGTTGTCCAACATCTTCTTTCTCTCTCAACTGCAGCAAATTCTCTCTTTCACAACTATCTGCTCTCTGTATTGCTCTATTAATACCCTAGTAGGGGTAACCCTGTCTATAAAGCATTTGGTCATGTCACCCTTTTGTTTCACATAATCTTATTCTGTACTGCACAGCCTTCTTGCCTTTAACATCTGCCCTACTGGGATATTGTTCACTAGTGACCTTGGATGGGCACTGTTATAGTGCAGTATTAAATGTCTTTCCAGGGGTTTTCTATATATAGTTTTCTCTAAATGTTCGCCCTCCTTGGAAATTTCCAGAAACTCCACATGTTCAAAATTGGTATTAGCCACAAACTTCAAATTCACATCTGTAGAATTGATATACTGTATTTCAAAAATAAATTCAGATCACTTTCTGTGTCTCCCATAATAAAAGACAATCATCAATGAATCATTTCCAGCATAGTCCATTCTGTATAAAAACCCATGTTCAGAAAATTCTTCTTCATCTGCTGACATATAGATTCACAAAATTTGGTGTGAATGTCATCCCCATCACTGTTCCCTGACAATGTTGATAATACTTTTGTTTATAAATGAAATAGTTTGAATTCTGCACCATATCTGCTGTTTTGCACAAACATTCTGTATTACTAGCATCGTCTTTTACATTCAAATAATGCCTCATGACTGCAATACCTCCAGGGTGTGAGATATTTGAATACAAACTTTCCAGATCTAAAGTCACCAAGACTGTCATCAGAGAGACTATGACGTCACTCAAGGTCCGAATGACGTCACTACTGTCCACCACATACGAAGTACATTCTGTTACAAGTGGTCTTAAATAACAGTTTACTAGTTGAGAGAATGGTTCCATGCTGGAACCAATGCTGGACACAATCGGATGGCCAGGAGGTGTCTCTACATTTTTATGAATCTTGAGCAACAAATAAATACATGTTTTTTTGGGTATTCAATTTTTAGGAATTTTGCTTCCCTCTCATTCAGAAAGCCTTTTTCTAAATTCACATCCACAAATGTCAATGCTCTCTTTTTAATCGTATCTGTGGGGTCTCCTGTTAAGTTACGATAATATTGCTGATTATTAAGCTGTCTATCCATTTCTGCTTCGTATCTCTCTCTGCCCCATTATACAGTTGCTCCACCCTTATTGGCCAGGTTCATGAGCAAATCTTTATTTGATTCCAAGTCCCTTAATGCAATTTTTTCTGAATAAGTTAAGTTTGTTCTATTCTTAAATAGTCTAGGTTTTTTAAGGAGCTCATCCACGTCTGCAGTGCCTCTGGCTGAAAAGGTGTTTACTGCAAAATTCATTAATTTTGGGGGGGTGGAAAGTAGATTTTTTTCTCAATCGGTCAGTGGAGCTGTTGCGATCCATCATAACCCCAGAATCCTCAACCATGCTTCCATCAATATTATTACTTGGTTGTTAATCATGACAACATCTATTAGCATAGAAAGAGTGTAAGTGTAGATTTCTATAACAGAGTGTAAGTGTAGATTTCTATAAAATTGAAACAATTTTACAAGTATCTCTGAGATATTGTAAGATGGTATGGGATGAGGTTTCACTGCTATGCTGATGATACCCAGCTCTACTTGTCTTTTGCACCTGACCAGGATAGTGGTCTCTCGATATTTAATAACTGCCTCGCTGAAATCCAGGATTGGATGAATTCCAGCTGGCTGAACTTGAACGTGGGAAAGACTGAGGTGATGGTTGTGGATCTGGGTCACCAGATAGAGGGGTTGGGGGATGGTCAGCCTTCTGGACTTTTTCTGGGGGATCCCAGTTCCTTACCTCCAAACGGGTGTGGGACCTGGGGGTGGTGCTTGATGATGGGCTGACGCTGCAATCTCAGGTGTCGGCAGTCATCAAGTAATTCTTTTACCATCTTAGGAACATTGCTATGATCAATCACCTTGTTCCATCCAGAGACCTTCCCATGCTTATCCATGCCTTTCTGACTTGCGCCTTGATTATTGCAACTCTCTTTACTTAGGACTACTGGGGGTTGATATCCACCACCTACAGCTAGTGCAGAATGCTGCAGTCTGGTTGTTGATGGGGCCTCCCGGTCATCTCATATTACACTGGTGCTGTGTGAACTGCACTGGCTGCTGATCCAGCAGCTGATCACCTTCAAAGTTGGATTACTGATGTATAAAGCCCTACACAGACTCAGCCTTGACTACTTGAAAGAGCTTCTGCTACCTTATTGCCCCAAGTGACAGCTCCATTGGCTGACAAGGGGTTGTTAGAGATTCTGAGGATATCTTTAAAATCTTCAGGGGCCCATGCATTTATGTACATGGCCCCAGCTCTCTGGAACTATCTACCTCATCAGCTTCAGGAGTGTGTGACAGTCGGGGGCTTTAAACCGGTGTTCAAAACTTTTTTATGGCATCAGATTTATTCTAATTAATTTATTGATAAGGATCTCTACAGACAATTTTATATTGTTTTATATCGCTGTTCTTTGAAATTGATTTTATTCATTTTTATATACAGTGCCTTAATACTCTGAAAGGCACTTAATTTAAATAAAGATTATTATTATTATTATTATTATCTGAAAGGGGTTAATGGGCGTATCTGGTACAAATGAGAGGCCTTTCTGCAACACTTTCTCTTGTACTGCACTAATTGTTATATCAGTTTGTAAGAAGGAACTTGAAGGGGACAGAATCAGATGTGTTACAGTAGAGTAGCTTCTTCTTGTTGTTTTTACATTGTTTCTTGTGGATTCTACTTGGTAGAAGGCTATTTCTTTATTTCTTACTACTTCTAAGGGACTAGCTGGGTATTGTTTGGGGCTATTGGAATTTTAAAACCTATTTTGGTAGCCATAACTGGGATCATTTGTTTGATGTTTCACTGTGTAGCAGGCTGCATTTTGAGGACTATTTCTTCTGATTTAAAACCTATTTGCTGTGATTTAACTGGGGCTGTTTCTTTGAATTGGAGACCTATATCTTCTAATTTCGAGCCTATTTTGATGTGTTGTTGGTGAAGCTCTTTGAATTGAAGTCCTGTTATCTTTTGGTAGCAAACCTATTTTGGGGGATTTGAGTAGAACTGTGATTCATTTTTGCTGGCTTCACTAGCTGCAAAGTTTATTGCATAGTGGGAGAAGGGTGCTAATGGTCTGACCAGGGGCCTCAGCTACCTGACTGTTCCTGGAAGACTTGGGCTGGTCCCACCCCCAACCCCTCACTCCACCTGCCCCTGGTCCATGATTTCCTTTATACCAGAGGTTCTGACATCACTTCCTCAAACAGGCAAAGGATATGCACCTGTCATAGCAGAAGCAGACATCCAGGAAAGGAACTGCAGCAAGTGAAGAGGTGACTGCAATCTCAGTGGAAGGGGAATAACTGCAAATCTAGGAGCTTTCATTGTTACTTCTGTGCATTGCGATTGCATTGGGGAAAGGTGGAGTAGGAGTTTGAAGAAGGTTGTGCAATAGCTACTTAAAGTCTCTTTTTGAGTGTTGATAGGAATATAAAAAGCAGTTGCTCAATATATCTAAACATGTACAACAAAGGGGGAAAGGGAAATTAAGAAAATAATTTTTTGCACTGATGGGAGGGAGAGGGGAGTCTTGGGGGAGTGTTTGGTATCCTGCATCTGGAAGGGTGGGGGGTCACTGGTGGGCAACAACAGCAAAGGGTAGGGTGATAGGCTGCAACAACTGCGGTGCACCAATCTTTCTAAAAATTGCCTGGAGTGTGGGAAGATGTTTAGTGTGCAACCACACAGAGAAACTTAGAAAGGAGAGCAAGGGTCTGCAGGAGAAACTAAGACAGGCAAGGCAGATTGGGGGTGGGTTTAGCCCAATACTGGAGGGAGGAAGAAGAGGAGAAGAGGGAGGATGATTTAAGCCAACAGTGGTGAGGAGAGGGTCAGAAGAAGGGAAGCAGAGACAAAGGGGCCCAGGCCAGGAAGAACGATTGCCAGGGAAACCAGGTCAGGAGACAAAAGACAAATGAAAGGAGGAGATACGGACTTGTGAGGGGAGGCGAAGAAGTGTCAAAAGTCATGGAGTGGAAAGGAGAGAACAGGTTACTATGAAGAGAAAGGGAGTGAGCATTTGTGAAGGGTCTTCAGAAAATAGTTCTCCACTGCTAGAGAGAAAAAAGGTGGAGGAGGGAAATGATGAAATTAGAGGAGTAATTGGTAAATGCCTGGACCAAACTAGAGCGGGGAGAAGTTCTGCTGGGAGAATTGCAACAGGGGCAAAAAGGGGAAATAATATGCAGGAGGAAGGAGATGAGCTGGAAATGAGAGAGGGAGATGAATGGAAGCAAGCGGGAGTAAGGGGGTGGAATCTTAGTGCTGGAGGACTCAATACTAAGATGAGTCAAGTGGGGTAGCAAGGGAGAGAGGCATAGTCACATTTGGGTGGAGGCCATGCCAGGAATGACAGTGGAAAGGGTGGGACAATCTAGTCTGAAATATGCTAGAAGGGGTAGGGACAAGCCTCATTTAATTATACATCTTGGGATGAATGACCTGGCTGACAAGACAGTAGATATAGTCCAGAGGAGGTTTGAGGAACTAGGACAATTATGTGAGGGGGCAGGAAGATCAGTAACTTTTTCAGAGATACTTCCAGTGCCCAAGGCAAGCACAACAAGAAAGCTGAGAATAGAGGAATTTAACAGATGGCTAAGAACCTGGTGTTGTGCTAAAGGGTATGGGATGTTGGGGGGTGGGGAGGGACCTGGGAGGACAGTAGTCTCTATTCCAAGGACAGACGACACTTGAGTGAGGAGGGAAAGAAAGTGTTGAAACAGAGGATGGAGGAGTACATAGAGGAAGTTGGGAATTTAAACTAGAAGCGGGGGGTGGCAATTGGGCAAGAGACATGAAGAGACCACAGGTTGTGAAACCATATGAGCTTACCCCATAACAGTGAAAAGGGACAAATAGCAAGTACTATTGGTGATGCTAGTAAAGGAGGGCAGGATGGGAGAGGGGGGAAGGGTGGAAGGTGGTTACCCTTAATGCTAGGAGCCTTGGGAGGAAAACTGCAGAGCTACAGGTGCTCATGGCAGAGGGAGAGGTGGACATTGCAGCCATCACAGAAACATGGGCCACCCAATACAATGACTGGGACCTGTCTGTACCAGGGTACAGGTTATTTTGTAGGGACAGGGTGATTGGAAATGGGGGGGTGTGGCACTATATGTGAAGGAAGGACTGAAGCATGTAAGGGAGAAAGGGGTGGAGAGTAGTACGGAGTCACTTTGGATGCAAATCCAGGATTCCAAGAATAGGATTCTTAGAATGGGAGTGGTGTACAGGCCACCATCTCATATGGAGGAGTTAGACAGGGAACTAGCAGGACAGATCAGGAGGACCTGTGAGAAGGGTAGTGTGGTGATTGTGGGAGACTTCAATATGCCAGGAGTAGACTGGAGTACCCCAACAACCAGGAACAGAAGGGAGTAGGTACTGCTGAATGCCTTCCTGGACAGCTTCCTGCTGCAAATGGTCAGTGAACCAACCAGGTTAGGGAATATTCTTGACCTTGTGCTGGCAAATGGGGACTTTGTGAGAGAACTTACAGTGGAGGGACCGCTGTCAGGGAGTGACTACCAATCAGTTTGGCTCACATTGGATATGGGCAAGGAAGGAGTGGAATCTGGCACAAGAGTGCTAGACTTCCGGAGGGCCAACTTTGGGAGGATGGGGGAAGTGGTAAAAGGGTACCTGGCCAGAATTAAATCTAGTATGGACACTAACCAGAGGTGGGAGCTCATAAAGCTGGGGATAATGGAGGCAACCAAAACCTGCTGCAAGGCCCAGAGCAAAAAGGCTAGGGCTAAGAAACCGAGCAGGTTGAGCAAGAAGATCATGGAAAAGGTAAGGAGGAAAAGAGCTGCCTTTAGGAAGTACAAGAAAACAGGGAGGGGGGAGGACAGGGAGGAGTACTTGATGGAATTGAAGGAGGTGACAAGGGCAGTAAGGGGAGCCAAGGCATCTATGGAACTCAGGCTGGCACAAAGCAATAAGAAGGGGGAGAAGGACTTCTTTAGGTACATCAGGGAGAAAAGGAGCTGTAAGGACCACATAGTAAGGATTAGGAAGGAGGGCAGTTGGGTGGAAGCAGGGTGCGATAAGGCAGAAGCACTAAATGAGTACTTCTGCTCAGTATTTACTAAAATGAAGAAGGGGGTGACACCCAAGTGGGGAGAAATGGCAGAAATGGGGGGGAGGGGTGACAGATGGGGAAATCATGGAGGGCAGAGTTCGGGAGGGTTTGAAGGCATTGAGGGTGGACAAGGTGCCAGGCCCAGATGGCATCCACCCCAGGGTACTGAAGATGCTGGCAGAGGTCTTTGCAGGACCTTTGGCAGACCAATTTAATGCCTCACTACATTTAGGGTGTATGCCTCAGGACTGGAGGATGGCTCATGTGGTGCCCCTCCACAAGAGTGGCCCCAAGGATGAACGGGGAAACTACAGACCAGTGAGCCTCACATCCATCATGGGTAAGCTAATGGAGACTATCCTGAAGGAGAGGCTGGTGGCCTCCTAGAGGCCAAAGGACTACAGGACAGCAGACAGCATGGCTTCATATGGGGCAGATTCTGCCAAACCAACCTGGTCGAGTTCTATGACTGGGCAACTAGGCAACTGGACAGCGGCCATGCAGTGGATGTCCTGTATCTGGACTTTGGTAAGGCATTTGAATCGGTGCTGCATGGAAGGCTGGGAAGTAAGTTAGTAGGCACAGGGTTGGGTGCAAAGCTGGTGAGATGGGTAGGAAACTGGCTTCAGGGAAGGCAACAGAGGGTGGTGGTGGTGGGAGACCTCTCACACCCAAGGGTAGTGATGAGCAGTGTTCCACAGGGCTCGGTATTGGGACCAGTGTTGTTTGGGATATTCATTGCAGACATATCATTGGACATCAAGAGCAAGATCAGTCTGTTTGCTGATGATACCAAGGTAGGAGCAGTGGTGGATGACCTAGGGGGATGGCACGGGTTGCAGGATGATCTGGCAAAGCTTGAAACCTGGTCAGACACCTGGCAACTGGGGTTTAATGCCAAAAAGTGTAAGATGCTGCATTTTGGATGAAGAACCCAAGGAGGAGTTACCAGCTGGGGGGAGTGCAGTTAGCCCAGACAGAGGAGGAGAAGGATCTGGGTGTACTCATTACAGGGTCAATGAACAACTCGGCACAATGTAGGAAGGCAGCTGCAAAGGCCAACAAAATGCTGGGTTGCATTGCAAGGGGTATATTCTCAAGGAGGGAGGAGGTGATTCTGCCACTGTATAGGTCATTAGTTAGACCACACATGGAGTACTGTATGCAGTACTGGCACCCATATCTGAAGAGGGACATTAGGTTACTGGAGGGGGTGCAGCGCAGGGTGACAAAGATGATCAAGAGGCTAGGGGACTTTTCAGATGAGAGGAGGCTGAGGGAGTTCAACATGTACTCACTGGAGGAGAGGAGGGACGGGGGGACATGATTGAAACCTTTAAGTACATGAAAGGAATAAGCAAGACAGGCACAGAGGGGCTGTTCAAAGTAAGGGAGGGGAGGGACACCAGGGGCCATGATATGGACTGGAGGGAGGAAGGTTCGGGAGGGAGATGAGGAGACACTTTTTTACAGAGAGAGTGGTGGCTGGGTGGAATGCATTACCTGTAGAAGTGGTATCCAGTAGAACAGTGGACTGCTTTAAAGGGGGATGGGACAGGACAAGGGGAGGGTTAATGAAGGGAAAGGGTGGAAGGAAGGGGCAGCTGCAGAATAAGGGGTGCTAGCTGCACATTCGAGCAGACTTGATAAATGTCTAGGCCTTTATCTGCTGGCAAATTTCGTATGTTCATATCTGTTAGACTGATGACTGCCAGTTGTTCTGGCATGGTGAGCGCCTCACCTGCTGCTGTGGTTGTTATCAATAGTTTCTTCCTCTGTTCCTGCCTCCTCTTCTTCATGACCTTCCCCCTCCTCATCCTCCTCCTTCTATTTAATGTTCTGGGTATTGTGGGTTCATCTGATAAGGTTGTTCACCCCCTCTGCCCCTGTCCCTAAAAAAGGCCCACCTCTATTCTGATTTACTTCCACTTCACTGTCTGGATATGAATCAAAATTGGCTATCATGAATCTCTGGCCATCCTAACTGCAAAATGGTTCACATCTCTGTGTTGAATGCCAATTACAAATCTTTCCTTGAACATAATCTCATGCATCTCTATTCTGTTTCCCAAGTTTATACTGTTTAAATTCACTCTCATAACAGGTATTTATTTGTCCCTACACTTATTTATCAATGCACTGAATAAAAGAAGACTTGGTACAGGTAATCCTCTTTGGTTTTTTTTGTATTGTGATCCTATGCTACAGCGTGTTACAACAATGTTGAAATCTCTCCTGATTTCCTTGTTTGCTGACCCTTATTTACTGTAGAGGCGGAAGTTTTTAACAGCTTCTTTATGAATCTTGACAAATAAAAACCCCAACCAGTTGATCCTCTTCCCCCAAAGTGGTGTCATGATGAAACAGAAGCCCCTAACCCTCAAGTCTGCCTTAGGTTGATAAGGAAAACTGAGGTCCTAGCCCTCCTAAAATGTCTGAAACCAGACTCCTCCCCTGAATTTGATCAACTTGAGCCCACACTACTAAGAGTGGCTACCACAACAATTGCCCTTCCTGTTTTCATGTTAATAAATGAGTCCCTTATGGAAGGACCCATCTCTCTCACATAGAATGTGGCTATGGTGGTCCTCATTCACAAGGGTGGATCTTGAGGCAATGTGGAAAACTATAGACCCATATCAATCCTCTGCCCATTACCAAAGGTGCATGAAAGCTTGGTATTCAATCAGCTCCAGGACTACCTAGAGCAACATCACCTTCTCATAGATAATGAACATGGCTTTAGAAAATGCCATGGCACTGATACAGCACTTGTCAAATTTACAAGTGATGTATTGGGGGCAATAGATAAAGGGTCATTGATGGGGCCATATTCATTGACCTAACCAAGGCATTTGACCTTGTTAACCACAGAATGCTCCTTGGTAAACTAGAACTATTAGGTATCTGCACTCGCTGTCCTGGTTCTCTAACTACCTAGCTAGTAGATCCCAAAAGGTAAAATGGAAAGGGATCCACCCCGGCTGCCTTACAGTCACAGATGGAGTCCCCAAGGGCTCTATATTATGTCCCCTATTATTTTCCCTGTTTATCAATGATATAGGTCAAAAGTGTAATAATGGGAACCTACTACTATATGCTGATGACATTGTGGTATACTGGAGTAATCACAACCCCAGCACAATTACTGTTCATCTTTCCACCAGTCTAAATGCTCTAGAAAGATGGGTTGCTGTAATATGCTAGTGTTAAATGAGATAAAAACAAAGGCTGTGTTATTTGGACCAAATGATAGGCAAGAACAGGCAAAATCTGCTTCACCTACCTACTGTGGCAGGACTCCAGATATATGTGGCAGATAAGGTGAAATACCTAGGTGTTTACCTTGACCAAGAACTGACCTTCAAACCACATGTGGATCATATAACCAAGTCTATTCACCAGAAACTAAGCCTTCTCTATTGGTAGGCAACTCTCTGGCATCAGACTCAAAGACTCTTATTGCAAGGAGTACCCTACTGCCCACGTTGATCTATGGTGCCCCAGTGCTGCAATTTCTCAGGGAAGGTGAAACCCGCAAACTAAATGTCTTAGACAACAAAATTAGCTCACCACCGATGAGGCACCACTGTGAAGTTTTTTTAGAGCTTCACTGGTCTATGCTGGAGTCCAGACTCTCTTACCCTCTCCTTTGCCTCATCTGTAAACTCACTAAGATCTATACCCCCCCAATCTAGCAGGGCTATTGACCCCAAAGCCAATAGGGCATACCCATTGTTCAGCAAACGCCAACCTACTTGAGATACCATGGATACAAATCAACCCTGGAAAAAGATCCTTCACATACTCTGCCCACATTACTGATGTGCTCTCCCCAAAAATCTAATCAATGCCACTTCACTGGATGGGTTCAAGACCAGACTCAAAGTCTATATGCTAGAGTTTTGAGATTCTGAAGAAATATCATGATGGCAGCCATGCTGGGCCAGCCCTCCATAAGCCGTAGTTAAAGCTGCTTATTGTTTTTTGATTTTATGCTTTGTTTTATTATTTTTTTCTTTTTGTATGCCTTTCCTATGCCTTGTATGTTTTATTTAAGTGTCAGCCAGTCCGAGATATTGAGTGAGGAAGAAAGATTAGTTACATGACGGGAGTTTGGGAGTTTGTGAACTATCAGTACAACTTCTATATCGGACAGCAGCTTATCAAATTGTATCACTGTATTGTTGAGAATTAATCCTACCTGTGCTGCTTGAGCTGATGGAGATTTGAGGAGCCAGGTCACTGTTTGTTCCAAGGTGGATGTTGGACTTTCTGTGAGCATTTGCATCTGACCGTTGTCTTTACTGGAGGAACTGGTCAGGAAAAGTACTGGAGTGTAGTTGGGACGTGCTGCAGCTGGACTGTGCTGGTGAAGTCAAAGAACTGTGAGGATGCTGCCCTGAGTCTGGGGGTTCCATGGAGCATTAGAGAGTGGTGTTGAGTGAAGGATCCTCTGTGCTTTCCAGGGGGCAGTCATCCCATTCTGTGCCTGGGACCATGCAGGAGTTTCTGTGTCTGGCAGTTGGAGAGCTGGCAGGAGATTGGGGCTTCTTCTAAACCACCATGGGGGTCTGCTAGAAGGGCAGTTCACCTGGCAGCCTGTAGCCGTTGGTCATGGGAGGGGTGGGGATGCAGCTAGCTCCTGGTAGTGTAGCTGGTGGTGTCTGTATATCTCCCCAACTAGTACACTGTCTGGGTCCTTTACTGTTGGTTTCTCCCCTGCAAACTGGGATGTCGGCTTGCGGGGCTTAGTACTGCTTAATATCAGCACAATTGAAGTGAGTAAAGCGGAACCTGAGACTACTGAATTCCTTAGTGATGGATGCCATTTGGTGAAAGATCCTTACCTTTTGTTTGTTGTCCTGCTGCAAGCGAGGAGATGTTTGAATGTTATGATAGTGGACTGTCCTATTCACTACACTCTCCTTTAATTTTGATGATCTGTGGACTGAATTGTCGATGCTTGGTTTTGAGAACTATGTTCCTGGAAGTCGACATTTCACCTCCACCTTGTTTCTACTATTTGGCTTTGTACAGGTGGTAAGAGTGCCTAGCACACTAATTTTTACTATTCCTGAGTTACTGTTGATTCTTCTCCTACTATGTGAGAGGTGGTGCTGGGGTTGAACGGTTCTATGTCATAAGAGCGATTGCCAAAAGACGATCATCCTTATGGTGAGTGTACATTGTAGAAATTCAGTTTTGCCAATGTACACCCATAGCGCAAAACAAAACAGTGCAATGGACATGGAATTCTTATGTCATGTGGGGGTCTGCACCCCCTGCACCACCCTATACTTTTAGATTCTCAACCCAGGGGGTGCAAATTCTACAAAAAAAACACTACTCAGGCCGGGTGCAATAAAATACACCTGCTCCCAGACCCAAACCCAGCATCCTGGCCACCCCAGCCCACAACCCACCCACCATGCCATGGAGCCAGCTTTGCAGCTCGCCATGGCACCATCCCTGACAAATCCTCCCTCCCCTCCTGCCCCTTGCTCAGTGTGCTCACTCCTCTCCACACGCATGTACATACAGCAATATCCCATCACCATTCTCATACCCCCATCTGGTCACCTTCCCTATGCCATTGACCTGTCAACATGTGCCAAAAGTGGGTTGCTGTTTCAGTGGGTGCCCTTTTTCCAATAGCGCATGTCGATTTAAAACCAAAAAAGCCATGCACCCACATTACAATAAGAAAAGCAGACTTTCATTACTTCTGACCAATGTTAGAAATCGGCATCATACAAAATTGGATGAGCTGTAACTAATATTAAATAAAGAAGGGATAGACATTGCTGCAATTACAGAAACATGGTGGGGGAATTGTTAGATTGGAATACAATTATACTGGTGAATAACACTTATTTCAAAAATAGAACATCAAAAGTGGGGGTGGGGGGAGTAGCTCTATTTATAAAAAATAACATTATGTACAAACCAATCAAAGAATCACCTGATTACTCAGACAGTGAAATATTCTGGGTAGAATTATCAAGGGAACAACAGCAAAAATTATTGATAGGGCTATGTTACAGACCTCCTGACACTAACGTACTCGCACATCAAGACATATTAAACAGTATCAGTAATAAATCAGGTTACAATGAAATTATACTACTAGGGGACTTCAACCTTCCAGGAATAAACTGGAAGGTTGAATCTAGTTCCAGGAAGGAAATTCCAGGAAGGTACATCTAGTAATAACTTAGAGAACACATTTCTTGACATGTGTGATACAAATGTCTACATCAACTAATCACAGTACCAACTAGGAAAGGTAACATCCTAGACCTAATATTAACCGACATTCCTCACCAGATAAAAAATATTCAAACTAAAGATCTCTTACAAACCAGTGACCACAAAATAATAACCTTTGAAACCAAAATACTGCCAAAACCAGAATTAGGTATAACAATGTTTAAAAACTACAAGGCAAAATGTATTCAAATTAACAAAGAACTCCACACATTGAAATGGAGTAATGGATCCACATCCCCAGAAGAACTTTGGAACAGAATCAAAAATAAAATTATTTAACTTGAAGCAGAATAAATCCCTATCAAAATTACATAAAATAAGAAGGGTAAGACACCGATGAGGGTAACACCATACATATAGCAGCTAATAGCAAAAAAAAGAAGAACCTACAGAGTATTAATTAGGGATAACAATGATTATAACACATACAAATACAAGTCTATTCTAAAAAAATGCAAAAAGAGTATAAGAGCTGAAAATAAAAGCTGGAATTCAGACTAGCCTACAGGAAGGACAGTGGTAAGAGTTTCTATTCATACATAAATAACAAAAAGCAAGCTATAAAAACCATTGACCCCCCAGCAGTTGAATAAAAAGAATTGGCAACTCCATATGAAACGTCAGAGGAATTTAACAAATATTTGTTTTCAGTATTTAACCCAATAACTCTTAATAAAAAATATACTGACAATACTTCAAATAACCAACATGAGAATCTTACTGAGATTACAAAACAGGACATAAAGAACAAAGTAGAAAAAATAAATATAAACAAATCCCTGGGTCCTAGCAAACTACACTCAAGACTCCTTAAAAAAAATTATAGGATGGCTAGTCGAACCCCTGCATAAAATGTTCAATCTGTCCCTTTTATCAGGGAGTATACCAACAGACTGGAAAACCGCAGTTGCCACCCCAATCTTCAAAAAAGGAAATGCAGGAGAAATATCACATTATAGACCAATCAGTCTTACAAGTATACTGGGTAAGATCTTTGAATCCCTACTTAAACAAAAACCTGAGGAAGACATGGAGATAAAAAATATAAAAGACCCTTCCCAACACGGTTTTAAAAAACAGAGGTCTTGTTTAACAAGTAATCTGGTATTCTATGAAAAGGTCAGTAAACTATTGGATGACAAAGGCCCTGTAGACATTGTGTACTTGGATTTCTGCAAAGCATTTGACAAAGTCCCCCATACAACCTTAACTGCAAAAATGCACAAATGGGAATAAACTGCACAACTGTAAACTGGGTGGAAGAATGGCTGAGAAACCGCACACAGAGAGTATGAATTAGAAGACACATGTCAAGCACAGGTCTAGTCACCAGCAGTGTGCCACAGGGACCTGTTTTAGGCCCCACCCTCTGTTCTGTTTTTATATCTGATCTGACTGCAAACATTAAGAGCTTTGCTATAAAGTTCGCAGATGACACCAAAATCGTGGCCCAAGTAAAAACCTATGATGATATACTAATAATTCAGAAGGATATCAAAACACTCAAAAATTGGGTAAAACAAAATGACATGACATATAACACCAGTAAATGTGTCGTGATGCATTTAGGAGACACAAACAAAAAACAACAACACTTGCTGAATGGCTGCCATCTGAATACAGTAGTGGAGGAAAAAGACCTTGGCATTATCATTAGATCAGATTTATCATTTGGAAACCACTGTAAACAAGTAACCAATAGGGTCACCAGAATAATAGGCTGTGTTAAAAGATCATTCATTTCTAGAAACAGAGGATGTATCCTTCCCATCTGCAGAGCCTATATAAGACCACATCTGAACTACTGTTTATCCATGTTGAACCCTTACTTGAGAAGGGATGTAAATAGGTTGGAGGGGGTGCAGTGGAGAATAACAAGGATGATCAATAATATGCATAATAAAAACTATGATATGAGACTCAAAGAATTAAACTTATATCCACTAGAGCTGTGGAGAACCAGAGGTGACCTATTGCTAATGTTTAAAATATCAAAAGACCCTGAACTAGTGACTGACCTAGGCATGATATATAACATCCAGGATTGTAACCTAAGAAGTCATACACACCAATTAACACTTACCTATCCCAAAAAGGATAACAGATGCTTTTTCTTTACCCAAAGAATAATTCCAGTATGGAACTCACTCTCAAAATCCATAGTGGACACAAATAGCCCTGAGACATTCAAAAACAACATTGACAACTTTCTACTAAACTGTGGGTGATTCACCAGCTTGCTGGAGATGTGCTCATATGGGCCATGGCCTTCTGTACATCTATCATTTCCTAGTATAAGATGCGAGTATGTCACAGGATACTGGTTGAACTACTGTTGGGCCATTAAACCTGAGTGGTGGGAGCTCTCCGGTCTCAGAACTCAAGTTAGACTGATATACTGTGACTGGTGTTCCTCTTGTCCCTTAATTATGTCCTGCAGTTACAAGGAACTGGCAACTTTGTACAATTTTACATTTTTAATTTTTGTTTGTAGTACTGTGTTGAGTGTGGCTGTGGAGTGTATGAGTGTTTGTGCGAGAGGGTGTGTAGATTAAATTGATTTTATAGGTTAGATTGGGTGGTTATTGTAGATTTTATTAGCAGCTTTTGCTGACGTGGAGCAGGCGCTACTCCCCTTCTGAGCTTCGGGACCTCCGCCCTTTAGTTGTCCTCCTCTGCCAGTGGCAGTCTATGGATTCTGCAGGGCATTGGAAATAGTAGGTAGGAGGTGCAGGGGGGTTGGGGGCCCTGAACCTCGGGGGGGTGAGCTGGGTGGCCAGATTGGGGTAGTTAAGACCAGAAGATGCCTTGGGGCAAAATGGGTCCCAGAACATGATTCTCCATATCTGGTTCCCACACCCAAGGGTTCCAGTGTTTCTGGACCAGTAGTCTGACTGGCCCCCAAATCTCATCCGACTCGATCGGTGTTGTGCAATGCCAGATCTATTAGGAACAAGACGGCTATTATAATTGATCTTTTTGGGACAGCAGACCTGGCTTGCATCACTTAGACCTGGCTGGATGAGAATGCAGGACTACCCATCTTGGAGGTGGCTATTCCTTCTGGGTTCTCGGTGATACATCGTCTGAGACAGGACCGCATGGGAGGGGGTGTAGCCATTTGTTTTAAATTGGAATTAGGCTTTGTAGAGGTGTCAATTGAGGAATACAGATCAACTGAGTGTACTGTGGTTGCAGGTGTGGGGTGTAGGATCATTCTCATCTACTGTCCATCTGGGGGTGAGAAATTGTTCCTACAGGAGGTCATAGACTTTGTTGTCGACATGGTGGTGGAGTCACCTAGGTTGATGGTGCTGGGTGACTTCAACGTCTGGGTCGACAACAAACTCTCACAATTTGGTCAGGACTTCCTTCAACTTATGAATTCATTGGGCTTCACACAGGTAGTTGCCTCCTCCAATCCATAATCAGGGTCACTCACTTGACCTGGTTTTCCTTCTGGGGATGGAGACCTGCGACTTGGTGGTGGAACCAGTTGGTTGATCCTATCACCACACTATAAGGTTCAATTTCTGGGCTCCCCCTATAGGTCTGCCCCTGTGGAGATGGTCAGATACTGCCCTTTGAGGGATGTGACCTCTGATGGCCTTTTGGTGGTATTAGACCTATCAGGATTGCCGGGTGCAAGCGAGGTCCAGAGAACCTGGTTCAGGTCTATAATAATGCTGTGACCGGAGCTCTGGACTCTATCGCTCCAGTTGGTGTTCATCCTCTCACTCTTCGCCAGCAGTCCCCTTGGTTTGATGGAACCTTGAGGGAGTTGAGATGAGTTGGACGAAGGTTAGAGGGCACTGGCGGAGATCTGCCCTTGATGCCGACCGCCTTAGATTGATGGAATATTATCATGACTATCAATCAGCAATCACTCATAAGAAGGCAGAGTTCCTGTTCAGGGAGATTGTTGTAGCTCAGAATTGACCAACTCAGCTCTTTCAAACTATGGACACGTTATGAAATCCAACCTGTCTGCAAGTTCGAAGTGCATTTTCACAAGGTAAGTGTAATAAGTTCACTCAATTCTTTGCTGCTAAGGTGGCCAACATCAGGGCCGAGATTCGATCAGCGTGCTCTATGGGGGTTGTTAGTGGTCGGTGCTTGATTACTATTACTTGGTTCTCTTGGGAATACTTCGACCAGCTGGAAATCATGGATATCATGTGGATTGCCCAGAGTATGCAGCCAGCTTGCTGTAGCTTGGACTAGGGCCCAACTCACCTCATAATGGGGTGTGTGGATACCATTGGCCCTGTCCTTGCAGAGATTGTTTGGTGCTCTTTAGAGTCGGGTGAGTTCTCGAACTCCCTGAATGAGGCAGTGGTGACACTGCTCCTTAAGAAATCTTCTCTTGACCCAAACTGTCCTGCTAACTATAGGCCAATCTCTAACCTTCCCTTTGTAGGGAAGGTGATTGAAAAAGTAGTTGCACTGCAGCTGGAGAACCATCTTACCATCCATGATATTTATGATCCTCTCCTGTCCGGTTTTCGGAAGAGGCATAGTACTGAGATTGCTCTGGTTCGGGTGCTCAATTATCTCCTGATGGCAAGAGATTAAAAGCACTGTTCCATCTTGGTGCTTCTTGATCTCTCTTCAGCCTTTGACACCGTGGACCATGGGGAATTGCTGGAGTGCTTGAGGGGTATCTGTGGCCTGTCAGGGATGGTCCTCATACAGTTTCAATCCTTCCTCATTGGCAGGTCTCAGAGGGTGGTGTCTGGGATGTATTCCTTGGACTCATTCTCTCTGTCATGTGGGGTGCCTCAGGGCTCTGTGCTGTCCCCAACTATGCTGCCATTGCGAGTCATTATGAGATGGTATGGACTGAGGTTTCATTGTTATGCAGATGATACCCAGCTCTACCAGTCTTTTGTGCCTGACCAGGATAGTGTGGTCTCAGTCTTTAATAGCTGCCTCGCAGAAATCAAGGACTGGATAAAGACCAGCTGGCTGAAGTTGAATTCCAATAAGACTGAGGTGTTGGTGGTAGATCCAGGTCACAAAACAGAGGGGTCAGTGGCAGGGTCTCCCTCGTGGCTTTGGCATAGGGGTAACCAGCTGCCTTCCTCTGAATGGGTGCAAAACCTGTGGGTGATTCTTGACAATGGGCTGACAATGCATTTGCAGGTGTTGGCAATAGTCAAGTCCTCTTTTTGTCATCTGAGGAGACCGGGTTAAGCATCTTGTTCCATCTAGTGACCTTCCAACGTTGATCCACACCTTTGTGACCTCACGCCTGGACTACTGTAACTCCCTTTACCTAGGGCTTCCAGGGGTTGATATCTGCCACTTGCAGCTAGTGCAGAACACAGCGGCATGTTTGTTGATGGGAGTTCCTTGCTTGAACCACATCTCTCCTGTGCTGCATGAACTGCACTGGCTGCCTGTACAGTGACGGATCCCCATCAAGGTCAGTCTTCTGACCTACAAGGCCCTACATGGACAGAGTCCAGTCTACCTGCAAGAGCCCCTGAACCCTTACTGCCCCAGCGGATCACTCCACTCAGCTGAAGAGGGGTTGTTAGAGGTTCCCAGGGTATGGTTGAAAACTTCTGGATCACAAGCCTCTATGTACGCAGCTCCCACCCTGTGGAATTCTTTACCTCATCAGATTCAAGAGTGCCAGACCATGGAGAGCTTTAAGATGGCCTTAAAGATCCATTTGTTCCATCTTGCTTTTGGGGACTTTATGTAGTAAACTGTTTTAAAGTATATTGGTATGAAGTCTGGAATTGCATTGTTGTTTATCATTCTATCGGTTTTAATGTTTTTTTAATCGAAAACTTGTACAGTGCTTTGTTTTTTTTTGAATTGCACTATAGAAATAAAGATTATTATTATTAGTATAGAATGCTACCATTGCAGCTGTTACCACTGAACCTAGTAACTTGGTGCTCCGCAACCCATTATACCCGATGTACAGTACATTTGTATTACATCTTAGCATGTACTGTAATCTAGCTGTGTAACTGTGATTTCCTTATTTATTGTTATCTTGTTGCTAAAGTGTTATACCTATTAGCAATTAATTTCCTCTGTACCTGTACATGACTGACTGTCCATCGTTGATTTCATCTCTCTGTTTTCTGTTACACATGCAAACTTGGTTACTAAGTAGCCTAATTGTGTTAACTAAATGCTCCTATGTAGCTGTATATAAGTTGTGCTATCAATTATGTCCTGCCTCTTTTATGACTTAATGTACCTGTTATGACTGTATATAATTAATTCTGGGTCACCCCTGAAAAAGGGACCTCTGGTCTCAGTGGGCTCACCTGGTTACCAAAATACCATAAATAAATAAATAAATAAATAAAATAAGATGGTCACACATGATAACTTTTTTGTTTGTATACAGAGGGTTACACTTCTCATTGCATCCCCTGACCACTGAGTGCTATTGCTAGTATATTTTTAAAGGTTAGAGGGAGTTGTGCTGAACAAATGTATAATATATGGATTCTTAAAATAATACCCCCAAAAACCATACAAAAAAATCCTTGTAATAGAGTAGTTAGTCCCGTAATACTATACTTCCGGCCCAATAATACTATACTTCCGGTCCCTGTAATACTATCGTTGGGACTACCTGACGTGACTACTGTATGAACCGTGTGTTTTTTTGTTTCTTGTTTTTCCCTCTGAAAAAAGCGGGAATGGATCGGGAGCTGGGGGTGTGTGCAAATGAGAAGCGAGGAACACTCTGAGTCTGACGAACTCTGCCGCAGCAGCACAAGTAAGAACTTAGAAATTCCTCACATCCATATATTACAAAAAATATCAAATAGGTTCTGGTGTTTCAAGGCAGAAATTCCATCTCAAGATTCTGGGGACACAAGAAACCTCGCAAGCTTCGCTCTCGAGGGTTTCTGTGTCCCAGAACCTCTTGATGGAATTACTGCCTTGTAATACTCCAGAACCTATCTATTCTTCTATTTATAATTACCCTCCTGTTTTCTTTCTTAGTACAATAAATCTGTCTGCTATTTCACAGTAATCTCTTGGTGCAGGGACTGCATTCATCTTTATAGCAAATAAGATTGGAGGTTCCATGAGGAGAATGAAAAAGCACATCTTTGGGAGTTTATTTTAGCTGTGTAAATGCTATGGGAGGTTGGCAATGAAGAAAACAAGGTATGCATTTCCATAACTTGAAGTGATCATAATGACCCCAAGGCTGTGTGTGTGTGTGTGGGGGGACAGACTGCACCCATGATCCCTTTCCCATGTGAGATATGATACAGACATTTCAAAGTTAGTCAAATAAGACCATCAACATTAGCAGGTCTTTTCAAGAAGCTGCCTCTGTTTATTTGGAAATGTGAAACACAACCCCTTTGCCTCCACACAGTGTTAAAACTGGAGTGATCTCTGCAGTTGTGTAAAAATAAAAACGAAGTGTGCTAATTGTCTGAGTATTTGTTTTAAGACCTACTTGATTCCTGTGTCTTTTTTAATACATGCACTTCAGTTTATGCAACATTGGCAAATTTTAACATTGAAAGTAAAAAATAAACTAATGCAGTCAGGCAGCATTTGGTATCAGTCCAGTTTTGGTTGTGATCTTCAGTTTTGTTTTAGGCACCTATGATTAAAGAGAGACTGTCAGCTAACATAGATTGTTTCTTTTTCTCCAAACCCAATAAAAACAAAGCGTGAAATCAAGACAGTTTGGTATATTATGTAACAGTCTACATTTTTAAGCCACACCACCCTGAATAGTGAATTCTATCATTTGAAATGTTTAGGGGCAGGTCACCCAAAATCTGTAGCTTGGCTTTTCTATGTGCTCATCTCCTCTGTAACTGTGATGCTGAGCAGTAGCTAGAGACAAGCAAGCACAATCTCATTAGTGTGAGCAAATAGCAGTGGATGCGCTCACAGACATCCACATGCCAGCACTCCACTGTCAGTCAATGCTCTTCTCGCAAGTGACTGCTAAATGCAAAGGAGGTTCTTATGACCTGTGAAGTGCATATATACTGGTGTTTGTAAATATGTATCTATGTAAATATTTTAATTATATCAGTTATGCATTTCATTCATAGGGTCCTTATGCCCCCTATCCTCTCTGTTTTCCTTCTCCTTTTTGGCTTGATATGTAATTTGTAAGCACATTCTCATGTTTGGTACTAAAACATTTTTAGTAAAGCTTGATTGTTGTATTTTGAATATGTATTATCTTACAGTCTTGTGTAGACCGATTGATTGCTTGATGCTTTTTTCTATGGAGCTGGGCTGATTTGTTCACTACCTATTTCAAATTTTGATAGCCATTGGCTCTCTTATGAACATATGAACATACGAAATTGCAGGCAGAAAGAGACCTCATTAGTCTATCAAGTCTGCATGAGTATGCAGCTCAGTTTAATACTCTGGAGCTCCTCCCCCCATTCTTTCCAGGAGTCGTCCTCCCCCTCCCCCTTTCCTCCTTCACCCTCCCATTCTAATTCTCTTATTTACTCCCCCCACCTTTGAAACTTCCCACTGTTTCTGCTGATAGCACCTCCTCCAGCAGCTCATTCCACCTGGACACCACTTTTTCTGTGAAAAGTGCCTTCTCAATTCCTTCGTTAATCTGCCCTCCACTAGTTTCAGACTATACCCCTTTGTTGTCCCTTCCCCCTTCAAATTGAAGATGCCTTCTTTTCCAACCCTGTATATACCCTTCAGGTACTTGAAGGTTTCTATCATATCCCACCTCTCCCTTCTGTCCTCATAGGAATACATGTTGAGCTCCCATAGCTTCTTGTCATACGGTTTGTCCCCCATTCCCTGGATCATCTTGGTTGCCCTCCTCTGAACCCCTTCTAGTAGCCTGATATCCTTTCTTAAATAAGGGCACCAGAACTGTACACTGTACTCCAAGTGTGGTTTCACCAGTGACCTTTACAATTGCAGAATAACTTCTTCCCTCCTAGAGGTGATTCCTCTGGCGATACAGCCCAGCATTTAATTTGATTTGGCTGCCGTCTTTTGGCACTGCACAAAGTGTTTCATGTGGCCCCTGACTAACACATCCAGATCTTTTTCCTCCTGAGATTGTCACCTGTACGCCACCCAGACAATAGCTGACCCCTGGGTTCCTAGATCCAAGGTGCATGACCTGGCATTTCTTAGCATTGAATCCCAACTGCCAGATGCCTGACCACCATTTCTCTAGCTTAGCCAAATGTTCCCTGAGCTCTTGTCTCCCCTCCTCTGTGTCCACCCTCCCAAAGAGCTTAGCATTGTCTGCAAAAAGGCAGATTTTACTTTTGACCCCATCTGTTATATCACCAATAAAAGTGTTGAATAGCACCAGTCTGAGTACTGAGACCTGCAGGACCCAGCTGGTGACAGGTCTAGGTTTGTATAGGACCCTGACTAGCACTACTCTCTGGTTTCTGCCAAATAGCTAGCTCCTGACCCACCCCAGCAGCTTGTCCCTGATTCCTAGGTTACTTAGTTTGCTAATCAACCTGCCATTGGACATGGAATCAAATGCCTTGCTGAAGTCCAGGTAAAGGGCATCCACCACCTGACCCCTTCCTAAAGACCTCATGACCCAGTCATAAAAATCTATTATGTTGGTTTGGCAAGATCGTCCCCTAACAAACCCATGCTACCTATCATCCTGGAGACAATTTATCTCTAGGAAGGTATATAGCCCTTCCATTTGAATGGTCTCCATTAACTTGCCTACTATGGATGTTAGACTGACTGGCCTGTACTTCCCCAGCTCATCTCTGGGACCTCTCCTGTGGAGTGGAACCACATGTGCCATCCTCCAGTCCTGCAGCATGAACCTTCTCCAGCAAAGTGTTAAACAGGTCTGCCAGTGGAGCAGCCAGTACTTCCGCCAGTTCACTCAGGACCCTTGGGTGCACTCCATCTGGACCTTGTGCCTTGTCCACCTAAATGACTCTAAGACCCCTGAAGACCATGTTCACTACAGTCACCCTATCAGTTTTGTCCCCACCGCTCAGTCCTCTCCCATCTTTCCCCTGTGACATAGGTCTGTCCTTCTCCCTAGTGAAGACAGAGCTAAAGTACTCATTTAGTGCCTCCTCCTGATCTTCACTATTTTCCACCCATCTCCCCTCCCTCTTTATCCTGACAATCCTATCCCCACTGTTTCTTCTTTCCTTTATGTATCTGAAAAAGTTGTTTTCCACTCTGAGTACATGACCCTGTCCTCCTCCCTCAAAGTATGCTTGTACTTCTGGAAGGCTGCCTCTTCTCCCTCATCTTCTCTACCACATTCCTGTTGAGCTAGCTAGGTCTCTTGGTCCTGGAATTCTTATTTTGAGTCCTCGTGCAAGTGTCTGTGGCCTCATGTATCCCCTTTTTAATGATGGACCATTTCTGTTCCGTATCCATCTCTGGTCTGAGCTTTGCAAAGTGCCCAACTAGTATGTCCCCATCTTACCAATGTCTGCCCTTTTAAAGTCTACCACTCTCATTTTGATCTTGGCTGCTTCTTTACCCATATTGATGTTAAACCACACCGAGCGGTGGTCACTCCCTGCAAGGGGGTCCCTCGCTTCTACTTCCTGGACCAATTCACCATCTGATAACACTAGAACCAGAATGGTCTCATCCCTGGTTGGCTCTGTGACCCCTGCTCCAGGAAACACTCCTGGAAAGTATCCAGGAGGACCTGTTCCCTGGAACAGGAGGTAGACAGGTTGCTCTGGTCCACTCCAGGTAGGTTGAAGTCACCTGTTATGACCATGTTACCTCTCCTTCCTACCTTCCTAATCTGGTCACCTAGCTCCCTGTCCAGCTTCATGCCCTGTGAGGGTGGTCTGTAGACCACTCCTAATCGAATACTTCTCCCTTTGGCATTCTGGAGCATTATCCTTAAGGCTTCTGTCCCATCATCTTCATCATCCTCCCTGGTGCATATGATCCCTTCCCATTTATATAAAGCCACACCTCCACAACTCGCCTTCTCTCTGTCTCTCCAGTATAATCTGAAACCAGAGACCACTTTGCTTCTGCTATCAGTGCCTGCAGATCTGCTGACTTGTTAGCCAGACTTTTTGCATTCAGGGACACCATCTTCTAGTATGTTCCCTGTACCTCTTCACTCCTTGACATTCCACTGTGCCTGTCTCCCTTCTGTGGTCCTTCTATCCCCTCCATTCCCCTTCCCTTCCTTGTGTTTACCTACGAAGGTGGGGATTACTTAATCTAATAAAATAAAAAGGTCTCTTTCAGTGGTAGCACTATCGCCTTGATAAAGCGCCTGTTATTGGGGTAGAACATTGATGGCTGGTGTTATAGAGTGCTGTGCTGTAATTTTCACTGTGAGATCTTATCACATATTAGAAAATGGGAAAACACAATTCTTATTCCTGACTGGGTGAGACACTCGACTAGATAGGCATCTATCAATCAACAATGCCCACCTTAAATGAGTGTCTGCCCGTGTTGCCCAATAAAAAAACAGAAATCAATGTGGCACCTGCATCGCTTTGTCTACATTGTGAACATTCGTGTGTCAAGCCATAACACGGAAGCGGGAGATTTAAACGCAACCGCAGAATAAAGTGAAAAAATGTCAGACGTCTCAATACATTTTGGCATAGTCATCTTACCAGGACTCAGGCAAATGTTGTCAGACATAGAAGACAACATTTTTTACGAGTCTCCTCCAAAAATAACCAAAGCAAGTGCTGCCGAACCACCAGAAAGCGCAATACAGTCCGGGCAATCACAAGAAAACAGTACGGCAATACAAACAGCCCACGAGCCCAACAATACCGACCAGGTCAGTGGAAAAAAAAAACTGTTATATTTACACATTAAAGCACTAAATGACCTCTTCTCACTTTCTGAGTTTTTTTGGAAGTGGGGTTAGGAGGTTGGCAGGTCCCCTAAAGCCTACATTGCATACACTTCATGCCCCCTCTGAACCATCAGTCATTCAAAAAAATACCATTCCTTCCTCGAGTACAGCTCATTTGCTTCCTTCATGACTCCTTGTACCAATAAAACACCACAAAGTGAATAACTCCTCTCATCCACCTACCACTATTTCTTCATCCGTATAATGACCCGGTGTTTCAGTCAGCGTTCCCACTTTTCATTGTTCTGTACCTCACCTTACTGTCTTCATAATCCTTGAAAACACATCACCAATTTCTAACCCCATTTATTCAGTAACACAAATCACAACTGCCTCCCCAAGTCTACATGTTTTGACAGCTTTTCGACTCTATTTTTTGTCAAAAACACCAATTACTTGCCCATCCCTTTCATTTTATTACCAGTTTTGTCCTGTCCAAATGTACCTTGCTATTTCTGTTATACTTCTGATTCTGTTGCTCCACCTACCATGGCAAGAGATCATCAAAAGAAAATACCTCCCTTTCAGACAGCCCTGTATCTCCACAAAGCATAAATAAATACTCGATCCCCACACATACTCTATTCCCTATGTGCTTCTTATCATTTTCAAAACCATGCCCTCCACATCTGTTAAAAGCACACACTGTATCCATTTTCTGTTCCCAAATAAATTGCACACTATGAGCTGCAACCATGCAGACCTCGGTTTGAATCCCACATACTCCACTTGTACACTATGTGACACTAATCAAGTCATTTAAATTCCCCTATACTCCCAACTCACACATACATAAAATAAAATTTCAACTTTCTGTGCTACACCACCTGTGAGCTCCTCACTCACTGTCACAATGCACATGTAATATTACAACTATATCCACTTTCAAAGCAATTAATTGTTGTACTAAATTTCATTTTCTCTTCACAGACAGTGCACGATGCCCCACAAGAACAGGACATAACAGAACTACCAGATACAGAAAACATTCTACTCAATATACCACAAACAAAACCCATACCTACAGAAGACAATAAACCAGAAAACAAACAGCAAACATACCACACCACAGAAACTAGGCACACCAACGAAAATCAAACTATAAACACGCATCTAGAAAAAGAGCATTTCTGCACGATTGCTGCAGAAGAACTTAACACCATTGAAGCTGAGCGTGAAGAGGCTAATGCAAGAAAAAACACAAATTGGGCTCTCAAAGTATTCAATGAATGGGCCATCAGTAGAAATATAACCCTACATTGGGAAACTGACACCTTAGAAGCTATCAACAAAGTGCTGCATCAGTTTTATGCAGAAGTGAGAATAAGCACTGGACAGCAGTACTCAATCTCAGGCTACTGTTCCCTTCATGCAGGACTAAACATACACATTAATAGCCAAGATATCGGAAGAAATGTCAGCCTAATCAGCGACTCAACCTTCTGCTTATCAAACAATGTCCTAACCTCTGTCCTGAAAAACCTTTGCAAAGAACAAAAGGACTATGCCACCCACCACCCTCCACTGACTGAACTAGACCTGCAAAAGCTGTGAACCTCACTAGTATTAAGCACTGACACTGCTCCAGGCTTCCTCAGAAAATTATGGTTTGACATACAAATACCTATGGTCAGACGAGGCCAAGAAGGTCTACGAGAACTAACACCTACCTCATTCCAAATAAACACATATGAAAATGGATTAAATTATGTTTTCCTAAATCACAATGAACCAACAAAAAACCATAAGAATCCAACCAAAACTGACAGAGACAAAAATAGAGGATTTATATATGAAGACCCACAAAATCCACTTTGCCCAGTTAAGTAATTTCAAAAATACTTAGCTAAACTACCCCCTACTGCAACAGCTTTTTACTGCCATCCCCTCAAACAACCACAAGCCATACTGGATACTCTCCCACATTGGTACTCCTAGGCACCACTTGGTAAAAACTACCTAGGAACTATGATGTCAAGACTCTGTGATGAAGCTCAGCTCACCTAAATATATACCAACCACAGTATAAGAGCCACTGCAGTCCAACTACTGTCTAATGCAGGCTTAAGTAGCAGAGAAATAACTAGTGTAACAGAACACAAATCAGAAACAAGTCTAGCCAACTACTGGGCACCAAGACAGCAAGACAGACAACAGTGGAGTAAAATACTAGGAGGCCAAAATCCAGAAGCTGACAAGCAAACTGAAACCAAAATCAATGGACCAGCATGTCACCATAACAACACCACTGCAGAAACAGCAGCAGCACCTCCTACTCCATTAACCAACTTCACACCAAGCAACTGCGCCTTCAATTCACCTATTGAGTTAATAACATACAACAAATGACTTCAACAAAAATGAACAACCCTTTCGATACATTATTTTACCAGGGACTATTTTTTTTTCTCCCACAGTTGTATTGTTTAAAAAAATAAATTCCTCACTATTTAAATCACTAAACTTTGCGTCTGTCTCATTCTTTATAAACATAACCAATTTTCTAAGCACAATAATACCCTTCAGGGTGGGCGGTATTGGGCTATACCCACCCTTCCAGGGGATATAAGGCCCTCCACCTGTGGCGTCAGGCCTCACTACACCCCTGGGCAGGCAGGTACAGCCCAATACCACCCACCCTGTTGGGAATTATTCCTTGCTTAAGTGATTGGACTCTTTTTGCTGACTACATGGGTGCCCAGCTCTTACTTTTTTGTGGCTACTCTGCTAAATGGAAAGTAAAAGAGAATCTGAGGTGAAGCTTATTTAAATGACAGAAACAGCATCTATTTTCTCACAGTAAATATGTTTACACTGTCACCCAATGCCATTTCAGGCACTCTGTTATAAACAGGCCACATTTCAAACTGCAACTGCTGTTACAGTCAATGTCGTGTATGTGTGGTCTCTGTGATATTTGCCACTGTTTCTCACAATATAAGGCTTTGATAACACTAATGCTGTTTTGCCACTGTGCATTAAATGTAAAACACAGTAAAAGATCAGACAAGCCAGATTGCAGCTTGTCTGCAAAATAATCTCTGTCATTGTCTCAGAGCATGAAAAACTGTCACAGTGGCATATGATGCTGCATAATGCTCATGAAATGGATGCTAATCTATGTAGTACATTTTTTTTTCTTTACATGTTAGCCACATCTTGCTTCTATGCCATCTTCCCTCTGAATGCATGATGGGGTCACTTCATGCATAAGACAACTGAGTGGCTGCCAATTTCAATAGCCCTCCAAAAGCCATTAAAAACTTTAAAACATCACCCCCCTCTACCTTGGCTACCATGGGCAGCAGTGCAGCAGGAAGGAAGGAATCTTCATTCTTCCTTGTTAACAGACCTTTGTCAGTAGACTACACATCTGCGATTGTGTGTATTTATGTGTTCTGTACTGGACCTACATTGTTGCTTCTCTTTTGAGGCAGAGTTTGTTAAAGTAGCTGTTTAAATTTTGTTATACTTGCACATCTGCACTGCAAATAAATAACAGACAGCAATCCTCATGGTTTCCAGTAGATCCAACTCTTTTGATATTATTTATGTTTTTTCTTGTTTTTTCAAATTGAGAAAAATTGCAAGATGCAATGCAATCCAATGTTTACTAGTGCAACACTGAATTGTCAGTGTTGTATCTTGTTACAAAAGGCTTGATGTGGGTCACAGAATATCTGATCTTGTAACAGAACAGCAACGGCATAAGTATGAGCAGTTGGCATCATGGCATTGAGGCACAGGTCGGGAAGCATAAGCAAACCAGGAGAAGTCATAACATTCACAAGTAGCATTTTATTATCAATAACAATAAAATAAACAAATAAAATTGTGAAGGATAGCTCTTATACAGGCAGTTCAAACAAAACAAAGTCCTTCATCTAAGGGTATCTCTAATTCTCATTCTCTCTCTCTCTCTCTCTCTCTCCCTCTCTCTAAACAAAAATTTTTCTCTTTTATAAGATGTTTTCACCTGGCAATTAAAATTCTGCATCCTCTTCTCGTTAAACCATATCTCCTTTTTTCACACAAAATGTATCAACTTTGTCAGTTTCTTTCCAGTGACCAGTACATCATTCTTTAGCAAGGGCAGCCAAATAAGACAATCTGGCCAGAGCCAGTTTACCGGCTGACAGCTCTGTAAACAAGCTTGTGGAAGGTCTAAATGTTTCTTAAGGTCAATCCCCTGTCTTCCAGCTTGTTATTTTTTCTAACAAACACCAAACAGCTTTCTGCAATTCTTTTCAACAATATAACTACATACATTTGTAAACCAAGGGATCCCAGTTTCACATACAGATTCAGATATATATCAACTACAGAGAAGCAACAAGAGAAAGAAAGAACAGAAACAGCAAGTGAAGGAAGAGAGATAATGGGGGACATTGTGTGACCCTTGGAAGACCCAGTTCTGAGGTTTCTCTAGGAAAATTTGATTGCACAGCCAGACAGGCAAGAAACAGATAAGTGACACAATAGGAGAAGACAGAAAAATAGATCCTTGCTTTTAATTCTCCCTGTATAACAAATAGGACAATGCCCAACCCTGTCACATATAATTATAACTTTTATCTTCTCCACAAGTTGCAAAACTCAGTGCACATCACACTGAACATGGGAGCTCTGTGTCTCAACAGGAAATGGGATCTTAAAGCAAGATTGTGAAGGTTTACCTATGCCAATGCGACAACAATGTTGTTGAGGTTCAACATAGTGACATCCCCAATGTCGACAGGCAAAAATTTCACCTTTCAGACATCGGTCTGTTATTCTGTCAGAGGTCTGCACCCCCGTGACCCCCCTTTCTATAGACTGTTAACTCTGAGTCAGAGTTAACTCAAAGGGGGGGGAAGGGTGAAATTTCACCGGCAGGTCCTCCACAGTGACATTTTCGAAACTTGTCGTAAATGTCGCTGGGGGGGATTTCGCCAATGGGGTTTCGCTCTTCCATCAGTGTACCAATTAGAAATAGTGGAGAAATGCTAGTGCAGAGTGACCAGAATATTTTGGTGTATGATTACATTTTAACTTATTATAATGAAATTTCTAGTCATGGTGGACATAGTGAATAGAACCCCAAGAAATAATTATTGCTTTCACATCATGAAATGGCCTTGGAAAAGGACATAGATTTACAACCCCATTATATTCCTTATGGTCTGACATTGTTCTGTGGGAGTCTGGTGAGGGGTGGTGATATAGGGTAATTACAGGTTTATTGCACTTAAAAATTCAGGGTGGGGGCATACTTGCTGTAACAAAAAAACATCTCATTCTGAATCAGGCACACATCCATGAATACGAAGACACAGTACCAATAACCAAATACCATTCCCTAGACACACCCTTCTTAGGGTAATAATTAAAATAAAATAGAGGGTGCAAACGCTTAACAATGAATAAAAGAGGGGATGAAACCCTTGAGGTATTTCACCTACTCACTATCGTTCTGTGAGTGTGTGGGGAAGGGGAATCAAGCCTGTGGCTCATTTTTACAGTACATCCTTACACAATAACCTCCTGGTTACGCTGTTTTCCTCTAGTTTGTCTGTGGTATGTGGATACCTTGTAATATCCCTTCTTGTAGTATAGCTGCAGCATTACTACAAAGTCTAGTTACCTTTCATTAACAAAATAATTTTGTTCTTACTTAGATTTAGAGAGAATAGTAGCTTTGCGCCTAGCTCTAGGCCTGGGTTATCTGAGTCATCTCCTGTCTCCTTATTGCGCTGCTTGCCCTGTCTGCTCCTCTGAGATGATCCTTCTACTGGTGTTCAGGGCCAGACTTAAGACATCTGGAGACCACACTTTTGATGTGGCTAGTCCAGCCCTGAAAAACTTATTTCCCAGATCTCTGAGGGAGGTTCTCTCAGTTTAGGCATTTAAAGAGCACCTTTCCTGGTCATGGAATAAAATACACAACAGGAGCCTTACCTGACCCAAAGTTAAGTGGTACAGATTTGAGAGGGATGGGATCATAATTTGGCCATGGAACCAATATCCCAATCCCTTTCACTTCCCAATTTGGAGACACCCCCCCCCCACCATGCACACACACACACACACACACACACACACACACACACACACATACACACACACACACACACACATATACACACACACACACACACACACACACACACACACACACACACACACATACACACACACACACACACACACACACACACACACACACACACACATATACACACATACCTCATATTTTGTAGTGAAAGTATGGAAGGCTGAGTACGCATATAGTTCTATAGGGAATCATTTGTTTATGTTCTTTTTTTTTAACATTCTAGGGTTCAACAAGTCAAGGCCACTGCTCAACTAACAAGCACCTTGTTAGTAGGGCGGTGTCCTTGATTTGTTGAGATTGACACCTTAAAATGTAAAAAAAAAAACAAACTTAAAAACTGGTCCCTGTATAGCTCTATGGAGTGTGCCTCCAAGCTCTGCATACTTTTACATCACGAAACAGGGTGTATCTCCAAATGAGGAAGTGGAAGGGATCAGGCTCTCAGCTCCACAGAACCAAATTATAATCCCTTCATTCTCAAATTCTGGCAATAATAAAATTAGAATTTCTGTACTACTGAATTTTGGGACAAGTAAGGTTCATGTTGTGTTTCTGGAGGGGATTTTCAAAAAGAACAGGAAATGTACTCTTTAAGAGGGACCTAATGACCAACTTGTTCAGAAAGGCCTTTGAGATGAATTAGTTCCCACTAGTTCTTTGTAGTTATTAATGCTGTTCTGATTTACATATTTTAAGTTAAATATATATTATTTAATTTGAGCTTTATCCTAATTTCTGGATTTTTTTTAAATGATGTAAAGTGCTTAGAGCTACCAGGACTGGGCACTTAATAACTACTACCACCACTTTATGCAAGGTATTAATCTACTTCATGCAAGGGTTTTATCCACTGTGACATATTCACAACTTTTAACATTCTGTGCAAATGAAAGGGCTTACCTTTCAAAAAAGCTGCAGGCTAATTTAATTTTCTTTAAAACAGCATCTCAAACATTATGCACTTGGCAAACGTATTTTATTATTTTATCATCATGCTACTACTAGTAGAATTGATGTCAGTGAGTTTCTCAGAGAACACACTATTATTAGAAGTGAGGCTCCACTGCAAGGAATAGGTATCATTTCAAGAAAGTTATCAGATGTGGCTAACTTCTAAAGGAAAAATCAGACTTGAGAGATTAACATCCTTTTCATGAGCATTATGCAGGGTCATATGCCATTGTGACAGTTTTTCACTTTGTAGGAACGTGTATACTGCCTCTCTCGTGCGCTGTGGTCTGCAGTGCTCAGCCACCACTCCAACTACAAAATGGCTGCACTGGGTATTCACACCCTGTGGTGCGCATTGTTGCAGGAAGACTTCCTGTGTTTTAGTAGCATTTCCACCTGGGCAGGGGTCAGGGTCACGGCTGTGGAGATTTGAGGTGAACAGTGGGTGAAACAGGTCTGCAGGTCTAAAACAAATCTCTGGGAAAACACTGTACAGTCTGCACAGAGGAGACATCTGTTGCAAATATGGAATGCATCCATCTGTCTCCTTATACATAACCTTATACATATCTCCACTGCCTTTTGCCATATTACATTGACAAGAGAGAGAGACAGGGATGATGGGATGTGTCTTGTGACAGGTTGTGTAATTATACTCTGAACTCAGTAACAGAGATTTCAAACCCTGACTGGTATGAACTTTACTTGAGAGAAATAATTCCTGCTAACTAGCGAATCCTGAGCCTGACAGGTGCTCACCCCTGGGTGCCATGATGGCACACCAATGCAGGTGGAGCAGCATGTTCATACACTAGCAGAAAATGCCTGCACCAGTACCCAGTCTCATCTAAACAATGGAGTGACTTACAATGCTCCAGCATGTGTTTGCACACCAGTACCTGCACTGGTGCAACTTATCTGCACTGCTTGAAGCCTTGCAGATCCTGTAGTACAAAAAGACACCTTTTAAGGCAATGACAGAGATTATTGTACAAACAGGCTGCAGCCCACCCTGTTTTATCTTTTACATTTCACATCTAATGGACGGCAGCATAAATATCATCGGTGTTATCTAAGATGTATACTTAGTGGCAGTTCAAGTAGCTTTATTGTGGGGGGAGCCATATAAGCCTCACTAAAATGGGGGGGGTCTTGGGGCCTAGGCAGGTTTTGAATTCTTTTTGTGCATTTTATTTGCACTTCACAGTGCTGTCTTAAACATATTTTATGTCCTTATTATATTGCATAGATAAGTACTAAGGAAAATCAATGTAAAGTGTATAATAACACCCCCCAAAATAAAATACCTACATAGATGCATGGATACATACCACACAAACATTAATGAATACAGAGGAAACACAGAACAAACATAGAAACATAGAAACATAGAAGTTGACGGCAGATAAGAACCGCAAGGCCCATCCAGTCTGCCCATTTCTTTTTCTACCTTATAAATGTGCCATCGGCCTTTGCTCTGTCAGTGGCCTATATATTCATACTCATCTGTATTGCTTCCTTATGCCTATCCCATGCCTGTTTGAAGCCCTGCACTGTATTCATAGCCACCACTTCCTGAGGTAGGCCGTTCCATGCATCCACTACCCTTTCTGTGAAAAAGAATTTCCTCACATTCCCCCTTAATTGGCCTCTCTCTAATCTCATGTTGTGTCCTCTTGTCCTGCTATTTTCCTTATATTTAAACATTTTAGACTCTTTCACCTTGTTAATGCCCTTAAGGTGTTTGAATGTCTCGATCATAACACCTCTCTCCCGCCTTTGCTCAAGGGTGTACATGTTGAGCTCCGTTAATCTGTCCTCATATGTCTTCTGATGCAGTCCCTGCACCATTTTGGTTGCCCTTCTCTGGACTGCCTCAATTTGGTTAATGTCCTTGTGAAGGTGTGGCCTCCAGTACTGCATGCAGTACTCCAGATGGGACCTAACCAGTGTTTTGTAAAGAGTGATTATTACCTCCCTCTTACGACTTGTGATACCCCTACTATACACCCTAACATCCCCCTAGCCTTACTTACTGCTTGGATGATTTCAGGTCATCAGTGATGATGATGCCCAAGTCTCTTTCTTCCTTTGTGACTGCCAGCAAAACAAAGGAGGGTGCACAGAAGTTACTGCAGTGGTCTCCCTGGAACAAAACAGCTTAATAAGCACTGCACAGAAGAAGATACATTGAACACTCCAAGTACAAAATGTATTACTGCTGGATCACTAAGATTCCAACAATAAATTTGGTAGCTGACTTTTTTCAATATATTTCCTTTTGTACACTGTTTTTGTGCTATTTTATTCCAGGGAGACACCTACAATAACTCCTGTGGACCCTCCTCCCTCTGCTGTCTGTGCCACCTATGGACTATGGGGGCCTTTCACAGCATTTTCAATTTTATTTATAAAAAAGGTAGAGAAAATTCAGCATACTGACTGGTCAGGACAAGAACCCAATAGCTGACACTTTTTTGGGCACCAGGCGGACAGTGCCATTGATATCACTGTGCCACCCAGTGGAATCTTAAAACAAATATCAACTATGTTGATTAAGTAAACAGCACACCAACTCTGATTTGCCATCATTGTTTGATAAAAATTAAATAGAATATTTTTAATAACTCCCTTAACCCACCCCACTCCCACTGCACACCAGCTACCGTATATCTTCTAACTGAAGCAGTGGCTTCTACCACATTAGTGTATTCCAAGCTGTGGATTGAGTTAGAAGGGGCCTTCAGTTGGAGGGCAGCTTATTTTCAAACTGCCTTCCCGGACCATCATTTATGGAGAGAGAGAGAGAACAAAGCGCTATCAGGCATCAGGCACAGAGTTATTAGACTGGAGAACAAGGATCTAGCAGGCATCAGGCATTACTACTGGTAATTTGTTCTGCAACAGCTAACATACTAGCCAGGTGGGGAGAGAGACATGTTGTGTGGACCATGGTCAGGTGGAGAGAGAGCGCATGGTGTGCGGTTGGGCAGACAGACAGTGTAGAGTGATGGCAGTGGAGAGAAAGAGAGAGAGAAGAGAGAGAGAGAGAGAGAGAGAGAGAGCCTGGTGCATGGTTAGGGATAAAGAAAGTATGGCGTGGTGTTGGCAGAGAAAGGGAGACCGCAAGGAACAGATTGTAGTTTCAGGTTTCTTTATTTTTCTATATAATGTGTATGAGTGCCAGCAGCCATGAAACACCAGTAGTGGGAGAGTGAGACTGGAAAGTGGAAGTGGAGCAGGTTGGGCTGCTCTAAATAAGAGTGGCATGTGAGGACACTTTCATGTTGTTCACTGGTACATTGTATACTGTATATCCCCTTTTTGCAAGATAACCAAATCTTGTTACCTCAATCTCCATCTGATAATTCATGCGGTTACTCAGCATCCCTTTTAATGTACTTGGAAACCCATATTATAAGTTCAATAAGACTGTCCAAGTGCTGAAGACACTTGGTGCAAGAGCCTCATGCCTTATGATGTGCTTGGGGTGTGCTCTTATTAGACAGCAACCCAGGCCACACCACATTGTGTCTAATTGATTACATAAACTGTGACAGTGGCAGTATACTGTATGCCACTTTCGCCAAAGATAATCAAATCTTGCTGCCTCAGTCTCCATCTGATAATTCATGTGGTTGCTCAGCATCCCTCCAAGAAAATTCACAGCTCATATTAAGAAACCTCTTGCTGCACTGCAGCTTCTATTAGAGGGTAGCTTGCATTGGAGGGCAGAAACTATTAGATAATATACAATCAATCAATCAATCAATCAAAATCTTTATTTATTCAGGCGAACATCATTGAGCAAAGCTCATTTACAAAATGGACCTGAGTGGTCATACAAATGAGGATACAAGTATTATTACATAGACAAGAATAGCATAAACAGCAATACAATGACATGAATTGATTATATACAACAATTTACATATATACAAGGAACAGTAGAACCATTTAGCCTGTAAATATAAATTATAGGGTCTAACTAGTTTTTATGAGAATATAATAGGTGATTTGGAAGATAGAAATTGAATTAATATAATGGACGGAAAAAGGAAGGTGGGTCAGGTAGGGTAGGGATTAGGCTTTATAAAAGCAATTGCAGAGCTCTGGAAAAAGGGCGGAGAACAATCTTTCGAAAGATGCCAGAGGTAGTAGGCTATCTAGCTTCATGAATTTTTGGAGAGAGTTCCATGCAACTGCTATGGTAGAGCTGAAAGCAGCCCTCCCAAACCGGGTGCAGGCATTGGGGACCTTTAATATGATGAGTTTACTGATCCTTAAGGTGTATGGCCTAGTTGTAATTTGGGTAAAGCAATTAGTGATATAGGTAGGTAGTTTGCCTGTTAACGCTTTGAATATCCAGATAGCAGCATTCCTATTTCTTCTGTGTTGTAATGATGTCCAGTTGACTGCCATATAAAGGGAGCAATGATGGGTGCTGGAGGAAGGTCAGTAATAAATCTTATGGACCTGTGATACAGGGTGTCCAGTTTATGTAAGCGATGACGGAACAATGGCAGTAGAGAAAATCAGCATAATCAATGAGGGATAGGAATGAGGCCTGAATTAACCTTTTTGGAATCACTGTTTAGGTAATGTTTTATTCTAAAAATAGTCCAAGCCTCTGTCTTAGCTTTTTAAGTAGCTCTTCAATATGGACAGAATAGTCAAGCCTGTTATCTATCCAGACTCCAAGGTATTTGAAATTATCAACAAATTCCAGTTTCTTCCAAGTAAGGTGGATAATTGTAGGTGGTGGATGCTGGGTAGTGGTAGAGCAACTCTTGTGGCAAAGAACATAGCTTTTGTTTTTTTGGCATTTAGAAGTAGTTTTTGTCAAGTAGATTGTGCTGCAGAATGGAGAATTCGGATTGTAACAGTTCACAGGCTTTAGAAGGTGAGGGATTGCTGACATATAATACAGTATCATCAGCAAACAGATGAATGTTAGATTGAATGAGGTTGGCATCAATATTGTTTATATAAATGGCAAAGAGGATAGGGCCAAGAATAGAGCCTTGTGGTACACCCCTTAGCAGTGGTTTTGAGGTGGATAGGTGATTTCCATTTTTAACCAGTTGTGACCTATCTGAAAGGTAATCCTTAAACCAGTTGAGTGATAGGGAATCCAGGCCTAGTGAGTTAAGGGAGGTGATTAATAAGTCATGATCCACTGTGTCAAAGGCTTTACTCAAATCCAGGAACAGCACAGGTACAATTTTTCTTATCCAAGGCAGTCTGCCAATCATTGGTTCCCTTAGCTAAGGCAGTAATGATTGCTATGCTTTGATCTAAATCCAGATTGTGCAGAATTTAGAAGGTTGTTGTTATCCAGATAGTCCCTTAATTGAGAGTTTACTAGTTTTTCGAGCATCTTGGATAGCACTGGTAGGATGGAGATAGGCCTGTAATTGTTGAGATCCCTAGTATCACCAGATTTGAGTAATGGAACTACTTGAGCTGTTTTCCAAGTAGAGGAATGGATCCAGTAGTTAGGGAAAGACTGAAGAGATGAGTGAGGGGGGCAGATAAGACGTGTGAAGCAATTTTCAGGAAATAGGGATCCAGGGAGTCTGCACCTGCACTCTTAGTAGTGTCTAAATTAGAGAGGAGATCTTCCACTTCTTTCATGGATATTGGGATGAAGGAAAAAGTTGAAGTGGCCATTTGTCCCACAGTAGTTTACAGGTTCAAGGAAGATCTCAGGATATTTGCAGGTGATGAGTCAAATGCTAGGCCAGCTGTGGTGAAGTGAACATTGAAGGTATTTAAGATTTCTTGTTTACCTGTAATTTCTGTATCATTTAGTAGCAGTTTGGAGGTTAAGGCAGGAGTAGAATTTTGGCCCAGAAGTCCTTTTATTGTACCCCAGAGTTTGGATGGGTTATTGTAGGAGGCATCCAATTCAGCTGTATAATAAGGAGTTTTGGCAGTTCTTATTTTTTGTACATGAATTCCTTGCTTTTCTGAAATTTAGCCAATCTCTGGTGTCCTTTGTTTTTCTTGCCTTTTTCCACAGTTTGTCTCTGGTTCTCAAGGCTGCTTTAAGCTCAGAGGTGAACCAAGGGCAGGATTTTACCTTAGTTCTGATACTGGTGATAGGTGCATGAATATTGAGAGCATTAGTGATAATATCCTTTAAAGTCTGGAGAGCTGTTTCAACAGAGGTTGTAAGATAGAAATCTTGCCAATATATTGTATTACTCAGGTCATGGAGGTAACCTGAGATATTGAAATTCTTTTTTGACCTTTTGAGGACAAATTCTGCGGTTGGTGGTTTGAGTGTGGATCTTATGCCAGCTATGGTAATGGTCACTCCATACTCGGCAGTACTCCTGCATGTGAATATAAGTGAGGCTTATTTACCAACATAATATCCAGGAGTGAGCTGTTGCTGGAATTTCTTAGGTTGATCCTAGTTGGGTCTTTAATTAGCTGTGTAAATCCATAGGTGTCACAAAAGGTTATCAAAGGTGCAGATACATTAGACAGCCAGTTAAAATTCAAATCACAAGGGATGATGGTATCTTCAGGGCCTAGGTTGAGAATTGACCCTAGGTGAGAAAGCAGTTTAAGGCCTGCAGAGGGGGCCTATAGCATCCAATCAGTTTAAATGAAGACGAGTTAGAAGGGATATTTTGATTGATAAACATTCAAATTCATTTGGCTCGGATGTGTTGATGAGGCAGGTTGCAGAGATGGTGTCCTTAATGTATATGGCCACCCCACCACCCTGGAAGGGCGATCTGCTCTGAAGAGCTGATAATTGGGAAGGTTTACAACACTGTCTTTGTTGTAGGCCTGAGCCAAGATTCAGAGATGACCAGGAAACGGAAGAGTATGTGCCACCCAAGCCTGTATTAAGATGAACTTTTTAGAGGCTGCAAGCATTGAAGTGTATGAAGCTTAGGCCTTTATGGAAGTCAGATCAGCAGGGGAAGATAAACCTACAATGGGGCCAGGATTAATCTCAATAGTGCCAATGCAGAAAAGGAGGTAGAAGATTAATTTGAGTAGGGCACCAAGGGATAGGGATAGAGAGTGATCAGAGCATTTCCTCTTAGTCCTAGGTGCCCACTGTGTAGTGGGAGATGGTCCTGTTATATAGGTGTGACTTTTATCATAACATAGGAGTCTGATGGACAGGCATAGTGGGTTATTATAAAGCCAGGATACATGTAAGGGGCTAGGGGAGTGCTGGATTGTTAGAGAGGCTTTATGTGGGATTCCCCAGGGGTTGCAGTGTAAGAGTGGTTCAAAGTGAATAAGGAATAGATGGTTGTACATTGTGGATGGCAGTGGAGAGCAGAACATACTCATTAACTTATTCATCATGACAGGGGGTATAATATGATTATCATAATGGATTGGGGGAGATGAGAGGCTAAGGAGCAAAAGGAAGCAAGTTAGCATTGTGCAGGGTAGGTATGGGTTAATAAAGAAGGGAATTAGATGTGGGTGTGGATTAGAGAAATGGCGGGAAAGAGTGTATAAATACAATCAACCAAGAGGGGGAGGGGGGCGGACAAAATTTTGCGGCTTTGCCCATACCTTTCACACTGCTTCTCCCGGCCTCCTGGATCTCTTGGTCGGCTGGAGGCCGCCGCCGGCCCGCTGGAGGCTCGGAGCCCCAAAATAATTCACAAATCACCATTTACATGACTGTCTTACTTGTTAGATGTTTTTTATTGTTTTAAGTCTCTAATCCACAGTCCTTGAGTAGCAGTTGCTACTATCAGATTCCATTTCTGATCTGAACTGGCACCACCAGCCACCACCACCACAACTCCATCCTGCATGGATGATCTTCCTCCCCCACCCATTCCCACATTCATTTTAGTTGCCTGCTGATAACCACAAACATGTGGCTACTTTTATTTTTAAAACGGTAATTTCTGGCACTATCAGATGACATACATCAGTGGCACTGCCACTGCAGCATAATTACAGCCGCACCGTACCAATGTACATGGTGAAAAACAACTAGCTGTCAATAAATAACAACACTGTGGCTCCCAAATATGAGCCAAAACAAATCCTGCACATAAGTAAGTACATAGGTTGGGCAGGACAAGCCAAAATCAAAAAGATCAGGCTACAACAGTCCCTTTGGGGACATAGGGCACTCAGTGCCCTCTAGTGACACCCAAGGCCCTAACTCTCCTAATACACTAAAACTGCAAAATGGAAAAACTACTTTGGCATTTTTTAACACTTGTAACATTTTCTGAATAGTTTTTAAACATGTGTAATTACTTTTTTAAATTTTTTTTAATGTACTTGGAAACTCGTATTGTAAGTTCAATAAGACTTTCCAGTGCTAAAGACATTCGGTGCAAGAGCCTCATGCCTTATGATGCACTTGGGGCATGCTGTTATCAGACAGCAACCCAGGCTGCACTCCACTGTGTCTTATTGCTTGTATAAACCATGACAGTGGCAGTATACTGTATGCCTCTTCCATAAAGATAATCAAATCTTGCTGCTTCAGTCTCCATCTGATAATTCATGTGATTGATCAGTATCCTTTTTAATGTACTTGGAAATCCATATTGTATGTTCAGTAAGACTTCCCAGGTGCTAAAGACGCTCAGTGCAAGAGTCTCATGCCTTATGATGCACTTGGAGCGTGCTCTTACCAGACAACAACCCAGGCCGCACCCCACTGTGTCTTATTGCTTACATAAACTGTGACAGTGTCCTTGTTGTGTGAGGATCCTGCACAGGGCAGATGATTCTGTCAGCTGCCAGAACTGATATTCTATTAAATACATGGGGTCCTCCAGATCTGGTCTGCCTCTGGCCTGGACTGCCCTTCCCACCAACATGTGATTAGGGGAGGGAAGTGGTTGCTTATCTGGGCCATACAAGTCCCCTGATCCCAGTACCACTAAATGGCTGCATTTAGGACATTTAATTCAGATATTCTGCACTTTCATATTTTACCAATTTATGCTATAATATTTCAATAAGAAGCAACCATGGTGGTGGTGACTACTGCCTTGTTGACTGTAGTCCAAAGCATAGAATAGATCCAATGCTACTTATCTGACCTGTGCAATAAATTGTGCAGAAAAAAAACACACAAACAACAGACCTATTTTTTACTCTGAAAAATCCAACAGCCACCTGTAGTGACAGTGACAGAAGTTCCTTGCCTCAAATCTAGAAGACTTAGCACCACATCACCCATCAGTGCTAAGCAATTTGGGGTTGCCACTAATCTATATGACTGGACTCAAAACACCATATTACTTCATTAAGTCCATATAATAAAGCTACTGAGACACAGGAGAGCCAGGCAGGCAAATTAAAATATTTCAGTAGATAGGTAAATATTTACAGTGTTATACATTCATTAAGACCAGCCTTAACACAACTTCAGCTCACCATTATCATCCCATTTTAGAAGTGACCTGTTGTTACAGTAACTTCAGTATAGCCTCTTCTTCTATTACATAACAGCATTGCTAAAGGCTACATTCCCTTACGTCTACTGTGAACTGAACAGAATGTTTCATTGGATTTAATTTAACATAACTTAATTCTTAACTGGAAATTAAATAATTTGTTATGACAATAGTTCCATGCTCCCAGTTGTCAGAACCATATAATGGTGATAAATGCTATGATCATAGTCCCATGCAATTAGCTACAGAGCCACACTATGCAGTGCATGTCATATTAATTCTGAAAATAACCAGTTACCTGCTGTCACCATGACCAGGGTCCCTTGTCCTCAATAGTCAAACGACCAGTTGTCACAGCATTACATTTCCCCCATAATTCTGGTACACTGACTGTAAATAGTAAATTGAGATTACAATACCAATACTGCAGTAGTGTTTAAACATTTTATCATTAATAAATGGAAAAGCGAATCACTTTTGACTGTGACTATAACATTCCACCAGGAGCAAAAGAAACGTAACATAATTACTCTGTCTCTATATCTTGTCACTTTGGTGTCCTTTGTAGTGACTGATAAGGTACACACCGAAATCTTTCAGTTTTCAATGGACCACTTATTTCAGGCAAAACGCTACCCTATTGTAGAATACTATATTCCCTTGTAATGCAGAATACCTGTGAAACTTAGTTTTTGAATTTGCAAAAATATAAAGATTAATGTTGCTGCTACAAATTCAGACACTGGACATATAGTTCCAACATTTTCTTTCATTCAAAAGAAGTTTAAATACCCATGAATTACCTGTTGCTACACTGACAGAGTACCCGTGTACCCACATATACAAACACATATCTTTACCCGAAATAGAGTGCATTACAACAAGTTGGTGCAGTGCCTACTCAGCATCTAACATGTGAAGAAACAGAGAACACACCTGGTACTTTAAGGTGTAAAATAAATGTATTTGTGCAAGAAGAGAAGTACTGACCAACACCCCTACGTATCAGCTCTAAGGAGCCTTCCTCATGAGGTGGTGTTGGGTTGTGATAACAATATATAATGCAAACAATCAGTCTTAATTACTAATTACACAATGGGGTCTAATAATACTGTGCCCTAATTTGTCGGCTGACACTTTATACCATGGGGTAATTTCTGCATAATCGCTACATAAAGTACCAGCTGACTGCACACAGAAAGTACAAGAAAAAGGAATCACTACTCCCTCCTGAGTGAACTGGAAATGCCGCCATCTTTGTTCCTGCTAACCTGCACTTCTGAATGTGAACCCCTCCTCTGCTCTCAATTACAGTTATACTCACTGTTTCAAGGTACTCAGCTCACTCACATTGCGGCTAGCTATCTTTCTCTTTACTTTACAGAGCCGCACACTCTCTGAGACACTTCGTTCTCTCTTCTCTGCCTGCCAACCACTTGCTCGTTCACAATTACCAGGGCATAGGATGACTTCTGCCCAGCAACAGCCAACTGTTTTGTGTAGGGAAGAAGGATATTCTTAAACAAACAATAACATGGAAAGAAAAAATCTGTAAATTCAACAATTATGTTTTTTTCTAAATTCTTCACTTTTTCCCAATTGTATAATCATAATACTCCACTCTAGGGGGTTGGTAATGCAGGACTTAGTCCAACACATAGGCCAGGTGAGTCCCCTTCTGTATACTTCCAAGTGTCTTTTGTTTGGGGGCTTGTTAAAGTGAGAACTGTCAAAATTCAAAATAACCAGCCACATTCACAACCAAAGTCAGTAAACTCTTTTTCAGGCTTTATTGCAATTCATATAATTCAGCAAAGAGTTCACCAATCACTGCACAAGACATTTCAAATGGCTCATTCAGTGTACCAAAATCTATGGAGCCTTCTAGTGTTTGAATGTTCCCTTTCCAGGGTCAATAGTTTCACAGGCAGCATTTCAGGCTGAACATGCTTCCAGTGAAATTTATTTATTTATTCAGTTTTGGTAACTGGGTAAGCCCACTGGGTCCAGAGGGTCCCTTTTTCAGGTGCGAACTGGAATTAGTTACATAAAGTAGGATATTCTCACATATACAGTACATGTGTGAGCAGACAACATTTGGTTACATTCAGGATATTTCACAACAGAGTATTAGACAGGGTAAGTTCATTCATTACGTTAAATACAATACATTCAATGCAGTTCACAACAGAGTATCAGGCAGTTCTAGAAGCCCTTTGTTCGGTCACACTTGAACTGGATCTACATCCTATGGTGGGCTGATGTAGAACATGAGCAGAGGGTAGTTAGCTTTCTGCTTTGTAATGGTGAAGGGTTCTGCTAGTTGTTTTGGGGATATGTGGAGACTAAATTTTAAGTCAGTATGTAGCTGGTAGCCTTGCTGTATTGCAATCAGGTGCAGGAACAAGTACTCTGGTCTAGCAGGTGTACACATAGTCCCTTGCAGAAGGTACTCAGGGATGATCAGGGAGCTTGTCCCACAGTACCAGAGTTGTGTGGGTGAAGGATTTGCTACCAGCTGTGGTCCTTACCCTGGGTTCTTCCAGGAGACATTTTCTAGAGGTGCGAGGTGTCTAACTGTGCATTTTGGGACCAACAGGCCAGATAGGCTCATTGGAGGCTGGTCATTGATGAGCTTGTATGCATTGCATAGTAGGGGGTGTTGTTTATTTATTTATTTATTTTATTTAAACAGCAGTTTGGAAAACCTTTGAGCCATAGGCTCATTTACAAAGGTACCTTGTCACAGTAAGACAAACGAAAATACACAGTATAACAGTACAACACAGCATAACAGTAACTTAAGACATAGATACAAACAAGCTGGTACAGGTAGGATTGATGCAAATAATACCAGAGTTATGTTGTCCTTAGCAGCTTAGTAGTAAGCTTTGTCATAAGTGTTGAGTAAGTGTTATAAGGTGGTTACGTAAGGAAGTTTTGAAGCACGATATAGTTGGAGCTTCAGAGATGGAGGGGGGCAGTGTGCTGAACCAGGAGGGGGCCCTAAAGCTGAAGGCTCTTTTGCCGTGAGAGGTCCTAGCTCTAGGGATAACAAGAGAGGTTTTCCCAGAGGTCCGAGTATGAACTAGTGGGACAGAGCGGCGTATGGTGGTGGTCAATCCTGGTGGGGATAGCCCAAGGAGGGTCTTTTTTGTAAGAGTACAGGTCAGATATTTGAGGCACTCGTCAAGATCAAGTACCAGCGCTTTAGCATACAGTAGACAGGTGCATGTTAACCTAGGTGCCCCAGCAATTAACCTGCAGGCCTTATTCAGAGTAGTGCGAATTTTATGGAGTTGCTGGAGACAAAAGGATGGCTAGTTCAGGGAGGCCAGCACTTCGCAGTGGTGTTGCCTCAGGTGGGACATTATGGCAAAATGAGCATTTGCAGCCTGGTTTGCTCCTGTTTAGCAGCTCTCTGCATTACAGATGTGGCATAGGTCAGGGTTGGGAGGAGGATGCTGTTAGTGATAGTGATCCTGGACTCAGGGATCAATCAGTAGTTCAGGCAGTATAGTAAACTCAACTTTTGATGTATGTTTTTTGTTACCTGGCCCACATGGGACTTCAGAGTGAAATCTTGGTCCAGCATCAGACCCAGGTATTTAAAGGTCTTCGCTACATCTATAGGGTGCCTGATGAGGACACCAGGGGGAGTAGAGGGCTTCTGTCTTGACCTAGAATTCTCAGCCCAAACAGTAAGGCTTTTGTTTTTGTGGCATTTAGAACCAACCTGTTGTCTAGTAGCCATCTTTCTATGGTTGAGAAATCAGCCTGAAGTTGGAGTCCCAGGTCAAACGGGCTAGATGAGGATCTATAAATAACAGTGTCATCAGCATACTGGACCACTGAGTGACTTCCACAGTAGTTGTTCAGGTCATTGACAAACAATAACAACAGGAGGGGGCCCAGTATTGAACCTTGTGGTACCCACCTCCTTGAGAGGAAGTGCTTCTGAAGTTGTCCCTCTTCATTTAACCTGTTGGGACTGTTTGGTCAGGTAGCTATGGGACCAGGTTAGGGAGTGGGAATCCAGGCCTAGATCACTTAGTTTGTGTAACAGGAGACTATGGTCAACTAAATCAAAGGCCTTGGTTAGGTCTATGAAGAGTGCCCAGTTGGGATACCATTGTCCAAGGTCATGAGGACATCAGCTGAGAATCTAATGAGTGTTGTGTCTGTCTCGTGCTTACACCTGAGTCCATGCTGGGTATCTACCAGCAGCTGGTTCCCCTCCAAATAGTCTCGGAGTTGGCAATATACTAGCCTTTACTGAATTTTGGATAGGATGCATAGGAGGGATATGGGCCTATAGTTGCCTATAGGCTCCCTAATTCCTCCTTTGTGGATTGGTACCACATAAGCCTGTTTCCATGTGGTCAGTACCATTCCCTCAGATGGGGACCTGTTGATGAGCCATGTAACAGGTAGTGTAATTGCTGGTGTGGTCATCTTGAGTAGCCTAGGGTCAAGGAAATCTGGTCCAGCTGTGCCTTTAGCACTAATGGACTTCAAGAAGGTAAGGATTTCTTTTGGTCGCACGAGCAGCAGGTGGAAAAGTGTGCCTGGAGAATTTAGGGTCTTGGGGTTAGGCTGCAAAGGGGTTCTGGGGAGTAGGCTAGCTTTGTATACCTCGAGGTTGGTGAAAAACTTGTTGAAAACAGCAGCCTCTTGGCTATCGCTAAGGGTTTTGCTGTTGCAGTGTATCTGGCTTTGGGCTGGTTTGTCACTGTCTTTTATCAAGGCATTGCTGTGCGACCAGAAGGATCTAGGGTCTATCAGGTTGGTCTGGTGTAGGTTCCTGACATACTCTGACTTTTCTTCCTTTGCTGCATGCTCGTACTGGTTCCCTAGTGTCCTGTAGACTACCAGGTCATCAGTTTGTGCCGACCTCTTGTGTTTTTTCTAGACCTTGTCCCAATTAGTCATCATCATTTTTAATTCAGGAGTAATCCACTTGTAACAGTGTCCTTTGGCTCGAAGTTTCTTTGAAGGGGCATGTAGGTTGGCAGCAGAGATGAAAGTGTTTTGGAAAAATTATAATGCTTTGTCTAGTCTTGGGAGAAGTCGGACAGAGTTCCAGTCCAGTCAGTTCAGGAGCTCCTGGAAGACTTCAGCAGAGAACTTGGAATAGTTTCTAGCTGTTATGAGTCTTGGAGGTACTCTGACTGCCCTCTTCTTCCAGACACAATATATAGGCGAGTGGTCACTCAGAGTGTCCACAAGGGTGCCAGCCACTTGTATGTTGGTTGGGTTGGAAGCCAGTACCCAGTCAAGGGTAGAGTGGTTCCTGGTCCTGCATTGTGCCTTATTGTTTCTGAAAATGACCTGAGTCAGGTTGACATCCAGGAGGGTAGTCCTAAGGGCCTATTTGGTGTCCGATGCCCAGTTCAGGTTAAAGTCTCCTAGTATTAGCAACTCGTAGAGGGTGTTGTCAGCTAAGACTTTGGTTAGTGCCTTCAGGGCTTGGGCAGATTTTGGAGGGTTGTACAGACAGCCTATCATTAGGTGTTTGGCATGGCCGAGGGTGACCCTGATAAATATTGACTTACATCCAGTGCAGCCCAAATTGGTGAGGGAGTCTGGGGTAGCTTCAAGGGATTCCTTGACATATATAAGTACCCCACCACCTTTTTGTCCTCCCTATCCTTCCTAAAGGCATTGTACCCGATGAGTTCTATTTCATGATTTAGAATATGTGGCTTCAACCACATTTCTGACACTGCCAGTATGTTAGGATTGTAGAGGTCCACCCAGCTATGGAGCTTGTGTATTTTGGAGCGCAGGCTACAGACATTCACGTGTGCTACTTTTAAACCCTTAGGAGAGGTCCAGTTAAGGTCTTTCGGGGAGCCAATGTTGCAGTTGGCCACAGGGGACCCCTGGGTTGGGTTCAATGTCTCCTGCTAGGAGCAGTAGAATTGATTTTAGGGTTAGGACTTTGAGCATTGCATTTAGTGCATCCCTTGACCTGAGGACCCTAGATCCATGGACCAGTGAGTAACAGACCCCCTTTTTTGTTAGCCCATACATTGCTAGCAGTGAGTCAGCTATTGTCACAGTAGGGTGGCAGAATAGGTATAGCTGGGGACAGTCCATCGAGCCCCTGCTGAGGTAGCTGCTATTGTGGGCATCCATGAGCCTGTCCACCCACATAATGGAGCAGATATATACCATTGCTGACTGTAAATGAGGCTTTTGTAAAGGCATGACAAACCCCACTAAATAGTTTGAAAATTTACACATGCTAAAGAATGGTGAATGAATACTTATGAAAGAATATGTAGTCATTATAAGATTTGAAAGGAATTAGAGCATGGCTGTATCAGACAGAGATTTCTTCCCCAATGAAATGTGTAAAACATTGAGCAATGACAGGGGAATCTGTGCTGAATTTTATGAATTACAATAAAGCCTGAAAAAGAAGAGTTTACTGACTTTGGTCATGAGTGTGTCGGGTTCCTTTGCATTTTAATGCAGGATTTATCCACTTCTGGTTTGCATCTGGTCCAAACCATACCAGGTATGGGCAAACTCTACATAACCCAAACTCTGTCTTAGGTTATTTCTTAATTAGCTCACAAGAAAAAAAAATGTGCATGTGCAGGAGAATAAAAACATAAAATTAGTACACCATACGTTTAGCTCCATAGTACTAAGGTACTAGTGGCACAATTTAAATAATTTAACCTATGTGCAACTCTGGTAGCCCTCACAACTTTCAGCCCTCTCTATTTAGGGGTTACTTAAAAAACTGAACAGCCCTCTCCTTTGCTGTTTGAGCTTAACCAGTGAGCCCCTTCTGCTAAACATCTAACTGACTTCCATCATGTTTCTGAGAGTGCCCTTGTACTGAAAGGTGTGCTACTGCTCACCTTTTTAACATTCTTGAGCCTTTTAACCCTGACTTCCCCAGCATCAGCCCTGCCTGTACTTCAGGACAATGCCTGGTATGACTATAGCACTGTTACCTTATCCCACAGAATCAACTCCCACTTCCCTCCCCGTGTATGGATGGTATACACACTCAAAGGGCTGATGGCTTAACAGCCTGAATGGCTGCCCCCTTTGGCCCTCTTACCTGGGATTTTCATCATCCAGGAAAAATATCCCATCTACTACAACTAGACAGGGCAAACTAAACTCTACGACAAGCAACTAAAAGAATACATACCATCTTAGGGTAGCTGGTTCATTCCACTGGGGTGTCAAACAGACGAGGCATACTGATAAGTCCTGGTAGGATGAAACACGTGTCTATGTCTTCTGTTGGCACCCTTTGCAAACTGTGTGAGAGGCCTTTTGGCACCATGCATTTCTGCTTAAAGTTGAAACAACATAATATTCTGTGGTGATTTGCATATGCAGCCCATGATGCTTTGCATTGTGGAGGCATGTGTGATTTTGTATTTCTTTGAAACTTGGCTTCCCGGCCAAATGCCCTTTGGGGTAACCTCTGCCTCAGTGCTTCTGCACAGAGCTTCTTTGTCTTTTAAAAGAATACATATGTCACTTAGCACTCCTGCTATTACTGCTCTCAGCAATATCCACCGCAGCCTGAGCCCACCCCAATCATTCTCCATCCACCAGAGAAAGACAGGACAACTGTCACCTAAGTCAACATATGCAGCCTTCTCCCTAAAATGGACATCCTGAATGCATGGGTTTTGCAGCACAATCCAGATATACTAACAATAGTTGAAACTTGGCTTTCCTCAAATGTAGCCGACACCATAGTCTCAATTCCTGTATACAATATATACAGACAGGATCGCCTAACCAAGCAAGGGGGTGGCTCTACAATATACCTGAGGAATAACATTCAGGGCCTAGTCCTGCCACTACCCAGGACTGGGGCACACATGCAAGATCGTGTGGTAAAAGTGCTCCATGGAGCACATAATAAAACCCTTACTGTCCCTACAGTCTACATCCCACCTGGACAAAAGGCCACTGATTTGGACTCACTCATGGAGTACCTTGGTAGCCTAAATCTTAACTCAGAAACCATACTGCTGGGGGATTTCAACATCAATTGTTTCCCCTGTCACAAGCCCATACAAGGATGCAATCTTAGCTGTTCACCTCTCACAACTAGTTGATGCATCCACCAGGATGAACTACAAGACTGGGATATCTACCCTACTTGACTGGGCACTATCTAAATTCCCTGAACATATTTCCAATACAGCTGTTCTCCCCGATGTCTGTAGTGACCACTCTCCTGTCCTTTTCCAATGGTCTAATCATTACTCTAAAGCCCCTGCTGGAACTGTTACTAACAGTGTCCTTAGATGTGGCCATCTCAATCTGTTAAAAGCATAACTCCACCACCAGGACTGATCCCTGGTCTACTCCTCTTGCATGGTTGTCTCTGCTCTTGACCAGTTTATTCACCAATTTAACACAGTGTGCAATAGACATGCTCTGACCAAAAAGCAAAAAATCAAAGGTCACAGTAACCTGTGGTTCTGTCTCAAACTCCATGTGTGTATGAAGTCAAGGAATCACCTGTGACATCGAGTCAGAGCCTTGGCTAAGCAGTCTGACATACAGGCTTATAAAGCAGCCCAAAATGACTGCGCTAGGGCCAAACGTGCTGCCAAAAAAACAGTACTATAAGGACATCCTTACAAGATGATGGAGTGATGGACAAAACTTCTTGTCTACCCTGAAAGAAATCACTGGGAAAGATAATATGGCAGCACCCACAATGCTCAACATCGATGGTGAGCCCACACTGGATCCATATACCATAGCAAATACTTTTAACAAAGTTTTTGAGACCTGAGTGGTGTTCTACCCCTGATTTCTTCCTCCACCCCAACCAAGGGCACAGTGCCAGGTCAGAAGACTTGACACCCACTCATCCACCATTCCACTTTCAAGCCATCACAATGCGTGAAGCTAGGAAATAATTCCTGAAGGTTCTTTGTAAGTCCAGATATAGTGGCAACTCCCTTGACCTTAAATTTGTGTCATTAACCTTGGATGAGATACTAGCACCTCTAACTCACATCATCAATACCTCTCTGCAACTGTCACAATTCCTACATAAATGGAAATCTGCATTAGTCACATCGATCTTTAAGAGTGGGGATCGTACCCCTCAAGGTAATTATAGACCTATCTCAATCCTCCTGCCGCTAACAAAAGCACCAAAAAGAATAGTTGCTGATCAACTGATTGCATACTTAAAAAAGTATCAAATTCAATGCCCACAGCAACATTGCTTCTACAAAGATCATAGCACCACCACTGCATTACTAGAGTTTATTGATTACATTTACAAAGCACTGGACCAGGACGCTCTTGTTGGAGTTGCTTTCATTGATGTAATGAAAGCGTTCAACATGGTTATTCACATCCTTCTTTTTGAACAACTCACATTCACTGGCCTTTCAAGTGATACTGTTGCCTGATTCAAGAGTTATCTTTCCAGCCATTCACATCAAGTGAAGATTGACAACATCCTATTTGAAATCAAACCTGTGTACTCTGGTGTCCTCAAAGGCTCAATTTTGTGTCCTTTATTATTTAGCATATTCCTCAACTAGATCCCGTACTTCTGTCAGTGTCAAATTCTGCTTATGTCAACAATACAGTCCTGTTCATGAGTGACTCTGACCCTAAGCACCTAGAGTGGAAGTTACAAGAAAGTTTTTGGATGCAGAACAATGGTTTGGTGGTATTGAACTCATCTTAAACCACAAGAAAACAAAAATAATGTTCTTCCCAGAACAGACATTATATATACCCCCTCTACCTCACTAATGTGGCTGGTACCCCGCTGAAACTAGTCCAACACTTTAAATACTTCGGGATTATGATGGACAGCACCATGTCTAAGTTGATAATACAGCAAAGGCAGTCAACAGGTGCATTGGTATGGTTCATAGACACAAGCAAAGTCTCTTCCCTGAGTCTCTTTATCTGGCCATCCATAGTTCAGTGATCTTGCTCATTGAATATGGACTAGTAATCCATGGTTCAACAATGACAATGACTTTCCACCATATCATAGTAGCATTAAACAAAGAAAGCCTCTTGGTTACCAGTTCGCCAAGGCAAACATACACTTGCAATTTGTTTGAACAGGCAAACTGGCTCCAGTTCAATGGCAGACTTACGTACCAAACCTGTCTATTGGACAAAATGATTAGGCAAGGCCTGGTTCCCGCTGGTGTTCAGAAGTGCCTCATTCCCTATGAACATGGTTGTGTACCAGAAGCACTGACAGGATGGTTTTTCAAAGTTCCTTGTTGTCATACCTCTCTAGGTTAGAGGGCTTTTGCTCACCATACTCCTTACTGGCTGAACTCCCTGCTTCAGGACATCTCCTCTGTAACTTCATTAGACCCTTTTAAACAAAAGCTTAGGAAACATCTTGTTTCGAAGGCCTGCTGTGACTGCTCTCTCTAACTCTGAATGGTTATCAACAGCAGTTTTCCTATCTACTCTGCCCCCTGGGTATCATCCTATGACCCACTACTTTGCAAAATTCTGCCTTACTCCCTGTAGATAATTTTAACTTGCCAGAAACTCCCTTGGAATCCTTCACCTTCTCTAACTTACCCCCCATCTGTTCCTCCACAAGCATGCTATTTCTTCCCAACCCCCTCTCTCCACACTAATCTACCCCTTACCACATCCTCCTAACTTCCCTCCCTACTTGACAGTCACTGTGACAATTTCTTAGATAGTGTCACTCCCCTGACCCTCTATTGATGAGACCCCTTGAGCTGAAGTATCTTTTCACCCTGCACACATACCTGTTCACTCCCCTGACCCTCTATTGACAAGGCCCTGGGCTGAAGTATCTCTCACCCTGCACACATGCCCCTTACTTTTCACCCTGTCCATTCCTTGAAATAGTGGCATATATTGTGCATTGCCTGCATTGTTGTTATTATTTCTATTGGTCTGTAGTTCTATAATGTGTAACATTGTATGTCTAGTCTTTGAATTACCTGTTTCCTTGTAAAACCAACTGTTGTCACAGTTATTGTTTTACCTGATGTGGAACCTATTGTAATGAGTTTGTTCTCATAGGTGTTAATCTGAGATCACAATAAATAAATAAATTCACAGACGAAGGGGGTCAGAGGTATTTCAAGAAAGAAGTTAATATCTTGTAGTAATTATGGCAGGCAAACAGCCTTTAAGTCCAGCGATTTCATTTCTATATGACTAGCATAAACCCCTGAAAAACTTACATTCCAGCATAACCTATTTGCAATTGTAAGGTACTGTGTCAGTCTGTAATTAAAAGAGCAACAATAGAAAATAGACATCAAAATGAAAAAAATACATCCAAATTAAAATAAGCTGTTGCTCAATACAACTAACAAGAGGATTGTTTCAGATTTGGGTCATGCAATTTATACAGAGCCAAACTGAATGAAGCTTTTGTATGAACTAACATATCATCCAGCTTAAGAGTTTAAAGAGATCCAAACGGGTGGAGCCTGCCATATTAGATCACAGCAGATCCTGCTTCATGCACTCAGAATTAGACCGACAAATGAAGCCTATTTAAGAATATTACATTTATTATACAATATTTGGATAAAAATAACCACTCCCTTTTTTGAATATGTTTTACTTAGGAATTTACCAGGTCATGCTTAATGTGATGGTAGCTTCCCTTTCTCCTGAATGCTATATATAATTTTGAATATTATTAAATAGTGTTTGTGATAACTGCTGGTTTACAGTTGGTTACCTCAGTCATGGATGTACACTGACCTCTCCATCTGTTCTGATTTCAAGATTGACTGTATATGTTCTTTAATTTAATCAATCAACAGGACAATGTTTTATCATGGCTATATGACCATTTGGAGTGGTAACTTATTAAAGTATGTGCAGACTCATGGGTTAGTGATTTACAATCATCCAGACTGGTCTTTATTTCAGAAAATCTCATTCCCATTATGTATGATTCTATTAGTTCTTATAATAAGGGGCTCTTAACTATATTTATATTTTGTGTGCTTTATCTGTATCTAATTATATTATCTAACTATATTTGTGTGCTTTATCTTGTGAGTAGCATCACTAATACAACTGAACAATATTTCTAGTATGATCAGACATGTCTGAACCATAATTCATATACCTTATCATAGCAATTTTTAACCAGGAATTATATAATAAATGCAATATTTTTAAATAGGCTTACTTTGTTGGTCTCGTCCTGAACGCTTCAAGCAGGATCTGCTGTGATTGAATACGGCAGGCTCCACCTCATTGAATCTCTTTAAACACTTAAGTTCGATACTATGTAAGTTCATACAAAAGTTTCATTCAGTTTGGCTTTGTGTAAATTAAATGAGCCAAATTTGAAAAATTCCCCTTGTCAGTCATATTGACCAACAGCTTGTTTTAGTTTGGATATTTTTTCCTTTTGATGTGTATTTTCTATTGTTCATAGTTCATAGGTTCATAGTAGTTTATGAGTACAGCAGGCAAAAAAAATGCCCTTTATTGCACTCGCCACCCATATACCCTATTGTTGCTCCTTTAAAGTAATTTATGCAAGTTTGCCATAACAAATGGGAGTAGTAAGCTGTAGGAGTTGTGAATCAGTTTCCTACCATTCAAACTGCCCAAAAGTCCTGTTTTCCATGAAAATCCTTTTATTTATGTGCTCTACTTCATTTGCTAACCCTGCCCCTTGTTGAGTGGTGTGGACATAGCTACTGTCTTGTTGCTAGAAGTAGAGAAATGGGGACAGTAATGCTATCATATGTCCATCCACAGTGCTACAGTCATGTTCCCAGCATTGGTTTTCCACTGGCCCTCCCACTCATAGACCTGACAACTCCCTCTCCTCCTCCTCCTCCTGCTGGGGCACTGAAGAAATAGTTCTCTACAGTTTTTAAAAGCACAGGATCTGATCACCCTTTCCAAGCATATTCTGCTGTCCATTTCTTTTCAGGCTGGCACTGGGATCTTGAGGAATTTGAATCTCACAGGCTGAAAGGCTTGTAATTTCAGAGTCAGAGAGTAACAAACTAAGTGGAACTTAGCAGGAAGTAAACAGAACTGCAGGATTTTTAAAAACACATCTAAGTAAGCAAAGCTGCAGTAGTTCATTGTGGGTATACAGCACCTGAGAAACTGTAAACGCTTCTTCTTTGAACCCCTTAGTTAAACATATGTGACATTATATATTCCAGAAGCCTGTTTAACAAACAATGTAAGATCAATGGCAAATGGTTTGTAGTGTTTTTCTGTATTGTGCCTTTTTCCAGTTTTGTTCCTGGCATCTAACAGTACTGCAGCTGTTTGGGGCATTGATTTTATTGTAAACACTTTTATTTCTCCTCCTCCTGGAGCTTCAGCTTCTCAAAAGGAAGTCTGTTCTACGTTCAGCATCTTTCTTAGCTGCCTGGTGAAACAGTGCTTTGAGGACATTATAGGGGTGCTAATTTGTGTAATTGTCTCTGTGGAGACCATTTGTGCCCTACAGGAACTCTGAGTCACATTCTAGCAGGTTAGTTCAGTAAACAATAAAGTATGCCTGCAGCTTGTTCAAAGGTGAACAGCACCATAACTGCCATGTATCAAGCCAAGCACACCAAAGGTTAAACAGTTACCAGCCACCCTTCTGAGCTGTTCAGCAAATAGATACTGACTTGATAAATGACACAGCAAATGATATAGTTAGTACAGTAGCCTTAGACTGGAGCACAACAGAGAAGACCAGACACAATGCTTTGGGTAAACTCACAATAATGGGTGGCAAACTATTATTTCAAAACCTGTTTTAATAAAACAGCACAAGTGCCATGTGAAACTACGTGGTTAATGCAGCAGATTCAAAAGCTTGCTTTTTAAATTGCTGACATTTAATTTATTTATTGGAATTTTGGAAACAACCTTTGAGTAAGAACTCTTTTACAAAGGGTCCACATCCATTGGCAGTAGGAAGGGAAGGATCACTGAGATGCATTAGTTTCAGCAACCTTGAAGGAACCTAAAAAAAATAACTTTTTATCCCCCCCTGGCTGCTGGAGGTCTGAATCCAAGCACGGAAGAAGGAGACTACTGAAGACTATAGGAAGTTGCTGTCCCAGAACAGAAAGGGTGAGAGCTGTAAGGGCACATAGGCAGTAGGAAAGTAAGTGTTAAAATAGATAGAGGGGAGGAGACAATAAGCATACAAAGCAACAGGAGGGGGGACACAAAATAAGTCAAAATGGGAGTGGTGCAGTGCAATGGCTGTGGGGCAGCAGTGTTCTGGAAGACATTCTGGAGGCTACGATGCTGCCCTGTTTGCAGGCACCTCTCTGGTCTGAGGGAGGAGGTTGCCTGTCTTGAAGATGACCTGGCTAGGATTCATGAATCCTCTTCTCCCCACCCTGGGACCACCAGCGCCACCACCGTTACCTCAGAGGTTGCCAAGAAAGAGGAGCGGTTGGACCAAGGTGGGCTCAGGGAGGGAGAGGGTGGTGGAACAGAGATGCATCCCTCCAGTTGTAGCTCTCCACAATTCATATGCTGTTCTGGCAAAGAGTGGTTCCTCTTTGGAGGCACCTGCAGTGGAGACCAAGGAAAATGCTGGGAACTTCCACAAAGGAGACCCACAGGAGGGTGGCACGAGACCCCACAGGAGAAGGAAACAACTCATGGTGGGGGACTCAATCATTAGGGGGTAGACATGAAGGAGGAAGGGGATAGGGAGGTAAGGTGCCTGCCTGGTGCCACGGCTTGGAGGGACAGAAAGTGAATCCTCAGGATCACGGGAGCAGCTGCGTGAGGGAGGGAGCTGGATGTCATTGTCCATCTAGGGACAAATGACCTGGCTGTGAATGGGATCAGAGCGGTGCAAGAGGAGTTTGTGGAGTTGAGGAGGGGCCTTAGACAAGTAGCATGTACGGTAACCTTCTCGGGAGGTGCTGCCTTTCTATGGCAAGGATGATGCCAGGGTATTCTGCACCTTGGGATTCAGTGAATGGTTGAAAAACTGGTGTGGAGCTCAGGGTTTTGGCTTCAATGGGGACTGGGGAGCCACCTGGAAGGATGCAGGCTTGATGCACGATGGTCTGCATCTGTCCGGGGGAGAACCAGGATCCTAGGTGACAGGTTTAAATGCTTCATTGGCAGACATTTAAACAAGCCAAGGGGGGAGGCACCGAAAAGGAGCAGGGAAACCCCAGACTCCCCCGACAAAGTGCAGTAGTTAGAGAGGTAAACACCAAGGCAGAGAAGTCAGTAGGGAGCAGGACAAGGATAAATGCAACAAAAGGTGTTAAGGACAGGGATGGGGCTAAAAGGGGTAAGGCCATGAAAATAAATGGAAGGTGATATGTACCAATGCCCACAGTCTGTGCAACAAGCTCCCTGAACTAGTGGCCTCGAAGGAAGAGGGATCCAAGGATATTGTGGCAGTCACTGAAACATGGTACACAAAGAACCATGAGTGGGACGTCAACATACCAGGATACACAGTCTACAGGAGGGACAGGGTGGGTAAAAGAGGAGGAGGAGTAGCTGTCTATATAAGGGAAGGGATTAAAACAACAGAACTAAAGAGTAAACAGGAAATTCATGAGTCACTATGGGTCACACTGGAGACAGGAAATGGCACCACAATCTGCATGGGGGTTGTGTACAGACCCCCATCTCAGGGGCAGGAAATGTATAAGAAAATGATAGAAGGCATCCTTAAAATGGCAGAAAAAGGGGAGATATTGTTGATGGGGGACCTAAATATGCCAGATGTTAACTGGAGTACCTTTGCTGCAGGCACATCCAAGGGCCGGGTCATTCTTGATGCCCTACAGGGGGCATGCCTCAGAGAGCTAGTGTTGGAACCCACTCAAGAGGGAGCAATCTTAGACCTGGTACTCTCAAATGGGGAAGGAAAAAGGATCTCAGATTTAGAAGTGGGTAGTCATCTGGGAACCAGTGACCACCAAACAGTGTGGTTAACAATAAACACAGCCATAGAGTCAAGCCATACACAAACAAGAGTATTGGACTTTAGGAAGGTTGACTTTGGGAAAATGAGAGAGTGCCTTAGAAAAGTACTAGCAAATGGGCAAGAAGGAGGGGTGGAGGAACAATGGGGAAAAATCAAAACAGCCACCGCAGAGGTAACAAGCCTTTGTGTGAAGCAAATCAATAAAACAAAATGAAGGAAAAAAAACACTATGGTTCTCAAAAGATGTGGCAGGGACGGTTAAGGAGAAAAGAATAGCATTCAGGAAATATAAGGAAACACAGAAGAAGCAGGACAGAGAACTTTATCAGTTAAAGCAGAAGGAGGCAGGGAAGGCAGTCAGAATAGCAAAGGCACAAACTGAGGAAAAGATAGCCAACTCTGTTAAGAAGGGGGATAAAACCTTTTATAGGTACATTAGGGAGTGAAGAAAGACCAAGAGAGGTAGACTTAATAAAGGGGAGGGAATGTGGGCCGAGGGTGACAGTTAAAAAAAAAGCAGGGATACTGAATGAATATTTCTGCTCAGTATTCACAACAGATGAGGAGGGGGAGGTGCCTAAACCAAACAAGGGAGAAACTCTGAATGGGGGGTTGATACCAGTCCATTCACAGAAGACAGGGTTTTGAAAGAACTCTTGAAATTGAGGGTAGACAAAGCAATGGGGCATGATGGGATTCATCCAAGAATACTAAAAGAACTAAGGGTAGAACTAGTAACACCATTAACTACTCTCTTTAACAAATCATGGCAGGATGGAGTGGTATCTGAAGACTGGAGGAGGGCAAATGTGATTCCACTTCACAAAAGTGGGAACAGGGCAGAGGCAGGAAACTACAGACCAGTTAGTCTGACTTCAGTGGTAGGGAAAATGATGGAATCACTTCTGAAGGAAAGAATTGTTGAGCACCTAGAGGCCAGTGGGGCACAGGACCCAAGGCAGCATGGTTTCACAGAAGGATGATCATGTCAGATGAACCTGATAGATTTCTTTGACTGGGTGACCAAAGTAGTAGACCAGGGAGGGGCTGTGGATATTGCCTATCTAGATTTTGGCAAGGTATTCGACACAGTCTCACACAAAAGATTAATATACAAGTTAGCCAGCCTTGGAGTGGGTCCCAATGTGGTAGCCTGGATAGAAAACTGGTTGGACAACAGAAAGCAAAGGGTAATAGTAAACAGAGTCCACAGTGAAGAAAGGAAGGTCACTAGCAGGGTACCACAGGGTTCGGTACTGGGACCAGCCCTCTTTAATATCTTTATAAGTGACATTGGAGAGCACCTGGAAGGAAAGGTATGCCTCTTTACAGATGACACAAAGATCTGCAACAGGGTTGATACACAAGGTGGGGTGGAAAGAATGAAAAGGGACTTGGCAAGGTTGGAGGAATGGTCAAATACGTGGCAGCTCAGATTCAATGCAAAGAAGGCAAGGTAATGCATCTGGGAAACAAAAACCCAGGAGAAGAGTACACAATGGGGGGTGAGTTAATAACAACAACAAAAATTGAAAGAGACCTAGGAGTAATTATATCAGATGACCTAACGATGGGCAAGCAATGTGAAAAGGCAGTAAGAAGAGCTGGGGGATACTGGGATGCATGGGTAGAGGCATCAACAGTAGAAAACAGGAAGTTGTTATCCCTCTCAACAGACAGTTAGTGAGACCCCATCTGGAGTACTGCGTGCAATTTTGGAAACCCCATCTCCACAAAGACATAGACAGAGTGGAGGCTGTTCAGAGGAGGGCAACCAAAATGGTGCAAGGTCAGCACCAGAAGACATATGAGGAGAGACTAAAGCAGCTTAATATGTATGCTCTTGAGGAAAGGAGGGAGAGGGAAGACATGATAGAAACTTTCAAGTATCTCAAGGGAATTACCAAGGTACAAGGGGGTAGTATCTTTCAGAAGAAGAGATGTGCAAGAACAAGGGGGCACAATTTGAAGATGGGGGGATGGCTCAGAGGTAATGTTAGAAAGTATTTATTCACAGACATGGTTGTGGATGCATGGAACAACCTTCCTGAGGAGGTTGTGGAGTCAGGAACAGTGGAATAATTCAAGAATGCATGGGACAGGCATAAGGCAATTCTAGTGGGGGGGGGCAGGAGAAAGTAAGCTGTTGATTAACTAGAATCTGCAGCTTATCTGTCAGGTAGTGAAATGGGCAGACTGGGTGGGACAAGCGGTCCTTATCTGCCGTCAAATTCTATGTTTCTATGTTTCATTAAACAGTGCAAAGACAGACATCATTGAATTCACAGTACAAATACAGACATAGTTCAATTATCAGAACATAACTGAAGTCACAGAACAAAATAAAAAAATAGTTGAATCATCAGTACAGGAAGTAAAAAAATAGAAAACAGCTAAGTTTCTTATGAGTTTCATTAAGGGTTAATACTTAGTGCTGTATGGCATAAGGAAGTATATGAGAGAGAGGAAAATGTACAATAGGGAGAGAGTGATGTGGGGATAGAGCAGCCCAATAGGAGCCATGTCACACTGCATTGCAGCTTTGGAGCTAAGGAACTGGGGATGGTGCATGTGAGATAGTGTGGTAAGGTGGAGATGGTGGTTAGAGAGAGAGAGAGAGAGAGAGAGAGGAGGGAGGGGGAGAGAGGGGAAGGAGGTAGAGGCCAAGTGGTGGAGGGGTGGTATCATGAGAGTGGAGATTGATGGAGAAAAGGAGGGTTGGGGGAGGGAAAGAGGGACAATGAGGCATGAGACAAACAAGAAAGCACAACCACTAGTGGAATAAGAGCTACAGAGCATGAGGTAGCAGAGTCTGGGGAACAGGGTTAGGGAGTGGAGAGGGCTGGACCATCTGAGTGAGACCATGAGTAGCTGCTAAAAGGCAGGATTGGTGCAGGCTCTAGAGAAATGCTCTGAACAGTTGAGCAGTCACAGACATTCTTTTGCAGTAGAAGTTGCTTAAATTCAGCTTTGAAGGTTCTAGGGTTAACAACATTTAGAATGTTGTCTGGGATCTCATTAAGTCACAGTGGGATATGGTAGGAAAAGGATCTTTGTCGAAGAGCTGTTCTTCAGAATGGGACACAGAACTGGTGTAGCTCTTTATTCCTGCCACTTACTATTGATCTAGTGCTGTACTTGTACTGTAAGAGTGGTCTTGTTGGTGGGGGGACTGGATTGTGGGTTTTCCTACTCCTAGCAGGATGCTCACTGAAGACTTCAAATTCTTACATTCCAGACACAGACCTGAGGGACTACAGCTGCTAGTACTTTGTGGATACACAGCATCAGTACTGACAGACTGTATGTAATCCCCCTTTTGGGGGGCTTACCTGATAGTCCTCCCATATGTCTGCTGTACTTCTTGGACATCCTCCCGATGAATCCCCTGGGTCACTGCCTGGCCCAAGTTCTCTGTCCCCCTACCCAGGTTCCCCTGGCAGACCCATTATCTCATTTGAGCCCTGCTGGGCTCCCGGGACCCATTCTGCAAGTGGCTGGCATTTCAACCATGCAGCCACTACTCGCACTTTCAAGAGGCACACTGTTTGTGACCACTGGTTGCGGTCAAAAGTCAGATGTTTCCATGGAACTTGATGCACAGTATTTAATTAAAAAGTCACCGGGGACCTAGATCAAGTGTAGGGAAAGTGTTTTTAAATAAGTATAAGGCAGGCACCTAAAGCACTGCCTCTGGGGCACCAGTGTTAAAGGGCAAAGGTCAGGACAGTGAAGCCCTAATGAATATTAATGAGCTGCTGCCAGTTTTAGATGAGTGCTGTATTTGCAAGGCAGTGTCACAGAAACTAGGCACATATGGAAGAGATTAATAAATGTGTTTGAAGAGAAATGCTGGGGCTATGTAACTGTGGGAAATTTCTGTAAGAATAGTGTTTATTCTGGCTCACCAGGACAGTAATGTTGGAACTGCAGTAAAATGCGTGTTTGGGACTATGCAGCAGCCACCATGGTGCAGCCAAGTAACCAATCAAGAGTCTGGGTCTTTGACCACAGACTTATGGGGATTAATAAAGAGTTGTTGGGAAAAAAGGAGGACCTTTTCTAGGCACCAAAAAGCAAGCCAATTAAGAGACTGGGACAGTTTGGGACAATTTTGACAGCCAATGATATTCCTGGACCTCAGCCCCATATGCCAGTGTCAGTGGCTCAGTAGGTGGCACACTTGCCTCTGAGGCTGGGAGATCAGAGGGCTGTGGGTTCAGTTCCCACATCTGGAACTTGGGTTAATATCCCAATACTGACACTGTAGTGCAGCATGAGGGGGGTGTTGTACTTCTGAGGTGCCGTCTTTCGGATGAGACGTTAAACTGAGGTCCCATCTGCCTGGATTGGTGGTAGTTCAGGTGGATGTTAAAGATCCCATGGCACTTATCGAAAAAGAGTAGGGGAAATTTATTGAACAAAATAAATATAACATCACAGAATCATTCCAAAGTCAACAAAAACAAAACACATAAAATTACACCAGAATAAGCACAGGGTTTGCAAAAATATACATCCAAGAAAAATAATAAATACAAACATCTATTGGTACATTAGAGAAAAAATGTTTTCCACAGCTGAAAAACTTTATCCTGAGAAAATTTCTGACAATCTCTTTCTTTAACTTGCAACAGTCCTGACTCAATATGTGAAAAGATAGTAACATTTAACACTAGCTGTTGCTGGAAAACAAATTGACTTTGAGCTTGCCACAAATAAAATTGAAGAAATGCAAAAAAAACAACATTCAAAGTACTTTTATGAAAATTGTTCCATACCCCAGTGTACTGTTCTAAAATTAAAGTATTATATGTAATATGAGTAAGAAAGGACATATTCCAGTGAGTTGCTGCCTCTTTCCAAAAAGTTTGACTAAAAGACCAGTTAATATAAAAATGCAAGAGACTTTCCTCTTCATTATGACACAAAATCCTCAGACAATATCTGTCCTGCAAAGGTTTATACTTAAGGTTGCCCCTCACACCCAACCTCCCTTGGGCAGACATCCAAACAATGTCCCACACAGAAGCCAGAAGTCTAAAATCTGTCAATTTATGAAGAGCAAAAATCATTTTAGAAGGGACACATTCAGGAAAAAGTAGCAAAATTATCTGTACATCATAAACTATGTATGAATGAAATGATTTCCTATTTAATAAAATTAGTTTTTGAAATGGCAGCTTCCACTGTTGCAATTTCTTAATGGTAGAAATCCCATAACTTGGCAGATGATCTTGAGTTAATAATTTTGGGTGTAAAAGAGTCCACTTCTGGAAATAAGGCGTCCCAAAAAAAAGTGACCATAATTGCCATAACAAGGTGGCGGTTCCCCTTAAATAATTAAAGGAATTAAACAGGAATATAGAGTGATAAAAAACAATAGGATTAAGCATATATAACCCACCCTGTTTAACAGGTAAATATGTAATATCCCATTTCACCAGATTCAATCTGTTACCCCACAACATCTGAAAAAACACACTGAAAATTTTAGTTTCCAAACTAACTAGAGGAGGGTAAAGATAACTTAAATAAAGAAAAACAGGCAGCAAAAATGTTTTAATAACCATAATGCATTTTTTCTTCCCAAATGTCCACTGTTTCCATCTATTTACTTTGCTTTCACCAGACCTTAGTTGTTGTTCCCAATTAAAGGTAGCCATATCTTCTGTCCCAAAACAAATGGCCAAATCTTTTGAGGGGAAACAACCAGAGGAATTCCAATGAAATCCAAATTTTCTGTCTGATTACGGTTTAAAGCAAAAATAAAACTCTTTTCCATATTAAGCTGTACTCCTGAGGAATGTCCACAGCAATGAAATACCTCAAGGGCACATGTGAGTGAAGCAACATCCTGCCCTAACAAAGTGACATCATCAGCATATGCCGTAATTTTCACTGGCAATAATGAGGGATCAGGGGCTATCCCAACAATACGGTGGTCCCATTGCATCTGTCTAATAACTGGATCAAGGGAAAAGGCATATAATAGAGGATTTAATGGACAGTCCTATCTAATACCTTTACTGAGCTTAATGTCAGGCCAGAACAAGCCATTAACAGTGGGAATTATTGTGGCATTAGTGTACAACTTAGCAATCCACTGTGCAAATTGAGAAGGAATATCATATTTTAATAATAAATTAAAAAGATATCTGTGCCTGATCCAAAGCAACCACATAACCAGAGCGGCGCCCTAAGTAACTGGCTTCAAAAAGTTCCCATAAGATATAAAGATTATGCTGTATTTTATGATGGGGAATAGCACATCTGTGCCAGATGTATGAGAGTATCAGCAACTTGTAGTAATCTATTAGTGATAATTTTGGACAAAATCTTATAATCACTATTGAGGAGACTAATAGGTCTTCAATTTGAAAGCAAAGTCCTATCACCCTTTTCAAACAGAAATTTAAGCAAGGAAGTGCTAAAATCTGTAAATTGCAAATCTGAAGACAACATAAAATTAAACACCAAAGGTAAAAAAATAACTCTCATATGGGAGAAATTTTTTATAAAATTCATTAGGTATGCCATCTAATCTCCATCTAATGGAGACGTTTTCATACTCAATGCTTTTATCACTTCTTCCACTTCTCATGAGGAGATAGGCTCCATTAAGATGTGTTTAAGATATTCATCTACTTGTGGAAGTGGTGCCATGAAAGTATCTGGCAAAGTCTCCGCAGGCTTTGTGCTATCACTAAACATATCTATAACAAATCCCTGCACTACCAGGAGCATATCTAAATCTGTGAAAACAATAATACCATCAGAATTTAATAGACTGGACATCAAGGTCTTATCTAATCTTTGTTTACATGCTTTATATTGGTCAGACACTGGTTGAGTCTTCATTCCACATCAAAATTCCATGTCTAACAACTTAGCCCTATCATATTGCTAATGCTGCATTTGTTTTTTAAGTTCAAAAATTTGAGACTTAAATTTTGCTTTGACATATGGAGGAAAGGACATTAACTTATACAATTGATTCCAGAATTGTAAATATTTTAGATAATTAGAATTAGCCTTCTGCCATCCTACACTAAGAAAAAATGATTTCAGCCCATGTTTAATATCTAACCACCAATCATAAATACTATCATAAAAACAGATAGTAGAATTCCTGGCTACAAAGAAAACCTCCAAACTATGGACATAGTCTTGGGAATTCAATAATGATGTGTTCAATCTCCACCTTTGAACCGTGGAGAATACTTTAGGAGGAACATCAGAAAGACTAAAATCACAGAGCAAAATCTGATGATCTGAGAATTCAGTCGGTTTAACAATACTAGAATATGGTTTAACATATTTAGAAACAAAAACCATATCAATATGAGTGGCATAAATATGCCTATGATATGTGGTACCACCAGCAGTGTGTAAAATTCTATAGGCATCAGATAAGCCGGCATCAAAGACGATTTGTTTAAATGCATGAGAGTCACAGTACATTTTTTTTCTGGACATCTCCTGCAAATTTTAAACCTGTTGTGCAATTGAAATCCCCACCCCAGATGACATGTTTCCTAGCATATAAAAATGGCCTTATTTCCTCAAACAGTTCAATTCTGGCAGTTTTAACTTGTTGTGCGTAGATATTAAAAATACAAAATTCAAAATCTCCAAGAGAACAGTCGAGAAAGAGAGCCCGTCCTGGACTAATATCTGTAAGTTTGAAGATCTTAAAATTAGTAGTTTTAAACAGGATACCAATCCCATCAGCTAAATCGGAGCCAAGCGTCCAAAAACATGGGCCCCAAATCCATTGCCTCTTAACCTGATCAATTTCATAAAGAGAAGATAATCTGATTTCCTGGACAAACACAAAATCTACCTCATGAGAATCAAAAAAGGAAAAAAGAGAAAGCCATTTCTTAAAAGTTTTTAAGACTACATACATTAAAAGAGGCAAAGCGCAAAGTAGCCAACAAAAGTTAAGGTTAAGACCCTCCTTTTTGACTAAGACTGGCTTTCCTTTTTTTTTTTCCTTTTTTCCCTTTTTTGTCCTTAGCCAATTCCGTAGCCTTACTATCTTCATCCTCAGTTCACATTTCAGACCTGTGGGAGGTATCAGATTCTAAATCTGAATCTCCACAGTCTCCTAGTAAAGGCAAAAAAAAATTCTCTATAGGAATAGGGTCAGGATCAGTATGTCTAACCGAAGCCCTAGTAAGCCATCGAGTTTTGGGCGTGTCAAACAGAGGAGGGGGCATCGATGCAATAGTGGGTTGAGTTACAATGGTAGGAGAAACTTCAGGGGGAAGAGCCTTCTCAGGATTCTGTCGAGAACAAGGTAAAGGCCTATCTACTAGAGGTGGTTCACCACCTGTAGTGAGATTGTCGGGAATAAAAGTATCCTTATGGGGTGTCTCCTGATCATGAGGTGCAGAAGGGGTAGGGGAGCTAGAGTCCCTTTTTTTCCTTGGGCTTTATTAACCAAATCATCCTGATCCCAGCCTTCACTTCTATTTCATTTAGCCCAGGGACATTGATGAAAGGCATGACCCTTCTCCTCACAGAGGCTACATTGAAAAATATTTTCACAAAGATCCACAGAATGCCTGTAACCTCCACATAAGGAACATTTTAATAGTTCACAAGAGCTGCTAATATGCATCTTCACTTCACACTTATAGCAGGCCCTGGGCTGTCCCCCATAAAAACAGACCCCTTTTTCTTTACCCAGTAAAACACTATTGGGTAGGTGAATGATGTCACTATTAACCTGAAATAACTTCACCTTAAACTTCCATCCCCCTGTCCAAATCCCCTCCGAATCCAAAATGGCTTCAGGGGGGCCTAAAATGTCACAACGGTTTTGCAGCCAGTGATAAATATCACTGACATTAACCCTTTCATTATGAAACATAATGGTAATAAATTGAATTTGAGGTTTAGTGATAGAAATCACATAAAAAGGAGTCCACAGAAGGGCAGATTTCAGATTGGAATATTTATACCAAAATTTGTCCAGACCATGAGTTGTTTTAAAGCTCATGTCAAAGGAATCCTCCCCTGAAATATGTATCAATGCATAAATATCAGCAGAAACAAAATGCATAAATCCCCTTAAAAGTTGTTTGGCAATGTAGTACCGATCAGGGTGTTCAGCAAGCCTTCCCTTATATCTCAGTCGGTCTGCATTTCTCCGAGGTGCTTTCTCTAATTTATTTTTAAAGAGTTCTGACATAGGGACCCATCTATTTGTGCTATCCATTTTCTTTTCGACATTTACCCTTTCAAAGCCTGTCTGTGATTTCATATTATCCCCCTCTGAGGACATGCTCAGCCTAGATAAGGCCGCAGTTTGCCCTTCTACCTGCTGCACAGCATTAACAGTAAAGGCCTTAATGGAATGAAAAAAGTCATTACCTGAGATCAGGTTTTTGTCCATGGTGGCATGCTTCATTGTGGCCATGTTGCTTGAAGAATCATCCCAACAGTCTGGATCGGGAATCCACCCTCCTGAAGATGTCTGTGTCCAGCCCGAGTTACTAAGGGCATCATCAGCCGACCAATCATTGCCCAAAAATTCAGCGAATCCCCAGAGAATCCAAATTGTCACCTCACAACTTGCGACATAGTGCAGGTCAATTTTGGAGGAAGAACCTGAGCCATAGCAACCTCCCATCCCACTGCTCCTCTCACACAACACCCAGAAGTTCCTGCAGTAGCACTGGGTGAGCCTTAGCTGAAAGCAGGATACCTATCATAGAGGTAGGAGGAACTGGCTGCACTTTAGAGAAATCCATAGGTGACTCGGTCGCTGTAACAAAAGGTAAAGACTCTGTAACACTCTCCTGTACTGGATGCAAACCAGTAGTCCCCTGCAAAAGCTGATGAGACTCCGGGTTAGGAATCACCGACACAGTCTCCTCCATAGTCAGAGGTAACCTTCAGGTACTCCAGCCATCTCCACAAAATGCTCTGGAGAGCTCAGCAAACCATCCTGCTCCATAGAAGGATGAGCGCAGTCTGCCTTCCAGCAGACAAATGCCAACACCTCCTCCTACTGCCAACAATGCAGTAGGGGAATTTTTTATTGAAATCATAACAAAAAAAATCATGTCAATATACATATCAAATCAATATTACAATACACAAAACCAAAAAGGGGAAAAAGACAGAAAAAAAACCTGAAAAAAATAGTAATGGATATTACAATCTTGATCCAATCAAAAAATAAAGTGTTGTAACCCACCTCCTCCCCCTCCCCACTACAAGAGATGGGGAATTTTGAAATCAACACAGAGTTAAAACAGCCTGTCTAGAGTATTATTCCTTCATATAAAACATATAAAGGGAAATACTAAAACAAAATCAGCTTTACTTTATACAATGAACCTCAAAAGAGAAGGAACCTATAAGACCCACCCCTTCCTTACCCTTACTTTCCAAGTAGGGACCGTTTGTTGTTTTCCTTTTATTTTCCCTTTTTTTCTCCAAATCATTCAGTCACTGTTACAGCATACAAGACAATATAAAAAGCAAAGCAAGAAAAAACGTGGACACAAAGACCAAATCCATCCCCTAATTCTAATTTATAAAGCCAAATGTTGAAATCAAAAAAATATACAAGTCCATTTTTCCTGGAAAAAGGGAAACAAGTGAAATACTCAGATAAGTAGTTTATTATTTTAATCTTTTCTCCCCTCTTTTTTTTTTAAATCTTATCCTCACTATATCTAAAGTTCTTACTACTGTCACTGAGCCTTATTATAAATCAGTAAAGATTGAAATAAATGTGTAGAATCTATACAATAAGTCTCCATTTTGTAGGTAAAATTATCCTTGTTCTGCAAATAAATTAAAGTTACGGGAACATCTGAGTCTGTTATCCAAGAGAATCCAATCCATAACTCCATTAATCGAGTATTTGATGAGGAGATTTGTTCAGCTTTATATATACTTTTCAGTTGATGTAGTATTTTATGCAAAAGTTCAGATAATGAGCCTTCTTGTTGCTGCAGAGTAAAGGCAAATCCAGCCAACCATATTTGCCACTTGATTACTGTGACCAATATTTGTAATATATTATAATGCCATTTACTAGTCCAGGTGGTATCAAATATTCCAAACATTAAATTGTCCCAGGATAAGGTTAAAAAATATCCTCCCTCCATTCCTGTGGTATAAAGACCCAAAAACCAGATATAAATGAGAAAGAAAACAAGAGATGCTCTATCGTTTCCTCTTGTTGAAAAAAATCAGGCTGAATGCAGAGTCTGTCTTGTTGTGCCTTGTGTTTTTGATTGGATTTAACCTTTATTTTGCCATGACAGGCCAGCCAATGAAAATCCCACACATGGGTAGGTATACATTTATTTATCAAAAAACTCAGCAAATTAGGTTTATACTGTAATGGGTAGTTTACAAACACAGTCTCTACCTGGCAAGTTGTTTCCAATAAATGAAAATACAGCTGTTTTCTGGATAAATTAAGTACATGAATTGTTAATAAATTCCATTGTTTGATACACAGAAAGGTACTTTATATATACTCTGGAACCATTGCTGATTTCTTAAAACACTTCAGGGATTGTGCTTCCCATAACTGAAGCCAGATCCTACAATATGTCTGTAACACAATATCCCACCCGCATAGTTCTTCTAACAATAAAGGTCGAAGATTTTCAAAAATAAAAAAAACTATTAAAGAACAAAATCTGGTTGGGCATATTAAGGCCTCCCTGGTTAACGGGAAGATATCAAATATTTTGCTTAATGGGATTCAGATGGTTTCCCCAACAGACCTGAAAAATTATCCCTAAAAGCCCAATTTCTAGGGATTTTGGTGGAGGAAAAACATAGCTCAGATATAAAAAAAAACTAGAATTAAGCAGGGTTTAATGAGAAAAACCCTTTTCTTTTTCCGAACTTCCATTTATTCCATAAAGCAACTTTTCTTTGGCCTAACAGAAATTTCTTTTCCCAATTAAAATTATCCAATTCTATATTTCCCCAATATATACCAAGAATTTTCAAAAGATTTGGAGCTATTGAAATACCAGCAATGGATTCAAAGGCATTTAAATTATAAGGCAAACGTTGGCCAGAACATTTATTAAGATTTAAAGCAGCTCCTGTAAACGTCCCAAATTCTGTGTAGATAGCTAAACTCGTGTGCAGTGAAGGTTCATCATTTAAGTGTCATAGCATCTGCATAAGCCATAATTTTATATGGCAAAATCTGTTCTTGGGATCCTAAACTCTGAGCTGCAAAAGAACCATTAATTTTAGACAAAAGAGGATCTAAAAAAAAAGCATACAGAATGGGGCTGAGTGGGCATCCCTGTCGAACACCCCTTTTCAGAGCAATAAGAGGGCCCTTCCATCCTTGAATAACTGGACAAACTGTCACTGTGTGATACATGCTTTTTAACCAGCGGATCATAACATCTGGAATATTATAATGTGTTCAAATTATCCATAAAGCATTATGATTTACTCTATCAAAGGCTTTGGATTGATCTAGGGATAACAGGTAACCATCTAGAGTCCCCCTTTTTCCCTGCTCCACCAATTCCCGTAAGAAAAAAAGTTGAGACTGAATTTTCCTTCCTGGAATAGCATATACTTGTGCTGAAGAAATCAGTTTATCAGCTACTAGGGAAAGTCTATTTGCTAAAATTTTCATAAGTAATTTAAAATCTGAGTTCCAAAGTGTAATGGGGCACCAATTGTCCAAATAGAGTTCATCCTGGCTTTTATAGATGAAAGTTAAACTTGCAGTGTTCATGGATAGAGGGACAAGTTCAGATGTCAGAATTTCATTAAACACTAAAGTCAATTCCTCCAGACAGAGGTTACCTACAAATTTCAAAAGCTTTGTTGTAATACCATCAGGGCCTGGCAATTTTTTCCCTGTCATAGTGGACAGTATTGTTTTCAGTTCTACCACCTAAATTTTGGATATTAAGAGATTATTTTCTGCCTCTTCCAATACAGGAATATAAGAATCCTTTAAAAAGGATTGTAATCCGGACGTAGAGGCCGAGAGAGGGTTAAACATGCCAGAAATATAATCTGACACAATTCTAATAATATCCCTTGTATCTTGATATACCACACCATCGGTACCTCGGGCAGCAGAAATAGATTTTTTAATTTAATTAGGATTGCCAATATTCATAAGGACAAGCAGTGGCTAAGTGGCCTTGAGTTCCAAATTGTTGTTGAAATAGCAAAGATTTCGCTCTGTTAGCATGAAACCGAACCATATTCTCTGTAATCTGAGAAATTTGAGGAGTTAAATTTTGACCTGTTTCATAAGAGATTGAGTATAATTGTTGCAATACTCTTCTATTCTGTAAGTAAGCCAAATATTCCATCTGTGAGACCCCTTTACCAAGTTGTTTACATAGCTTAATAAGTTCATGCTTAGTATCTTCCCACCATAATACTGGACTACCAAAAAAAAACATAACGGTTTTACATGCTAAAACAAAGTTATGTAATTGTGCAAAGCTTTGAGGATGTGAAAGTAAAGAAGAATTAAATTTCAAATATCCAACCCCCTTCGCTGTCCAGTAACTGGTCCAATAGTTACTGAAATAATATGGTGATCAGTGAATTCAAGAGATAATACTTCTGCCTGCTGTAAAGATACAGTATGGGAGAAAAAAAGATAATCAATACAGGAAAATAGCGCACCTTTGTGAAATGTAGGAAGAATCTTTTTTTTTAAATGATAGACCGAGTCTACTAGATGTGCTTTGCAGATGATAGTAGATAACAGATTGGAATCACAGTATTGTTTATCATGTTTCATGGTCAAAGAACAATTAAAGTCTCCAGCAAAAATAATATTATGTGACGTATATAAATAAGGTTTAAGTGTCTGAAGAAGTTTACATCGCTGTGCTTTTTGTTGGGGATCATATAGATTAATTAATCTATATAGTATTTCCTGAATAAGGACATTTAAGATTAAAATTCTTCCTGAAAGTAGGTCAAAAAGTTTAAGAATTTTCATATCTGGATACTTGAAAAGAATACCTAGGCCTACACAAGGCTCTGTACTTAGTGACCAGAATGAAGGACCCAAACACCAGTCCTTAGAGGCCATTTATATTTCATGCAAAGTATGCATCCGTGTATCCTACAGGAAAAAAAATCCAAGGTGGAAATTGGCCAATATTGAAAAGATCATATGTTGTCTGTTTATCCGTTTGATACTATTTACATTGATTGTATGAAACGAAAAAGGTTCAGTCATTTATGTTTGTTTAAATGGATTTTTCCGACACTGCTTATCCGAGTTTTTTAATTTAACTCTAGCTTTCTGTTTCTGCTGTTCTCAAGGATAAACCACCCCTTCTGTATCGGTAGTACTCTCTGGAACTGAGGAATCCACTGAAGAGGCATCTAAATCAATGTCTGAATGTTCAGACTGTAATACGTCAAATTTATTAGAGGTTGGGATAGCAGTTGATTGCCGAGGCATCAGTTTATCAGCTGCTTCCCTAGTAGATTGTCTGGTGACTCTGTTTCCAGGTCTTTGCTTAGGTGTTGGAGGAGGGGGCATATCTAATTTCTTTGACCGAGTCTGTAGGGGGGGTCCAAGGAAATGGCTCCTGGACATTTGCTGGAACCAACTCTTCCACTGGTCCTGAGACTGGCTTTGTTTGTGGGGTAACAGGGGGGGCAGACAATACCAGAGTTCTCCACTCCTTAGGGGGTGCTGGAGAGACCGTTACGCTCTGAGCAGAGGCAGGAGAAGAAAACCCCTGATTACTGGCTTTCTTTTGTGCTAAAGCAATTAATAAACGCTGTTCTGCTCCATCAGCTTGTTCAGGTGAAGTATGTGCAGCAGCGGTACAATTTTGAAAAGTGTGCCCTAGTTCCCCATATAAGTTACATTTACTTTCATTTAAGCATGATGAGCTAAAATGACCCAACTCCCCACAAATTATATATCTTTCCAAATCACATGCATTGCTGATATGTTCCAGGGAACCACATTTGTAACACATTTTTGGCTGTCCTACGTAAAAAAGAATTCCCCTATCATGGCCTAAAAAGAAGGAATTGGGTAAATGTGTGGGACCTTGATTTATAGTATGCAACATGACTTTCACTTTCCAACCCCTGTCCAAATATTTTCTGAATCCAGGATAACTACAGGATCGTCCAGTATGGTACAATGATTTTTCAACCAAACAATCAGGTCTTGAACACTCACACCTTCATTTCTAAAAAGCACTGTAACAACCTTATGTGCTGGTTTAGACAAAGGAGTAACAATAAAGAGTGACCATAAAGAAGAATTCTTTAGTTGATTATATTTAACCCAAAAAAGCTCTGTCACACGCTCTAACACTCGGGCTGTTTTAAAGCTCACATCGAAGGTAATTTCCCCCAAAATATGAATCAGAGCATATAATTCTGTAGCCATGAATTTCATTGAGTCTTTCAACAGAGTCCTCGCAACAAAAATCCTATCTGGTGGAGTATCCATGCCACCTGAATAGGTAAGACGTACAGCATTATGTCTCTTTGCTGGATATATGGGGTTTTTTAAAAGAGAAGCAAAAGATTTAGGCCCAGTTTTATTAATTAAGTTGAGGGGCCACTGAGGCAAAGAGGAGGAATCTGAGGGAGCAGCCTCAGGGTCTTGGCGAGGATTTGACTCCATGTTTAAAAAAGTTAACTCTGGATTTTGTGTGAGAATAAGTTCCTTCAGGAGTTCTAAAGATTCCTGCTCTACTGAAGCAACAGATTGTTCCATTACTTGAGTACCTTTTGTAGGCGTAATAATTGGAGAGGAATCAGAGATCCACTTGCCTGAAGATGAATCAAAACCCCAGCCTGTCACTTTCAGTGCTGAGGGAACTGACCAAAAATGTTTATGAGATTCAGAATTCACTACTTCCTCTGCACGTCTTAGGCCGAGCCCCGCCAAGCTTGTTTCAGCCATTCCCGACATACTAGCAGTAGGAGGCAACCCAGGGGTTGACATTCCAAGTTGATTTGCCTCTTCAGCGGCTTCTACCTGCGCCGCCCAACTCTGAGGCTCTGTGCTAACAGCCGGCACCTCTGAGTTAATCAGCTGGTTGTTCATGACAGATGAAGCACTACTGTCAGACTGCAGTCTTCTCAGTGAGGTTTCAAGTTGTGCTCACTTGTGAAAAAAAGGCCATTCTTCTGAAGCAAACTGCAGTTGCAGTTCTTTCTCTTTCAGTGACATAGCATCTACTTTTAAAATGCTCTGGTGTCTCGTGTCACAGGCCCCTGGCTCTGCGTTTGAATCGGTCAAAAAGTCTGGTATGAATTCTGAAATGTTTAAATCAAAAGAGTCACTCACAGTCACAACAGTCACTGCTTCTTGATTAAACTCATCCATATTCGAAGAAGAATCAGAAGTCGGGTAAACCTCTATTGAAACAGCTACTTCCATCAATGACTCTTCCACCACAGCTCGATCTCCAGCTGGCTGGCTGGTGTCCACCATCTTGGCTGGCAGCAAAAATGGCCAGATGGTCCCCTACCACAGAGTAGGGGAATCTCCCCAGTGTCCTGGACAAATTTATCCCATTCACTAAAAATACCACCAACAGCTCAATCTGGTTCAATTTCAGTTGCTTACCATCTGTATCCCCCCTCTCCCCCCCAGTGGGCTTACCGGGTCAACACAAATAATAAATAAATAAATAAATAGAATAAAAGTGGGTGACTTCTGAAACAGTGGAGATTTGCCAGATCTGCCTGGGAATGTAAGCCTCTGGGGAGCTGGCCAGCTCTCAGAGGTTAGGTCTGGTGGGGCTAGACTTTTCTCGGTGGTGCAGTCAGCAGGGTCTGAGGAGCATCAGTCAGAGCAAGCTGCAGTGTACAGCAACAGGGCATCTGTGCAGCAAAAGGCAGTACTGTAGATCAGCCTGCAAGCCCACTGGAAGGACCAGGGAGTAACCAGCAGCACCTTTACATATAGATATGTATAAGTTGCCGAAGTGTTTGTGTGGCTTGCCAGTTCAAGATGTCCTGTTCACAGGTTCGACTCATTGACTCCGCTAAGCCATTCAGCCTTGGGCTATGCAAAATCAGCTTGAGTAGTTTGCTCCTGCATCACCAGACCAGCTGTTCTACGAGGACCATGAGAGAACCCTCCCCCCTGTTTCAAGAAACATCAAATCAAACTTCATTTCTTTAAAAGGTGTCTTTCTTAAACCAAGGCTCCTGTACATAAATTATCAATCTCCATTAAAACATTAAAAACCATAAATATAAAACAGTAATCAATGTAATCTAATTCATAACTTTGGTGACACAGTATTAATGTTCATCCATAAATGTCAGGCTGAAAAGGTACATTTTTAGTTCTTTTTTTAAAACTTTGGACATTCAGGCAGTCCCTTATCCAATGAGGTAGATAATTCCACAGGGTCGGGGCCATGTAAGCAAAAGAAAGGGCCCCAGATGTTTACAATCTCACCATGGGAATCTCCAGCAATCCCTCATTGGTGGGTCAAAGTGGTCAGGAGTGGCAGTAGGGAGAAAGGAGATCTTGCAAGTAGCAAGGCCCCTGGTTGTGTAGGGCTTTATAGGTCAGCAAACCAACATTGAAGGTGATATGCCATTGCACTGACAGCCAATGCAGCCCACAGAGCACAGGCATTATATGACTGGTCCTAGACGTACCAGTCAATAGCCTGGCAGCCGCATTATGCACTAGCTGCAGGTGATGCACATCAACCCCCGGGAGCCCTAGGTACAGGGCATTTCAGTAGTCAAGGTGAGTGGTCATGAAGGCATGGACCAGCGCAGGAAGATCATCAGAAGGAACCAAGTGTTTCACCCAGGCAGTATTCCTCAGATGGTAAAAAGAGGTCTTGACAACAACTGACACCTGTGATTTCAAGGTTAGGCAGTCATCAAAAATAACATCCAGGTTCTGCACTTGGTCTGAGGTGGTTAGCTGGACACCCCTAAGTCAAAGAACAGAGGATTGTCCTGCTAATACACCTACCCTCTGATGATTAGTGTCCCCCACCAACACCTCAGTCTTATCCAGGTTCAACTGCAGTCAACTAGAACTCATCCAGTCTTGGATATCGGATAGGCAGTTGTTAAACACCAGAAGAACATCTCCCTGCTTGGGCGCAAAAGACATGTACAGCTGAGTATCTTCCGCATAGCAGTAAAAACTCTGTCTGTACCACCTAATAATGTCCCCAATGGCAGCATATACATCGCAAACAACATGGGCAGCAAAATGGAGCCCTAAGGTACCACACAGGATGGGGGAGAGGATCAGAGGAATAAATTCTAGAAATCACTCCCTGTGTACTACCCTCAAGGTAAGATCCAAACCACCTGAGGACAGTATCAGTCAATCTGCAGATGAGCCGCAGGAGCTCCACCATGGTCCACAATGTCAAATGCCGTGGAGATATCAAGGAAGATCAAGATGGAACAGGTCTATTAGGAGATCGTTAAGCACCCGAACAAGGGCAGTCTCAGTGCTATGCCTCTTCCTAAACCCTGACTGGAGAGAATCATATATGTTGTGGATAGACAAGTGATCATCCAGCTGTTGCGCAACCACCTTCTCAATAACCTTACCCACAAAGGGCAGATTAGAGACTGGTCTGTAATTAGCAAGATTATCTGCATCAAGGGAGAGCTTTTTCAGGAATAGTCAAATGACCACTTCCTTAAGGGGATCTGTAAATATCCCCCTCTCCAATGATTGACAGATCATCTCAGCCAGGACCGAGCCAATCTTCTCCACGCACCCCACAAGGAGGAGCATTGGGTCTGGATCCAAACTACAGCTGGTTGACCTCAGAATCTGAATGATCCTTACAACATCTATGATATCTGGTCAGCCAAAGTCAGACCAGACAGGCCAGGTGCTTGCAACCCCCTACCAACCTCCACCGCACCCATTAGAGAGGGCAAAACATATGCCAGACCAGATGATGACAACCTTATCTGTGAAGAATCGAGCAAATTTGTCACATCTCTCTTGTGACAATATTCCACCAGACCGGAGACAGATTGGTTTGCACAGTCTATCCACAGTCCAGAAGAGCTGAGCTGGTCAATTCTGCACAGTGGCAATCTCCCTGGACAGGAATTCTGCCTTCTTATGGGTGATTGTCAACTGATAGACATCTCCACAGGTCTTATTTCATTGGCTCATTTCCAGTGTCTGGGTACAGTGAGTAGAAATCAGGGTAGCTCCCTGCAACAAACTTTAATAACCATTGTGGTACCACCTAATAATCTCTGTTTCACTGCTAGTTTAATGGTTTAAGGGACAGGGCCATCCGACCACCCAACACAAAACTGCATGCCAAATCATCATGTCCTCTTTCATCAAGGGTCCCAACAACAGCTGCAACCCTGGGCACTGTTTAGGCTAGCCTGTTTTCCATCTGGGTACCCAGTATATTTATAGGACTGCAAAGTGGGACTAAATGCATGCCAGTATCCTGGCTCAAACCATTAAAGATAAAATCATTTGACCAGGTTTTCCCCTTCCTTGTTATGCTCCCCCTAAATAAACCTGATTGGTGTTGTAATGTTATACTTCCTCATGCATGTTTATTGGTGGTCTGTTACTGTGTTTGAAACATTCCTGAATGTGCATGCCTGATAACCATTGTTTGCAGGGGGTTTCAGAAGGTTACACTGAAGCCCAGACCTTGGTAAATGGGAAACCTATGAGCATACCATTAATGTCTGTTAACAAATGTAATGTGAATGTTGCGAGAGATTACAGCTTGTTCCAGATATAGGGCCACTAGGTGGGATAGTGGGAAGCTATAGCTTTCTAGAGGGCTGTAACAAGTTTAATAAATACCCACTGAAACCTTACTCTGAGTGGAGGCACCCAAACACTGTGTTTACTGTGGGTGGGCAAACCTTGGTACTCACTAGTTACGAACCCAGGCCCCTGAACCTGTGGCTAAGAATAATATAGGCAGGGGTTGTAACTCTAGAAGGAGTGCCACCTAGGGGTTACATGTAAATGATTCTTCTTTGAATTCCTTACTTAACCAACTGTGAAATTATACATCCCAGAAGCCTGTTTAACAAGCAATGTAAAATTTAATATACCGAGCTGCACTGGTACTGGAAGACTGGTCCTGTTGGGAGGGGGGCTAGGATGTAGGTTTTCCTACTTCTAGCAGGTGCTTTAGGGCTGGACACTGAGCAGGAATATCTAGAGACAAGGCAATGCAAATTTTATTTTTCAGGCATCCAATCCCGGAGGCTCTGGGCACCGCATAATCAACAAATCTATCATAAAATGACAAAGGAATATAGCACATTTTCCAATCTACAAATTATCACTTTCATAAATTAAAATCAGTAAAAACAGAAAAGGGTAAGGGGAGGGCAATCTTGTGGAAGGTATGGCCCACTCCAGTGCTCTAAATTAAGTTTTGCAGCCAATAGCCAGCAAGACTAGTGACTGGGAAAATTTACTAGCCCCAGAGACTCTTCCACTAGCCTAGCTGAAGTACTTTTAGGTTACATTCTACAGTACAAACCTACAGGGCTAGTTAAAGGAAAGTCTCACTAGCCTAACACAAAATCTACCAGAATTTGGCTAGTTGGCCTGTAACAGTTTTGACCCCCTGCACTCTCTGCGATGGATTGCCAGTATTTAAATAACTTATTTTTAAACTGTAATGGTTGAGGTGTGGTCAGCTCTGGGACTGCCAGTGGCTGGTTTTCAGTGCTGTGACTGTCGGGATAATTGCTGTAAGGGAACGAGTAAGTACTATGACTGTTCAGGGAGGTTCACAGGCAGTGTTGTGTTAATGGTGTGGGTCAGCACTGTAATTGTTGTGGTTGGGGGTGTCATTGCTTTAACGGTTGAGAGAGGGGAGCCAGTGCAGTTATTGTCAAGGGGTGAGTGGCCAGTGTCATGACTGCCAGGGGAGTGCATGACTGTAACTTCTGGGAGTGGGGGATGTGTTGTGACTGTGGGGGTGGGAATTACTGCTGTGTCTGTCTGTAGAAGGTATTAGTCTTGTGACTGTTGCGGATGTAGGGGACAGTGCTTTGGCTGTGGTGGTGGGTAGTGCTCTGACTGTTGGGGTTAGAGGCAACTGCTGTCACTATAGGGGGATGAGGATCAGCACTGTGACTGTCAGATAGGTGGCCACTGTGACTGACAGTGAAAGGTGTTAGTTCTGTGACTATTGAAGGGGTGGTACAGTTCTGTGACCATCTGGGGAAGGGGTGGCAGTCCTGAGACTGTTACGGGTGAGGAGACAGTACTGTGGCTGTTGTGGATGGGGGGTCAGTGTGGTGACCATTAGGAGTAGTGGGTCAGTGCTGTCATTGCCAGGGGATGGGAACTGGTGATGTGACTGATGGTATGGGGTGTAGGTTCTGTGACTTTTAGGGGTGAGGTGGCTGTGGTGTGACTGTTGGGGATTGATGATCAGTGCAGTAAGATGGGATGGGGTGCAGTGCTGTGACTAGTGCTGCTACTATGGGGAATGGGAATCAGTGCTGTGACTCTGAGGGCTGTATGGTCATTGCTGTGACTGCCAGGTTGGGGGATAGAAGTGCAGTTCTGTGACTGTTGGGGATTGATGATCAGTGCTGTAAGATGGGATGGGGTGCAGTACTGTGACTAGTGCTGTTACTATGGAGGAATGGGGATCAGTTCTGTGACTGATAGTGGGGGTGTCAGTTCTGTGACTTTTGGGGGTGAGGTGGCTGTGGTGTGACTGCTGGGGACTGATAATCATTGCTGTAAGATGGGATGTGGAGCAGTGCTGTGACTAGTGCTGTTACTGTGGGGGAATGAGGATCAGTGCTGTGACTGATGGTGGTGGGGTTAGTTCTGTGACTTTTGAGCTTGAGGTGACTGTGGTGTGACTGTTGGGGATTGATGATCAGTACTGTAAGATGGGATGGAGTGCAGTACTATGACTAGTGCTGTTACTGTGGGGGGATGGGGATCAGTGCTGTGACTCTGAGGGGTGTATGGTCATTGCTGTGACTGCCAGGTTGGGGGATAGAACAGCAGTTCAGTAACTGTTGGGGATTGATGATAAGTGTTGTAAGATAGGATGGGGTGCAGTGCTGTGACAAGTACTGTTACTATGGGGGAATGAGGATCAGTGCTGTGACTGATGGTAGGGAGTCAAAGTTCTGTGACTTCTGGGAGGTGAGGTGGCTGTGGTGCGACTGTTGGGGTTTGATGATCAATGCTGTAAGATGGGATGGGGTGCAGTAATGTGACTAGTGCTGCTACAGTGGAGGAATGGGATCAGTGCTGTGACTGATGGGAGGGGGTGTCAGTTCTGTGACTTTAGGCGTTGAGGTGTCTGTGCTGTGACTGTTGGGGATTGATGATCAGTACTGCAAGATGGGATGATTTGCAGTACTGTGACTAGTGCTGTTACTATGGGGGAATGTGGATCAGTGCTGTGACTGATGGTAGGGCTGTCAGTTCTTTGACTTTTGGGGTTGAGGTGGCTGTGGTGTGACTGTAGAGGATTGATGATCAGTGCTGTAAGATGGCATGGGGTGCAGAACTATAACTAGTGCTGTTACTGTGGGGAATGTGGATCAATGTTGTTACTGATGGGAGGGGGTGTCAGTTCTGTGACTTTTGGGGGTGAGGTGGCTGTGGTGTGACTGTTGGGGATGGATGATCAGTGCTGTAGGATGGGATGGGGTGCAGTAATGTGACAAATGCTGTTACTGTGGGGGAATGGGGATCAGTGCTGTGACTCTGTGAGGTGTATGGTCATTGCTGAGACTGCTAGGTTGGGGGATAGAAGAGAATTTCTGTGACTGTAGGGGACTGATGATCAGTGCTGTAAGATGGAATGGGATGCAGTGCTGTGACTAGTGCTGTTACTGTGGGGAATGTCAATCAGTGCTGTGACAGATGGTAGGGGTGTCAGTTCTGTGACTTTTGGGGGTGAGGTGTCCGTGCTGTGACTGTTGGGAATTGATGATCAGTGCTGTAAGATGGGATGTGGTGCAGTACTGTGATTAGTGCTCTTACTAAAGGAGAATGAGGATCAGTGCTGTAATTGATGGTAGCGGTGTCAGTTCTGTGACTTTTGGGAGTAAGGTCGCTGTGGTGTGACTGTTGGGGATTGGTAATCAGTGCTGTAAGATCAGATGGGGTGCAGTACTGTGATTAGTGCTGTTATTATGGGGGAATGGGTATCAGTGCTGTGACTGATGGTAGGGGTTATCAGTTCTGTGACTTTTGTGGTTGAGGTTGCTGTAGTGTGACTGCTGGGGATTGATGATCAATGCTGTAAGATGGAATGGGTTGTAGTACTGTGACAAGTTCTGTTACTAAGGGGGAATGGGGATCAGTGCTGTGGCTGATGGTGGGGGGCATCAGTTCTGTGACTTTTGGTGGGGAGATGTCTGTGCTGTGACTCTTGTGGATTTATGATTAGTGCTGTAAGATGGGATAGGGTGCAGAACTGTGACAAGTGCTGTTACTATGGGGGAAGGGGATCAGTGCTGTGACTGATGGTAGGCGGTGTCAGTTGTGTGACTTTTGGGGGTAAGGTGGCTGTGGTGTGACTGTTGGGGATTGATAGAGCAGTAAGATCGCATGTCGTGCAGTACCGTGACTAGTGCTGTTACTAAGGGTAATGGGGATCAGTGCAATGACTGATGGTAGGGGGTGCCAGTACTGTGACTTTTGGGTGAGGTGTCTGTGCTGTGAGTGTTGAGGATTGATGATCGGTGATGTAAGATGGGATGGGGTGCAGTACTGTGACTAGTGCTGTTACTATGGGGAATGTAGGTTAGTGCAGTGACTGATGGTAGGGGGTGTCAATTCTGTAACTTTTGGGGGTGAGGTGGCTGTGGTGTTACTGTTGGGGATTGATGATCAGTGCTGTAAGATGGGGTGCAGTACTGTGACTAGTGCTGTTACTGTGGGGGAATGTGGATCAGTGCTGTGATCGATGGTAGGGGTTGTCAGTTCGGTGACTTTTGGGGGTGAGGTGGCTGTGGTGTGACTGTTGGGGATTGAAGATCAGTGCTGTAAGATAGGATGGGGTGCAGTGCTGTGACAAGTTCTGATACTGTAGGGGAATGGGGATCAGTGCTGTGACTTTTCAGTTTGAGGTGACTGTGGTGTGACTGTTGGGGATTTTTTTTTTTTAATTCAATTTTATTGCATATTTCGGCACAGGTTTACAATAATTAGAAATCATTTCAATCACTTTCAGCTTAAAAGAGTACATACATTTTACTTCAAGGAAATCTTAATGCATAGTCTCATTTCATCCATTGTGACTTCTTTTACTTCATTAAGTTTATTTTACTTTACTTTACTTTACAGACAGCAGTCTAGAAGTGGTGTATCCCTGCTATTCTTTAATAGGGGTCTCATTCCTTCATGGCCCTGCCGAAGATCCCTTCATCCTAATTAACTCCCGCTATCTCCTGGATCATCAGCCATGGAGTCCATCATCTCATGAAGGTCTGTGTCCTCAGATTTATTCTATAGGTGATTTCCTCCATGTCCGTAATCTCATTTATAATTGCCATCCAGCCCTGACTTGTCGGGGGACATGGTGAAAGCCATCTTCTAGTTATAGTCTTGTGGGATGCTGTGAGAAAAATATTTCTCAGGTAAATTTTGTCTATTCCCCTAACTTCATTTGGTTTCATTCCCAGTATTAAGTTCACGGGACCTAGTATAGATTGTATGGAGAATGCCTGTTTTATCTTCTGCTCAATTTCTGTCCAGTAATTTATGAGGTTCCGGCATGACCAAAATACATGCAAATAGTCCACTTTAATCATCCCACATCCCGGCCAGCACTCTCCTGAGCAATTCTTGTCACACTTACACTGTGTGATTGGTGCAATAAAGAATCTTATTCTTACCTTCCACTCAAACTTCTTCCACATCGGGGAGGATGTGGTCTTAAGGGCCAATGCTAGAGCAGGTCCAGTCCCTATCTTCCAGGGGTTCCCCCATCTCCTGTTCCCATCTGTTCTTGATCTGAGTGGTTTTATTCCCTCCTCTATCTCTCAGAGCTCCATATATACTTGAGATCAGCCCTCTAAGTCTTATTGAGTTCAGAATTTCCACTATGATGTGTAACAGCCCTGCTGGGGGTTTGGTTTGTGTATAATGAATTTGCAATCTATGTATATGGGCCCTTATTTGTAAATATCTAAAATAATCTACCTGTCTCAGAGAGAACTCGTCTTTCATCTGGGTAAATTCCACAACAGTATTTCCGTTCAGGAATTGACTTAGGGAGTATAGGCCCAACCTCCCCCATCTTTTAAAGGTAAGGTCTTGTCTGGGCGGGGAGAGTCCCGGGTCCCAGGCGAACCACCTTAAGGGCCAAAGCTCTTTGTCTAGTCTATGTTTAGACCACAGCCGTCTTAAGGACCCCAGAGTGTTTTTTACTGACATGAGTGAAATATTCCCGTCTCTAGCCTGGGTCCCTGGTGTCAAGGCTCTCGCTCCTAGGGGCACCCCATCTGTTAGGGCTTCCTCTATTGTCTTCCAGCGAGCTGAGTGTACTTTAACAGATCACAAAAGAGCCCATCTTAGTTGGGTGGCTAAAAAATAATCCTCTAAGTTAGGAACATTCCAGCCTCCATATTTTTTATTTGTCTGCATTATTACATTTTTAAGTCTAGGTCTCCTATTATTCCAGATGTAGTTTACCAACATCCTTTGCCATATTGGAATTGGTTCTTGTGGATTTTTATTGGGAGACACTGAAAAACGTGTAAGTATTTAGGGAGAATATTCATTGATACTGACTGTAACCTTGAGTATAAGGATAACTGTAAAGTCTTGCATCTTTTAATGTCTTGTCTAATCTGGGCTATGATTTGCTCAGAATTAATCGAGTATAGCATTGCTAGGTTTTTTATGATTTGGGTGCCTAAGTATTTTATTTTCCTCCTGTTCCAATTCGTGTCCAAGAGCTGCTTTATATAGGTGGGAGGGTTGTAATGAAATTTCAAAACTTCTGTTTTATTTTTATTTAGTGTATACCCTGAGTATTGACTAAATTTATCTATTATGGACCATATTTTAGGGATGGATCTATCCGGATTAGTTATATACAAGAGGACATCATCCACATATAAAGAGATTTTGTGTTCTTCCCCTTTTACGTCCACTCCTTTCACCTCCTCTGCTTCCCTTATTGCCTGGGTTAGGGGTTCTATATATAAGTCAAAAAGGAGGGGTGATAATAGGCAACCCTGTCTGGTACCCCACCCCAAGTCAAACCTCTGCGAGATGCCCCCGTTCACCCTTACGTAGGCCCGTGGGGAGGTGTATAAGGCTTTAATTGCCTCCAGAAATGCTGATGGGAAGCCCATTCTCCTGAGGACCAGGAAGAGGAAGCTCCAGCTGACTTTATCAAACACTTTTTCAGCGTCTAAACTCATAAGACAGGTGGGAATATGTTTTTTATTAATAATGTCAATTATGTTTATAGTCCTTCTTACTCCCTCAGGAGCCTGCTTGCTCTCTACAAAACCCATTTGATCTGGGTGGGTCAGGCCTGCAAGAAGGGATTGAAGTCTTTTGGCTATTATAGCCATAAAGATTTTATAATCTACATTAAGAAGGGAAATTGGTCTATATGATCCACAATCTTTCGGATCCTTACCTTCTTTCAGGATCACCGTTATAGTGGTGTAGTTCCATGAGGGAGGGACCGCTTCTCCCTCCAGCCATACCTGGTTATAGACCATTTTTAGAATAGGGGCCACATCTACCACAAACATTTTATATAATTCACCCCCAAACCCATCCAGTCCTGGGCATTTACCTGCCTTGAGTTCCTTCACTGTGACCAAGATCTCCTGTTGGGTGATTGGGTGTTCCAAGGTTTGCCTTTGGATCTCTGTAAGCCTGGGCAACTTTAAGGTTTCAAGAAATCTCGAGGCTTCCTCTGAATACGAATCTGGTTGGGGTTGATATAAATGTTTATAAAATGTAACTAGCATTTCCGCTATCTGCTCCCACTTATAAGAGATACAGCCAGTGGCCGGATTTTGAAGACTTGTGACATTTGCCCTGGCCCACTGCTGTTTCTGCCGTCACGCCAGAAATCGGGTGCCCCTTGGTCCCCCCTCATAATAAGTATGTTTTGTGTAGAGGAGAGCTTTCTCAGTCTCCAAGAACTGTATTCTCTGAAGTCTTTGCTTGAGCTCCTTTCTTTCCCTTTCTCTATCTCTACAAAATTTTATTTTCTGCTGCCCTTCCAGGGCGTTAATTTCCTGACTTAGCTGCTCTCTTTGTTTACCCCTTTCCCTCTTTTTATATGTGGCTATTGAGATCAGTCTACCCCTAATCATTGTTTTAATTGTGTCCCACAGAATTTCAGGCATGGTGTCGGGACCATCATTTAGCTCAATGGTCTGTTTTATTATTTCCCCGATTTCCTCTTTTACCTTTTTGTCCCTGAGCAGACTGACGTTTAACCTCCATTGTGTCGGCTTTCTAGGTAACTGGAGGTCAATTTGTGCATATATGGGTTTGTGGTCTGATAGAGTCTCGGAACCCACCCACACAGATTCAAAACCTGATAGATCTCTATTATATGTGAAAAACATATCTAGTCTCGAATAAATTTTGTATCTTGGGAGTAGTATGTATAGTCCTGCGCTAGTGGATACTTTCCCCTCCATATATCCATCAGACTAGTGTCCCTCATGAGTCTCTTCAAAGGTTTGGAGACCCTCTCATTAGGTGCCAGGATATTTGAAGTCGTATCCAAGGTCCTATTCATGACGACATTCCAATCCCCACCCACAATCACCACTCCCCCTGTCTTTTCCGCCAGTAGCTTAAATAAATCCCCCAAAAAAGCTATATTTGAACCTGGGGGAGCATATATGTTTAGTAGCATTATCCGCAGATCTTGGACGCGTCCCACCATCATCACATATCTAGCCCCCGCATCCACTATTACCTCTTCCTCCTCAAACGAGAGGTAAGACGACAACAGTATCGCCACTCCCCTCTTTCTCCCCTTTGTGAGAGATGCATGATAGACAGTCAGGAATTCTCTACTTTTTAGCTTTAGGGCTTCTTTAGGGGATAGATGTGTTTCTTGTAGAAATTGAATCTCACACTTCTGTCTCTTTAGGAATTTTTGAAGCTGTTTTCTCTTGATAGGATGGTTTATACCATTCACATTAAGAGAATCAATTTTGGATTTGACCTTATCCATGCTCTAAATTTCTAGCTTCTTCTAATGTTTTATATCCTGTTTTTAATAGGCCTGTTCTTCACTTCCCTAGTCTGTATAGCCTCTCTCTGCTTCGAGACTGCTCTCTGTCCCTTCCTTCCCCTTCTACTTAGCATATGCACTTGTCTATAGCCATCCCTGTGCCATACATTATGCCTGATTAGTAGTAGCAACCTGCTGGCTTTAAACCACCAGCCAAGCTGTGTATAATTAAGAACATATAGAACTCTGTTCTCTTCAAATGACAGTATGAATCTTTTAACAGTGTGAAACCAAGAAACCGTTAACTCATACTTCACAAGTTTCAATAACATGTAAATAAACTTCTTTAAACAGTTAGGAAGTATCTCTGCCTTAGTTTTCCTTTTCTTGAGTAGTCTTTGTTTTTAAGGTGTGTAGCACAAAAGGGAGGTGATACTTCCTTTTTGAAAACTCCAACTTCCTAGGTCAGTCCAACTCCACGTGATTGGACTGATTTGTGTCCCACTTGGGACACTTGGCCCTGTATGATGTCTTGGGCATTTTTGGGTTCCAACCCAGGGCTCTGAGTAATACAGACATCAACAAAGCCAGTAAGCAGCGATATTCATTTAGATTGCAGTCATTGAGCGTTCTCCCCAGCCTTTTTCGTTAGTTCAGTATAGAGACCCACCTCTCCATGATCTATCTAGAAGTAAGGGAGTCTTTCTTGATCCTTCCCTCTTCCCTTCCCCTCTCATAAGGTAGCTTGGGGAGAAAGGATGACCCTTAAAAACAGAGAACTGTGCCCTTCCAGCTGTCTGGCTGCAAAGGCCAATTCATCCCACAGAGGCAGTTTGTTTTCGTCCCCCAAATGTTGTATTTTCTTTATTCTTCACTTCATACTCTCCCCCCCGACTGCTCTTTTACAGGACTCTTACAGCTTAAGGCAAAGCCTTTGCAGCTACCCATGTTACGCTTTATCACTCTCCAAGTATCCTTGTCTCTGTGGCATTTTTCCCAGGCCCTCATTGAAGTACGTGTGGGGAGAAGGGAGTCTCTTCCCGTCCCGAAACCATCTATATTTTAAATGTCCATGTCTCTATGGCTCTTTTCCCCAGGCTCTAATCAGGGCATTCATGGGAGGAAGGAAAATGTCCCACTCCCTCCTCCACCTGTAGTTGTAAATATTCAAATTTCTTCAGCACCTTCTCACATCCCTGATCAGAGCCATCCATAGTCTAAATGTTCAAGTCTCTATAACATTTTCCTCTGAGCCCTCATTAGAACATGTTAGGTAAGGGAGAAGAGAGTACCCCCCAGTCTCCCAGAACCATCAATATTTTAATAAGGACCCTCTCCAGACTACCTCGCTTCAGCAGGTACAACTCCCCCCCTTAACTTAAACCCCATGGCTTGGCATCCTGTCCATTGTTGTTAATGCCTTTAGTTGTGTTTCATGTTGCAGGTCCCCATCAACAAGTACTCAGATCACAACACAGCCTACAAACGTCCGATTCACTCATAAGTCTACTGGGACTCTGCTTGACAAGGAGGCCATTGCCTGGTCTTGTAATTCATCTACAAGAGCATCTCATGGGGCAGTTCTGGCCAGTTGCACTGCCGACACATAGGGCTTAAGCAGCGCTGTGATGTCAGCTCGGAGATTAGTGGTGTGAGGATGAGCATGATGGGTCAGCCCTTTACGTGCCACCGACCAGGCTGAGCACTGCAGTTCCTTTTCAGTTTTTTCCTTCTCAAGACCTGGGACTGGTATTCTGATCTCCTCAAGAAAACTTTTGGCTTCCAAAAGGTCTTTGTATATTTTGGTGCCGTGTCCAGTCTCCACCCGCAGGCGCGAACGGAACAACATCTGCGCCTTTAAATTTCTAGACCTGAGCTGATTCAAAATGGGTCACATGGTGCGACGAGCCTCTTGAACCTCCGCAGTGTAGTCATTGTCTAATGTTATTCGATGAGGCCCAAACATAATTTTTTGTAGCTTCCACGCTCTTTTAAGGATCTCCTCCTTCGAAGTGTAGTTAGACAGCCTTATTACAAAAGATCTCGGGTGGGAATCGGGACCCAAAGGGCACTGGGCAAGGGAGCAGTGTGCCCGATCCATGAAGACATCGAATTCTGGAGGTAATTTTAATAAGTCCCTCAGTAATTTTTGAAGGAAGGTAATTACATCAGTGGCTCCATTTTCAGATCCCTCAGGAATGCCGTAGATCTGGAGGTTTTGTTGCCTGCTCCTTCCCTCAATATCATCTATTTTGGCCCATAGCTCCCTCTCCCTTGCCATTTAGAATAACAGGAGGTGGTCGTGGTGGTCCGCTTGCTCAAGAACCGTTGTCAGACCCATCTTTAGCTTATCCGTTCTGTGCTCAATCTTTCCTGTATCGGATCTCAGGTCAGTCAGCAAGGTATCTTTCTTCTGCACAGTTTTGGCTGTCTGTAAAATTGAGGCTACTAATTGTGAGCATTCCTCATCTGGCCCAGCCTCCACTGCCATGTTGTCTTCATCTTCGGTAGGCCCTGATAGTCGCGGTGTTTTTTCTCCTTGTAACATAAGTCATAGCTTCTGAACTGGGGTCTGTATGTTCCTGTTAACCACTGCTTTCAATCTCATTGTTTTGGCTGGTGATTGCATATTTGATTGTTGTAGATGCCTATCAAATTGAATTTGGGCTGGGAGGCTCTATAACTTATGCTGCCATTCAGGCTGCCGATGTCACCAGAAGTCCACTGTTGGGGATTGATGAGCAGTGTGGTATATTGGGATGTGGTGCAGTGCTGTGACTAGTGCTGTTACTATGGGGGAATGAAGATCAGTGCTGTGACTGATGGTAAGGGGTGTATGTTCTGTGACTTTTTGGAGTGAGGTGGCTGTGATGTGACTGTTGGGGACTGACAATCAGTGCTGTAAGATGGGATGGGGTGCAGTGCTGTGACAAGTGCTGTTACTATGGGGAAATGGGGATCAGTGCTGTGACTGATGGTAGGAGATGTCAGTTTTGTGAATTTCAGGTAGATGTGACTGTGGTGGGACTATTGCAGATTATTGATCAGTGTTGTAAGATGGGATGTGGTGCAGTACTGTGACTAGTGCTGTTTCTATGAGGAATGAGGATCAGTACTGTTACTGATAGGGGTGTCAGTTCTGTGACTTGTGGGGGTGAGGTGACTGTGGTGTGACTGTTGGGGATTGATGATCAGTGCTGTAAGAGGGATGTGGTGCAGTGCTATGACTAGTGCTGTTACTGTGGGGTAATGTGGATCAGTGTTATGACTGATGGAATGGGGTATCAGTCTTGTGACTTTTGGGGGTGAAGTGGCAGTGGTGTGACTGTTGGGTTTGATGATCAGTGTTCTAAGCTGGGATGAGGTGCAATATTGTGAGTAGTGCTTTTACTATTTGAAAATGGGGATCAGTGCTGTGACTCTGAGGGGTGCATAGTCTTTTCTGTGACTGCCAGGTTGCGGGATAGAGCAACAGTTCTGTAACTGTTGGGGATTGATGGTAAGTGTTGTAAGATAGGATATTGTGCAGTGTTGCAACAAGTGCTGTTTCTATAGGGGAATGGGGATCAGTGCTGTGACTGATGGTAGGAGGTGTAAGTTCTGTGACTTTTATGGGTGAGGTTTCTGTGGTGTGACTGTTGGGGATTGATGATCAGTGCTGAAATTTGGGATGTGTTGCAGTGCTGAGACTAGTGCTGTTACTGTGGAGGAATGTGGATCAGTGCTGTGATTGATGGTAGGAGGTGTTAGTTTTGTGACTTTTGGGGGTGAAATGGCTATAGTGTGACTGTTGGGGATTGATGATCAGTGATGTAAGATGGGATATGGTACAGAACTGTGACTAGTGATGTAATTATGGGGGATGGGGATGAGTGTGATGACTGATGGTAGGGGGTATCAGTTCTGTGACTTTTGGTGGTGAGGTGTCTGTGCTGTGACTGTTGGGGATTGATGATCATAGCCGTAAGATGGGATATGGTGCAGAACTGATACTAGTGCTGTAACTATGGGGGATGCGCATCAGTGCAGTGACTGATGGTAGAAGGTGTCAGTTCTGTGACGTTTCTGTGTGAGGTGCCTTTGGTGTGACTGTTGAGGACTGATGATCAGTGTGGTAAGATGAGATGTGGTGCAGTTCTGTGAATAGTGCTGTTACTATGGGGAATGAGGATCAGTACTGTGATTGATTTTAGGTGGTGTAAGTTCTTTGACTTTTGTGGTGAGGTGGCTGTGGTGTGACTGTTGGGAATTGGTGATCAGTGCTGTATGATGGGATGGGGTGCAGTGCTGTAACTAGTGCTGTTACTCTGGTGGAATGTGGATCAGTGCTGTGATTGATGGTATTGGGTGTTAGTTTTGTGACTTTGGGTGTGAGGTGGCTGTAGTGTTACTGTTGGAGATTGATGATCAGGGATGTAAGATGGGATTGGGTGCAGTACTGTGACTAGTGCTGTTACTATGGGGAAATGTGGATCAGTGCTGTGACTGATGGTGGGGGTTTCAGTTTGGTGACTATTGGGGTTGCGGTGTAAGTGGTGTGACTGTTGGGGATTGATGATCAGTATTGTAAAATCGGATGGGGTGCAGTACTGTGAGTAGTGCTTTTACTATTTGGAAATGGGGATCAGTGCTGTGACTCTGAGGGGTGCATAGTCATTTCTGTGACTGCCAGGTTGCGGGATAGAGCAACAGTTCTGTAACTGTTGGGGATTGATGGCAAGTGCTGTAATACAGGATATTGTGCAGTGTTGCAACAAGTGCTGTTTCTATATGGGAATGGGGATCAGTGATGTGACTGATGGTAGGAGGTGTAAGTTCTGTGACTTTTATGGGTGAGGTTTCTGTGGTGTGACTGTTGGGGATTGATGATCAGTGCTGAAATTTGGGACGTGATGCAGTGCTGAGACTAGTGCTGTTACTGTGGAGGAATGTGGATCAGTGCTGTGATTGATGGTAGGAGGTGTTAGTTTTGTGACTTTTGGGGTGAAATGGCTATAGTGTGACTGTTGGGGATTGATGATCAGTTTTGTAAGATGGGATATGGTACAGAACTGTGACTAGTGCTGTAATTATGGGGGATGGGGATGAGTGTGATGACTGATGGTAGGGGGTATCAGTTCTGTGACTTTTGGTGGTGAGGTGTCTGTGCTGTGACTGTTGGGGATTGATGATCATAGCCGTAAGATGGGATATGGTGCAGAACTGATACTAGTGCTGTAATTATGGGGGATGCCCATCAGTGCAGTGACTGATGGTAGAAGGTGTCAGTTCTGTGACGTTTCTGTGTGAGGTGCCTTTGGTGTGACTGTTGAGGACTGATGATCAGTGTGGTAAGATGAGATGTGGTGCAGTTCTGTGAATAGTGCTGTTACTATGGGGGAATGAGGGTCAGTGCTGTGATTGATTTTAGGTGGTGTAAGTTCTTTGACTTTTGTGGTGAGGTGGCTGTGGTGTGACTGTTGGGGATTGGTGATCAGTGCTGTATGATGGGATGGGGTGCAGTGCTGTGGCAAGTGCTGTTACTATGGGGAATGGGGATCAGTGCTGTGACTGATGGTAGTTGGTGTCTTTTTTGTGACTTTTGGGGAGACGTGACTGTTTGGGATTGATGACCATTGTTGTAAGATGAGATGTGGTGCAGTACTGTGACTAGTGCTGTTACTAAGAGGAACAAGGATCGGCACTGATAATGATAGCAGGGGGTGTCAGTTCTGTGACTTTTGTTGGTGAGGTGGCTGTGGTGTGACTGTACTGATTGATGATCAGCGCTGTAAGATGGGATGGGGTGCAGTACTGTGACTAGTGCTTTTACCAGGAGAATGTGGATCAATGCTGTGACTGATGCAAGGGAGTGTCAGTTCTGTGACTTTTGGGGGTGAGGACTCTGTGATGTTACTGTTGGGGATTGATGAACAGTGCTGTAAGTTGGGATGGGGTGCAGTATTGTGACTAGTGATGTTACTGTGGGGGAATGTGGATGACAGCTCTGACTGATGGGAGAGGGTGTCAGTTCTGTGACTTTTGTGGGTGAGGTTGCTGTGGTGTGTCTGTTGGGGACTGATGGTCAGTGCTGTAAGATGAGATGGGGTGCAGTACTGTGACTATTGCTGTTACTGTTGTGGAATGAGGATCAGTGCTGTGATCGATGGTAGTGGGGGGGCCAGTTCGGTGACTTTTGAGCTTAAGATGACTGCGGTGTGACTATTGGTGATTGATGATTAGTACTGTAAGAAGTGATGGGGTGCAGAACTGTGACTAGTGCTGTTACTGAGGGGGAATTGGGTCAGTGCTGTGACTCTGAGGGTTGTATAGTCATTGCTGTAATTGCCAGGTTAGGGGATAGAGCAGCAGTTCAGTAACTGTTGGGGATTGATGATAAGTGTTGTAAGATAGGATGAGGTGCAGTGTTGTAACAAGTGCTGTTTCGATAGGGGAATGGGGATCAGTGCTGTGACTGATGGTAGGGGGTGAAAGTTCTTGACTTTTGTGGGTGAGGTTTCTGTGGTGTGACCGTTGGGGATTGATGATCAGTGCTGAAAGTTGGGAAGTGGTGCAGTGCTGAGACTAGTGCTGTTACTGTGGAGGAATTTGGATCAGCGCTGTGATTGATGGTAGGTAGTGTCAGTTTTGTGACTTTTGGGGGTGAAATCGCTATAGTGTGACTGTTGGGGATTGATGATCAGTGATGTAAGATGGAATGATTTGCAGTACTGTGACTAGTGCCGTTATTACTGGCAAATGGGGATCAGTGCTGTGACTGATTGGGGGTGTAATTTTGGTGACTTTTGAGGGTGGGGTTCAAGTGGTGTGACTGTTGGGGATTGATAATCAGTGCTGTAAGGTTGGATGGGGTGCAGTACTGTGAGTAGTGCTTTTACTATTTGGGAATGGGGATCAGTGCTGTGATGCTGAGGGGTGTATGATCATTGCTGCATCTGCCAGGTTGGGGGATAGAGCAGCAGTTCAGTAACTGTTAGGGATTGATATTCAGTGCTGTAACATAGGATAGGGTGCATTGCTGTGATAAGTGCTGTTACTGTAGGGGAATGGGGATCAGTGCTGTGACTGATGGTATGGGGTGTCACTTCTGTGACTTTAAGGGGTGAGGTGGCTGTGGTGTGACTGTTGGAGATTGATGATCAGTGTTGTAAGATGGGATATGGTACAGAACTGTGACTAGTGCTGTAATTATGGGGGATGGGGATCAGTGCGATGACTGATGGTAGGGGGTGTCTGTTCTGTGACTTTTGGTGGTGAGGTATCTGTGCTGTGACTGTTTGGGATTGATGATCATAGCTGTAAGATGGGATATGGTGCAGAACTGATACTAGTGCTGTAACTTCCGTCTTTCGGATGAGACGTTAAACTGAGGTCCCATCTGCCTGGACTGGTGGTAGTTCAGGTGGATGTTAAAGATCCCATGGCTCTTATGGAAAAGAGTAGGGGTGTTTTTATTGACATAAAAAAACATAAACAGCAACACTTTAAAGTAGGATAATCGATAGAACAACACTTTTCCATAACATATAACATAACAAAATCAAAGAGATGTGCAAGTATTACATTGTAAGCATACGAGAACACAAAAAATCATGAGAAGTAAACTATTAACAAATATCCAGTCCACTTTTAACTCTTATTATTTGAACTTAATAAAGTGAAGAAAACCTTTCCACCATTTACGTAAAGTTCCTGGGGTCACTCTTGATCGTCCTGTGTATAAATCAGTATAAGCTCCTTGATGACTAACCGACTTACACAAGAGTAAGGCATTCTCTTTGATAAAGAACCCATTGAACCCTGACTGCCATAAATAATATCTTAGACATCCCAAAAATAAGGATAATGTTTCTTCGTGAAATTCAGACAAATTCTTGGGATAACATCCTAGAATCAAAAATTCATAAGACATATTACATAACCATTTAAATCCCCAAAGCTTTTCTAAGTATGACCATAAACCCATCGCATATGAACATCTAAGAAAAAAAATGTTCCATCGATTCTTCTACATTAATACAATCCAAGTATGGCACAATCTTTCCTGTAAAACCTTGTATACATTTCCTCTGACATTCAGTTTCCGTAAAAATCAGCCACTACGTCTCCATTATTTTTGAGGCATCCTCTTACAGTTTAATTGAGCTAATACACTAGAATTTAAAGTCATAGGACAATTTTTAAATCCTGGTTCTGAGGAAGAGTCAATGACATTAGAAAATGATAAAGCCCTTCATGTTGTTATTCAAATTACCTGTTTCTGTGTTTTCCATTTGAACAATTTCTGGCGTTAGCCTAAAATATGATGGAATATATAAGTAGCGATTCAGTTTAGGGGCTATAATGTACCAATTCTTAAAGTATTTACCCATTGTTTTCAAGTTCCATGACTCTACTGCCTCTAGTTCTACTTTTAACCCTTCTTTAATTGAGTTTGATAAAAACAAAGCATGCACAAAAATCACTGGGTCTACCATTCCTAAACCACCCTTATTTTCATTAAATCGTATAGCTCCTTTTAACAGGATTTAAGCGATTTCCCATAACATTTGAAAAACACACTATATATTCTAGTCTCAAGAAACACAGGAAGCGGAAAAATCATGCCACATACTGTATCGTTGGAAGAAGAAATTGCTTGATTACCTGAACCTTTTAATTTGGTCATTTCCACTGTTTCCATCTATTAACCTTTCTCTCTATTTTAATAATGACATCTTCCCAATTTTCAACAGGCATGTTCTGGAACCGAACAATATCCCTAATATTTTAAGAGGTTTACGGAGATGTTAATACCCTCCTGACCACTTCCTCAGCACCAGTAGCTCCAATAAATAATCCCTTTGTTTTATTTAAATTTATTTTGCATTTGATACCTTTGCAAAGGCCTCAAATGCAGTCACAAAATAATTACTGAGGCCTTATCTTCCAAGTATACTACTAAATCATCAGCATAGGCTTGTATCCTTAAATGCAAATCCCTCTGCCCATTCACTGTAACACCTTCCAAATCTGTCTCAAACTATCGTTTGCAAAAAGGGGTCTAGGCGAAAATATAAAGAAGAGGGCTTAGAGGGCAACCCTGTCTAACTCCTGTAGTTAACTTAAAACCTTCCGCCTTCTGATCTTTTAAATATGGAATTACTGTATAATTATCATATAATTTCTCAATTATTTTCACTAATTGCTTTGGAACCCCATAATGCTTAAGGGTAAGGAAAAGGCAGCAAATGAACTCTATGAAAGCTTTTTCTAAGTCAGCTGCTATTAAGCATCTAGTTGACCCTAACTCAGTAAAATACTCAGTTACATCTCGAATCAACATCAGAGCAGACTGGACTCTTCTATCTGGTAACCCACAATATTGAAAGGGTGAAATAACTTCTTTAGCTAAATTCTTCAGCCTATTATTTAAAATACCAGTAAGATTTTATAATCAGAGTTTAAAAGAGTGATTGGTCTCCAGTTAGTAATGTTTTGCTTATCCCTGACTAAATATATAAATCAATAACCCTTCTGTAAAAGAGGATAGATTGTAGCTTTGTCTAAAAAACCTAAATAAGAGACATAGGCACTGACTAAGTTCGTCTGAAAATAATTTATAAAAGTTATTGGAAATCCATCTATTCGGAAATATTTAGTTTCAATAACCTAATGGAGCTTGAAATCTCTGTTGGAGTGATAGGTTCCCATACCTCCGATCTCCCAACTAGGTTAACTGGAACTAAAATATCTTTTAAATAGGCGGCCATAGCTGAATTGGGGATTGTTTCAAGAGGCTTCAAAGAGCGGTAATGTTCTACAATCACTTCTCTTAGTTGGGCCACAGAGGACACCAAATTACCATCTGAATCTTTGAGTTCCTCCATTTTCATAGAATCTCTTACCTGTTTACACATTTCGAATGGATCCCCAATGGGTGATTTTTAATTCATTAGTTAAAATGGCCTGCATGGTTTTCCCTCTATCATACTGAAACTCTTTCATTTTTCTTTAAGATTAGCAATTTGTTCTGAGTAATCCATCCTAGAAGAATAAGCTATAGTCATAAGCCTCTGTAATTGTTGTCTTAAACCTAAATAGCGCAGGAATTTGTCATTCTTTGCTCTAACTCCTTGCAATTTAAACCATTTCCTTAAGTCCGATTTAGTCTCTAACCACCAATCTCCCAAATCTGAATATAAAAAGGCTACTGATAACCTAATCTTAATAGGTATCTCACCCCAGCTTGTATATAAGGGAGTTCTAATGAGGAGTTATTGAGTTTCCATCTAACTAGCCTTTTTCTTGCCTGTCTGAAAAGCTAAAAGAACTTAATAGAAAGGAATGGTCCGAGAATTCACTAGGAAATATTTTAAAAGATTCTATTTGCATATTAGGTGACACAAATATATGATCTATTAGAGAAAATCTCTTCCCTTTTTAAACGAAAAACCTTTCTCCAACCTGTAAAGCATTATGACAGTTCAAGAGTCCAGCACTTTTATAATTTTACATAAAGCATTAGAGTCACAGTATGTTTTTATTTTTTACTAGCATGGTCGAAATGGGACAATTAAAGTCCCCCATAATACTCTAACTGTTGTTAATAAAAAGGCTGTACTGATTTAAGACAATTAACTCTACCTGCTTTTGTTTGGGGTTATAAATGTTGATAAACCTATAAGCTTAGCCCTTGCCACTTCCATCGATAATCAGGACCCTTCCTGGTATTAGATCTATCAAATTGTGTAACTGGAAGTCATATGAATTAAACACTATTCCTATACCATCTGCAGAATCTTCCCCAAATGACCAAAATGAAGGGCCCCAAAACCAATCTCTTTTAAATGCCACCAACTGATCTATGGAATACATCCATGTCTCTTGTAAAAACAAACAGAAACAGGAAATTCATGTATATAATGAAGAGGGCTTGTCAACAACCATATTCAATAAGCTATGAACATTCAAAGAACCCCAAACCAACCTCATTAACCTTTTAAGTATTTAAATCATTGTTTTTTCCTCTTTTTCTTTTTTTTATCCTTGTAATTATCCGTGATTTGTGACCTGGTTGAAAGTGAGGATTTTTGAGAGTCTGAATCTTCAACCTCTATCTCAGTGTTACCCCAAGAGGAAAACAGAGGCCGCATATGAGTTACTGGGTATCAATCTGTTCCACTGGGGAGGATTTTTGATAGTGAATTCGTAAAGATCTTCTTTGGGGCAGTACAGTCACTGGTTTATCAGCGGCTGCCATATCCACCGCATCTGTGACCCCTTCCTTATAACACACTGGAGGAAATCTGAGAGGTTAGGGGGACCCATGTTGCCCTTAACTATCTTAACCATTTCTGAGGATATCTCACGCTGATCCTCCCCACTTGGTGAGTTTAACTTTTTTTTGTTCAACACCTTCCCTTTTAAACCCCTTCTTTTCCAATTTCTCTCTTGCCTAGGAGTTTCATCTGATTTGTTGCAGGGGAGGGCACGTATCCTGGAGAGTAGCTTTAACCATGGATTCTTGGGCTTTTTGAATAAAAACCTCAGAATTAGAACAAAAGTTTTTTGGGCAGCCCAAGGACATAGTTTGAACACATGGCCTTTAGTTTTACGCAAAATCGCAACTTGATAGATTGCTGCAAAACATGGTTAAATGTCCTACCTCCCCACAATTATCCAGCTGGGCTGATCGCATACACTTGAAAGGTGCGTTCTAGCCCCACACTTACAATTATGCAGGGGCTGCCGCTGTAAAAACATCCCCTCTATCTTTTCCTAACAAAAGGAGTTAGGTATATGTTCAATTCCAGCCTCTGTTTGCCTTAATTTAACTTTATACTTCCATCCTCCAGTCCAGAACCCTCTGTATCTAAAATAGGCTCTAGCTCACTTAGTACTTCACATTTTTTTTTAACCAAAGGTTATGTCTTCCACCCATACCCCTTCATTTCGAACATAACTGTAACAAACTTAATCAGGGGTTTTGAGAGTGGTATAACAATAAAGGGTGTCCACATAGGAGAATACTTAACTTGACCATACCTAACCCAGAACAACTCTAAAGCCTGTTGAGAGCGAAAACTTATGTCATAATTGTCCTCCCTGAAATATTAATGAAAGCATAAACATCCTGAGGGGTGAAATGCAGTGAGTCTTTCAACAAGGTTTTCCCACATAATGCCTATCTGGCCTAGTTTCTAACCCTCCTTTATACCTCAGCCTCACAGCATTACGCCTAGGGCTGCTTCCTATGGAATTTGAGAAAAGTTCGGACATCAATGGCTTCTGTGAAGAGGGAGGGGGAGGTTGTACAGTGACCTCATCTGTACTTAACCGAATGGGCTCCTGCAAGAGAATTTCCTCCTTTCTGCTGCTGGCCACCTGGAATCCACTCAGGAGAATGCTGAGATAAAGATAAGTTCGAGTCCCAAGCAGGATCAGGCTTCCATACACCAGCTACTGTCTGTTTCCACCTGCTTCACTTAAAGCTTTATGAGGTGACCAAGAATCTTGTGAGCCTTTTTATGTAAAAAAGGGTCTGCCATCTGTATATCAGCTGTAGACTATTTTTGGTTCATTTTGTCAGAAAAAAAGAAATCTGTAGCCCCACTTTGGAGAACGTCAGTCTTTTGATATGTAACAGCTGAGTCAGTTGCTGAAATCTCTGACTCTGCTGTTTGAACACAAACCAACTACCTTGTTCAACTGTGCTGTTTATTTTCACAAAAGTAGATGGCAATATATTCTGTGCAGATAAATCATTTATCTTCACTTCGTTACTTCCTTTGACATTTATCAGAGACCGAAACTGGCAGTAAGCACTCACTTTTAGCAGCAGAGATAATACCAGCCTGTACTGAATTCAGAGAGATTATTTGTTCTTGGGAAATGGAGCTCAAGCCTTGCTGCTCTAAGCTCTCTTCCACAGAGCTGTTGACAATCTTGGGATCAGCCTTAACTCTGCCTTTGTGCTCTTCATTACAATCAGGCTGACACCTGCTGTAGTCAGGAGTTCAACACACTGCAGTGAAGCTTCATTAAACAAGGACAGAGCATTCTTTTAACACCAGAGCAAACTCTTTTGCTGGCAACTCTATCCTGCCAGAACTATAACTTAAATAAGACACAGTACCTTTTTTTGCTCCATATTTTGCGCCACTGTCCTGCAGTCTGTTTGCTGTGTTTTAATATCTTGGCTTTCTCTGTCAGCCTGCAATTTTAAATTCATCTCGCTTCCTTTGGAGCTATCTGATGAAATTGGTTCTTCCATTTCTGCAGAAAACATTATGCAGCATTTTCCTGTTTCAGACCCACATTTAGAGGTTTAATAAGCGACTTTTCTGTAGAGGTTGCAGGTTCAAATACCGACAATACCTTTTCTCTTCCTGTTGTTGCAATTTCCAACTGTCCAGTTTCTTTCTTTGTTTTATCCAAAACGATTGCTCCCAGCTCACAAAAGCATCCTGAAGTTCAATATCTGATTCAATTTCAGCCAAATCCACGGCTGGAGCCTCCACAACACCTGGAGCAAGAGTCGAGGCTAGCTCTCCTGCTCCACAGACTTCCTTCTCCTTCCCTTGTCCACTTGGAGTGGCCATCTTGGAAATGGCCTGTCCCCTACTGGCCACAATGCAGAAACATCAGCACAGCAGCATCAGAGTAGGGGAATTTCCCCGGTGTCCTGGCCACATTTCTCTCATTCAATAAAAATACCACCAACAGCTTAATCTGGTTCAAGGTCAGTTGGCATTCATCTGTATCCCTTTCCCCCGGGTCGTGCCTGAAAATAGGCAGGATTTGTCTAGTGCACTTACCCGGTCAACAAAAAGCTAAATAAAAATAAAATAAAAAACTATGGGGGATGCACATCAGTGCAGTGACTGATGGTAGAAGGTGTCAGTTCTGTGACGTTTCTGTGTGAGGTGCCTTTGGTGTGACTGTTCAGGTTTGATGATCAGTGTGGTAAGATGGGATGTAGTGCAGTACTGTGAATAGTGCTGTTACTATGGGGGAATGAGGATCAGTGCTGTGATTGATGGTAGGGGCTGTAAGTTCTTTGACTTTTGTGTTGAGGTGGCTGTGGTGTGACTGTTGAAGATTGGTGATCAGTGCTGTATGATGGGATGGGGTGCAGTGCTGTGGGAAGTGCTGTTACTATGGGGAATGGGGATCAGTGCTGTGACTGATGGTATTTGGTGTCCTTTTTGTCACTTTTGGGGAGACGTGACTGTGGTGTGATTGTTGGGGATTGATGATCATTGTTGTAATATGGGATGTGGTGCAGTACTGTAACTAGTGCTGTTACTAAGAGTATCAAGGATCGGTACTGATAATGATAGCAGGGGGTGTCAATTTTGTGACTTTTGTTGGTGAAGTGGCTGTGGAGTGACTGTATTGATTGATGATCAGCACTGTAAGATGGGATGGGGTGCAGTACTATGAGTAGTGCTTTTACTATTTGGGAATGGGGATCAGTGCTGTGACTGATTTTGGGGGGTGTCGGTGCTGTGACTTTTGCGGGTGAGGTGGTGGTGATGTGACTCTTAGGGACTGATGACCAGTGCTGTAAAATGTTATATGGTGCTGAATTGTGACTATGGCTGTAACTATGGGGGATGGGGAACAGTGAAGTGACTGATGGAAGGGGGTGTCACTTCTGTGACTTTTGGGGGTGAGGTGGATGTGGTGTGACTGTTGGGGATTGATGATCAGTGCTGTAAGATGGGATAAGGTGCAGAACTGTGACTAGTGCTGAAACTATGGGGGATGGGGATCAGTGTGGTGACTGACGGTGGGGGTGTCAGTTCTGTGACTTTTGGTGGCGAGGTGTCTGAGCTGTGACTGTTGGGGATTGATGATCAGTGCTGTAAGATGGGATGGACTACAGTAATGTGAAAAGTGCTGTAACTGTGAGGGAATGGGATCAGCACTGTGACTCTGAGGGTTCTTTGGTCACTGCTGTAACTGCCATGTTGGGGGATAGTAAAGCAGTTCTCTGACTTTTGGGGATTGATGATCAGTGCTGTAAGATAGGATGGAGTGCTGTACTGTGACTAGTACTGTTACAGTGTGGGAATGGGGATCAGTGCAATGATTGATGATAGGGGGTGTCAGTTCTTTGACTTTTGGGGAGATATGACTGTTGTGTGACTGTTGTGTGACTGTTGGGGATTGATGATCAGTGTTGTAAAATGGGATGTGGTACAGTACTGTGACTAGTGCTGTTACTATGAGGAATGAGGTTCAGTACAGTGATCGATTGTAGGGGGTGTCAGTTCTGTGACTTTTAGAGGTGAAGTGGCTGTGGAGTGACTGTTGGGGATTGATGCGTAGTGCTGTAAGATGGGATGTGGTGCAGTGCTGTAACTAGTGCTGTTACTGTGGGGCAATGTGGATCACTACTATGACCGATAGTAGGAGTGCCAGTTTTGTGACCTTTTGCAGTGAGGTGGCTGTGGTGTGACTGTTGGGGATTGATGATCAGTGCTGTAAGATGAAATGTGGTGCAGAGCTGTGACTAGTGCTGTTGCTATGGGAAAAGGGGATCAGTGCTGTGACTGACAGTAGGGGGTGTCATTTCTGTGACTTTTGGGGCTGTGGTGGCCGTGGTGTGACTGTTGGTGATTGATAAACAGCTGTAATATTGGATAGGGTGCAGTATTGTGACTAGTGCTGTTACTGTGGGGGAATGTGGATCAGATCTGTGACTGATGGGAGAGGGTTTCAGTTGTGTGACTTTGGTGGGTGAGGTGACTGTGGCGTGACTGTTGGGGACTGACGATCAGTGCTGTAAGATAGGATGGGGTGCAGTACTGCAATTAGTGCAGTTGCCTTGACAAAAAGGGGATCAGTCCTGTGAGTGATGGTACTGGACATCAGTTCTGTGATTTTTGGGGGTGAGTTTTCTGTGGTGTTCGAGTTTTGCATTGATGATCAGAGCTGTAAAATGGGTTTGGGTGCAGTACTGTGACTAGTGCTGCTACTATGGGTGAATGGGGATCAGTGCTGTTATTGACGGTTGGGGGAGTCAGTTCTGTGACTTTTGGGGGTGAGGAGGATGTGATGTGATTGTTGGAGACTGATGAACAGTGCTGTAAGTTCAGATGGGGTGCAGTATTGTGACTAGTGCTGTTACTGTGAGGGATTGTGGATCACAGCTCTGACTGATGGGAGAGTTCTATGACTTTTGTGGGTGAGGTGGCTGTGGTGTGACTGTTGGGGACTGACAATCAGTGCTGTATGATGAGATTGGTTGCAGTACTGTGACTACTGCTGTTACTGTGCCGGAATGTGGATCAGTGCCGTGACCGATGGTAGCGGGGTCAGTTCCGTGACTTTTGAGCTTGAAGTGACTGCGGTGTGACTGTTGGGGATAGATGATTTGTACTGTAAGATGGAATGGGGTGCAGTACTGTGACTAGTGCAGTTACTGTGGGGAAATGCGGTCAGTGCTGGGACTCTGAGGGTGTATAATCATTGCTATATTCCCCAGATTGGGGAATACGGCAGCAGTTCTGTAACTGTTGGGGATTGATGATAAGTGTTGTAAGATAGGATGAGGTGCAGAGTTGTAACAAGTGCAGTTTCTATAGGGGAATGTGGATTAGTGCTGTGACTGATGGTACGGATTGTAAGTTCTGTGACTTTTGGGGTGAGGTTTCTGTGGTGTGACTGTTGGGGATTGATGATCAGTGCTGTAAAATGGGATGTGGTGCTGTACTTAGACTAGTGCTCTTATTGCGGAGGAATGTGGATCAGTGCTGTGAGTGATGGTAGGGGGTGCCCGTTTTGTGACTGTTAGGGGTGAAATGGCAATAGTATGACTGTTGGGTATTCATGATCAGTGATGTAAGTTGGAATGGTTTGCAGTACAGTGACTAGTGCTTTTATTATGGGTGAATTGGGATCAGTGCAATGACTGATGGTGGGGATGTCAGTTTGGTGAATTTTGCGGGTGAAGCTGCTGTGATGTGACTGTTGGGGATTGATGAACAGTGCTGTAAGTTTGGATGTGGTGCAATATTGTGACTAGTGCTGTTACTGTTGGGGAATGTAGATCACAGCTCTGACTGATGGGAGAGAGGGTCAGTTCTGTGACTTTTGTGGGTGAGGTAGTTGTGGTGTAAATGTTGGGGCTTGACAATCAGTGCTGTAAGATGAGATGGGGTGCAGTACTGTGACTTCTGCTGTTACTGTGGTGGAATGAGGATCAGTGCTGTGACCGAAGTTATGAGGTATCAGTTTGGTGACTTTTGAGCCTGAGGTGGCTGTGGTGTGACTGTTGGGGATTGACGATCAGTGATGTAAGATGGAATGTTTTGCAGTACTGTGACTAGTGCTGTTATTATGGGCGAATGGGGATCAGTGCTGTGACTGATGGTGTGGGTGTCAGTTCAGTGACATTTTCGAGTGAGGTATAAGTGGTGTGACTGCTGGGGATTGATGATCAGTGCTGTAAGAATCAGATGGGGTGCAGTACTGTGAGTAGTCCTTTTACTATTTGGGAATGGGGATCAGTGCTGTGACTGAAGGTGGGGGTGTCAGTTCTGTGACTTTTGGGGTGAGGATGCCGTGATGTGACTGTTAGGGATTGATGATCAGTGCTGTAAGATGTCATATGGTGCAGAACTGTGACTATGGCTGCAACCATGGGGGATGGGGAACAGTGCAGTGACTGATGGTAGCGGTGTCACTTCTGTGACTTTTGAGGGTGAGGTGGCTGTGATGTGACTTTTGGGGATTGATGATCAGTGCTATAAGATGGGATATGGTGCAGAACTGTGAGTAGTGCTGTAACTATGTGTGATGGGGATCAGTGCAGTGACTGATGGTAGAGGGTGTCAGTTCTGTGACTTTTGGTGGTGAGGTGACTGTGCTGTAACTGTTGGGAATTGATGATCAGTGCTGTAACATATTATGGGGTGCTGTACTGTGATTAGTGCTGTTACAGTGATGGAATGAAGATCATTGCAGTGACTGATGATAGGGGGTGTCAGTTTTGTAACTTTTGGGGAGATGTGACTGTTGGGGATTGATGATCAGTGTTGTAAGATGGGATGTGGTATAGTACTTTGACTAGTGCTGTTACTATGAGGAATGAGGTCCAGTACAGTGATCGATAGTAGGGGGTGTCAGTTCTGTGACTTGTAGGGTTGAGGTGGCTGTGGATTGACTGTTGGGGATTGATGAACAGTGCTGCAAGATCGGATGGGGTGTACTACTGTGACTAGTGCTGTTACTGTGGGGGAATGTGGATCAGAGCTGTGACCGATGGGAGAGGGAGTCAGCTGTCTGACTTTTGTGGCTGAGGTGGCTGTGGAGTGACTGTTGGGGACTGACGATCAGTGCTGTAAGATGGGATGGGGTGGAGTACTGCAACTAGTGCTGTTGCTGTGACGGAATGGGGATCAGTGCAGTAACAGATTGTAGGGGGTCTCAGTTCTGTGACTTTTGGGGGTGTGGAAGCTGTGATGTGACTGTTGGGGATTGATGAAGAGTGCTGTAAGTTTGGATGAGGTGGAGTATTGTGACTAGTGCTGTTACTGTGGGGGATTGTGGATCACAGCTCTGACTGATGGGACAGTGTGTCACTTCTGTGACTTTTTGTAGGGGAGGTGGCTCTGGTGTGACTGTTGGGGACTAACAATCAGTGCTGTTAGATGTGATGGGGTGCAGTACTGTGAATACTGCTGTTACTGTGCTGGAATGAGGATCAGTGCTGTGACCGATGGTAGCGGGGTCAGTTCCGTGACTTTTGAGCTTGAAGTGCCTGCGGTGTGACTGTTGGGGATTGATGATTAGTACTGTAAGATGGGATGAGGTGCAGTACTGTGACTAGTGCAGTTACTGTGGGGGAATGCGGTCAGTGCTGTGACTCTGAGGGGTGTATAGTCATTGCTATGACTGCCAGTTTGGGGAATACAGCAGCAGTTCTGTAATTGTTGGGGACTGATGATAAGTGTTGTAAGATGAGATGAGGTGCAGTGCTGAGACTAGTGCTGTTACTGTGGAGGAATGTGGATCAGTGCTGTGACTGATGGTAAGGGGTGTAAGTTCTGTGACTTCTGAGAGTGAGGTGGCTGTGGTGTGACTGCTGGGGATTGATGATCAGTGCTGTAGGATGAGATGTGGTGCAGTGCTGTTACTAGTGCTGTTACTCTGGGGGAATGTGGATCAGTACTGTGATTGATGGTACTCGGTGTCAGTTTTGTGACTTTGGGGGTGAGATGGCTGTAGTGTAACTGTTGGAGATTGATGATCAGGTATGTAAGATGGAATTGGGTGCAGTTCTGTGATTAGTGCTGTTACTAGGGGGGATTGTGGATCAGTGCTGTGACTGATGGTGGGGGTTTCAGTTTGGTGACTATTGGGGGTGAGGTGTAAGTTTTGTGACTGTTGGGGATTGACAATCAATGCTGTAAGATCGGATGGGGTGCCGTACTGTGAGTAGTGCTTTTACTATTTTGGAATGGGGATCAGTGCTGTGACTCTGAGGGGTGAATGATAATTGCTGTGTCTGCCAGGTTGGGGGATAGATTAGCAGTTCAGTAACTGTTAGGGACTGATGATCAGTGCTATAACATAGGATGGGGTGCATTGATGTGACAAGTGCTGTTTCAGTAGGGGTATGGGATCAGTGCTGTGACTGATGATAGGGGGTGTTAGTTCTGTGACTTTTGAAGTTGAGGTGTCTGTGCTGTGACTGTTGGGGATTGATAATCAGTGCTGTAAGATTGGATATGGTGCAGAACTGATACTTGTGCTATAACTATGGGGGATGGGCATCAGTGCAGTGACTGATGGTAGAAGGTGTCAGTTCTTTGACGTTTCTGGGTGAGGTGCCTTTGGTGTGACTGTTGGGAAATGATGGTCAGTGCTATAAGATGGGATGAGTTGCAGTGCTGTAACAAGTGCTGTTGCTTTAGGGAATGGGGATCAGTGCTGTGACTTTTCAGTTTGAGGTGACTGTGGTGTGACTGTTGGGGATTGATGGTCAGTGTGGTAAGATGGGATGTGGTGCAGTACTGTGAATAGTGTTGTTACTATGGGGGAATGAGGATCAGTGCTGTGACTAATAGTAGGGGGTGTGAGTTCTGTGACTTTTGTGGTGAGGTGGCTGTGGTGTGACTGTTGGGGATTGATGATCAGTGCTGTATGATGGGATGGGGTGCAGAACTGTGACTAGTGCTGTTACTGTGGGGGAATGGAGTCAGTGCTGTGACTCTGAGGGGTGCATAGTCATTGATGTGACTGCCACATTGTGGGATAGAGCAACAGTTCTGTAACAGTGGGGGATTGATGGCAAGTGCTGCAAGATAGGATGCTGTACAGTGTTGTAACAAGTGGTATTTCTATTGGGGAATGAGGATCAGTGCTGTGACTGATGGTAGGGGGTGTAAGTTCTGTGACTTTTGTGGGTGAGATTTCTGTGGTGTGACTGTTGGGGTTGATGATCAGTGCTGAAAGTTGGAATGTGGTGCAGTGCTGAGACTAGTGCTGTTACTGTGGAGGAATGTGAATCAGTGCTGTGATTAATGGTAGGGGGAGTCAGTTTTGTGACTTTTGAGGGTGAAATGGATATAGTGTGACTGTTTGGGATTGATGATCAGTGATGGAAGAAGGAATGGTTTGCAGTACTGTGACTAGTGCTGTTATTATTGGCAAATGGGGGTCAGTGCTGTGACTGATGGGGGTATCAGTTTGGTGACTTTTGAGGGTGAAATGGCTATAGTGTGACTGTTGAGGATTGATGATCAGTGATGGAAGAAGTAATGGTTTGCAGTACTGTGACTACTGCTGTTATTATTGGCAAATGGGGATCAGTACTGTGACTGATGGGGGTGTCAGTTTGGTGACTTTTGGGAGTGAGGTGCAAGTGGTGTGACTGTTGGGGATTGATGATCAGTGCTGTAAAATTGGATGGGGTGCAGTACTGTGAGTAGTGCCTTTACTATTTGGGTATGGGGATCAGTGCTGTGATTGATGGTTGGGGGAGTCATTTCTGTGACTTTTGGGGGTGAGGAGGATGTGATGTGACTGTTGGGGACCGATGAACAGTGCTGTAAGTTCGGAAGGGGTGCAGTATTGTGACTAGTGCTGTTACTGTGATGGATTTTGGATCACAGCTCTGACTGATAGGAGAGGGTGTCAGTTCTGTGACTTTTGTGGGTGAGATGGCTGTGGTGTGACTGTTGGGGACTGACAATCATTGCTATAAGATGAGATGGGTTGCAGGACTGTGACTACTGCTTTTACTGTGCTGGAATGAGGATCCGTGCTGTGACCGATGGTAGAGGAGTCAGTTCCATGACTTTTGAGGTTGAAGTGACTGTGGTGTGACTGTTGGGGATTGATGATTAGTACTGTAAGATGGAATGGGGTGCAGTACTGTGACTAGTGATATTACGCTGGGGGAATGCGGTCAGTGCTGAGACTCTGAGGGGTGTATAGTCATTGCTGTATTCCCCAGTTTGGGGAATACATCAGCAGTTCTGTAACTGTTGGGGATTGATGATAAGTGTTGTAAGATAGGATGGGGTACAGGGTTGTAACAAGTGCAGTTTCTATAGGTGAATGTGGATCAGTGCTGTGATTGATGGTTCAGATTGTAAGTTCTGTGACTTTTGGGGGTGAGGATTCTGTGGTATGACTGTTGGGGATTGATGATCAGTGCTGTAAGATGGGATGTGGTGCAGTGCTTAGTCTAGTGCTGTTACTGTGGAGGAATTTGGATCAGTGCTGTGATTGATGGTAGGGGGTGTCAGTTTTGTGACATTTGGGGGTGAAATGGCTATAGTGTGAATGTTGGGGACTGATGATCAGTGATGTAAGATTAAATGGTTTGAAGTACTGTGACTAGTGCTGTTATTCTGGGCGAATGGGGAACAGTGCTGTGACTGATGGTGGGGGTGTCAGATTGGTGACTTTTGGTGGTGAAGATGCTGTGATGTGACTGTTGGATTGATGAACAGTGCTGTAAGTTTGGATGGGGTGCAGTATTGTGACTAGTGCTGTTAGTGTTGGGGAATGTGGATCACAGCTCTGACTGATGGGAGGGGGGTTAGTTCAGTGACTTTTATGGGTGAGGTGTAAGTGGTGTGACTGTTGGGGATTGCTGATCTGTGCTATAAGATCGGATGGGGTGCTGTACTGTGAGTAGTGCTTTTACTATTTGGGAATGGGGATCAGTGCTGTGACTGATGTTGGGGGGGTGTCAGTTCTGTGACATTTGGGAGTGAGGAGGCCATGATGTGACTGTTAGAGAATGAAGATCAGTGCTGTAAGATGTTATGTTGTGCAGAACTGTGACTATGGCTGCAACTATGGGGGATAGGGAACAGTGCAGTGACTGATGGTAGGAGGTGTCACTTCTGTGACTTTTGGGGGTGAAGTGGCTGTGATGTGACTGTTGGGGATTGATGATCAGTGCTGTAAGATGGGATATGGTGCAGAACTGTGACTAGTGCTGTAAATATGTATGATGGGGATCAGTGCGGTGACTGATGGTAGAGGGTGTCAGTTCTGTGACTTTTGTTGGTGAAGTGACTGTACTGTGACTGTTGGGAATTGATGATCAGTGCTGTAAGATAGGATGGGGTGCTATACTGTGATTAGTGCTGTTACAGTGAGGGAATGGAGATCAGTGCGGTGACTGATAATAGAGGGTGTCAGTTCTGTGACTTTTGGGGAGATGTGACTGTTGTGTGACTGTTGTGGATTGATGATCAGTGTTATAAGATGGGATGTGGCACAGTACTGTGACTAGTGCTGTTACTACGAGGAATGAGGTCCAGTACAGTGATCGATAGTAGGGAGTGTCAGTTCTGTGACTTTTAGGGGTGAAGTGGCTATGGAGTGACTGTTGGGGAATGATGATTAGAGCTGAAAGTTGGGATTGGGTGCAGTGCTGTGACAGGTGCTGTTACTATGGGAAATGGGGATCAGTGCTGTGACTGATGGTAGGAGGTGTCATTTCTGTGTCTTTTAGGGGTGAGGTGGCAGTGGTGTGACTGTTAGGGATTGATGAACAGTGCTGCATGATCGGATGGGGTGTAGTATTGTGGCTAGTGCTGTTACTGTGGGGGAATGTGGATCAGAGCTGTGACTGATGGGAGAGGGAGTCAGCTGTGTGACTTTTGTGGCTGAGGTGGCTGTCGTGTTCCTGTTTTGGGTAGATGATCAGTGCTGCAAGGTGGGATGGGGAGCAGTACTGTGATTAGTGCTGTTACTATGGATGAATGGGGATCAGTGCTGTGACTGATGGTAGGGGGTCTCAGTTCTATGACTTTTGGGGATGTGGAGGCAGTGATGTCACTGTTGGGGATTGATGAACAGTGGTGTGAGTTTGGATGGAGTGCAGTATTGTGACTAGTGCTGTTACTGTGGGGGATTGTGGATCACAGCTATGACTGATGGGAGAGGGTGGCAGTTCTGTGACTTTTGTGGGTGAGGTGGCTGTGTTGTGACTGTTGGGGACTGACAATCAGTGCTGTAAGATGAGATGGGGTGCAGTACTGTGACTACTGCTGTTACTGTGCTGGAATGAGGATCTGTGCTGTGACCGATGGTGGGGGAGGGGTCAGTTCCATGACTTTTGAGCTTGAAGTGACTGCGGTGTGATTGTTGGGGATTGATGATTAGTACTGTAAGATGTGATGGGGTGCAGTACTGTGACTAGTGCTGTTACTGTGGGGGAATTCGGTCAGTGCTGTGACTGAGGGATGTATAGTCATTGTTGTGACTGCCAGTTTGGGGAATACAGCAGCAGTTCTGGAACTGTTGGGGATTGATGATAAGTGTTGTAAGATGGGATGGGGTGCAAGGTTGTAACAAGTGCAGTTTCTATAGGGGAATGGGGATCAGTGTAGTGACTGATGGTATGGGATGTAAGTTCTTTGGCTTTTGGGGGTGAGATTTCTAAGGTGGAACTGTTGGGGACTGATGATCAGTGCTCTAAGATGGGATGTGGTGCAGTGCTGAGACTAGTGCTGTTACTGTGGAGGATTGTGGATCAGTGCTGTGCTTGATGGAAAGGGGTGTCAGATTTATGACTTTTGTGGGTGAAATGGCTATAGTGTGACTGTTGGGGATTGATGATCAGCGATGTAAGATGGGATGGTTTGCAGTACTGTGACTAGTGCTGTTATTAATTGCGAATGGGGATCAGTGCTGTGACTGATGGTGGGTGTGTAAGTTCATTGACTTTTGGGGGTGAGGTGTAAGTGGTGTGACTGTTGGGGATTGATGATCAGTGCTGTAAAATCGGATGGGGTAAAGTTCTCTGAGTAGTGCTTTTACTATTTGGGAATGGCGATCAGTGCTGTGACTGATGGTAGAGGGAGTCAGTTCTGTGACTTGTGGGGATGAGGAGGATGTCATGTGACTGTTGCGGATTGATGAACTGTGCTGTAAGTTCAGAGGGGGTGCAGTATTGTGACTAGTGCTGTTACTATTGGGGATTGGGGATCACAGCTCTGACTGATGGGAGAAGGTGTCATTTCTGTGACTTTTGTGGGTGAGGTGGCTGTGGTGTGACTGTTGGGGACTGACAATCAGTGCTGTAAGATGAGATGGGTTGCAGTACTGTGACTACTGCATTTATTGTGCCGGAATGAGGATCAGTGCTGTGACCGATGGTAGGGGGGGGTCAGTTCCATGACTTTTGAACTGGAAGTGACACCGGTGTGACTGTTGGGTATTGATGATTAGTACTGAACAATGGGATGGGGTGCAGTACTGTGACTAGTGCTGTTCCTGTGGGGGAATTCAGTCAATGCTGTGACTCTGAGGGTGTATAGTCATTGCTGTTACTGTCAGGTTGGGGAATACAGCAGCAGTTCTGTAACTGTTGATGATTGATGATAAGTGTTGTAAGATGGGATAGGGTGCAGGGTTGTAACAAGTGCAGTTTTTACTGGGGAATTGGGATCAGTGTTGTAACTGATGGTACGGGGAGCAAGTTCTGTGACTTTTGGGGGTGATGTTTCTGTGATGTGACTGTTCAGATTAATGATCAGTGCAGTAAGATGGGATGTGGTGCAGTGCTGAGACTAGTGCTGTTACTGAGGAGGAATGTGTATCAGTGCTGTGATTGATGGTAGGGGGTGTCAGTTTTGTGACTTTTGGGGGTGAAATGACTATAGTGTGACTGTTGGGGATTGATGATCAGTGATGTAAGATTAAATGGTTTGCAGTACTGTGACTAGTGCTGTTATTATGGGTGAATGGGGATCAGTGCTGTGACTGATGGTGGGGGTGTCAGTTTGGTGACTTTTGCGGGTGAAGAGGCTGTGATGTGACTGTTGGGGATTGATGAACAGTGCTGTAAGTTTGGATGGGGTGCAGTATTGTGACTAGTGCTGTTGCTGTTGGGGAATGTGGATCACAGCTCTGACCGATAGGAGAGGGGGGCAGTTCTGTGACTTTTGTGGGTGAGGTGTCTGTGGTGTGACTGTTGGGGCTTGACAATCAGTGCTGAAAGATGAGATGGGGTGCAGTACTGTGACTACTGCTGTTACTGTGGTAGAATGAGGATCAGTGCTGTGACCGAAGGTAAGAGGTGTCAGTTCGGTGACTTTTGGGCTTTAGGTGACTACAGTGTGACTGTTGGGGATTGAAGATCAGTGGTGTAAGATGGGATGGTTTGCAGTACTGTGACTAGTGCTGTTATTATGGGAGAATTGGGATCAGTGCTGTGACTGAAGGTGTGGGTGTCAGTTCATAGACTTTTGGGGGTGAGGTGTAAGTGGTGTCACTGTTGAGGACTGATGATCAGTGCTGTAAGATTGGATGGGGTGCAGTACTGTGAGTAGTGCTTTTGCTATTTGGGAATGGGGAACAGTGCTGTGACTGATGGTGGGGGTGTCAGTTCTGTGACTTTTGGGGGTGAGGAGGCCGTGATGTGACTGTTAGGGATTGATGATCAGTGCTGTAAGATGTTATATGTTGCAGAACTGTGACTATGGCTGCAACTATGGGGGATGAGGAACAGTGCAGTGACTGATGGTAGGGGGTGTCACTTCTGTGACTTTTTGGGGTGAGGTCACTGTGATGTGACTGTTGGGGATTGATGAATAGTGCTGTAAGATGGGATATGCTGCAGAACTATGACTAGTGCTGTAACTATGCATTATGGGGATCAGTTCGGTGACTGATGGTAATGGGTGTCAGTTCTGTGACTTTTGGTGGTGAGGTGTCTGTGCAGTGACTGTTGGGGATTGATGATCAGTGCTTTAGAATAGGATGGGGTGCTGTACTGTGATTAGTGCTGTTACAGTGATGGAATGGAGATTAGTGCAGTAACTGATGATAAGGGGTGTCAGTTCTGTGACTTTTGGGGAGATGTGACTATTGTGTGACTGTTGGGGATTGATGATCAGTGTTGTAAGATGGGCTGTGGTACAGAACTGTGACTAGTGCAGTTATTATGAGGAATGAGGTCCAGTACAGTGATCGATAGTAGGGGGGTGTCAGTTCTGTGACTTTTAGGGGTGCGGTGGCTGTGGAGTGACTGTTGGGGATTGATGATCAGAGCTGAAAGCTGGGATGGGGTGCAGTGCTGTGACTAGTGCTGTTACTATGGGATATGGGTATCAGTGCTGTGGCTGATGGTAGGGGGTGTCATTTCTGTGACTTTTGGGGGTGAGGTGGCTGTGGTGTGACTGTTAGGTATTGATGAACAGTGCTGCAAGATCAGATAGGGTGTAGTATTGTGACTAGTGCTGTTACTGTGGGGGAATGTGGGTCAGAGCTGTGGCTGGTGGGAGAGAGAGTCAGCTGTGTGACTTTTGTGGCTGACATGTCTGTGGTGTGACTGTTGGAGAATGACGATCAGTGCTATATAATGGGATGGGGTGCAGCACTGCAACAAGTGCTGTTGCTGTGACGGAATGGGGATCAGTGCTGTGGCTGATGTTAGTGCGTGTCAGTTCTGTGATTTTTTTGGGTGAGGTGGCTGTCGTGTTCCTGTTTTGGATAGATGACAAGAGCTGTAAGATGGGATGGAGTGCAGTACTGTGACTAGTGCTGTTACTATGGGCGAATGGGGATCAGTGCTGTGACTGATGGTAAGGGGTTTCAGTTCTGTGACTTTTGGGGGTGTGGAGGCTGTGATGTGACTGTTGAGGATTGATGAACAGTGCTGTAAGTTGGGATGGGGTGCAGTATTGTGACTAGTGCTGTTACTGTGGGGGAATGTGGATCACAACTCTGAATGATGGTAGGGGGTGTCAGTTCTGTGACTTTTGTGGGTGAGGTGACTGTGGTGTGACTGTTGGGGATTGACAATCAGTGCTGTAAGATGAGATGGGGTACAGTACTGTGACTACTGCTGTTTCTGTGCTGGAATGAGGATCAGTGCTGTGACCGATGGTAGGGGGGGATCAGTTCCATGACTTTTGAGCTTAAAGTGACTGCTTTGTGACTGTTGGGGATAGATGATTAGTACTGTAAGATGGGATACGGTGCAGTACTGTGACTAGTGCTGTTACTGTTGAGGAATTCGGTCAGTGCTGTGACTCTGAGGGGTGTATTTTCATAGCTATTACTGCAAGATTGTTGAATACAACAGCAGTTCTGTAACAGTTCGGGATTGTTGATAAGTGCTGAAAGATGGGATGGGGTGCAGGGTTGTAACAAGTGCAGATTCTAATGGGGAATGGGGATCAGTGCTGTGACTGATGGTAGGAGGAGTCTGTTCTGTGACTTTTGGGGATTAAGAGATGTGATGTGACTGTTGGGGATTGATGAACAGTGCTGTAAGTTCGAATGGGGTGCAGTATTGTGACTAGTGCTGTTTCTCTTCGGGATTGTGGATCACAATTCTGACTGATGGGAGATGGTGTCAGTTCTGTGACTTTTGTGGGTGAGGTGGCTGTGGTGTGACTGTTGGGGACTGACAATCAGTGCTGTAAGATGAGATGGGCTGCAGGACTGTGACTACTGCTGTTACTGTGCTGGAATGAGGATCAGTGCTGTGACCGATGGTAGGGGGGGTCAGTTCCATGACTTTTGAGCTTGAAGTGACTGCTGTGTGACTGTTGGGGATTGATGATTAGTACTGTAAGATGGGATGGGGTGCAGTACTGTGACTAGTGCTGTTACTGTCGGGGAATTCGGTCAGTGCTGTGACTCTGAGGTGTGTTTAGTCATTGCTGTGACTGCCAGTTTGGGGAATACAGCAGCAGTTCTAAAACTGTTGAAGATTGATGATAAGTGTTGTAAGATAGGATGGGGTGCAGGGTTGTAACAAGTGCAGTTTCTATAGGGGAATGGGGATCAGTGCAGTGACTGATGGTATGGGGTGTAAGTTCTTTGGCTTTTGGGGTGAGGTTTATGTGGTGTGACTGTTGGAGATTGATGATCAGTGCTCTAAGATGGGATGTGGTGCAGTGCTGAGACTAGTGCTGTTACTGTGGAGGAATGTGGATCAGTGCTGTGCTTGATGGAAGGGGGTGTCAGATTTGTGACTTTTGGGGGTGAAATGGATATAGTGTGACTGTTGGGGATTGATGATCAGTGATGTAGGATGGGATGGTTTGCAGTACTATGACTAGTGCTTTTATTAATGGCGAATGGGGATCAGTGCTGTGACTGATGGTGGAGGTGTAAGTTTGGTGACTTTTGGGGGTGAGGTGTAAGTGGTGTGACTGTTGGGGATTGATGATCATTGCTGTTAGATCGGATGGGGTACAGTACTGTGAGTAGTGCTATTACTATTCCGGAATGGGGATCAGTGCTGTGACTGATGGTAGGGGGAGTCAGTTCTGAGACTTTTAGGGGTGAGGATGATGTGATGTGACTGTTAAGGATTGATGAACTGTGCTGTAAGTTTGGATGGGGTGCAGTTTTGTGACTACTGTTGTTACTGTGGTGATTGTGGATCACAGCTCTGACTGATGGAAGAGGGTGTCAGTTCTGTGGCTTTTGTGTGTGAGGTGGCTGTGGTGTGACTGTTGGGAACTGACAATCAGTGCTGTAAGATGAGATGGGTTGCAGTACTGTGACTACTGCTGTTAGTGTGCCGGAATAAGAATCTGTGCTGTGACAGATTGTAGGGAGGGTCAGTTCCATGAGTTTTGAGCTAGAAGTGACTGCGGTGTGACTGTTGGGTATTGATGATTAGTACTGAAAGATGGGATGGGGTGCAGTACTGTGACTAGTGCTGTTACTGTTGGGGAATTCGGTCAGGGCTGTGACTCTGAGGGGTGTATAGACGTTGCTATGACTTCCAGGGTGGGGAATACAGCAGCAGTTCTGTAACTGTTGGGGATTGATGATAAGTGTTGTCAGATGGGATAGGGTGCAGGGTTGTAACAAGTGCAGTTTCTATAGGGGAATGGGGATCAGTGCTGTGACTGATGGTCCGGGGTGCAAGTTCTGTGACTTTTGGGTGTTAGGTTTCTGTGGTGTGACTGTTGGGACTGATGGTCAGTGCTGTAAGATGGGATGTGATGCAGTGCTAAGACTAGTGCTGTTACTGAGGAGGAATGTGGATCAGTGCTGTGATTGATGATAGGGGTGTCAGTTTTGTTAATTTTGGTTGTGAAATGGCTATAGTGTGACTGTTGTGGATTGATGATCAGTGATGTAAGATGGGATGGTTCGCAGTACTGTGACTAGTGCTGTTATTAATGGCGAATAGGGATAAGTGCTGTGACTGATTGTGGTGGTGTAAGTTCTGTGACTTTGGGGGTGAGGTGTAAGTGGCATGACTGTTGGGGATTGATGATCAGTTCTGTAAGATCGGATGGGTTGCAGTACTGAGAGTAGTGCTTTTACTATATGGGAAAGGGGATCAGTGCTGTGACTGATGGTAGGGGGTGTCAGTTCTGTGACTTTTGGGGGGTGAGGAGGATGTGATGTGATGGTTGGGGATCGATGAACAGTGCTGTAAGTTCAGATGGGGTGCAGTATTGTGACTAGTGCTGTTACTGTGGGGGATTATGTATTACTGTTCTGACAGGTGGGAGAGGGTGTCAGTTCTGTGACTTTTCTGGATGAGGTGGCTGTGGTGTGACTGTTGGGGATTGATGATCAGTGCTGTAAGATGGGATGTGGTGCAGTGCTTAGACTGTGGTGGAATGAGGATCAGTGCTGTGACAGAAGGTAGGAGGTGTCAGTTCGGTGACTTTTGAGCTTGAGGTGACTGCGGTGTGACTGTTGGGGATTGATGATCAGTGATGTTAGATGGGATGGTTTGCAGTACTGTGACTAGTGCTGTTATTATGGGCGAATGGGGATCAGTGCTGTGACTGATGGTGGGGGTGTCAGTTCAGTGACTTTAGGGGGTGAGGTGTAAGTGGTGTGACTTTTGGGAATTGATGATCAGTGCTATAAGATCGGAATGGTACAGTACTGTAAGTAGTGCTTTTACTATTTGGGAATGGGAATCAGTGCTGTGGCTGATGGTGGGGGGTGTCAGTTCTGTGTCTTTTGCGGGTGAGGAGGCCATGTTGTGATTGTTAGGGATTGATCATCAGTGCTGTAAGATGTTATATGGTGCAGAACTGTGACTATGGGGGAAGGGGAACAGTGCAGTGACTGATGGCAGCGGATGTCACTTCTGTGACTTTTGGGGGTGATGTGGCTATGATGTGACTGTTGGGGATTGAAGATCAGTGCTGTAAGATTGGATATAGTGCAGAACTGTGACAAGTGCTGTAACTATGAGTGATGAGGATCAGTGCGGTGACTGATGGTAGGGGTGTCAGTTCTGTGACTTTTGGTGGAGATGTGTCTGTGCTGTGACTGTTGGGGATTGATGATCAGTGCTATATGATAGGATGGGGTGTTGTACTGTTATTAGTGCTGTTACAGTGAGGGAATGGAGATCAGTGCGGTGACTGATGATAGGGGGTGCAGTTCTGTGACTTTTGGGGAGATGTGACTGTTGTGTGACTGTTTGGGATTGATGATCAGTGTTGTAAGATGGGATGTGGTATATTAATGTGACTAGTGCGGTTACTATGAGGAATGAGGTCAAGTACAGTGATCGATAGTAGGGGCTGTCAGTTCTGTGACTTGTAGGGGTGATGTGGCTGTGGAGTGACTACTGGGGACTGATGATCAGAGCTGAAAGATGGGATGGGGTGCAGTGCTGTAACTAGTGCTGTTACTATGGGAAATGGGGATCAGTGCTGTGACTGATGGTAGGGGGTGTCATTTCCATGACTTTTACGGGTGAGGTGGCTGTGGTGTGACTGTTGGGGATTGATGAACAGTGCTGCAAGATCGGATGGGGTGTAGAATTGTGACTAGTGCTGTTTCTGTTGGGAAATGTGGATCAGAGCTGTGACTGATGGGAGAGGGAGTCAGCTGTGTGACTTTTGTGGCTGAGGTGGCTGTGCTGTGACTGTTGGAGATTGACGATCAGTGCTCTAAGATGGGATGGGGTGCAGTACTGCAACTAGTGCTGTTGCTGTGACGGAATGGGGATCAGTGCTGTGACTGATGGTAGTGGGTGTCAGTTCTGTGATTTTTGAGGGTGAGGTGGCTTTTGTGTTCCTGTTTTGGATAGATGATCAGAGCTGTAAGATGGGATGGGGTGCAGTACTGTGACTAGTGCTGTTACTATGAGCGAATGGGGATGAGTGCTGCGACTGATAGTAGGGGGTGTCAGTTCTTTGACTTTGGGGGTGTGTAGGCTGTGATGTGACTATTGGGGATTGATGAACAGTGCTGTAAGTTTGAATGGGGTGCAGTATTGTGACTAGTGCTATTACTGTGTGGGAATGTGGATCACAGCTCTGACTGATTGGAGAGGGTGTCAGTTCTGTGACTTTTGTAGGTGAGGTGTCTGTGGTGTGACTGATGGGGTCAGTAAAATGGGATGTGGTGCAGTACTGTGACTAGTGCTGTTACTATGAGTGAATGAGGATCAGTGCTGCCACTGATGGTAGGTGGTGTAAGTTCTGTGACTTTTGGGGGTGAGGTAGCTGTGGTGTGACTGCTGGGGATTGATGATCATTGCTGTAAGATGGGATAGGATGCAGTACTGCGACTAGTGCTGTAACTATAGGGGACGGAGATCAGTGCAGTGACTGATGGTAGGAGGTATCAGTTCTTTGGATATTGTGGGGGAAGTGGCTATGGTGTGACTGGTGGGGACTGATGATCATTGCCGCAAGATGGGATGGCTTGCAGTACTGTGACTAGTGCTGTTACACTGGGCGAATGAGGATCGGTGCTGTTATTGATGGTAGTCAGTTCTATGGATTTTGGGGGTGAGGTAGCTGTGGTGTGACTGTTGGGGATTGATGATCAGTGCTGTAAGATCGGATGGGGTTCAGTACTGTGAGCAGTGCTGTTACTATGGGGGAATAATGATGAGTGCTGTGACTGATGGTAGGGGGTGTCAGTTCTGTGACTATTGGGTTGAGGTGGCTGTGGTGTGACTGAAGGGGATTGATCATCAGTGCTGTAAGATCGGATGTGGTGCAGTACTGTGACTAGTGCTGTTACTATGTGGGAATGGGTATCACTGCTGTGACTGATGCTAGGGGGTGTCAGTTCTGTGACTTTTGTTGGGTGAGGTGGGTATGGTATGACTGTTGGGATTTAATGGTCAGTGCTGTAAGATGGAATGGGATACAGTACGGTGACTAATGCTGTTACTATGTGTTAATGTGGATCAGTGCTGTGACTGATGGTAAAGGGTGTCATTTCTGTGACTGTTGGGGTTGAGGTGGCTGTGGTGTGACTTTTGGGGATTGATCATCAGTGCTGTAAGATCGGATGTGGTGCAGTACTGTGACTAGTGCTGTTACTATGTGGGAAAGGGGATCCCTGCTGTGACTTATGCTGGGAGTGTCAGTACTGTGACCTTTGGGGATGAGGTGGGTGTGGTGTGACTGTTGGGAATTATTGCTCTGTTCAGTAAGATGGGATGGAGTACAGTACTCTGACTAGTGCTGTAACGATGGGAGAATGGGGATCTGTGCTGTGACTGTTGGTAGGGGTATCAGTTCTGTGACTTTTGGGGGTGAGGTGGCTGTGGTGTGACTGCTGGAGACTGATAACCATTGCTGCAGGATGGGATGGGGTGTAGTACTGTGAATAGTGCTGTTACTATGGGGGAATGGGGATCAGTGCTGTGACTGATGGTCGGGATGTCAGTTCTGTGACTATTGGGGTGAGGTGGCTGTGGTGTGACTGTTGGGGATTGATGATCAGTGCTGTAAGATTGGATGTGGTGCAGTACTGTGACTAGTGCTGTTACTATTGGGGAATGTTGATCACTGCTGTGACTAATGGTTGGGGGTGTCTTTTCTGTGACTTTTGAGTTTGAGGTGACTGTGGTGTGACTGTTGGGGATTGATGATCAGTGTTGTAAGATGGGATGGGGTGCAGTACTGAGACTAGTGCTGTTACTATGTGGGAATGTGGATCAGTGCTGATACCGATGGTAGGATTGTAAGTTCTGTGACTTTTGGGGGAGTGATTTCTATGGTGGGACTGTTGAGGATTGCTTTTCAGTGCTGAAAGATGGTATGGGGTGTAGTGGTTTGACTAGTGCTGTTACTGTGGGGAATTTGGATGAGTGCTGTGATTGATTTTAGGGGTTGTCAGTTTTGTGACTTTTGGGGGTGAGGCTGCTGTAGTGTGAGTGTTGGGGATTGATGATCAGTGACGTAAGATAGGATGGGGTGCAGTACTGTGACTAGTGCTGTTACTATGGGGAATGAGGATCAGTGCCTTGACTGATGGTAGGGTGTCAGTTGTGTGACTTTTTGTGGTGAGGTGGCTGTGGAGTGACTGCTGGGTACTGATGATCAGTGTTGTAAGATCGGATGGGTTAAAATACTGTGAGAGGTGCTGTTACTAGGGGGGAATGGGGATCAGTGGTGTGACTGATGGTGGGAGTGTCAGTTCTGTGACTTTTGGGGTGAGGTGTCTGTGGTGTGACTGTTGGGGATTGATGATCAGTGCTGTAAGATGGGAAATGGTGCAGAACTGTGACTAGTGCTGTAATGATGGGGATGGGTATCAGTGCAGTGACTGATGGTAGGGTGTGTCAGTTCTGTGACTTTTGGGGGTGAGGTGGCTGTGGTTTGTGTCTCTTGGGGATTGATGGTCAGTGTTGCAAGATGGTATGTTGTGCAGTACTGTGACTAGTGATGTTACTATTTGGGAATGGGGATCAGAGCAGTGACTGATGGAGGAGGGTGTCAGTTCTGTGACATTTGGGGATGAGGTTTAGTTTAGTTTAGTTTATTAGTCTAGGAATTAATACCTTTGAGCCAGGGCTCTTTTACAAACGTTCCATGTCACAAAGAACATTTAACAAAGCACGATACACATTACAGGTAAAACCAGACAGGAAAGTTACATCATAAATTTGCTATTAACGGTTTAAGGCAGTAACGTTTTTAAGTTTCATAGAAAAACAAGCTACAACAGGTTCAAGCGAGTAGACAATTTCGAGGTTAAGGAAACTTCCAATGAGAGGGTGATCATTAGGTGCCAAAAGGAGGCTAGAGAGGAGGGAAAGGTGGTGAGCGGGAGAGTAAGTGATAGGGGACAGGAAAAAAGTGGGGGAGTGAGTTTGGGTTGGAGACAGGAAGTAGTAGAGGTACCAGAGGGTTCATTAGTCAGGGAGGAAGAGGCCTTAGATGTGAGGATGGACATGAGGAGTAGTAGTCTTTATCTAGCGCAATCACAGTTGCTAGTGGTGGTGAGGTGGGCATAGAGCATGGATTTGAAAGCTTCCAAGCGAGGTTGAGGATAGAGTAGGTGGACTAAGCGCATTGAACCATGTCGAGAGCCCTGCATGCGAAAGATCTTTGTCCCTGTGCAGTCCGGCATCCGGAACCAGGAAAGGTTGGCGTTCAGATCTGGTGGAGGGTCGTGAGCCAGGATTCAGTCGGAGTAGGTTTTAAATACATAATGGAGTCAGTCCCAAGATAGATTTTTTTGCCATTGTGCAGGTGAGATAAATAAGACAATTTGATAGGTTCAACCAGCCTGATTCATAGTACAGATCACATGTGTGAGTCAGTCTTTCAGCCCCCGTGAGGAGCCGGCAGGCCTTATTTAGAGTGATTGAGATCGCCTTAGAGCAGTGGAGTAGCTGAGCCATAATAATAAGGCCATAGTCAATTATTGAGATTATGGAACTCTGTATAGCTATTCTCAATGCCGCTTGATTTAGAAATTGACGTTATTACGATAGTATTCCAAGGTGTTGGTTCACTGTTTTCGCAGTGTTGTCAATAATGGGTTGCAAGGTGAGCCCTTGGTCAAAAGTGATGCCAAGGTATTTGAAAGTATTTACTTGGTCCAGTGTAATTCCCTAGAGGTTTGTATGGTGAGTGGAGTATGCCTATTTTGTTTTGTGATTGGAGAAGAGCATGGCTTTTGTTTTATGTGGTTTAGCACAAGTTTACTATCCAGGAACCACCTTTCAACACTAGAAAGCAAGTTGCAGGCCTTTTTGTAGGGAGTTTGGATCCTTGTGGGAAGGGAGAATTACAGCATCATCAGTGTATAAGATTATTTTCTCCTGGCAGATATCTGGGAGGGGAGTTAAGGAACAGGCTAAAGAGGAGCGGTCCAAGAATTGATCCCTGTTGTACACCCGAGAGAACTGGTTTGAAGTCGGAGAGTTCATTAGAGATTTTTGCAGCCTGTGACCGATTGGACAGGTAACTTTTTACCCAAGCACAAGGACCTTCGGCCAGGCCTAGGCTAGAAAGTAGGGAGGTAATTAGGCCATGATGGACTGTGTCGAAAGCTTTTGTAAGATCGATAAAGACTGCACCTGTTTGGCACCCTTTGTCCAGGGCTGAGTGAACTTCTCCAGAGAAATCAAGTAGGGCTGTTATTGTACTATGTCCTTTCCTAAAGCCGTGCTGTTGATTACAGAGTAAATTGTATTTGTCCAGGTAATCAGAGAGTTGGTCTGCCACTATTCGTTCAAGTGCTTTGGAGAGGGGGGAGGGAGTATTGATATTGGTCGATAGTTTCCTGTTGAGGTTTTGTCCTCCACTTTGTGCACTGGCGTAACTATGGCAGATTTCCATTTGTTGGACAATTGACTTTGGCAAAGTGACAGATTAAGAATTTTTGCAAGGGGGTGAATTACTTCATCCAGGGTGAGAGACAGGATTTTTAGATCTAGCGTGTCACTACTTGTTCTGGATTTGGAGCAGGCCTTTCTTATGTACTTGTGCATCGTGCACTTTGATTTTCTTGAAGTAAAATTGTGGTTTGTCACGAGGGTGTTTTGTGATACTAGGCTAGGCACAGGTAAGTCCGAGAAGAAATCTGGGGGGAGGACCCCACTAAGGTCTGTGAATGTCTTATTGAGCGCATCTGCAATAGACTTTGGGTCAAGAGTGGTGGATCCATCAACTTTCATAATGGTAGGTGACGATTTTGATTGTTTACCCATTATGTTTGGATGTTGTCCCAAAAGCTCTTCCATCACCCCAGGTGGATTCAAGGGCATTTTGAAATAGGCACTCTTCATTTGCCTAATTTGTGAGGTACATCTATTTTGTGCCTGCTTGTATTTTAAGGTATCATGAAGGTGACCTGTGTCTCTGACAACTGCCCAGAGGTGGTCCCAACCTTGAGCTCGGCAAGTAGTTTGGCAGTAATCCATGGATTTGATAGGCTTTGATTTTATGTTTTTTACTGGGGCGATAAGTCGCATGCAGAGTTGAAAGATTTAATGAAGTATTCTAGTGCGGTATTAATATCAGTTGATTCAAGGATTGGCGCCCAGTCCTGTTGTAGGAGATGGATTTTCAACTTGATAAGATTCCCATAAGGCAATACTCTGCTTGTTATAACTTTGGGGGTGGCTTGAGAAATTTATTAGACCAGGTACAGGACACTGGGGAGTGGTCACTGAGGAGTCAGGGAGGACTTTAATGTTTTTATCGGTCAGGGTGATTTGTGAGAACCCAGTCAATAAGAGTGCTTAGACCAGTTTTGTAATTTTCGGGTGGGGAGGTTACCATCTGAGTCAGGTTTGCTGCTAGGATGTCATCTTTGTATGAGCCAGTGTCAGAGGCGAGCCAGTTTATGTTGAAATCCCAGGAGGAGGAGCTCATTTTCAGAGGGCTCAGACTAACAAAATCAAGTACAGACTTAATACTGGCACGGTGGTCTTTTGGAGGGATATAGACTCTGCGGCCACTGTGAGAACTTTGTTTTGTGCACCAAGAAGCAGTTTGATAGGGAGGAGTTGCATCTCGTGTTTGTGGGGGTGAAGCTGCCGCGTTGACAGGAGAGGTTGTCCTTTATGTAGATAGCACAGTCCCCACTGTTTTTGCTTGCCCGGTCGAGTCTGAAAAGATTGTAGCCTTCAAGCGAGACCGCATGATCCGGGGTGCTGGGAGATAGCCAGGTTTCCACAATGGCTAGTATATCAGGGTTTTTTTGTCCAGCGAGGTTTGAAGAGATGCCAATTTGGGAAGGAGGCTGCAGATATTTAGAGTGATAATGGAGAGACCACTACCAACTTTCCTGTTTTTGCCGGCTTCAGTGCAACAGGACCAGGGTTTGGGTGTATCCACCAGATATTAAAAGTAGGAGGAGCAGGAGTTTCAGTGATGCCATTCGTAGTTCATAATAGGTTGGAGTGAGTTTCTGCTTGTACTTTTTAAGATGCTTGGATTGTCTTCTGGAGTCCCAGTAGAGGGTGATCGTTAGTGAGTTATAATGATGTGGCAGTTTCCAATTAGGAAATATGGCTCTTTGCACCCAGGTATTAATTGGGTGATGTTTGTTTAAGACTTCCAGAGTAAAAGCCATGGTACAATGTTTCGGGTAGTAGTATAGAAAGGGAGAGTAGGTGGAGGGGTAGGGTGGGCGGAGGAGTTGGCATAAGGGAAAGGAGGGTGAAGGTGAGCAGGAACAGGTGGTGGGGACTAAGCCAAGGCATTTTTAGCGAGGCAGGAGAGAGCCGAGATAGAGTGGGCTAGGCAGTCGGGGGTGGCGAGCAATAGGAGGGTGGTGGTGTTGGATTTTGGTGGGCTAAGGTGGATAGCTAAGCACTATGGCAAGTACAAGAAAAATGAAAAAAAAAAGACTGGGAGGGTTTGGTGCCAGAGGGTTTAAGAGAGTACTATAGTACTGTTGAGATCCAGGATCACATAATATGTTAAAGTTCCTGAAGGTGATAAACTGTGGCCTGGGCATGTGCAATGTGTAAAATCCTTTTGTCTATATGTTTCCTTTGTTCTTCAAAGTCCTCAGAGATAAGTACAATACCTTGGGAGTAGATCAGACAGTAGGCATATGCAATGTGTGAAATCCTTTTGTCTGTATGTTTCCTTTGATCTTCAAAGTCCTCAGAGACAAGTACAATACCTTTGGAAAAGGTCAGACAAAAATGTTCATTCAGGTTGAAATGTTGAGGTAGCTGTGGTGTGACTGTTGGGGATTGATCATCAGTGCTGTAAGATCGGATGTGGTGCAGTACTGTGACTAATGCTGTTACTATGTGGGAAAGGTGATCCCTGCTGTGACTGATGCTGGGGGTGTCAGTATTGTGACTTTTGGGGATGAGGTGGTTGTGGTGTGACTGTTGGGGATTATTGCTCAGTGCTGTAAGATGGGATGGAGTACAGCACTCTGACTAGTCCAGTAACGATGGCAGAATGGGGATCTGTCCTGCGACTGTTGGTAGGGGTATCAGTTCTGTGACTTTTGAGGGTGAGGGGGCTATGGTGTGACTGCTGGAGACTGATAATCAGTGCTGCAGGATGGGATGGGGTGCAGTACTGTGAATAGTGCTGTTACTCTGGGGGAATGGGGATCAATGCTTTGACTGATGGTAGGGGGTGTCTTTTCTGTGACTTTTGAGTTTGAGGTGACTGTGGTGTGACTATTGGGGATTGATAATCAGTGTTGCAAGATGGGATGGGGTGCAGTACTGAGACTAGTGCTGTTACTATGAGGGAGTGTGGATCAGTGCTGATACCGGATGTTAGGGGTGTAAGTTCTGTGACTTTTAGGGGTGAGGTTTCTGTGGTGGGACTGTAGAGGATTGATTTTCAGTGCTTAAAGACGATATGTGGTACATTTGTTTGACTAGTGCTGTTACTGTGGGGAATGTGGATGAGTACTGCAATTGATTTTAGGGGTTGTCAGTTTTGTGACTTTTGGGGATGAGGTTGCTGTAGTGTGACTGTTGGGGATTGATGATCAGTGACGTAAGATGGGATGGAGTGCAGTACTGTGACTAGTGCTGTACTATGGGGGAACAAGGATCAGTGCTGTGACTGATGGTAGGGTGTCATTTGTATGACTTTTGGTGGTGAGGTGGCTGTGGTGTGACTGCTGGGTACTGATGATCAGTGTTGTAAGATCAGACAGGGTATAATACTGTGAGTGGTGCTGTTACTATGGGGGAATGGGGATCAGTGCTGTGACTGATGGTGGGGGTGTCAGTTCTGTGGCTATTGGGGTGAGGTGGCTGTGGTGTGACTGTTGGGGATTGATGATCAGTGCTGTAAGATCAGATGTGGTGCAGTACTGTGACTAGTACTGTTCCTATGGGGGAATGTTGATCACTGCTGTGACTGATGGTTGGGGGTGTCTTTTCTGTGACTTTTGAGTTTGAGGTGACTGTGGTGTGACTGTTGAGGATTGATGATCAGTGTTGTAAGATGGGATGGGGTGCAGTACTGAGACTAATGCTGTTACTATGAGGGAATGTGAATCAGTGCTGTGAATGATGGAGGGGGCGTCAGTTCTGTGACATTAGGGGGAAAGGTGTCTAGGCTGTGACTGTAGGGGTTTGATGATCATTGCTGTTAGATGGGATGCAGTAATGTGAAAAGTGCTGTTACTGAGGGGGAATGGGGATCAGTGCTGTGACTCTGAGGGTTGTAAGGTCATTGCCATGACTGCTAGGGTGGGGAATAGAAGAGCAGTTCAGTGACTGTTGGGGACTGATGATCAGCACTGTAAGATAGGAAGGGATGCAATGCTGTGACAAATGCTGTTACCATAGGGGAATGGTTATCAGTGCTGTGACTGACATTAGGGGTGGCAGTTGTGTGACTTTTGGAGTGATTTGACTGTGGTATGACTATTAGAGATTGATTATCAGTGTTGTTAGATGTTATGTGGTGCAGTACTTTGACTAGTGTTGTTACTATGAGGAATGAGGATCAGTACTGCCAATGATAGTAGGAGGTGTCAGTTCTGTGACTTTTGGGGGTGAGGTGGCTGTGGTGTGATGGTTGGGGATTGATGATCAGTGCTGTAGGATGGGATGTGGTGCAGTGCTATGACTAGTGCTGTTACTGTGGCGTAGTATGGATCCGTGCTATGACTGATGGTAGGAGTGCCAGTTTTGTGACTTTCAGGGGTGAGGAGGCAGTTCTGTGACTGTTGGGGATTGATGATCTGTGCTGTAAGATGGGATGGGATGCAGTATTGTCACTAGTGCTGTTATTATGGGGAATGGGGATCAGTGCTGTGACTGGTGGTAGGAGGTGTCAGTTCTGTGACTTTTGGGAATGAGGAGGCTGTGGTGTGACTGTTGGGGAATGATGAACAGTACTGTAAGATCGGATGAGGTGCAGTATTTTGACTAGTGCTATTACTGTGTGGGAATGTGGATCAGACATGTGACTGTTGAAAGAGGGTGTCAGTTCTGTGACTCTTGTTGGTGAGGTGGCTGTGGTGTGACTGTTGGGGATTGACGATCAGTGCTGTAAGATGAGATGGGATGCAGTACTGTGACTAGTGCTGTTGCTATGAATGAATGGGGATCAGGGCTGTGACTGATGATGCGGGGTGTCAGTTCTGTGACTTTTGGGGGTGAGGTGGCTGTGATTTGACTGTTGGGGATTGATGATCAGTGCTGTAAGATGGGATGGGGTGCAGTACTGTGACTAGTGCTGTTACTATGGGTTCTTGGGGATCAGTGTGATGACTGATGGTAGGGGTGTCAGTTCTATGACTTTTGTGGGTGAGGTTGCTATGGTGTGACTGTTTGGGTTTGACTATCAGTGCTGAAAGATGAGATGGGGTGCAGTAGTGTGACTAGTGCTGTTACTGTGGTGGAATGGGGATCAGTGCTGTGACTGATGTTGGGGGGATCAGTTCTGTGACTTTTGAGCTTGAGGTGACTGTGGTGTGACTGTTGGGGATTGATGATCAGTACTGTAAGATGGGATGGGGTGCAGTAATGTGACCAGTGCTGTTTCTGAGGGGGAATGGGAATCAGTGCTGTGACTCTGAGAGGTGTATGGTCATTGCTGTGACTGCTTGGTTGGGGGATAGAACAGCAGTTCAGTGACAGTTTGGGATTCATGATCTGTGCTGTAAGATAGGATGAGGTGCAGTGCCATGACAAGGGCTATTATTATACAGGAATTGGAATCTGTGCTGTGACTTTTCAGTTTGAGGTGACTGTGGTGTGACTGTTGGGGATTGATGTTCAGTGTAATAAAATGGGATGTGGTGCAGTACTGTGACTAGTGCTGTTACTATGGGGGAATGAGGATCTGTGCTGTGACTGATGGTTGGTGGTGTAAGTTCTGTGACTTTTGGGGGTGAGGTGGCTGTGGAGTGACTGTTGGGGATTGATGATCAGTACTGTAAGATGGGATGTGGTGCAGTGCTGTGATTAGTGCTGTCACTAGGGGGAAATTGGATCAGTGCTGTGACTAATTTTAGGGGGTCAGTTTTGTGACTTTTAGGGGTAAGGTGACAGTGATGTAAATGTTGCGTATTGATGACCAGTGCTGTAAGATGCGATGGGGTGCAGTACTGTGACTAGTGCTCTTACGATGGGTGAATGGAGATCAATGCTGTGACTGATGGCATTGAAAGTGTGTGTCAGTTATGTGACTTTTGATTGTGAAATGGCTGTGGTTTAATGACTGGGGACTGATAATCAGTGCTGCAAGATGGGATGGGGTGCAGTACTGCGAGTATTGCTGTTACTATGGGGGAATGGTGATCAGTGCTGTGACTGATGGTAGGGTGTGTCAGTTCTGTGACTATTGGGGTTGAGATGGCTGTGGTGTGACTGTTGGGGATTGATCATCAGTGCTGTAAGATTGGATGTGGTGCAGTACTGTGACTAGTGCTGCTACTATGTGGGAATGGGGATCACTGCTGTGACTAATGCTGGGGGTGTCAGTTCTGAGACTTTTGGGGGGGTGAGGTAGGTATGGTGTGACTGTTGGGATTTAATGGTCAGTGCTGTAAGATGGGATGAGGTGCAGTACTGTGACTAGTGCTGTTATTATGTGTTAATGGGGATCAATGCTGTGACTGATGTCAGGGTGTCAGTTCTGTGACTTTTGTGAGTGAGGTGGCTGTGGTGTGACTGTAAGAGATTGACGATCAGTGGTGTAAGATGAGATGGGGTGCAATACTGTTACTAGAGCTGTTACTGTGGTGGAATCAGGATCAGTGCTGTGGCAGATGTAGAGGGGTCAGTTCTGTGACTTTTGAGTTTGAGGTGACTGTGGTGTGACTATTGGGGATTGATGATCTGTACAGAAAGATGGGAAGGGGTGCAGTACTGTGACTAGTGCTGTTACTGTAGGGGAATGGGGATCAGTGTTGTGGCTCTCAGGGGTGTATGGTCATTGCTGTGACTTCCAAGTTGGCGGATAGAACAGCAGTTCAGTAACTGTTGGGGACTGATTGGTGCTGTATGATAGGACGGGGTGCAGTGCTGTGATAAATGCTGTTACTATTGGGAAATGGGGATCAGTGCTGTGACGGATGATAGGGGGTGTCAGTTCTGTGACTTTGGAGTTTGAGATGACTGTGGTCTGATCTGCTGGGGGCTGATGATCAGTGTTGTAAGATGGGATGTGGTGCAGTACAGTGTCTAGTGCTGTTCCTATGGGGAATGAGGTTCAGTGCTGTGACTGATACTAGGGGGTGTAAGTTCTGTGACTTTTGGGTGTGAGGTGGCTGTGGTGTGACTGTTGGGGATTGATGATCAGTGCTGTAAGATGGGTAGGGTGCAGTACTGTGACTACTGCTGTTACTATGGTGGAATGGGGATCAGTGCTGTGACTGATGGTAGAGGGTGTCAGTTCTGTGACTCTTGTTGGTGAGGTGGCTGTGCTGTGACTGTTGGGGATTGATGAACAGTGCTGTAAGATCAGATGGGGTGCAATATTTTGAGTAGTACTATTACTATGGGGGAATGTGGATCCGACCTGTGACTGATGAAAGAGGGTGTCAGTTATGTGACTCTTGTTGGTGAGGTGGCTGTGCTGTGACTGATGGGGATTGACAATTAATGCTGTAAGATGGGATGGGATACAGTACTGAGACTAGTGCTGTTGCTATGACAGAACTGGGATCAGGGCTGTGACTGATGCTGTGGGGTGTCAGTTCTGTGACTTTTGGGGGTGAGGTGGCTGTGGTGTGACTGTTGGGGATTGATGATCAGTGCTCTTGGATGGGATGGGGTGCGGTACTGTGACTAGTGCAATTACTATGCGTTCATGTGGATCAGTGTGGTCACTGATGTTAGGGGTGTCAGTTCCATGACTTTTGGGGGTGAGGTTGCTGTGGTGTGACTGTTGGGGTTTGACAGTCAGTGCTGTAAGATGAGATGGGGTGCAGTAGTGTGACTAGTGCCATTACTGTGGTGGAATGGGAATTAATGCTGTGATTGATCGTGGTGGGGGGGGTCAATTCTGTGACTTTTGAGCTTGAGGTGACTGTGGTGTGACTGTTGGGGATTGATGATCAGTACTGTAAGATGGGATGGGGTGCAGTAATGTGACTAGTGCTGTTACTGTGAGGGAATTGGGATCAGTGCTGTGACTCTGAGAAGTGTATAGTCATTGCTGTGACTGCTAGGTTGGGGGAATAGAACAGCAGTTCTGTGACAGTTGGGGATCCATGATCAGTTCTGTAAGGTAGGATGGGGTGCAGTGACAAGAGCTGTTACTATATGGGAATTGGAATCAGTGCTGTAACTTTTCAGTTTGAGGTGACTGTGGTGTGACTGTTGGGGATTGATGATCAGTGTGATAAAATGGGAAGTGGTGCAGTACAGTGAATAGTGCTGTTACTATGGGGGAATGAGGATCAGTGCTGTGACTGATGGTAGGTGGTGTAAGTTCTGTGACTTTTGGGGGTGAGGTGCATGTGGAGTGACTGTTGGGGATTGATGATCAGTACTGTAAGATGGGATGTGGTACAGTGCTGTGATTAGTGCTGTTACTGGGGGGAAATTGGATCAGTGCTGTGACTGATTTTAGGGGGTGCCAGTTTTGTGACTTTTAGGGGTAAGGTGGCAGTGATGTGAATGTTTGGGATTGATGACCAGTGCTGTAAGATGGGATGTGGTGCAGTACTGTTACTTATGCTCTTACGATGGGTGAATGGGGATCAATGCTGTGACTGATGGCATTGGAAGGGCGTGTCATTTATGTGACTTTTGATTTTGAGGTGGCTGTGGTTTGATGGCTGGGGACTGATAATCAGTGCTGCAAGATGGGATTGAGTGCAGTACTCTGAGTAGTGCTGTTACTTTGGGGGAATGGTGATCAGTGCTGTGACTGATGGTAGGTGGTGTCAGTTCTGTGACTATTGAGGTTGAGGTGGCTGTGGTGAGACTGATGGGGACTGATCATCAGTGCTGTAAGATCGGATGTGGTGCAGTACTGTGACTAGTGCTGTTACTGTGTTGGAATGGGGATCACTGATGTGACTGATGCTGGGGGTGTCAGTTCTGTGACTTTTGGGGGTGAGGTGGCTGTGGTGTGACTGTTAGAGATTGAAGATCAGTGCTGTAAGATGAGATGGGGTGCAGTACGGTGACTAGTGCTGTTACTATGTGTTAATGGGGATCAGTGCTGTGAATGATATAGGGGTGTCAGTTCTGTGACTTTTGGGGGTGAGGTGGCTGTGGTGTGACTGTTAGAGATTGACGATCAGTGCTGCAAGATGAGATGGGGTGCAGTACTGTGACTAGAGCTGTTACTGTGATGGAATCGGGATCAGTGCTGTGGCTGATGTAGGGGGGTCAGTTCTGTGACTTTTGAGTTTGAGATGACTGTGGTGTGACTGTTAGGGATTGATGATCTATACTGTAAGATGGGATGGGTAAAGTACTGTGACTAGTGCTGTTACTGTGGGGGAATGGGGATCAGTGTTGTGACTCTCAGGGGTGTATGGTCATTTCTGTAACTTCCAGGCTGGGGAATAGAACAGCAGTTCAGTAACTGTTGGAGACTGATTATTAGTGCTGTAAGATAGGATGGGGTGCACTGCTGTGACTAGTGCTGTTACTATTGGGGAATGGGGATCAGTGCTATGACAGATGGTCGGGGTGTCAGTTCTCTGAGTTTGGAGTTTGAGGTGACTGAGGTCTGACTGTTGCAGATTGATAATCAGTGTTGTAAGATGGGATGTGGTGCAGTACAGTGACTAGTGCTGTTACTATGGCAATGAGGATCAGTGCTGTGACTGATGGTAGGGGGTGTAAGTTCTGTGACTTTTCGGTGTGAGGTGGCTGTGGTGTGACTGCTGGGGATTGATGATCAGTGCTGTAAGATGGGATGGGGTGCAGTACTGTGACTACTGCTGTTACTGTGGGGGAATGGGGATCAGTGCTGTGACTGATGGTAGGGGGTGTCAGTTCTGTGACTTTTGGCAGTGAGGTGGCTGTGGTGTGACTGCTGGGGACTGACGATCAGTGCTGCAAGAAGGAATTTTTTTTATTAATTTTATTTATTTGTTCTAGGATTACAAATACCTTTGAGCCAAGGCTCTTTTACATAGGTTCCACGTCATTGGTACAATTGAGATAATCATAAGCAAAGATAACAGTTTATAAAATTAAAACAAAACAAAAAACACATAGTCTTGTAGATGAAAACAGAACAATAAGGTGAAACTTTGGGGAAGGGAAAGGGAAAGGAGGAGGGTGAAATCAGGGTGACTAAGTGGATGGGAGAAAAGGGGAGGTAGGTTGGGGTGGCAGAGAGAGGAGATGTGAAAGGTGGATAAGAATAGAGGTAGTGCAACCGGGTGGCATTTGTCATGGGCCAGCAGTCGAGGTGAAAATAGGAGGGGGGGTGTTGGCAAAGTGCAGGAGTAGATGTGGATCCAAAAGGGCATCTTCGGCTATGGAACAAAAGACATGTTTAGCCACAACAGTCACAGAGGTTGGAGGCTGGGATGGTTTGCAGTACTGTGATTAGTGCTGTTACTTGGGTGAATGGGGATCAGTGTTGTGACTGATGGTAGGGGTGGTCAGTTCGGTGACTTTTGGTGGTGAGAAGGCTGTGGTGTGACTGTTGGGGATGGATGATCACTCCTGTTAGATCAGATGGGGTGCAGTACTGTGAGTAGTGCTGTTACTATGGGGAATGGGGATCAGTGCTGTGACTGATAGTGGCAGGTGTCAGTTCTGTGACTTTTGGGGGTGAGGTGGCTGTGGAGAAACTGTTGAGGATTGATGATGAGTGCTGTAATATGGGATATGGTGCAGAACTGTGACTAGTGCTGTTACTATGGGTTAATGGGGATCAGTGCTGTGACTGATGGTAGGGGGTGTCATTTCTGTGACTTATGGGGTGAGGTGGCTGTGGTGTGACTGTTGGGGATTGATGGTCAGTGCTACAAGAGGGGATGTGGTGCAGTGCTGTGACAATTTCTGTTACTATAGGGGAATCGGGATCAGTGTTGTGACTTTTCAGTTTGAGGTGACTGTGGAGTGAATGCTGGGGATTGATGATCAGTGTGGTAAGACGAAATGTGTTGCAGTACTGTGACTAGTGCTGTTGCTAGGGGAGAATGAGGATCAGTGCTGTGGCTGATGGTAGGTGGTGTAAGTTCAATGACTTTTTGGGGTGATGAGGCTGTGGTGTGACTGGGGATAGATGATCAGTGTTGTAAGATGGGATGCGGTGCAGTGCTGTGACAAGTGTTGTTACTATGGGGAAATGGGTAACAGTGCTGGGACTGATGGTGGGGGGGTGTCAGTTCTGGGACTATTAGGAGTGAAGTGGCTGTGGTGTGACTGTTGGGGATTGATGAACAGTGCTATAAGATCGGATGGGGTGCAGTACTTTGAGTAGTGCTATTACTATGGGGGGAATGTGGGTCAGACCTGTGACCGATGAAAGAGGGTGTCAGTTCTGTGACTCTTGTTGGTGAGGTGGCTGTGCTGTGACTGTTGGGGATTGACGATTAGTGCTATAAGATGGGATGGGATACAATACTGACTAGTGCTGTTGCTATGACAGAATTGGGATTATGGCTGTGACCGATGATGTGGGGTGTCAGTTCTGTGACTTTTGGGGGTGAGGTGACTGTGGTGTGACTGTTGAGGATTGATGATCCGTGCTGTGAGATGGGATGGGGTGCAGTACTGTGACTAGTGCTGTTACTATGGGTTCATGGGGAACAGTGCGGTGACTGATGGTAGGGGTGTCAGTTCTATGATTTTTGGGGGGTGAGGTTGCTGTGGTGTGACTGTTGGGGTTTGACAGTCAGTGCTGTAAGATGAGATGGGGTGCAGTAGTGTGACTAGTGCTGTTACTGTGGTGGAATGGGAATCAGTGCTGTGGTTGATCATGGCGGGGTCAATTCTGTGACTTTTGAGCTTGCGGTGACTGTGGTGTGACTGTTGGAGACTGATGATCAGTGCTGCAAGATGGGATAGGTTGCAGTACTGTGACTAGTGCTGTTACTATGGGGGAATGGGGATCAGTGCTGTGAGTGATGGTATGGGGTGTTAGTTCTGTGACTATTGGTGGTGAGGTGGCTGTGGTGTGACTGTTGGGGGATTGAAGATCAGTGCTGTAAGATGTTAGGTGGTGTAAGTTCAATGACTTTTTAGGGCGAGGTGGCTGTGGTGTGACTGGGGATTGATGATCAGTGTTGTAAGATGGGATGCGGTGCAGTGCTGTGACAAGTGCTGTTACTATGGGGGAATGGGTAACAGTGCTATGACTGATGATGGGGGTGTCAGTTCTGGGACTATTAGGGGTGAGGTGGTGGTATGTGACTGTTGGGGATTGATCAGTGCTGTAAAATCGGATGGGGTGCAGTACTGTGACTAGGTCTGTTACTATGAGGAATGAAAATCAGAACTGTTACTGATCTTAGGGGGTGTCAGTTCAGTGACTTTTGTGTATGAGGTGGCTGTGGTGTGACTGCTGGGGACTGATGATCAGTGCTGCAAGATGGGATGGGTTGCAGTACTGTGACTAATGCTCTTACTATGGGGGAATGGGGATCAGTGCTGTGACTGATGATATGGGATGTTAGTTCTGTGACTATTGGTGGTGAGGTGGCTGTGGTGTGACTGTTGGGGACTGAAGATCAGTGCTGTAAGATCGGATGGAGTGCAGTACTGTGACTAATGCTGTTACTATGGGTTAAAGGGGATCAGTGCTGTGACTGATGGTAGGGGTGTCTGTCCTGTGACTTTTGGGGGTCAGGTGGCTGTGGTGTGACGGTTGGGTATTGACGATCAGTGCTGTAAGATGAGATGGGGTGCAATACTGTGAAAAGTGCTGTTACTGTGGTGGAATGGGGATCAGTGCTGTGACTCTGAGGGGTGTATGGTCATTGCTGTGACTGCCAGGATGGGGGATAGAACAGTAGTTCAGTAACTGTTGGGGATTGATGATCAGTGCTATAGGAGAGTATGGGGTGCAGTGCTGTGTCAAGTGTTGTTACTATAGGGCAGGGGTTCTCAAATGGTGAGGCCAGCCTCCTTGGGGAGGCCCCAACCTGTTCCAGGGGAGGCTCAGGCAAGTATGAAAAGGAACTGTATTTAAATTTTGAGTTTTATATACTTTGTGTGAAGAGATGAAGTAAACTGAAAGAGGATAATAGTAGGTGAATTTAATGTATTTATTTACTAATAGGTGACAAGGAAGGTGGAAGAGCCAAAACTCATCTCAGGTGTACACAGGAAGGGTAGGGAGTGAATACATTTCAAAGGTAACTTCTAGAACAACCAAGAAATACACAATGAACAATAGTGCAAACAAATCTGAACAATAAACTAATAATGGTGGTGGCAAGTGATCAATTTGTAGCCTGATGGCAGAACAGCCCAAATACAAGGGTTGAGCATAGAAGTGCTAAGAGCAATAGCAGTGAGGAGCAAGTAATAAGCTGAATAACAATATTTGTTTTTTGTTATTCAGATAACACTCTTGACACAGGAGCTCTTTTCATTGGTTTCATGTCAGTATAAGACAAAGAGAACTGAATGTTGACACATACTCAAAGGGTTTCAATATATTCATGGTGTACTGTGCAAAGAACAGTATGTTGTTTTTCTTTGGGCAGGCCCAAGATTACTTCACTTTTCAGGGGAGGCTCAAAATTTTTTCCATGGATTTGGGGAGGCTCACTGTGACAAAGTCTAAGAACCATTGCTATAGGGGAATGGGAATCAGTGCTGTGACTGATAGGAGGGGGTGGCAGTTCTGTGACTTTTAAGTTTGAAGTGACTGTGGTCTGACTGTTGGGGGTTGATGATCAGTGTTGTAAGATGGGATGGTTTGCAGTACTGTGACTAGTGCTGCTACTATGGGAATGAGGATCAGTGCTGTGACTGATGGTAGGGGGTGTCAATTCAGTGACTTTTGTGGTTGAGGTGGCTGTGGTGGGACTGTTGGGGATTCATGAACAGTTCTGTAAGATGGGATATGATGCAGAACTGTGACTAGTGCTGTAACGATGTGGATGGGTATCAGTGCAGTGACTGATGGTTGGGTGTGTCAGTTCTGTGACTTTAGGGGTGAGGTGTCTATGCTGTGACTGAAGGAGACTGATGATCAGTGCTGTAAGATGGTATGGGGTGCAGTAATGTGAAAAGTGTTGTTACTGTGGGGGAATTGGGATCAGCGCTGTGACTCTGAGGTTTGTATGGTCATTGCTGTGACAGCTAGGTTGTGGGATAGAAGAGCAGTTCTGTGACTGTTGGGGACTGATGATCAGTGCTGTAAGATAGGATGGGGTGCAGTGCTGTGACAAGTGCTCTTACTATGGGGGAATGGGGATCAGTGCTGTGACTTATATTAGGGGGAGTCAGTTCTGTGACTTTTGGGGTGATTTGACTGTGGTATGACTGTTAGGGATTGATGATCAGTGTTGTAAGATAGGCTGTGGTGCAGTACTGTGACTAGTGCTGTTACTTTGAGGAATGAGGATCAGTACCGTGATTGATAGCAGGAGGAGTTAGTTCTGTGACTTTTGGGGGTGAAGTGGCTGAAGTGTGACTGTTGGGGATTGATGATCAGTGCTGTAAGATGGGATGTGGTGCAGTGCTATTACTAGTGCTTTTACTGTGGGGTAACATGGGTCCGCGCTATGACTGATGGTAGGAGTGCCAGTTTTGTGACTTTCCGGGGTGAGGTGGCAATTCTGTGACTGTTGGGGATTGATGATCTGTGCTGTAAGATGGGATGGGATGCAGTACTGTGACTAGTGCTGTTACTATGGGGAGTGAGGATCAGTGCTGTGACTGATGGTAGGCGGTTTCAGTTTTGTGACTTTTGGAGGTGAGGTGACTGTGGTGTGTCTGTTGGGGATTGATGAACAGTGCTGTAAGATTGGATGGGGTGCAGTATTTTGACTAGTACTATTACTGGGTGAGAATGTGGATCAGACCTGTGACTGATGAAAGAGGGTGTCAGTTCTGTGACTCTTGTCGGTGAGGTGGCTGTGATGTGACTGTTGGAAATTGACTATCAGTGCTGTAAGATGGGATGGAGTACAGTACTCTGACTTGTGCTGTAATTATGGGGGAATGGGGATCTGTGCTGTGACAGTTGGTAGGGGGTATCAGTTCTGTGATTTTTGGGGGTGAGGTGGCTTTGGTGTGACTGCTGAAGACTGATAATCAGTGCTGCAGGATGGGATGGGGTGCAGTACTGTGACTATTGCTGTTACTATGTGGGAATGGGGATCAGTGCTGTGACTGATGGTAGGGGTGTCAGTTCTGTGACTATTGGGGGTGAGGTGGCTATGGTGTGAATGTTGGGGATTGATGATCAGTGCTGTAAGATCGGATGTGGTGCAGTACTGTGACTAGTGCTGTTATTATGAGGGATTGTTGATCACTGCTGTGACTGATGGTGGGGGGTGTCATTTCTGTGACTTTTGAGTTTGAGGTGACTGTGGTGTGACTGTTGGGGATTGACTATCAGTACTGTAAGATGGGATGGGGTGCTGTTCTGTGACTAGTGCTGTTACTATTACAGAATGGGGATCAGATCTGTGACTGATGCAGCGTGGTGTCAGTTCTGTGACTTTTGGGGGTGAGGTTGCCATCGTGAGACTGATGGGATTGATGATCAGTGCTATAAGATGGGATGGGGTGCAGTACTGTGACTAGTGCTGTTACTATGGGTCAATGGGGATCAGTGCAGTGACTGACGGTAGGGGATTCGGTTCTATGACTTTTGGGGGTGAAGTTGCTGTGGTGTGACTGTTGGTGTTTGACGATCAGTGCTGTAAGGTGAGATGGGGTGCAGTAGTGTGACTAGTGCTGTTACTGTGGTGGAATTGGGTTCAGTGCTGTGACTGATGGTAGGGGCTAGTTATGTGGCTTTTGAGCTTTAGCTGACTGTGGTCTGACTGTTGGGGACTGATGATCAGTACAGTAAGATGGGATGGGGTGCAGTAATGTAACTAGTGCTGTTACTGTGGGGGGATGGGGATCAGTGCTGTGACTCTGAGAAGTGTATGGTCATTGTTGTGACTGCTCGGTCGGGGGATAGAACTGCAGTTCTGTGATAGTTGGTGATTCATGATCAGTGCTGTAAGATAGGATGTGGTGCAGTGCTGTGACAAGTGCTGTTACTATAGAGGAATTGGGATCAGTGCTGTAACTTTTCAGTTTGAGATGACTGTGGTGTGACTGTTGGGGACTGATTATCAGTGTGATAAGATGGGATGTGGTCAGTACTGTGACTAGTGCTGTTACTATGGGGAAATGATGGTCAGTGCTGTGACTGATGGTAGGTGGTGTCAGATCTGTGACTTTTTGGGGTGTGGTGGCTGTGATGTGACTGTTGGGGAGTGATGATCAGTACTGTAAGATGGGATGTGGTGCAGTGCTGTGACTGGTGCTGCTATGATGGGGGAATGGGGATCAGTGCTGTGACTGAGGGCTTGCTGGTCATTGCTGTGACTGCCAGGTTGGGGGATAGAAGTGCAGTTCTGTGACTGTTGGGGATTGATGATCAGTGCTGTAAGATGGGATGGGGTGCAGTACTGTGACTATTGATGTTACTATGGAGGAATGGGGATCAGTGCTGTGACTGATAGTGGGGGTGTCAGTTCTGTGACTTTTGGGGGTGAGGTGGCTGTGGTGTGACTGATTGGGATTGATGATCAGTACTGTAAGATGGGATGTGGTGCAGTGCTGTGACTAGTACTGTTATTGTTGGGAAAAATGGATCAGAGCTGTGATTGATTTTAGGGGTGTCAATTTTGTGACTTTTAGCGGCGAGGTGGCAGTGGTGTGAATGTTGGGGATTGATGATCAGTGCTGTAAGATGGGGTGGGGTGCAGTACTGTGACTAGTGCTTTTACGATCAGGGAGTGGGGATCAGTGCTGTGACTGAAGGTAGGAGGTGTCAGTTCTGTGGCTTTTGGTTGTGAGGTGGCTCTGGTGTGATCACTGGGGACTGATAATCAGTGCTGCAAGATGCGTTTGGGTGCAGTACTGTGACTGGTGCTGTTACTATGGGGAAATGGGAATCAGTGCTGTGACTGATGGTGAGGGGTGTCATTTCTGTGAATATTGGGGTTGAGGTGGCTGTGGTGTGACTGTTGAGGATTGATCATCAGTGCTGTAACATCGGATGTGGTTCAGTACTGTGACTAGTGCTTTTACTATGTGGGAAAGGGTTCCACTGCTGTGACTGATGCTGGGGGTGTCAATACTGTGACTTTTGGAAGTGAGATGGGTGTGGTGTGACTGTTGGGGATTATTTATCAGTGGTGTAAGATGGGATGGAGTACAGTACTCTGAGTAGTGCTGTTACTGTTGGGAAAAATGGATCAGAACTGTGATTGATTTTAGGGGTGTCAGTTTTGTGACTTTTAGCGGTGAGGTGGCAGTGGTGTGAATGTTGGGGATTGATGATCCGTGCTTCAAGATAGGTGACAAGGTACCTTTGTAAATGAGCCTATGGCTCAAAGGTTTTCCAAACTGATGTTTAAATAAATAAAGATCAGATGGGGTGCAGGACTGTGACTAGTGCTTTTACGATGGCTGAATGGCGATCAGTGCTGTGACTGCTTTTAGGGAGTGACAGTTCTGTGGCTTTTGGTTGTGAGGTGGCTCTGGTGTGTAGGCTGGGGACTGATAATCAGTGCTGCAAGATGAATTGGGGTGCAGTACTGTGACTAGTGCTGTTACTATGGGGAAATGTGAATCAGTGCTGTTACTGGTGGTAAGGGGTATCATTTCTATAACTGTTGGGTTTGATGAGAGTGTCGTTTGACTGTTGGGGATTGATCATCTGTGCTGTAAGATTGGATGTATTGCAGTACTGTGACTAGTGCTGTTACTATGTGGGAAAGGGATCCTTGCTGTCACTGATGCTGGGGTGTCAGTACTGTGACTTTTGGGGATGAAGTGGGTGGCATGACTGTTGGGGATTATTGATCAGTGCTGTAAGATGGGATGGAGTACAGTACTCTGACTAGTGCTGTAACAATGGGGGAATGGGAATCTGTGCTGTAACAGTAGGTAGGGGGAATCAGTTCTGTGACTTTTGGGGGTGAGGTGGTTTTGGTGTGACTGCTGAAGACTGATAGTGCTTCAGGATGGGATGTGGTGCAGTACTGTGACTAGTGCTGTTACTAAGGGAGAATGGGGATCAGTGCTGTGACTGATGATTGGGGTGTCAGTTCTGTGACTATTGGGGGTGAGGTGGCTGTGGTGTGACTGTTGGGGATTGATGATCAGTGCTGTAAAATTGGATGTGGTGCAGTGCTGTGACTATTGCTGTTACTATGGCGGATTGTTGATCACTGCTGTGACTGATGGTGGAGGGGTGTCATTTCTGTGACTTTTGAGTTTGAAGTGACTGTGGTGTGACTGTTGGGGATTGATGATCAGTGTTGTAAGATGGGATGGGGTGCAGTACTGAGACTAGTGCTGTTACTATGAGGGAATGTGGATCAGTGATGATACTGATGGTGGGGGTGTAAGGTCTGTCACTTTTGGACGTGAGGTTTCTGTGGTGGGCCTGTTGGGGATTGATGCTCAGTGCTGAAAGGTGGTATGTGGTGTAGTGGTTTGACTAGTGCTGATATTGTGGGGAATGTGGATGAGTGCTGCTATTGATTTTAGGAGTAGTCAGTTTTGTGACTTTTTGGGGGTGAGGTTGCTGTGGTGTGAGTGTTGGGGTTTGACTATCAGTGCTGTAAGATGAGATGGGGTGCCGTAGTGTGACTAGTGCTGTTACTGTGGTGGAATGGGGTACAGTGCTATGACTGATGGTAGGGGTCAGTTCTGTGACTTTTGAGCTATAGGTGACTGTGGTCTGACTGTTGGGGAGATTGATGATCAGTACTATATGATGGGATGGGGTGCAGTAATGTGACTAGATCTGTTACTGTGGGGAAGGGATCAGTTCTGTGACTCTGAGAAGTGTATGGTCATTGTTGTGACTGCTAGGTTTGGGGATAGAACAACAGTTCTGTGACAGTTTAGGATTCATGTTCAGTTCTGTAAGATAGAATGGGGTGCAGTGCTATGACAAGTGCTGTTACTATATGGGAATTGGGATCAGTGCTGTGACTTTTCAGTTTGAGGTGACTGTGGTATGACTGTTGGGGACTGATTATCAGTGTGATAAGATACGATGTGGTGCAGTACTATGGGGGAATGAGGATCAGTGCTGTGATTGATTTTAAGGGTTGTCAGTTTTGTGACTTTTGGGGGTGAGGTGGCTGTTGTGTGACTGATGGGGGATTGATGATCAGTACTGTAAGATGGGATGTGGTACAGTGCTGTGACTAGTACTGTTACTGTGGGAGAAATTGGATCAGAGCTGTGACTGATTTCATGAGGTGTCAGTTTTGTGACTTTTAGGGGTGAGGTGGCAGTGGTGTGAATGTTGGGTATTGATAATCAGTACTGCAGGACAGGATGGGTTGCAGTACTGTGACTAGTGGTATTACTATGGGTTAATGTTGATCACTGCTGTGACTGATGGGGAGTGTCATTTCTGTGACTTTCGAGTTTGAGGTGACTGTGGTGTGACTCTTGGGGACTGATGTTCAGTGTTGTAAGATTGAATGGGGTGCAGTACTGAGAATAGTGCTGTTAATGTGGGGGAATGTGGATCAGTGCTGATTTTGATGATGGGGTGTAAGTTCTGTGACTTTTGGGGAGAGGTTTCTGTGTTGGGACTGTTGGGGATTGATGCTCATTGTGAAAGGTGGTATGTGTTGCAGTGCTTTGACTAGTGCTGTTACTGTGGGGAATGTGGATGAGTGCAGTGATTGATTTTAGGGTTGTCAGTTTTTGTGACTTTTGGGGGTGAGGTGGCTATAGTGTAACTGTTGGGGATTGATGATCAATGATGAAAGATGGGATAGGGTACAGTACTGTGACTAGTGCTGTTATTATGGGGGAACAGGGATCAGTTCTGTGACTGATGGTAGGGTGTCAGTTGTGTGACTTTTGGTGGTGAGATGGCTGTGGTGTGACTGCTGGATACTGATGATCAGTGTTGCAAGATCGGATGGGGTACAATACTGTGAGTGGTGCAATTACTACGGTGGAATGGGTATCAGTGCTGTGATTGATTTTGGGGGTGTCATTTCTGTGACTTTTGGGGGTGAGGTGGTGTGGTGTGACTTTTGAAGATTGATGATCAGTGGCGTGACTTTTGAAGATTGATGATCAGTGCTGTAAGATGGGATATGGTGCAGAAGTGTGACTAGTGCTGTAACGATGGGGATGGGTAGCAGTGCAGTGACTGATGATAGGGTGTGTCAGTTCTGTGACTTTTGGGGATGAGGTGGCTCTGGTGTTTGTCTCTTGTGGATTGATGGTCAGTGTTGCAAGATGGGATGTTGTGCAGTACTGTGACTAGTGATGTTACTATTTGGGAATGGGGATCAGAGCTGTGACTGATGGGGTGGGTGTCAGTTCTGTGACTTTTGGGGGTGAGATGGCTGTGGTGTGACTGTTGGGGATTGATCATAAGTGCTGTAAGATGGGATATGGTGCAGAACTGTGACTAGTGCTGTAAAGATTGCGATGGGTATCAGTGCTGCGACTGATGTTAGGGGGTGTCAGTTCTGTGACTTTAGGGGGTGAGGTGTCTATACTGTGACTGTAGGAGATTGATGATCAGTGCTGTAAGATGAGATGGCGTGCAGTAATGTGAAAAGTGCTGTTTCTGGGGGGGAATGGGGATCTGCACTGTGACTCTGAGGGTTGTATTGTCATTGTTGTGACTGCTAGGTTGGGGGATAGAAGAGCAGTTCTGTGACAGTTGGGGACTGATGATCAGTGCTCTACGATAGGATGGGATGCAGTGCTGTGATGAATGCTGTTACTATGGGGCTATGGGGATCCGTGCTGTTACTGACATTAGGGGTTGTCAGTTCTGTGACTTTTGGGGTGATGTGACTGTGGTATGACTGTTAGGGATTGATGTTCAGTGTTGTAAGATGGAATGTGGTGCAGTACTTTGACTAGTGCTGTTACTATGAAGAATGAGGATCAATGCCATGATTGATAGTAGGAGGTGTCAGTTCTGTGACTTTTTGGAGTGATGTGGCTCTGGTGTGACATTTGGGGATTGATGATCAGTGCTGAAAGATGGGATGAGGTGCAGTGCTATGAGTAGTGCTGTTACTGTGGGGTAATATGGATCCGTGCTATGACTGATGGTAGGAGTGCCAGTTTTGTGACTTTTGGGGGAGAGGTGGCAGTTCTGTGACTGTTGGGGATTTATAATCAGTGCTGTAAGATGGGATGGGTTGCAGTACTGTGACTAGTGCTGTTACTATGGGGAATGGGGTTCAGTGCTGTGACTGATGGTAGGGGGTGTCAGTTCAGTGACTTTTGGGGGTGAGGTGGCTGTGGTGTGACTGTTGGGGATTAATGATCAGTGCTGTAAGACGGGATTGGGTGCAGTACTGTGACTAGTGCTCTTACTGTGGGGGAATCGGGATCAGTGCTGTGGCTGAAGTAGGGTGCCAGTTGTGTGACTTTTGATGGTGAGGTGGCTGTGATGTGACTGCTGGGGACTGATTATCAGTGCTGTAAGATCAGTTGGGGTACAATACTGTGAGTACTGCTGTTACTATGGGGGAATGGGGATCAGTGCTGTGACTGATGGTGGGGGGATTCAGTTCTGTGACCTTTGGGGGTGAGGTGGCGGTGGTGTGACTGTTGGGGATTAATGAACAGTGCTGTAAGATGGGATATGGTGCAGAACTGTGACTAGTGGTGTAACGATGGGGATGGGTATCAGTGCAGTGACTGATGGTTTGGGGTGTCAGTTCTGTGACTTTCGGGGGTGAGGTGTCTATGCTGTGACTGAAGGGGATTGATGATCAGTGCTGTAAGATGGGATGGGGTGCAGTACTGTGATTAGTGCTGTTACTATGGGTTAATGGGGATCAGTGTGGTGACTGATGGTAGGGGTGTCAGTTCTATGACTTTTGGGGGTGAGGTTGCTGTGGTGTGACTGTTGGTGTTTGATGAACAGTGCTGTAAGGTGAGATGAGGTGCAGTAGTGTGACTAGTGCTGCTACTGTGGTTGAATTGGGTTCAGTGCTGTGACTGATGGTAGGGTGGTCAGTTCTGTGACTTTCGAGCATTAGCTGACTGTGGTCTGACTGTTGGGGACTGATGATCAGTACTGTAAGATGGGACGTGGTGCAGTTATGTGACTAGTGCTGTTACTGTGGGGGAATGGGGATCAGTGCTGTGACTCTGAGAAGTGTATGGTCATTGTTGTAACTGCTAGGTTGGGGGATAGAGCAGCAGTTCTGTGACAGTTGGTGATTCATGATCAGTGCTGTAAGATAGGATGTGGTGCAGTGCTGTGACAAGTGCTGTTACTATGGGGGAATGGGGATCAGTGCTGTGACTGATGGTAGGTGGTGTCAGTTCTGTGACTATTGGGGGTGAGGTCGCTGTGCTGTGACTGTTGGGGATTGATGATCAGTGCTGTAAGATCGGATGTGGTGCAGTATTGTAACTAGTGCTGTTACTATGAAGGATTGTTGATCACTGCTGTGACTGATGGTGGGGGTGTCATTTCTGTGACTTTTGAGTTTGAGTTGACTGTGGTGTGACTGTTGAGGATTGCTAATCAGTGTTGTAAGATTGGATGGGGTACAGTACTGAGACTAGTGCTGTTACTATTGGGGAATGTGGATCAGTGATGTTACTGATGTTGGGGGTGTAAGCTCTGTCACTTTTGGTGATTAGGTTTCTGTGGTGGGACTGTTGGGGATTAATGCTCAGTGCTGAAAGGTGGTATGTGGTGTAGTGGTTTGACTAGTGCTGATATTGTGGGGAATGTGGATGAGTGCTGTGATTGATTTTAGGAGTTGTCAGTTTTGTGACTTTTTGGGGGTGAGGTTGCTGTGGTGCGACTGATGGGGTTTGACTATGAGTGCTGTAAGATAAGATAGGGTGCCATAGTGTGACTAGTGCTGTTAGTGTGGTGAAAAGGGGTTCAGTGCTGTGACTGATGGTAGGAGGGTCAGTTCTGTGACTGTGAGCTTCTGCTGACTGTGGTCTGACTGTTGGGGACTGATGATCAGTACTATAAGATGGGATGGGGTGCAGTAATGTGACTAGAGCTGTTACTGTGGGGGAATGGGGATCAGTGCTGTTACTCTGAGAAGTGTATGGTCATTGTTGTGACTCCTAGTTTGGGGGATAGAACAGCAGTTCTGTGACAGTTGGGCATTCATGATCAGTGCTGTAAGATAGGATGGGGTGCTGTGTTATGACAAGTGCTGTTGCTATACGGGAGTTGGGATCAGTGCTGTGACTTTGCAGTTTGAGGTGACTGTGGTGTGACTGTTGTGGATTGATTATCAGTGTGATAAGATATGATGTGGTGCAGTACTATGGGGGAATGAGGATCAGCGCTGTGACTGACGGTAAGTGGTATAAGTTCTGCGACGTTTGAGGGTGAGGTGGCTGTGGTGTGACAGATGGGGTTTGATGATCAGTACTATATGATGGGATGTGGTACAGTGCTGTGACTAGTACTGTTACTGTGGGGGAAATTGGATCAGAGCTGTGACTGATTTTATGGGGTGTCAGTTTTGTGACTTTTACGGGTGAGGTGGCAGTTGTGTGAATCTTGGGGATTGATAATAAGTGCTGTAAGATGAGATGGGTTGCAGTACTGTGACTAGTGCTTTTATAAAGGGTTAATGGGAATCAGTGCTGTGACGGATGGTAGGGGTGGCAGTTCTGTGGCTTTTGGTTGTGAGGTGTCTGTGGTGTGATGGCTGGGTACTGATGATCAGTGCTGCATGTTGGGTTGGGGTGCAGTACTGTGACTAGTGCTGTTACTATGAGGAAATGGGGATCAGTGCTGTGACTGATGGTAATGGGGTGTCATTTCTGTGTCTATTGGGGTTGAGGTGGCTGTGGTGTGACTGTTGGAGATTGATCGTTAGTGCTGTAAGATCGGATATGGTGCAGTACTATGACTAGTGCTGTTAATATGTGGGAAAGTGGGTCACTGCTGTGACTGATGCTGGGGTTGTCAGTACTGTGACTTTTCGGGGTGAGATGGGTGTGGTGTGACTGTTGGGGATTATTGATCAGTGGTGTAAGATGGGGTGGAGTACAATACTCTGACCAGTGCTGTAACGACGGGGAAATGGGGATCTGTGCTGGGACTATTGGTAGGGGTTATCAGTTCTGAGACTATTGGTGGTGAGGTGACTGTGGTGTGACTGCTGGAGACTGATAATCAGTGCTGCAGGATGGGATAGGGTGCTGTACTGTGACTAGTGCTGTTACTATGGGGAAATGGGGATCAGTGCTGTGACTGATGGTAGGGTGTGTCAGTTCTGTGACTATTGGGGGTGAGGTGGCTATGGTGTGACTGCTAGACACTGATATTCAGCGCTGCAGGATGGAATAGGGTGCAGTACTGTGACTAGTACTGTTACTATGGGTTAATGTTGAACACTGCTGTGACTGATGGTGGGGGGTGTCATTTCTCTGACTTTCAAGTTTGAGGTGACTGTGGTGTGACTGTTCGGGACTGATGATCAGTGTTGTAAGATGGGATGGGATGCAGTACTGAGACTAGTGCTGTTACTATGAGGGAAAGTGAATCAGTGCTGTGAATGATGGAGGGGGTGTCAGTTCTGTGACTTTAGGGGGAGAGGTGTCTAGGCTGTGACTGTAGGGGTTTGATGATCATTGCTGTTAGATGGGATGCAGTAATGTGAAAAGTGCTGTTACTGTGGGGGAATGTGAATCAGTGCTGATTCTGATGTTTGGGGTGTTAGTTCTGTGACTTTTGGGGTGAGGTTTCTGTGGTGGGACTGTTGGGGATTGATACTCAGTGCTGAAAGATGGTATGTGTTGCAGTGCTTTGACTAGTGATGTTACTGTTCGTAATGTGGATGAGTGCTGTGATGAATACTGTTACTATGGGGGAATGGGGATCAGTGCTGTGACTAACATTAGGGGGTGTCAGTTCTGTGACTTTTGGGGTGATGTGACTGTGTTATGACTGTTGGGATTGATGATCAGTGTTGTAAGATGGGAACTGGTGCAGTACTTTGACTAGTGCTGTTACTATGAGGAATGAGGATCAGTACTGTGAATGATAGTAGGAGGTGTCATTTCTGTGACTTTTGGGACTGTGGTGGCTGTGGTGTGACGTTTGAGGATTGATGATCAGTGCTGTAAGATGGGATGAGGTGCGGTGCTATAACTAGTGCTGTAACTGTGGGGTAATATGGATCCGTGCTATGACCAATGGTAGGTGTGCCAGTTTTGTGACTTTTGGGGGTGAGGTGGCAATTCTGTGACTATTGGGGATTTATAATCAGTGCTGTAAGATGGGATGGGTTGCAGTACTGTGACTAGTGCTGTTACTATGGGGAACGGGGTTCAGTGCTGTGACTGATGGTAGGGGGTGTCAGTTAACTGACTTTTGGGGGTAAGGTGGCTGTGGTGTGACTGTTGGGGATTAATGATCAGTGCTGTAAGATGGGATCGAGTGCAGTACTGTGACTAGTGCTGTTACTGTGGAGGAATCAGGATCAGTGCTGTGGCTGAAGTAGGGTGTCAGTTGTGACTTTTGGTGGTGAGGTGGCTGTGGTGTGACTGCTGAGGACTGATTATCTGTGCTATAAAGATGGGATGAATTACAATACTGTAGTATTGCTGTTACTATGGGGGAATGGGGATCAGTGCTGTGACTGATGGTGGGGGGATTCAGTTCTGTGACCTTTGGGGGTGAGGTGGCAGTGGTTTGACTGTTGGGGATTGATGAACAGTGCTCTTAGATGGGATATGGTGCAGAACTGTGACTAGTGCTGTAACAATGGGGATGGGTCTCAGTGCAGTGACTGATGGTAGGGTGTGTCAGTTCTGTGCCCTTTGGGGGTGAGTTGGCTGTGGTGTGATTCTTGGGGATTGATAGTCAGTGTTGCAAGTTGGAATGCTGTGCAGTACTGTTACTAGTGATGTTACTATTTGGCAATGGGGATCAGAGCTGTGACTGGCAGAGGGGGGTGTCAGTTCTGTGACTTTTGGGGTGAGATGTCTATGCTGTGACTGTATGGGATTGACGATCAGTGCTGTAAGATGTGATGGCATGCAGTAATGTGAAAACTGCTGTTACTGCAGGGGAATGGGGATCAGCTCTGTGAGTCTCAGGGTTGTATGGTCATTGCTGTGACTGCTAGTTTGGGTGATAGAAGAGCAGTTCTGTGACTGTTGCAGGCTGATGATCAGTGGTGTAAGATAGAATGGGATGCTGTGCTGTGACAAATGCTGTTACTATGGGGGAATGGGGATCAGTGCTGTGACTGATGTTGGGGGTGTCAGTTCTTTGACTTTTGTGGTAATGTGACTGTGGTATGACTGTTAGGGATTGATGATCAGTGTTGTAAGATGGAATGTGGTGCAGTACTTTGACTAGTGCTGTTACTATGAGGAATGAGGATCAGTACCATTAATGATATTAGGAGGTGTCAGTTCTGTGACTTTTAGGGGTGAGGTGGCTGTGGTGTGACAGTTGGGGATTGATGGTCAGTGCTGTAATATGGGATGTGGTGCAGTGCTATGACTAGTGCTGTTACTGTGGGGTAATATGGATCCGTGCTACGACTGATGGTAGGAGTGCCAGTTTTATGACTTTTGGGGGTGAGGAGGCTGCGGTGCGACTGTTGGGGATTAATGATCAGTCCTGTAAGATGGGATCAGGTGCAATACCGTGACAAGTGCTGTTACTGTGGTGGAATCGGGATCAGTGCTGTGGCTGATGTAGGATGCCAGTTGTGTGACTTTTGGTGGTAAGGTCGCTGTGGTGGGACTGTTTGGGGATTCATGATCATTTCTGTAAGATGGGATATGGTGCAGAACTGTGACTAGTGCTGGAATGATGTGGATGGGTATCAGTGCAGTGACTGATGGTTGGGTGTGTCAGTTCTGTGACTTTATGGAGTGAGGTGTCTATGCTGTGACTGAAGGGGATTGATGATCAGTGCTTTAAGTTGAGATGGGGTGCAGTAATGTGAAAAGTGCTGTTACTGTGGGGGAATGGGGATCAGTGCTGTGACTCTGAGGGTTGTATGGTCATTGCAGAGACTGCTAAGTTGGGGATAGAAGAGTAGTTCTCTGACTGTTGTGGACTAATGATCAGTGCTGTAAGATAGGATGGGGTGCAATGCTGTGACAAGTGCTCTTACTATATGGGAATGGGGATCAGTGCTGTGACTGATATTAGGGGGTGTCAGTTCTGTGACTTTTGGGTGATGTGACTGTGATATGACAGTTAGGGATTGATGATCACTGTTGTAAGATGGGATGCTGTGAAATACTGTGACTAGTGCTGTTGCTATGAGGAATGAGGATCAATACCATGACTGATAGTAGGAGGTGTCAGTCATGTGACTTTTGGGGGTGAGGTGGCTGTGGTGTGACTGTTGGGGATTGATGATCTGTGCTGTAAAATGGGATGTGGTGCTGTACTATGACTAGTGCTGTTACTGTGGGGTAATATGGATCCGTGCTATGACTGATGGTAGCAGTGCCAGTTTTGTGACTTTCGGGGGTGAGGTGGCAGTTCTGTGACTGTTGGGGATTGATGATCTGTGCTGTAAGATTGGATGGGATGCAGTACTGTGACTTGTGCTGTTACTTTGGGGAATGGGGATCAGTGTTGTGACTGATGGTAGGGGTTTCAGTTCTGTTACTTTTTGAAGTGAGGTGGCTGTGCTGTGAGTGTTGGGGATTGATGAACAGTGCTATAAGATTGTATGGGGTGCAGTATTTTGACTAGTGCTATTACTGTGGCAGAATGTGGATCAGACCTGTGACTGATGAAAGAAGGTGTCAGTACTGTGACTCTTGTCGGTGAGGTGGCTGTGGTATGACTGTTGGGGATTGATGATCAGTGCTGTAAGCTGGGATAAGGTGCAGTTCTGTAACTAGTGCTGTTACTATGACAGAATGGGGATCAGGGCTGTGTCAGATGCTGCATGGTGTCAGTTCTGTGACTTTTGGGGGTGAGGTGGCTGTCGTGTGACTGTTGGGGATTGATGATCAGTGCTGTAAGATGGGATGGGGTGCAGTACTGTGACTAGTGCTGTTACTACGGGTTCACGGGGATCTCAGCGGTGACTGATGGTAGGGGTGTCTCTTCTATGACTTTTCGGGGTGAGGTTGCTAAGGTGTGACTGTTGGGGTTTGATGATCAGTGCTGTAAGATGAGATGGAGTGCCGTCATGTGGCTAGAGCTGTTACTGAGGTGGAATGAGGTTCAGTGCTGTGACTCGTGGTAGGGGGGTCAGTTCTGTAACTTTTGAGCTATAAGTGACTGTGGTCTGACTGTTGGGGACTGATGATCAGTACTGTATGATGGGATGGGGTGCAGTAATGTGACTAGAGCTGTTACTGTGGGGGAATGGGGGTCAGTGCTGTGATTCTGAGAAGTGTATGATCATTGTCGTGACTGCTAGGTTGGGGGATAGAACAGCAGTTCTGTGGCAGTAGGGGGTTCATGATCAGTGCTGTAAGATAGGATGGGGTGCAGTGCTGTGACAAGTGCTGTTACTATAGGGGAATGGGTATCAGTGCTGTGACTTTTCAGTTTGAGGTGACTGTGGTGTGACTGTTGGGGATTGATTATCAGTGTGATAAGATACGATGTCGTGCAGTACTATGGGGGAATGAGGATCAGTGCTGTGACTGATGGTAGGTGGTGTAAGTTCTGTGACTTTTGGGGGTGAGGTGGCTGTGGTGTGACTGATTGGGATTGATGATCAGTACTGTAAGATGGGATGTGGTGCAGTGCTGTGACTCGTGCTGTTACTGTGGGGGAAATTGAATCAGGGCAGTGACTGATTTTTGGGGGTATCAGTTTTGTGAAATTTAGGGGTGAGGTGGCAGTGGTGTGAATGTTGGGGATTGATCATCAGTGCTGTAAGATGGGATGGGATGCAGTCCTGTGACTAGTGCTTTTACGATCAGGGAGTGGGGATCAGTGCTGTGACTGATGGTAGGAGGTGTCAGTTCTGTGGCTTTTGGTTGTGAGGTGGCTCTGGTGTGATCGCTGGGGACTGATAATCAGTGCTGCAAGATGCGTTGGGGTGCAGTACTGTGACTGGTGCTGTTACTATGGGGAAATGGGAATCAGTGCTGTGACTGATGGTGAGGGGTGTCATTTCTGTGAATATTGGGTTTGAGGTGGCTGTAGTGTGACTGTTGAGGATTGATCATCAGTGCTGTAACATCGGATGTGGTTCAGTACTGTGACTAGTGCTTTTACTATGTGGGAAAGGGTTCCACTGCTGTGACTGATGCTGGGGGTGTCAATACTGTGACTTTTGGAAGTGAGATGGGTGTGGTGTGACTGTTGGGGATTATTTATCAGTGGTGTAAGATGGGATGGAGTACAGTACTCTGAGTAGTGCTGTTACTGTTGGGAAAAATGGATCAGAACTGTGATTGATTTTAGGGGTCAGTTTGTGACTTTTAGCGGTGAGGTGTGATGGTGTGAATGTTGGGGATTGATGATGGTGCTTCAAGATAGGTGACAAGGTACCTTTGTAAATGAGCCTATGGCTCAAAGGTTTTCCAAACTGCTGTTTAAATAAATAAAGATCAGATGGGGTGCAGGACTGAGACTAGTGCTTTTACGATGGGTGAATGGCGATCAGTGCTGTGACTGCTTTTAGGGAGTGACAGTTCTGTTGCTTTTGGCTGTGAGGTGGCTCTGGTGTGATGGCTGGGGACTGATCAGTGCTGCAAGATGAATTGGGGTGCAGTACTGTGACTAGTGCTGTTACTATGGGGAAATGCGAATCAGTGCTGTTACTGGTGGTAAGGGGTATCATTTCTGTGAATGTTGGGTTTGATGAGGGTGTCGTTTGACTGTTGGGGGTTGATCATCTGTGCTGTAAGATTGGATGTATTGCAGTACTGTGACTAGTGCTGTTACTATGTGGGAAAGGGGATCCTTGCTGTCACTGATGCTGGGGATGTCAGTACTGTGACTTTTGGGGATGAAGTGGGTGTGGCATGACTGTTGGGGATTATTGATCAGTGCTGTAAGATGGGATGGAGTACAGTACTCTGACTAGTGCTGTAACTATGGGGGAATGGGAATCTGTGCTGTGACTGTCGGAAGGGGGAATCAGTTCTGTGACTTTTGGGGGTGAGGTGACTTTGGTGTGACTGCTGATGACTGATAATCAGTGCTTCAGGATGGGACATGGTGCAGTACTGTGACTAGTGCTGTTACTAAGGGAGAATGGGGATCAGTGCTGTGACTGATGGTCGGGGTGTCAGTTCTGTGACTATTGGTGGTGAGGTGGCTGTGGTGTGACTGTTGGGGATTGATGATCAGTGCTGTAAAATTGGATGTGGTGCAGTGCTGTGACTATTGCTGTTACTATGGGGGATTGTTGATCACTGCTGTGACTGATGGTGGGGGGTGTCATTTCTGTGACTTTTGAGTTTGAAGTGACTGTGGTGTGACTGTTGGGGATTGATGATCAGTGTTGTAAGATGGGATGGGGTGCAGTACTGAGACTAGTGCTGTTACTATGAGGGAATGTGGATCAGTGATGATACTGACGGTGGGGGTGTAAGGTCTGTCACTTTTGGGCGTGAGGTTTCTGTGGTGGGACTGTTGGGGATTGATGCTCAGTGCTGAAAGGTGGTATGTGGTGTAGTGGTTTGACTAGTGCTGATATTGTGGGGAATGTGGATGAGTGCTGCGATTGATTTTAGGAGTTGTCAGTTTTGTGAGTTTTTGGGGGTGTGGTTGCTGTGGTGTGAGTGTTGGGGTTTGACTATTTGTGCTGTAAGATGAGATGGGGTGCCATAGTGTGACTAGTGCTGTTACTGTGGTGGAATGGGGTACAGTGCTATGACTGATGGTAGGGGGGTCAGTTCTGTGACTTTTGAGCTATAGGTGACTGTGGTCTGACTGTTGGGGACTGATGATCAGTACTATATGAGGGATGGGGTGCAGTAATGTGACTAGATCTGTTACTGTGGGGGAAAGGGGATCAGTTCTGTGACTCTGAGAAGTGTATGGTCATTGTTGTGACTGCTAGGTTTGGGGATAGAACAGCAGTTCTGTGACAGTTTAGGATTCATGTTCAGTTCTGTAAGATAGAATGGGGTGCAGTGCTATGACAAGTGCTGTTACTGTATGGTAATTGGGATCAGTGCTGTGACTTTTCAGTTTGAGGTGACTGTGGTATGACTGTTGGGGACTGATTATCAGTGTGATAAGATACGATGTGGTGCAGTACTATGGGGGAATGAGGATCAGAGCTGTGACTGATGGCAAGTGGTGTAAGTTCTGTGATTTTTGGGGGTGAGGTGTCTGTGGTGTGACTGATGGGGGATTGATGATCAGTACTGTAAGATGGGATGTGGTGCAGTGCTGTGACTAGTACTGTTACTGTGGGAGAAATTGGATCAGAGCTGTGACTGATTTCATGAGGTGTCAGTTTTGTGACTTTTAGGGGTGAGGTGGCAGTGGTGTGAATGTTGGGTATTGATAATCAGTACTGCAGGACAGGATGGGTTGCAGTACTGTGACTAGTGGTATTACTATGGGTTAATGTTGATCACTGCTGTGACTGATGGGGAGTGTCATTTCTGTGACTTTCGAGTTTGAGGTGACTGTGGTGTGACTCTTGGGGACTGATGTTCAGTGTTGTAAGATTGAATGGGGTGCAGTACTGAGAATAGTGCTGTTAATGTGGGGGAATGTGGATCAGTGCTGATTTTGATGATGGGGTGTAAGTTCTGTGACTTTTGGGGAGAGGTTTCTGTATTGGGACTGTTGGGGATTGATGCTCATTGTGAAAGGTGGTATGTGTTGCAGTGCTTTGACTAGTGCTGTTACTGTGGGGAATGTGGATGAGTGCAGTGATTGATTTTAGGGTTGTCAGTTTTGTGACTTTTGGGGGTGAGGTGGCTATAGTGTAACTGTTGGGGATTGATGATCAATGATGAAAGATGGGATAGGGTACAGTACTGTGACTAGTGCTGTTATTATGGGGGAACAGGGATCAGTTCTGTGACTGACGGTAGGGTGTCAGTTGTGTGACTTTTGGTGGTGAGATGGCAGTGGTGTGACTGCTGGGTACTGATGATCAGTGTTGTAAGATCGGATGGGGTACAATACTGTGAGTGGTGCAATTACTACGGTGGAATGGGGATCAGTGCTGTGATTGATTGTGGGGGTGTCAGTTCTGTGACTTTTGGGGGTGAGGTGGCTGTGGTGTGACTGTTGAAGATAGATGATCAGTGCTGTAAGATGGGATATGGTGCAGAAGTGTGACTAGTGCTGTAACGATGGGGATGGGTAGCAGTGCAGTGACTGATGATAGTGTGTCAGTTCTGTGACTTTTGGGGTGAGGTGGCTCTGGTGTTTGTCTCTTGTGGATTGATGGTCAGTGTTGCAAGATGGGATGTTGTGCAGTACTGTGACTAGTGATGTTACTATTTGGGAATGGGGATCAGAGCTGTGACTGATGGGGGTGGGTGTCAGTTCTGTGACTTTTGGGGGTGAGATGGCTGTGGTGTGACTGTTGGGGATTGATCATAAGTTCTGTAAGATGGGATATGGTGCAGAAATGTGACTAGTGCTGTAAAGATTGCAATGGGTATCAGTGCAGCGACTGATGTTAGGGGGTGTCAGTTCTGTGACTTTAGGGGGTGAGGTGTCTATGCTGTGACTGTAGGAGATTGATGATCAGTGCTGTAAGATGAGATGGCGTGCAGTAATGTGAAAAGTGCTGTTTCTGTGGGGGAATGGGGATCTGCACTGTGACTCTGAGGGTTGTATTGTCATTGTTGTGACTGCTAGGTTGGGGGATTGAAGAGCAGTTCGGTGACAGTTGGGGACTGATGATCAGTGCTCTATGATAGGATGGGGTGCAGTGCTGTGATGAATGCTGTTACTATGAGGGTATGGGGATCCGTGCTGTTACTGACATTAGGGATTGTCAGTTCTGTGACTTTTGGGGTGATGTGACTGTGGTATGACTGTTAGGGATTGATGATCAGTGTTGTAAGATGGAATGTGGTGCAGTACTTTGACTAGTGCTGTTACAATGAAGAATGAGGATCAATACCATGAATGATAGTAGGAGGTGTCAGTTCTGTGACTTTTTGGAGTGATGTGGCTCTGGTGTGACATTTGGGGATTGATGATCAGTGCTGAAAGATGGGATGAGGTGCAGTGCTATGAGTAGTGCTGTTACTGTGGGGTAATATGGATCCGTGCTATGACTGATGGTAGGAGTGCCAGTTTTGTGACTTTTGGGGGAGAGGTGGCAGTTCTGTGACTGTTAGGGATTTATAATCAGTGCTGTAAGATGGGATGGGTTGCAGTACTGTGACTAGTGCTGTTACTATGGGGAATGGGGTTCAGTGCTGTGACTGATGGTAGGGGGTGTCAGTTCAGTGACTTTTGGGGGTGAGGTGGCTGTGGTGTGACTGTTGGGGCTTAATGATCAGTGCTGTAAGATGGGATCAAGTGCAGTACTGTGACTAGTGCTGTTACTGTGGGGGAATCAGGATCAGTGCTGTGGCTGAAGTAGGGTGTCAGTTGTGTGACTTTTGATGGTGAGGTGGCTGTGGTGTGACTGCTGGGGACTGATTATCTGTGCTATAAGATCGGATGGGGTACAATACTGTGAGTATTGCTGTTACTATGGGGGAATGGGGATCAGTGCTGTGACTGATGGTGGGGGGATTCAGTTCTATGACCTTTGGGGGTGAGGTGGCAGTGGTTTGACTGTTGGGGATTGTTGAACAGTACTGTTAGATGGGATATGGTGCAGAACTGTGCTAGTGCTGTAACATTGGGGATGGGTCTCAGTGCAGTGACTGATGTTAGGGTGTATCAGTTATGTGCCCTTTGGGGGTGAGTTGGCTGTGGTGTGACTGTTGGGGATTGCTAGTCAGTGTTGCAAGATGGGATGTTGTGCAGTACTGTGACTAGTGATTTTACTATTTGAGAATGAAGTCATAGCTGTGACTGATGGAGGGGGTTGTCAGTTCTGTGTCTTTTAGGGGTGAGGTGGCTGTGGTGTGACTGTTGGGGATTGATCATCAGTGCTGTAAGATGGGATATGGCGCAGAACTGTGACTAGTGCTGTTAAGTTTGGGATGGGTATCAGTGCAATGAATGATGGTAGGGGGTGTCAGTTCTGTGACTTTAGGGTGTGAGGTATCTATGCTGTGACCGTAGGGGACTGATGATCAGTGCAGTAAAATGGGATGGGGTGCAGTAATGTGAAAAGTGCTGTTACTGTGGGGGAATGGGGATCAGCGCTGTGAGTCTGAGGGTTGTATGGTCATTGCTGTGTCTGCTAGTTTGGGGGATAGAAGAGCAGTTCTGTGACCATTGGTAACTGATGATCAGTGCTGTAAAGTAAGATGGGATGCAGTGCTGTGACAAGTGCTGTTACTATGGGGGAATTGGGATCAGTGCTGTGACGGACATTAGGGGGTGTCAGTTCCGTGACTTTTGGGATGATGTGACTGTGGTATGACTGTTAGGGATTGATGATCAGTGTAGTAAGATGGGATGTGGTGCAGTACTGTGACTAGTGCTGTTACTATGAGGAATGAGGATCAGTACCATGACTTATAGGAGGAGGTGTCAGCTCTGTGACTTTTGGGGGTGAGGTGGCTGTGTAAGAGGAGATGAGGTTCAGTGCTATGACTAGTGCTTTTACTGTGGGGTAATATGGATCCGTGCTATGACTGATGGTAGGAGTGTCCGTTTTTTGACTTTTGGGTGGGTGGGGAGGCTGTGGTGTGACTGCTGGCATTTGATCATCAGTGCTGTAAGATGGGATGATGTGCCGTACTGTGACTAGTGCAGTTCCTATGGGGAATGGGATCTATTTCAGTGACTGATGGTAGGGGGTGTCAGTTCTGTGACTTTTGAGGGTGAGGTTACTGTGGTGTGACTGTTGGGCATTGAGGAACAGTTCTGTAAGATCAGATGAGGTACAGTATTTTGACTAGTGCAGTTACTGTGGGGTAATATGGATCCCTGCTTTGACTGATGCTAGAAGTGTCAGTTTTGTGAATTTTGGGGGTGAGGTGGCAGTTCTGTGACTGTTGGGGATTGATGATCAGTGCTGTAAGATGGGATGGGATGGGATGCAGTACTGTGACTAGTGCTGTTGCTATGGGGAAGTGGGATCAGTGCTGTGACTGATTGCGGGGGGTGTCTGTTCTGTGACTTTTAGGTGGCTGTGGTGTGAGTGTTGGGGATTGATGACCAGTGCTGTAAGATCGGATGGGGTGCAGTATTTTTGACTAGAGCTATTACTGTGGGGGAATGTGGATCAGACCTGTGACTGATAAGAGAGGGTGTCAGTTCGGTGACTTTTGTCGGTGAGGTGGCTGTGGTGTGACTGTTGGGGATTGACAATCAGTGCTGTCAGAAGGGATGGGGTGCAGTACTGCGACAAGAGCTGCTGCTATGACGGAATGCAGATCAGTGCTGTGACTGATGGTAGGGTGTGTCAGGCCTGTGACTTTTGGGGGTGAGGTGGCTTTCGTGTTCCTGTTGGGAAATGATGATCAGTGCTGCAAGATGAGATGGGCTGCAGTACTGTGACTAGTGCTGTTACTATCAGTTATTGGGGATCTGTGCTGTGATTGATGGTAGGGGGAGTCAGTTCTGTGACTTTTGGGGATGAGGAGGCTGTGGTGTGATTGTTGGGTATTGATCAGTGCTATGAGATGGGTTGCAGTACTGCGACTAGTGCTGTTACTGTGGTGGAATTTGGATCAGTGCTGTGACTGATGGTGGGGGATTAGTTCTGTGACTTCCGAGCTTGAGGTGACTGTGGTGTGACTTTTGGGGATTGAGGATCAGTACTGTAAGATGGGATGGGGTGCTGTATTGTGACTAGTGCTATTACTGTGGGGGAATGGGGATCAGTGCTGTGACTCTGAGGGGTGTATGGTCATTGCTGTGACTGCTATTTTGGGGGGTAAACCAGCAGTTCTGTGACTTTTGGGGATTGATGATCAGTGCTGTAAGATAGGATGTGGTGCTGTGCTGTGACAAGTGCTGTTACAATAGAGGAATGGGGATCAGTGCTGTGACTTTTCAGTTTGAGGTGACTGTGGTGTGACTGGAACTGATGATCAGTATGGTATGTTGGAATGGGGTGCAGTGCTATGACTAGTGCTGTTAGTGTCTCGAAATGCAGATCAGTGCTGTGACTGATTTTAGCGGGTGTCAGTTTTGTGACGTTTGGGGTGAGGTGACTGTGGTGTGAATGTTGGAGATTGATGATCAGTGCTGTTAGATGGGAAGGGGTGCAGTACTGTGACTAGTGCTGTTACGATGGGGGAATGGGGATCTGTGCTGTGACTGATGGTAGGGGGTGTCAGTTCCATGACTTTTGAGGTGAGGTGGCTGCGGTGTGACAGCTGGGGACTGATGATCAGTGCTGCAAGATTGGTTGTGGTGCAGTACTGTGACTACTGCTGTTACTATGGGGGAATGGGGATCACTGCTGTGACTGATGAAGGGGGTGTCAGTTCTGTGACTTTTGGGGTCAGGTGGGTGTGGTGTGACTCTTAGGGAATGATGATCAGTGCTATTTGATGAGATGGGGAGCAGAAATGTGACTAGTTCTGTAACTATTGGTTATGGGGATCAGTGCTGTGCCTGATGATAGGAGTTGTCAGTTCTGTGACTTTTTGGGGAGAGGTGTCTGTGGTGTTTCTCTGTGAGAACTGATGGTCAGTGCTGTAAGATGGGATGGGGTGCAGTACTGTGAGTAGTGCTGTTACTCTGTGGGAATGGGGTTCAGTGCAATGACTGATGTTAAGGTGTGTCAGTTTTGTGACTTTTGGGGGTGAAGTGGCTGTGGTATGACTGGGCATTGATGATCAGTGGTATGAGATGGGATGGGGTGCAGTACTGTGACTAGTGCTATTACAATGGTGGAACGGGGATCAGTGCTGTCACTGATGCTAGGCGGTGTCAGTTCTGTGATGTTTGGGGGTGAGGTGGCTGTGGTGTGACTGTTGGGGATTGATGATCAGTGCTGTAAGAAGGAATGAAGTGCAGTACTGTGACTAGTGCTGTTACTATGAGGTGATGAGGATCAGGTTCTGTGACTGATGGTAGGAGGGACAGTTTTGAGACTTTTGGGATTGAGGTGCCTGTCCTGCAACTGTTGGGGATTGATAATCAGTGCTGTAATATGGAATGGGGTGCGGTAATGGGACAAGTGCTGCTCCTGTGGGGGAATGGGGAATCAGTGATGTGACTTTGAGGGGTGTAAGGTCATTGCTGTGACTGCCACTTTGTGGGATAGATGAGCAGTTCAGTGATTGATGGGGATTGAAGATCAGTGCTGTATGATAGGATGGGGTGCAGTGCTGTGACAAGTGCTGTTACTATGGGGGAATGATGATCAGTGCTTCGACTGATTGTAAGGGTTGTCAGTTCTGTGACTTTTGGATGTGAGGTGGCTGTGCTGTGAATGATAGGGATTAATGATCAGGGCTGTTAGATGAGATGGATACAGTACAGTGACTAATGCTATTACTATGGTGGAATGAGGAGCAGTACTGTGACTGATAGTGGGGGTGTCAGTTTTGTTATGTTTGGGGGTGAGGTGGCTGTGGTGTGACTATTAGGATAGATGATCAGTGCTGTAAGATGGGATGTGGTACAGTGCTGTGACAAGTGCTGTTACTGTGGGGTTATGTGCATCAGTGCTGTGACCGATGGTAGGGGGTGTCAGTTCTGTGACTTTTGGGGGTGAAGTGGCTGTGGTGTGACTGTTTGGGGATTGTTGATCAGTGGTATAAGATGGGATGGGGTGCAGTACTGTGACTAGTCCTATTACAATGGTGGAACGGGGATCAGTGCTGTTACTGATGCTAGGGGGTGTCAGTTCTGTGATGTTTCGGGGTGAGGTGGCTGTGGTGTGACTGTTGGGGATTGATGATCAGTGCTGTAAGAAGGAATGAAGTGCATTACTGTGACTAGTGCTGTTACTATGATGTGATGGGGATCAGGTTCCGTGACTGATGGTAGGAGGAACAGTTCTGAGGTTTTTGGGATTGAGGTGCCTGTCCTGCAACTGTTGGGGATTGATGATCAGTGCTGTAATATGGGATGGGGTGCAGTAATGGGACAAGTGCTGCTTCTGTGGGGGAATGTGGAATCAGTGGTGTGACTTTGAGGGGTGTAAGGTCATTGCTGTGACTGCCACTTTGTGGGATAGAAGAGCAGTTCAGTGATTGATGGGGATTGAAGATCAGTGCTGTATGATAGGATGGGGTGCAGTGCTGTGACAAGTGCTGTTACTATGGGGGAATGATGATCAGTGTTTCGATTGATTGTAAGGGTTGTCAGTTCTGTGACTTTTGGATGTGAGATGGCTGTGCTGTGAATGATAGGGATTAATGATCAGGGCTGTTAGATGAGAAGGATGCAGTACAGTGACTAGTGCTATTACTATGGTGGAATGAGGATCAGTGCTGTGACCGATGGTAGGGGGTGTCAGTTTCGTGACTTTTTGTTGTGAAGTGGCTGTGGTGTGACTGTTGGGGATTGATGATCAGAGCTGCAAGGTGGGATGGGGTGCAGTACTGTGACTAGTGCTGTTACTATGGGTGAAAGGGGATAAGTGGTGTAACTGATCTTAGGGGATGTCAGTTCTGTGAGTTTTGGGGGTGAAGTGGCTGTGGTGTGACTGTTGGGGATTGATGATCAGTGCTGTAAGATGAGATGGGGTGCAGTACTGTTACTAGTGCTGTTGCTATGGGTTAATAGGGATCAGTGCTGTGACTGATGGTGGGGGGACAGTTCTGTGACTTTTGAGCTTGAGGTGACTGTGGTGTGACTGTTGGGGATTGATGATCAGTACTGTAAGATATCATGGGGTGCAGTAATGTGACTAGTGCTGCTACTGTGGGGGGAATGGGGATCAGTGCTGTGACACTGAGGGGTGTATGGTCATTGCTGTGACTGGTAGGTTGGAGGATAGAACAGCAGTTCTATGACTGTTGGGGATTGATGATCAGTGCTGTTAGCAAGGTTGTGGTGCAGTTCTGTGACGAGTGCCTTTACTATAGGGGAATGGGGATCAGTGCTGTGACTTTCCAGTTTGAGGTGACTGTGGTGTGACTGTTGGGGACTGATGATCAGTGTGGTAAGTTGGGATGTGTTGCAGTACTGTAACTAGTGCTGTTACTATGGGGGAATAAGGATTGGTGCTGTGACTGATGATAAGATTGTCAGTTCTGTGACTTTTGGGGGAGAGGTGACTGTGGTGTGACTGTTGGGAATTGATGATCAGTGTTGTAAGATAGGATGTGGTGCAGTACTGTGACTAATGCTGTTACTAAGGGAGAATGAGGATCGGTGCTGTGACTGATGGTAGGGGGTATCAGTTCTGTAACTTTTGGGGGAGAGGTGTCTGTGGTGTGACTGTTGGGGATTGATGATCAGTGCTGTAAGATGGGATGTGGTGCAGTGCTGTGACTAGTGCTGTTCCAATGGGGGAATAGGAGTCAGTGCTGTAACTGATGGCAGGGGTGTCACTTCTGTGACTTTTGAGGGTGAGGTTTCTGTGGTGTGACTTTTGGGGATTGATGATCAGTGTTGTAAGATGGCATGGGGTGCAGAACTGTAACTAGTGCTGTTACTGTGGTGTAATGGGGATCAGTGCTGTGACTGATGGTAGGGGTGTTAGTTCTGTGTCTTTTAGGGCTGTGGTGACTGTTGTGACTGTTGGGGATTGACTATCAGTGCTGTAGGATGAGATGGGGTGCAGTACTGTGACTAGTGCTGTTACTTCAGTTGAATGGCGATCAGTGCTGTGACTGATGGTAGGGAGTGTCTGTTCTGGGACTTTTGAACTTGAGGTGACTGTGTTGTAACTTTTGGGGATTGATGGTCAGTACTGTAAGATGGGACAGGGGTGCAGTAATGTGACAAATGCTATTACCGTGGGGGAATGGGGATCAGTGCTGTGACTCTGAGGGGTGAATGGCTATTGCTGTGACTGCTAGGTTGGGGGATAGACCAGCTGTCTGGTGACTTTTGTGGATTGATGATCAGTGCTGTTAGATAGGATGGGGTGCAGTGCTGTGACAAGTGCTGTTACTATATGGGAATGGGGATCAGTGCTTTGACTTTTCAGTTTGAGGTGACTGTGGTGTGACTGTTTGGAATTGATGATCAGTGTGGTAAGTTGGGATGAGGTGCAGTACTGTATCTAGTGCTGTTACTATGGGGCAATGAGGATCAGTGCTTTGACTGATGGTAGGGGTGTAAGTTTTGTGACTTTTGGGGATGAGGTGGCTGTGGTGTGAATGTTCAGGATTAATGATTAGTGCTGTTGGATGGGATGTGGTGCAGTGCTGTGACTAACGCTGTCACTGTCTGGGAATGTGGATCAGTGCTGTAACTGATTTTAGTTTGTGTCAGTTTTTTGACTTTTGGGGTGAGGTGGCAGTGGTGTGAATATTGGGGATTGATGATCAGTGCTGCAAGATGGGAAGGGGTGCAGTACTGTGACTAGTGCTTTTACGATGGGGGAATGGGGATCTGTGCTGTGACTGATGGTAGGGGTGTCAGTTCTGTGACTTTGGGGGTGAAGTGGCTGTGGTGTGACTGCTGGGGACTGATGATCAGTGCTGCAAGATTGGATGTGCACTACTGTGACTAGTGCTGTTACTATGGAGGAATGGAATCAGTGCTGTAACTAATGGTAGGGGTGTCACTTCTGTGACTTTTGTGGGGGTGAGGTTTCTGTGGTGTGACTTCTGGGGATTGATGATCAGTGTTGTAAGATGGCATGGGGTGCAGAACTATAACTAGTGCTGTTACTGTGGTGTAATGGGGATCAGTGCTGTGACTGATGGTAGGGGGTGTTAGTTCTGTGACTTTTGGGGGTGAGGTGGCTGTGCTGTGACTGTTGGGGATTGATGATCAGTGCTGTAGGATGAGATGGGGTGCAGTACTGTGACTAGTGTTTTTACTTCGGTTGAATGGCGATCAGCGCTGTGACTGATGGTAGGGAGTGTCTGTTCTGGGACTTTTGAGCTTGACGTGACTGTGTTGTAACTTTTGGGGATTGATGATCAGTACTGTAAGATGGGACAGGGTGCAGTAATGTGACAAGTGCTATTACCGTGGGGTATTGGGGATCACTACTGTGACTCTGAGGGGTGAATGGTTATTGCTGTGACTGCTAGGTTTTGGGATAGACCGGCTGTCCGGTGACTTTTGGGGATTGATGATCAGTGCTGTTAGATAGGATGGGGTGCTGTTCTGTGACACATGCTGTTACTATATGGGAATGGGGATCAGTGCTTTGACTTTTCAGTTTGAGGTGACTGTGGTGTGACTGTTTGGAGTTGATGATCAGTGTGGTAAGTTGGGATGAGGTGCAGTACTGTATCTAGTGCTGTTACTATGGGGCAATGAGGATCAGTGCTTTGACTGATGGGGTGTAAGTTTTGTGACTTTTGGCGGTGAGGTGGCTGTGGTGTGAATGCTGGTTATTAATGATTAGCGCTGTTAGATGGGATGTGGTGCGTGCTGTGACTAGTGCTGTTACTGTCTGGGAATGTGGATCAGTGCTGTAACTGATTTTAGCGGGTGTCAGTTTTGTGACTTTTGGGGTAAGGTGGCAGTGGTGTGAATGTTGGGGAATGATGATCAGTGCTGTAATATGGGAAGGGGTGCAGTACTGTGACTAGTGCTGTTACGATGGGGGAATGGGGATCTGTGCTGTGACTGATGGTAGGGGGTGTCAGTTCTGTGACTTTTGGGGGTGAGGTGGCTGTGGTGTGACAGCTGGGGACTGATGATCAGTGCTGCAAGATCGGATGTGGCGCACTACTGTGACTAGTGCTGTTACTATGGGAGAATGGGGATTTCTGCTGTGTCTGATGGAGGGGTGTCAGTTCTATAACTTTTGGGAGTGAGGTGGGTGTGGTGTGACTGATGGGGAATGATGATTAGTGCAATAAGATGGGATGGGGTGCAGAACTGTGATTAGTTCTGTTACTGTGGGGTGATATGGATCCGTGCTATGACTGATGGTAGGATTGACAGTTTTGTGACTTTTTGTGGTGAGGTGAATGTGGTGTGACTGTTGGTGTTTGATGATCTGTGCTGTAAGATGGGATGATGAGCAATACTGTGACTAGTGCTGTTACTATGGGGAATGGGGATCAGTGCAGTTACTGATGGTAGGGCGTGTCAGTTCTGTGACTTTTGGGGGTGAGGTGACTGTGGTGTGTCATCTAGGGACTGACAATCACTGCTTCAAGATCGGATGTGGTGCACTATTGCGACTAGTGCTGTTACTATGGGGCAATGGGGATCACTGCTGTGTCTGATGGAGGGGGTGTCAGTTCTGTGACTTTTGGGGGTGAGGTGGCTGTGGTGTCACTGTTGGGGAATGATGATTAGTGTTATAAGATGGGATGGGGTGCAGAACTGTGACTAGTTCTGTATCTATTGGTTATGGGGATCAGTGCTGTGCCTGATGGTAGGGAGTGTCAGTTCTGTAACTTTTCGGGTGAGGTGGCTCTGGTGTGACTCTTGAGGATTGATGATCAGTGCCGTAAGGTTGGTTGGGGTGCAGTACTGTGACTAATGCTGTTACTGTTGGGGAATGGTGATCAGTGCAGTGACTGATGTTAGGGTGTGTCAGTTCTTTGACTTTTGGGGGTGAGGTGGCTGTGGTGTGACTGTTTGGGATTTGATGATCAGTGGTGTAAGATGGGATGGTGTGCAATATTGTGACTAGTGCCATTACTAAGGTGGAATTGGGATCAGTGCTGTCACTTATGCTAGGGGGTGTTAGTTCTGTGATGTATGGGGGCTGAGGTTTCTGTGGTGTGACTTTTGGCAATTGATGATCAGTGCTGTAGACGGAATGAGGTGCAGTACTGTGACTAGTGTTGTTACAATGAAGTGATGTTGATCAGTTCTGTGACTGATGGTAGGAGGGTCAGTTGTGAGACTTTTGGGGGTGAGGTGTCTGTGCTGCAACTGTTGGGGATTGATAATCAGTACTGAAATATGGGATGGGGTGCAGTAATGGGACAAGTGCTGTTCCTGTGGGGGAATGGGGATCAGTGATGTAACTTTGAGGGGGTGTATGATCCTTGCTCTGACTGCCACTTTGGGGAACAGAAGAGCAGTTCAGTGACTGATGGGGAATGAAGATCACTGCTGTAAGATAGGATGGGGTACAGTGCTGTGACAAGTGCTGATAATATGGTGGAATGGGGATCAGTGCTTCGACTGATGGTAGGGGGTATCAGTTCTGTGACTTTTGGATGTGAGGTGGCTGTGCTGTGAATGTTAGGGATTGATGATCAGTGCTCTAAGATGAGATGGGGTGCAGTACTAGGACTAGTGCTGTTACTGTGGGTGAATGGTGATCAGTGCTGTGACTGATGGTAGGGGGTGTCAATTCTGTGACTTTTGAGTTTAAGGTCACTGTGGTTTGACTGTTGGGCATTGATGATCAGTGGTGTAAGATGGGATGGGTTGCAGTACTGTGACTAGTGCTATTACTATAGTGGAATGAGGATCAGTACTGCGACTGATGTTGGTGGTGTTAGATCTGTTACTTTTGGTTGTGAGGTGGCTGTGGTGTGACTGTTTGGGATAGATGATCAGTGCTGTAAGATGGGATGTGGTGCAGTGCTGTGACTAGCGCTGTTATTGTTTGGTAATGTGCATTAGTGCTGTGACTGATGGTAGGGGGTGTCAGTCTTGTGACTTTTGGTGGTGAGGTGGCTATGGTGTGACTGTTGGGAATTGATGATCGTTGTTGTAAGATGAGATGTGGTGCAGTACTGTGACTAGTGCTGTTCCTATGGGGGAAGGGGATCAGTGCTGTAACTGATGGTAGGGGTGTCACTTCTGTGACTTTTGGGGGTGAGGTTTCTGTGGTGTGACTGTTGGGGATTGATGATCAGTGTTGTAAGATGGGATGGGGTGGAGAACTCTAACTAGTGCTGTTACTGTGGTGTAATGTGGATCAGTGCTGTGACTGATGATAGGGGGTGTTAGTTCTGTGACTTTTGGGGTTGAGGTGGCTGTGCTGTGACTTTTGGAAACTGATGATCAGTACTGTAAGATGGGATGGGGTACAGTAATGTGACAAGTGCTATTACTGTGGAGGAATGGGTATCGCTGCTGTGACTCTGATGGGTGTATCGTCATTGCTGTGACTGCAAGGTTGGGGGATAGACCAGCAGTCCTGTGACTGTTGGGGATTGATGATCAGTGCTGTTAGATAGGATGGGGTGCAGTGCTGTGACAAGTGCTGTTACTATATGGGAATGGAGATCAGTGCTGTGACTTTTCAGTTTGAGGTGTCTGTGGTGTGACTGTTTGGAATTGATTATCAGTGTGGTAAGTTGAGATGAGGTTCAGTTCTGTAACTAGTGCTGTTACTATTGGGGAATGAGGATCAGTTCTTTGACTGATGGTAGGGGTGTAAGTTTTGTTACTTTTGGGGGTGAGGTGGCTGTGGTGTGACAGCTGGGGACTGATGATCAGTGCTGCAAGATGGGATGTGGTGCACTACTGTGACTAGTGCTGTTACATGGGAGAATGGGGATTACTGCTGTGCCTGATAGAGGGGTGTCAGTTCTGTGACTTTTGGGGGTGAGGTTGGTGTGGTGTGACTGTTAGGGAATGATGATTAGTGCAATAAGATGGGATGGGGTGCAGAACTGGGACTAGTTCTGTTACTGTGGGGTGATATGATTCCGTGCTATGACTGATGGTTGGAGTGACAGTTTTGTGACTTTTGGGGGTGAGGTGACTCTGGTGTGACTGTTGGTGTTTGATGATCAGTGCTGTAAGATGGGATGATGTGCTGTACCGTGACTAGTGCTGTTACTCTGGGGAATTGGGATCAGTGCAGTGACTGATGGTAGGGGGTGTCAGTTCTATGACTTTTGGGGCTGAGATGACTGTGGTGTGACAGCTGGGGACTGATGATCACTGCTGCAAGAATGGATGTGGTGCATTACTGTGACTAGTGCTATTTCTATTGGGGAATGGGGATCACTGCTGTGTCTGATGGATGGGGTGTCAGTTCTGTGACTTTTGGGGTGAGGTGGGTGTGGTGTGACTGTTGGGGAATGATGATTAGTGCTATAAGATGGGATGGGGTGCAGAACTGTGGCTAGTTCTGTATCTATTGGTTATGGGGATCAGTGCTGTGTCTGATGGTAGGGAGTGTCAGTTCTGTAACTTTTGGGGTGAGGCAGCTGTGGTGTGACTCTTGGGAATTGATGATCAGTGCCATAAGGTTGGTTGGGGTGCAGTACTCTGACTAGTGATGTTACTGTTGGGGAATGGGGATCAGTGCAGTGACTAATGTTAGGGTGTGTCAGTTATTTGACTTTTGGGGGTGAGGTGGCTGTGGTGTGACTGTTTGGGATTTGATGATCAGTGGTCTAAGATGGGATGGTGTGTAGTACTGTGATTAGTGATATTACTATGGTGGAATTTGGATCAGTGCTATCACTGATGCTAGGGGGTGTTAGTTATGTGATGTTTGGGGGTGAGGGTTCTGTGGTGTGACTTTGAGCAATTGATGATCAGTGCTGTAAGATGGAATGAGGTGCAGTACAGTGACAAGTGCTGCTACTATGAGGTGATGGGGATCAGTTCTGTGACTGATGGTAGGAGGGTCAGTTGTGAGACTTTTGGGGGTGAGGTGTCTGTTCTCGACTGTTAGGGGTTGATGATCAGTGCTGTAATATGGAATGGGGTGCAGTAAAGGGACAAGTGCTGTTCCTGTTGGGGAATGGGGATCAGTGGTGTGACTTTGAGGGTTGTGTGGTCATTGCTGTGAGTGCCACTTTGGGGGATAGTAGAGCAGTTCAGTGACTGATGGGGATTGAAGATCAGTGCTGTAAAATAGGATGGGGTGAAGTGCTGTGACAAGTGCTAATACTATGGAGGAATGGGGATGAGTGCTTCGACTGATGGTAGGGGTGTCAGTTCTGTGACTTTTGGATGTGAGGTGGCTGTGCTGTGAATGTTAGGGATTGATGATCAGTGCTGTAAGATGAGATAGGGTGCAGTACTGTGACTAGCGGTGTTACTGTGGGTGAATGGGGATCAGTGCTGTGACTGATGGTAGGGGGTGTCAGTTCTGTGACTTTTGAGTTTGAGGAGACTGTGGTGTGACTGTTGGGGATTGATGATTAGTGGTGTAAGATGGGATGGGGTGCAGTACTGTGACTAGTGCTATTACTGTGGTGGAATGAGGATCAGTTCTGTGACTAATGGTGGTGGTGTTAGATCTGTTATTTTTTGGGGGTGAGGTGGCTGTGGTGTGACTGTTTGGGATAGATGATCAGTGCTGTAAGATGGGATGTGGTGCAGTGCTGTGACTAGTGCTGTTACTGTGGGGTAATGTGCTTCAGTGCTGTGACCGATGGTAGGGGTGTCAGTTTTGTGACTTTTGGTGGTGAGGTGGCTGTGATGTTACCGTTGGGGATTGATGATCAGTGCTGCAAGGTGGGATGGTGTGCAGTACTTTGACTAGTGCTTTTACTATGGGTGAATGTTGATCAGTGGTGTGACTGATGGTAGGGGATGTCAGTTCTGTGACTTTTGTGGGTGAGAAGGCTATGGTGTAACTGTTGGGGATTGATGATCAGTTCTGGAAGATGAGATGGGGGCAGTACTGTGACTAGTGCTGTTTCTGTGGTGGAATGGGGTTCAGTGCTGTCACTCATGGTAGTGGGGGTCAATTCTGTGACTTTTGAGCTTGAGGTGACTGTGGTGTGACTGTTGAGGATTGATGATCAGTACTGTAAGATGGGATGGAGTGCAGTAATGTGACTAGTGCTGCTACTGTGGGGGTGTGGAGATCAGTGCTGTGACTCTGAGGGGTGTATGGTCATTGCTGTGACTGCTAGGGTGGGGGATAGAACAGCAGTTCTGTGACTGTTGGGGATTGATGATCAGTGCTGTAAGATAGGATGGGGTGCAGTGCTGTGACAAGTGCTGTTACTATAGGGAAATGGGGATCAGTGCTGTAACTTTTCAGTTTGAGGTGACTGTGGTGTGACTGTTAGGGATTGATGATCAGTGTGGTAAGTTGGGGTGTGGTGCAGTACTGTAACTAGTGCTGTTACTATGGGGGAACAAGCATTTGTCAATGCCGGACGTTCGCTTGCAGGTATTTGCAGTGGTGTTTGGCACGTGTGGTGCTTTACCCTAATGCCCTGTGCGATTGCTGGTATTTGCACAACAGATTTTCAGCATGACCTTTTTGTTATCTCCACCTCATAAAAGCATTTGAGATCTCTGTTTATGAACAGTACCACTGTTATTTTGTTAATCTGTCCTGAACATTGACTTCCCACAGCGACCACACCATTCTGCTCCACACGTGCAAAAACACAGTTCGGGCAGGATGTGAAAAATGACAGCTGTAGCATTCATAGGGAGGTGTGAAGGGATGGCAATGTTGAACATCTGGAGTGAAAATACAATTTCTCAAACTTACGAGCGTACATGGAAACTGCACAATGAACGCTCATGACACAGTCTTTTTGTGGACTTTTGTCACCAAATTTTCAACATAGGCATTTTGGGACCTCTGCTCATGAACAGTGCCACTGTGATTTTCATAATCTGTCCTGAGCATTGATTTCTCACTGTGACCACACCATTGTGCGCTGGATGTGCAAAACACATTTCAGCCAGGATGTGAAAAATGTCAGCTGTACTGTTCATAAGGAGGTGTGAAAATGCCAGTGTTGAAAATCTGGAGGAAAATATTTCAAATTCTAGAACTTACACAGTGTGTGTGGAAACTGCCAACAGCGCTCATAACACAATCATTTTTGAAATTTTTCACCAGATTTGCAACATAGCTTTGGGAGCCCACCTCATTAACAGTGACACTGTTGTTTAGTTACTCAATCCCAAAAGGTGATTTTGTGCAGTGACCATGAAATCACCTTTGGGGACCGAATAACTCACATGACAGTAACTGAATTCATGAGATTCATGAGGTGGGGTCCCAAGAACCCCCTGTTGAAAATGTGGTGCCAAAATTTGCAAAAATGCCCAAGACAGCCACATAAGTTGAAAAAAAAAAAAACATTTACGCCATTATACAGCTTACCGTCATTTCTTCAGTTTGCGTTCGGCTTTCAAGAGTGCAGACGTGTTCCCACTCCACTGAAGATCATTGCGCCAGGCTCCGGAGGTAAGTATGGGGTGAGGGGAGGTGGTATGCAGAGGGTGGTGTGGGTTCAGGTAGGGGGCACAAGACACAGCGAGGGACGGTTTTCTGTTTTCACAGGTTTTAAAAAACCAAAAGATGTTGCGGGACAGTTTTCCCATTTACAGACAATGGGCATGCTGGGGTGGGCTCCCAGCATGCCACCTGGGTGTTTGTTGGAGGGGGGCCTGGAGACAATGGGGACTGGGCACTCCGTCTGCACATACAATGTGTTTGGTGGGGGTAATAACAAGGGAGCAGGGTAGATGACAGCAGAGGGAGGAAGCGGGGAGGATTTTATTAGCAGCCAGAGGGAAAAGGGTGACGTCAATATGTTAAATACACACACACGTTACCACCGCTGATTGCAGTGGTGCTTTTCTTTTAACTGAAGACCATTGCAGCCAAACTGCTGTCATAGACAGCTCATGCATCCATTGGTGCAGTAGGGTTGCACACGTTACACTGAGCACTGCATTGGACAGGTGGGTCACACACTTTCAAAAAGTCGTACTGTCCTAAAACGTTCCTTGCACATGCATGCAAGCGAATGCAAAAAAAAACAAGCATTTGTCAATGCCGAATGTTGCTTGCTTCTATGTGCTGTTTAGGTATTTGGAAGTCATTAGAGTGCAAATATTGAAAATTCGCGAACTTACAAGCGTGCGGAGGAACTGCGCAACGCACGCTCATAAAACAGTCATTTTTAGGAATTGTTTTACCAAATTTTCAACATAGCCATTTTAAGACCTCTGCTCATGAACAGTGTCACTGTGATTTTCTTAATATGTCCCATACATTGAGTTCGCACACTGACTGTGCCATTGTGCGCTACATGGGCGGAAACACATTTTGGTCAAGATGTAAAAAATGACAGCTGCACTGCTCATAAGAAGGTGGTAAAATGGCAATGTTGAAAATCTGGAGTGAAAATATTGAAAATTCACAAACTTACGAGCATGCTAGGAACTGCGCAACGCACGCCGTAAAACAGTCATTTTAGGAATTTGTTCAATACATTTCAACATAGCCATTTTAAGACCTTCAATGAACGGTGTCACTGTGATTTTCTTAATGTGTCCCATACATTGATTTCAAGACACCAACCGCGCCATTGTGCGCATAGGCGGAAACATGTTTTGGGTGAGATGTAAAATGACAGCTGTACTACTCATAAGGAGGTGTGGTAAAATGGCAATGTTGAAAATCTGGAGTGAAAATATTGAAAATTGTGAACTTATGAGCCTGTGAGAACTGCACGCGCACTCTTGTAAACGAATATTTAGAGAATTTTTCCACCAAATTTTCAAAATAGGCTTTTTGAGAGCCCACCTTATGAACACTGGCAGTGTCATTTCATTAATCAGGTCTGAAAGGTGATTTCACACAGTGACTGTGAAATCACCCTTCGGGCCCGAATAACGCCATAACAGTGACATCATTCACGAGAAGGGGTCCCAAAAACCCCATGTTGAAAATCTGGTGCAAAAATTCCAAAAAATGCCTGAGATATGCAATAAAGTTGAAAAACCCCTATCTAGCCCATTAAACAGCATACCGGCATTTCCTCAGTTTGCGGTCGGCTTTGAAGAGTGCAGATGTGTTCCCGGTCCACCGAAGATCATCACGCTGAGATCTGGAGTTAAGTATGGGGGTGTGTGGGGAGGTTGTGCACAGTGGTGGTGGGTGCAGGTTGGGAACGGGACCCCGAGAAGCGCCGGGACTGCTTTTAATTTACAGGTTTTACAAAAAAAAAAGACGACGTGGGACATTTGCCATGCAGGGGTTGGCTCCCAGTGTGGCAGAAGGATGACTGGGGGAGGCGTGGAGCTGACGGGAGATTGGGAACCCCTGTCAGCCAAAACAAGGTTTGCCATGCTGGTGTGGGCTCCCAGCGTGGCACCAAAGTTTTGGGGGGGCGTAAGGCGCTGCAAGCACACAGCGGTGCGATGTGGGATGTTTGCCATGCTGGGGTGGGCTCCCAGCATGGCAGCAGGGAAAGCAGTCTGGGGGGACATGGAGCCGATGGGGGATTGGGCACCCCTGTTGGCCAAAACCAGATTTGCCATGCTGGGGTGGGCTCCCAGCGTGGCACCAAAGCTTTGGGGGGGGCGTGAGGTGCTGCAAGTACACAGCGGTGGTTTCCTTTGAAGTGAAGACCACCACTGTCATACACAGCACCCACATCCATTGGTGCAGGACCTCCACATCTGCTCAACGGAGCAGTGCATTGCACAGGAGAGTCACACCTCCAAAGTGTGCTATTCTCCCAAGACATTCCTTGCACATGCGTGCAAGCGAATGTAATAAGGATCGGTGTTATGACTGATGGTAGGGGTGTCAGTTCTGTGACTTTTGGGGGTGAGGTGACTGTGGTGTGACTCTTGGGGATTAATGATCAGTGCTGTAAGATGGGATGTGCTGCAGTGCTGTGACTAGTGCTGTTACTGAGGAGGAATGTGGGTCAGTGCTTTAACTGATTGTAGGAGTTGTCAGTTCTGTGACTCTTGGGGGTGAGGTGACTGTGGAGTGACTGTTGGGGATTGATGATCAGTGCTGTAAGATTGGATGCAGTGCAGCACCGTGATTAGTGCTGTTAGTATGGGGGAAAGGGGATCAGTGCTGTGACTGATGGTAGGGGGTGTCAGTTCTCCGACTCGTTTTGGTGAGTTTGCTGTGGTGTTACTGTTGGGGATTGATGATCAATGCTGTAAGATGGGATGGAGTGTAGTACTTTGACTAGTGCTGTTACTATGGGGGAATAGGGATCAGTGCTGTGACTGATGGTGAGGGGTGTCAGTTCTGTGACTTTTGGTGGAGGTATCTGTGCTGAGACTCTGTGGGAATTGATGATCAGTGCTGTAAGATGGGATAGGGGAGAACTGTGACTAGTGCTGTTACTATCAGGGATGAGGATCAGTGCAGTGACTCATGGTAGGGACTGTCAGTTATGTGACTTTTGGGGGTGGGGTGGCTGTGGTGTGATTGTTGGAGATTGATGGTCAGAGCCATAAGATGGGAGGCGGTGCAGTACTGTGACTAGTGCGGTTACTATGGGGGAATGGGGATCAGTGCTGTGACTGATGGTAGGGGGTGTCAGTTCTGTAACTTTTGGAGGTTGCTGTGCTGTGACTGTTGGGGATTGATGATCAGTGCTGTAGGATGAGATGGGGTGCAGTACTGTGACTAGTGCTGTTACTTTAGTTGAATGGGGATCAGTGCTGTGACTGATGGCAGGGGATGTCTGATATGTGAATTTAGAGTTTGAGGTGACTGTGGTGTGACATTTGGAGATTGATGATCAGTGCTGTAAGATGAGATGGGGTGCAGTACTGTGATGGTGTGATTGTGGGGGATTGATGATCAGTGTGGTAAGATGGGATGGGGTGCAGTACTGTGACTAGTGCTTTTACTGTGGTGTAATGGGGATCAGTGCTGTGACTGAAGGTAGGGGGTGTCAGTTATGTGACTTTTGGGGGTGAGGTGGCTGTGCTGTGACTGTTGGGGACTGTTGATCAGTGCTGTATGATGAGATGTGGTGCAGTACTGTGACTAGTGCTGCTACTTTGGTGGAATGGGGATCAGTGCCATGACTGATGGTAGGAGGTGTCTGTTCTGTGACTTTTGAGTTTGAGGTGACTGTGGTAGAATGATGATCAGTACTGTAAGATGGGATGGGTGTAGTACTGTGACTAGTGCTGTTACTGTGGGGGAATGGGGATCAGTGCTGTGACTCTGAGGAGTGTATGGCCATTGCTGTGACTGCCAGATTGGGGGACAGAACAGCTGTTCTGTGACTGTTTGTGATTGATGATCAGTGCTGTAAGATAGGATGGGGCTCAGTGCTGTGACAAGTGTGTTACTATTCGGGAATGGGGATCAGTGCTGTGACTGATGGTAGGGGGTGTCAGTTCTGAGACTTTTGAGTTTGAGGTGACTGTGGTGTGACTGTTGGAAACTGATGATCAGTGTTATAAGATGGGATGTGGGCAGTACTGTGACTAGTGCTGTTACTATGGGTGAATGAGGATCTGTGCTGTGACAGATGGTACGGGGTGTAATTTCTGTGACTTTTGACGGTGATGTGGCTGTAGTGTGACTTTTGGAGATTGATGATGAGTGAAGTAAGATGGGATGGGGTGCAGTACTGTGACTAGTGCTGTTACTATGGGTTAATGAGGATCAGTGCTGGGACTGATGGTAGGGGGTGTCAGTTCTGTGACATTTGGGGTTGAGGTGGCTGTGATGTGACTGTTGGGGATTGACGATCAGTGCTGTAAGATGAGATGGGTTGCAGTACTGTGACTGGTGCTGTTACTGTGATGGAATGGGGATCAATGCTGTGAGTGATGGTGGGGGGTCAGTTCTGTGACATTTGAGCTTGAGGTGAGTGTGGTATGACTGTTGGGGATTGATGATCAGTACTGTATGATGGGATGGGGTGCAGTAATGTGACTTGCAGCTACTGTTCGGGAATGGGGATCAGTGCTGTGACTCTGAGGGGTGTGCGGTCATTGCTGTGACTGCTAGGTTGTGGGATAGAGCAGTAGTTCTGTGACTGTTGGGGATTGAAGATCATTGCTGTTAGATAGGATGGGGTGCAGTGCTGTGACAAGTGCTGTTACTATAGGGGAATGGGGATCAGTGCTGTGACTTTTCAGTTTGACGTGACTGTGGTGTGACTGTTGGGGATTGATGATCAGTGTGGTAAGTTGGGATGTGGTGCAGTACTGTAACAAGTGCTGTTACTATGGGGGAATAAGGATCGGTACTGTGACTGATGGTAGGGGTGTCAGTTCAGTGACTTTGTGGATGAGGTGACTGTGGTGTGACTTTTGGGAATTAATGATCAGTGTTGTAAGATGGTATGTGGTGCAGTACTGTGACTAGTGCTGTTACTAAGGGGGAATGAGGATCAGTACTGTGACTGCTGGTAGGGAGTGTCCGTTCTGTAACTTTTGAGGGTGAGGTGGCTGTGATGTGACTGTCAGGGATTGATGATCAGTGCTGTAAGATGGGATGTGGTGCAGTGCTGTGACTAGTGCTGTTACTGTGGAGGAATGTGGGTCAATGCTTTAAATGATGGCAGGGGGTGTCAGTTTTGTGACCTTTGGGGGTGAGGTAACTGTGGTGTGATCGTTGGGGATTGATGATCAGTGCTCTAAAATGGGATGAGGTGCAGTATTGTGACTAGTGCTGTTACTTTGGTTGAATGGGATCAGAGCTGTGACTGATGGTAGGGGGTGTCTGATCTGTGACTTTAGAGTTTGAGGTGACTGTGGTGTGACTGTTGGAGATTGATGTTCAGTACTGTAAGATGAGATTGGGTGCAGTATTGTGATGGTGTGAATATGGGGGATTGATGATCAGTGTGGTAAGATGGGATGGGGTGCAGTACTGTGACTAGTGCTGTTACTATGGGTTAATGGGGATCAGTGCTGTGACTGATGGTAGGGGGTCAGTTCTGTGACTTTTGAGATTGAGGTGACTGTGGTATGACTGTTGGGGATTGATGATAAGTACTGTATGATGGGATGTGGTGCAGTGCTGTGACTAGTGTTGTTACTGTGGATGAATGTGGGTCAGTGCTTTAAATGATGGCAGGGGGTGTCAGTTTTGTGACCTTTGGGGGTGAGGTGACTGTGGTGTAATCATTGGGATTGATGATCGGTGCTCTAAAATGGGATGGTTTGCAGTACTGTGACTAGTGCTGTTACATTGGTTGAATGGGGATCAGTGCTGTGACTGATGGTAGGGGGTGTCTGATCTGTGACTTTAGAGTTCGAGGTGACTGTGGTGTGACTGTTGGAGATTGAAGATCAGTACTGTAAGATGGGATGGGGTGCAGTACTGTGACTAGTGCTGTTACTGTGGTGGAATGGGGATCAGTGCTGTGACTCTGAGGAGTGTAAGGTCATTGCTGTGACTGCCAGGTTGGGGGACAGAACAGCTGTTTTGTGATTGTGATTGATGATCAGTGCTGTAAGATAGGATGGGGTGCAGTGCTGTGACAAGTGCTGTTACTATTGGGGAATGGGGATCAGTGCTGTGACTGATGGTAGGAGGTGTCAGTTCTGTGACTTTTGAGTTTGAGGTGACTGTGGTGTGACTGCTGGGGACTGATGATCAGTGTTATGAGATGGGATGTGGGCAGTACTGTGACAAGTGCTGTTACTATGGGGGAATGAGGATCTGAGCTTTGATAGATGGAAGGGGGTGTACGTTCTGTGACTTTTGATGGTGATGTGGCTGTAGTGTAACTTTTGGGGTTGATGATCAGTGCTGTAGGATAAGATGAGGTGCAGTACTGTGACGAGTGCTGTTACTATGGGTTAATGGGGATCAGTGTTGTGACTGATGGTAGGGGGTGTCAGTTCTGTGACATTAGGGGTTGCAGTGGCTGTGATGTGACTGTTGAGGATTGACGATCAGTGCTGTAAGATGAGATGGGGTGCAGTACTGTGACTGGTGCTGTTACTGTAATGGAATGGGGATCAGTGTTGTGAGTGATGGTAGGGGCGTCAGTTCTCAGACTTTTGTGCTTGAGGTGACTGTGGTATGACTCTTGGGGATTGATGATCAGTACTGTATGATGGGATGGGGTGCAGTAATGTCACTAGTGCTGCTACTGTTCGGGAATGAGGATCAGTGCTGTGACTCTGAGGAGTGTGCGGTTATTGCTGAGACTGCTAGGTTGGGGGCTAGAACAGCAGTTCTGTGACTGTTGGGGATTGATGATCAGTGCTGTTAGATAGGATGGGATGCAGTGCTGTGACAAGTGATGTTACTATATGGGAATTGGGATCAGTGCTGTGACTTTTCAGTTTGACGTGACTGTGGTGTGACTGTTGGGGATTGATGATCAGTGTGGTAAGTTGGGATGTGGTGCAGTACTGTGACAAGTACTGTTACTGAGGGGGAATAAGTATCAGTACTGTGACTGTTGGTAGGGGGTGTCAGCTCTGTAGTTTTTGGGGGTGAGGTGGCTGTGGTGTGACTGTCAGGGATTGTTGATCAGTGCTATAAGATGGGATGTGGTGCAGTGCTGTGACTAGTGCTGTTACTGTGGAGGAATGTGGGTCAGTTCTTTAACTGATGGTAGGGGGTGTCAGTTTTGTGACCTTTGGGGGTGAGGTGACTGTGGTGTGATCGTTGAGGATTGATGATCAGTGCTCTAAAATGTGATCATGTGCAGTACTGTGACTCGTGCTGTTACTATGGGGGACTTGGGATCGGTGCAGAGACTGATGGTAGGGTGGTAGGGGTGTCAGTTCTGTTACTGTTGGGGCTAAGGTGGCTCTGGTGTGACTGTTGTGGATTGATGATCAGGGCTGCAAGATCGGATGCGGTGCAGTACCATGATTAGTGTTGTTAGTATGGGGGAATGGGGATCAGTGCTGTGACTGATGGTAGGGGTGTCAGTTCTCTGACTTGTTTTGGTGAGTTTGCTGTGGTGTGACTGTTGGGGATTGATGATCAGTGCTGTAAGATGGGATGGGGTGCAGTACTGCGAGTAGTGCTGCTACTATTGGGGAATGGGGATCAGTGCTGTGACTGATGGTACGGGTGTCACTTCTGTGACTTTTGGGGGTGTGGCTGCCTTGGTGTGACTTTGTGGTATTGATGATCAGTGTGGTAAAATGGGATGTGGTGCAGTACTGTGACTAGTGCTTTTACTGTGGTGTAATATGGATCAGTGCTGTGACTGATAGTAGGGGGTGTCAGTTCTGTTACTTTTGGAGGTGAGGTGACTTGGCAGTGGCTGTTGGGGATTGACGATCAGTGTTGTAGGTTGAGATGGGATGCAGTACTCGGACTAGCACTGTTACTTTGGTTGAATGGGGATCAGTGCTGTGACTGATGGTAGGGATTGTCTGTTCTGTGACTTTTGAGTTTGAGGTGACTAAGGTGTGACTGTTGATGACTGAAGATCAGTACTCTAAGATGAGTTGAGATGCAGTACTGTGACTAGTCCTGTTACTGTGGGGAAATGGGGATCAGTGTTGTGACCCTGAGGAGTGTATGGTCATTACTGTGACTGCCAGGTTGGGGATAGAACAGCTGTTCTGTAACTGTTGGTAATTGATGATCAGTGCTGTAAGATAGGATGGGGTGCACTGCTATGACAAGTGCTGTTACTATGGGGGAATGGGGATCAGTGCTGTGACTGATGGTATGGGAGTCAGTTGTGTGACTTTTGAGTTTGAGGTGACTGTGGTGTGACTAATGGGGACTGATGATCAGTGTTGTAAAATGGGATGTGGGCAGTACTGGGACTAGTGCTGTTACTTAGGGGGAATAAGGATCTGTACTGTGACTGATGGTGGTGGTGACAGTTCTGTTAATTTTGGGGGTGTGGTGGCTGTGGTGAGACTGTAGGGGATAGTTGATCAGTTCTGTAAGATGGGATGAGGTGCAGTGCTGTGACTAGTGCTGTTACTTTGGGGCAATGTGCATCAGTGCTGTGACCGATGGTAGGGGGTGTCAATTTTGTGACTTTTGTAGGTGTGGTGGCTGTGGTGTGACTGTTGGGGATTGATGATCAGTGCTGCAAGGTAGGATGGGGAGCAGTACTGTGACTACTGCTGTTACTATAGGTGAATGTTGATCAGTGGTGTGACTGAAGGTTGGGGATGTCAGTTCTGTGGCTTTTGGGGGTGAGGTGGCTCTTTTGGGACTTTTGGGGATTGATGGTCAGTGCTGTAAGATGAGATAGGGTGCAGTACTGTTACTAATGCTGTTACTATGGGTTAATGGGGATCAGTGCTGTGACTGATGGCTAGTGGGTGTCAGTTCTGTGAAATCTGGTGTTGAGATGGCCGTGGTGTGACTGTTGGGGATTGACGATCAGTGCTGTAAGATGAGATGGGGTGCAGTACTATTACTAATGCTGTTACTGTGATGGAATGGGGATCAATGATGTGACTGATGGTAGGGAGGTCAGTTCTGTGACTTTTGAGCTTGAGGTGAGTGTGGTATGACTGTTGGGGATTGATGATAAGTACTGTATGATGGGATGGGGTGCAGTAATGTGACTAGTGCTGCTGCTGTTTGGGAATGGGGATTAGTGTTGTGACTCTTAGGGGTGTGTGATCATTTCTGTGACTGCTAGGTTGAGGGATAGAACAGCAGTTCTGTGACTGTTGAGGATTGATGATCAGTGCTGCTAGATAGGATGGGGTGCAGTGCTGTGACAAGTGCTGTTACTATAGGGGAATGGGGATCAGTGCTGTGACTTTTCAGTTTGAGGTGACTGTGGTGTGACTGTTGGGGATTGATGAGCAGTGTGGTAAGTTGGGATGTGGTGCAGTACTGTAACTAGTGCTGTTACTATTGGGGGAATAAGGATCAGTGCAGTGACAGATGGTAGGGGTGTCAATTCTGTGACTTTTGGGTGTGAGATGACTGTGGTGTGAATTTTGGGAATTGATGATCAGTGTTGTAAGATGGGATGTGGTGCAGTACTGTGACTAGTGCTGTTACTAAGGGGGAAAGAGGATCAGTACTGTGACTGTTGGTAGGGGGTGTCAGTTCTGTAACTTTTGGGGGTGAGCTGGCTGTGGTGTGACTGTCAGGGATTGATGATCACTGCTATAAGATGGGATGTGGTGCAGTGCTGTGACTAGTGCTGTTACTGTAGAGGAATGTGGGTCAGTGCTTTAAATGATGGGAGGGGGTGTCAGTATTGTGACCTTTAGGGGTGAGGTGACTATGGTGTGATCATTGGGGATTGAGGATCGGTGCTCTAAAATGGGGTGGTTTGCAGTACTGTGGCTAGTGCTGTTACTTTAGTTGAATGGGGATCAGTGCTGTGACTGATGGTGGGGGGGTGTCTGATCTGTGACTTTATAGTTTGAGGATACTGTGCTGTGACTATTGGAGATTGATGATCAGTACTCTAAGATGAGATTAGGTGCAGTACTGTGATGGTGTGACTGTGGGGGATTGATTATCAGTGTGGTAAGATGAGATGGGGTGCAGTACTGTGACTAGTGCTTTTACTGTGGTGTAATGGGGATCTGTGCTGTGACTGATGGTAGGGGTGTCAGTTAAGTGACTTTTGGGGTGAGGTGGCTGTAATGTGACTGTTGGGGACTGTTGATCAGTGCTGTATGTTAGATGGGGTGCAGTACTGTGATTAGTGCTGTTACTTTGGTGGAATGGGGATCAGTGCTGTGACTGATGATAGAGGTGTCTGTTCTGTGACTTTTGAGTTTGAGGTGACTGTGGTGTGACTGTTGGGGACTGATGATCAGTGTTATAAGATGGGATGTGGACAGTACTGTGACTAGTGCTGTTACTATGGGGGATGGAGGATCTGTGCTGTGACAGAGGATAGGGGGTGTACATTCTGTTACTTTTGACGGTGATGTGGCTGTAGTGTGACTTTTGGGGATTGATGACTAGTGCTGTAGGATGAGATGGGGTGCAGTACTGTGACTAGTGTTGTTACTATGGGTCAATGGGGATCAGTGTTGTGACTGATGGTAGGGGGTGTCAGTTCTGGTACATTTGGGGTTGAGGTGGCTGTGGTGTGACTGGTGGGGATTGATGATCAGTGCTGTAAGATTGGATGCAGTGCAGCACCATGATTAGTGCTGCTAGTATGGGGGAATGGGGATCAGTGCTGTGACTGATGGTAGGGGGTGTCAGTTCTCTGACTTGTTTTGGTGAGTTTGCAGTGGTGTGACTGTTGGGGATTGATGATCAATGCTGTAAGATGGGATGGAGTGCAGTACTTTGACTAGTGCTGTTACTATGGTTGAATAGGGATTAGTGCTGTGACTGATGGTGGGAGATGTCATTTCTGTGACTTTTGGGGGTGAGGTGGCTGCAGTATCACTGCTGGGGATTGAAGATCAGTGGTGTGAGATGGGATGGGGTGCAATACTGGGACTAGTGCTATTACTATGGTGGAATGAGGTTCAGTACTGTGACTGATGGTGGAGGTGTCAGTTCTGTAAGTTTTGGGGGTGAGGTGGCTGTGGTGTGACTGTTGAGGATAGATGATCAGTTCTGTAAGATGGGATGTGGTGCAGTGCTGTTACTAGTGCTGTTACTTTGGGGTAATGTGCATCAGTGCTATGACCGATGGTAGGGGGTGTCAATTTTGTGACTTTTGTAGGTGAGGTGGCTGTGGTGTGACTGTTGGGGATTGATGATCAGTGCTGCAAGGTGGGATGGGGAGCAGTACTGTGACTAGTGTTGTTGCTATAGGTAAATGTTGATCAGTGGTGTGACTGAAGGTTGGGGATGTCAGTTATGTGACTTTTGGGAGTGAAGTGGCTCTTTTGTGACTTTTGAGGATTGATGATCAGTGCAGTAAGATGGGATAGGGTGCAGTACTGTGACTAGTGCTGTTACTATAGGTGAATGTTGATCAGTGGTGTGACTGATGGCTAGGGGTGTCAGTTCTGTGGAATTTGGGGTTGAGATGGCTGTGGTGTGACTGTTGGGGATTGACGATCACTGCTGTAAGATGAGATGGGGTGCAGTACTGTTACTAGTGCTGTTACTGTGATGGAATGGGGATCAGTGCTGTGAGTGATCGTAGGGGTGTCAGTTCTGTGACTTTTGAGCGTGAGGTGACTGTGGTATGACTGTTTGGGATTGATGATCAGTACTGTATGATGGGATGGGGTGCAGTAGTGTGACTAGTGCTGCTACCGTTTGGGAATCGTTATTAGTGCTGTGACTCTTAGGTGTGTGTGGTCATTGCTGTGACTGCTAGGTTGGGGGGATAGATCAGCAGTTCTGTGACTGTTGGGGATTGATGATCAGTGCTGCTAGATAGGATGGGGTGCAGTGCTGTGACAAGTGCTGTTACTATAGGGGAATGAGGATCAGTGCTGTGACTTTTCAGTTTGAGGTGACTGTGGTGTGACTGTTGGGGATTGATGATCTGTTTTTTAAGTTGGGATGTGGTTCAGTACTGTAACTAGTGTTGTTACTATGGGGGAATAGGGATCAGTGCTGTGACAGATGGTCGGGGTGTTAGTTCTGTAACTTTTGGGTGTGAGGTGACTGTGGTGTGACTTTTGGGAATTGATGATTAGTGTTGTAAGATGGGATGTGGTGCAGAACTGTGACTAGTGCTGTTACTAAGGTGGAATGAGGATCAGTACTGTGACTGATGATGGGGTTGGGGGAATGAGGATCAGTGCTGTGACTTTTCAGTTTGAAGTGACTGTGGTATGACTGTTGGGGATTAATGATCTGTGTGGTAAGTTGGGATGTGGTGCAGTACTGTAACTAGTGCTGTTACTATGGGGGAATAGGGATCAGTGCTGTGACAGATGGTAGTTGTGTCAGTTCTGTAACTTTTGGAGGTGAGGTGACTGTGATGTGACTGTCAGGGATTGATGGTCAGTGCTGTAAGATGGGATGTGGTGCAGTGCTGTGACTAGTGCTGTTACTGTGCAGAAATGTTTGTCATTGCTTTAAATGATGGTAGGGGGTGTCAGTTTTGTGACCTTTGGGGTGAAGTGACTGTGGTGTGATCATTGGGGATTGATGATTAGTGCTCTAAAATGGGATGATGTGCAGTACTGTGACTAGTGCTGATACTGTGGTGGAATGGGGATCAGTGCTGTGACTCTGAGGAGTGTATGGTCATTACTGTGACTGCCCGGTTGGGGAACAGAACTGCTGTTCTGTTACTGTTTGTGATTGATGATCAGTGCTGTAAGATGGGATGGGGTGCAGTGCTGTGACATGTGCTGTTACTATGGGGGACAGGGGATCAGTGCTGTGACTGATGGTAGTGGGTGTCAGTTCTGTGACTTTTGAGTTTAAGGTGACCGTGGTGTGACTGTTGGGGACTGATAATCAGTGTCATAAGATGGGATGTGGGAAGTACTGTCACTAGTGCTGTTACTCTGGGGGAATGAGGATCTGTGCTTTGACAGATGGTAGGGGGTGTACGTTCTGTGACTTTTGACAGTGATGTGGCTGTAGTGTGACTTTTGGGGATTGATGATCAGTGCTGTAGGATGAGATGAGGTGCAGTACCATGACTAGTGCTGTTACTATGGGTTAATGGGGATCAGTGTTGTGACTGATGGTAGGGGGTGTCAGTTCTGTGACATTTGGGGTTGAGGTGGCTGTGATGTGACTGTTGGGGATTGATGATCAGTGCTGTAAGATTGGATGCTGTGTAGCACCATGATTAGTGCTGCTAGTATGGGGGAATGGGGATCAGTGCTGTGACTGATGGTAGGGGGTGTCAGTTCTCCGACTTGTTTTGGTGAGTTTGCTGTGGTGTGACTGTTGGGGATTCATGATCAATGCTGTAAGATGGGATGGAGTGCAGTACTTTGACTAGTGCTGTTACTATGGGGGAATAGGGATCAGTGCTGTGACTGATGGTGAGGGATGTCGGTTCTGTGACTTTTGGGTGGAGATATCTGTGCTGAGACTCTGGGGGAATTGATGATCAGTGCTGTAAGATGGGATAGGGTGGAGAACTGTGACTAGTACTGTTACTATGGGGGATGGGGTTCAGTGCAGTGACTCATGGTAAGGACTGTCAGTTCTGTGACTTTCGGGAGTGAGGTGGCTGTGGTGTGACCTTTGGGGATTGATGGTCAGAGCCGTAAGATGACAGGTAGTGCAGTACTGTGACTAGTGTGGTTACTATGGGGGAATGGGTATCAGTGCTGGGAATGATTGTAGGGGATGTCAGTTCTGTAACTTTTGGGGGTTGCAGTGCTGAGACTGTTGTGGATTGATGATCAGTGCTGTAGGATGAGATGAGGTGCAGTACTGTGACTAGTGCTGTTACTTGCTAGCAGTCACAAAGGAAGAAAGAGACTTGGGCATCATCATCACTGATGACCTAAAATCATCCAAGCAGACCTCTAAAGCAGTAGGTAAGGCTAGGGGGGTGTTAGGGTGTATTAGTAGGGGTATCACAAGTCGTAAGAGGGAGGTAATAATCCCTCTGTACAAGACATTGGTTAGGCCCCATCTGGAGTACCGGCAGTATTGGAGGCCACACCTTCACAAGGACATTAACCAAATTGAGGCAGTCCAGAGAAGGGCAACCAAAATGGTGCAGGGACTGCATCAGAAGACATATGAGGACAGATTAACGGAGCTCAATATGTATACCCTTGAGCAAAGGAGGGAGAGAGGTGATATGATCGAGACATTTAAACACCTTAAGGGCATAAACAAGGTGAAAGAGTCTAACGTTTAAATATAAGAAAAATAGCAGGACAAGAGGACACAGCATGAGATTAGAGGGAGGCCGATTAAGGGGGAATGTGAGGAAATTCTTTTTCACAGAAAGGGTGGTAGATGCATGGAATGGCTTACCACAAGAAGTGGTGGCTATGAATACAGTGCAGGGCTTCAAACAGGCATGGGATAGGCATAAGGGAGCAATACAAATGACTATGAATAGATAGGTCACTGACAGAGCAAAGGCCGATGGCACATTTATAAGGTAGAAAAAGAAATGGGCAGACTGGATGGGCCTTGCGGTCCTTATCTGCCGTCAACTTCTATGTTTCTATGTTTCTATGTTTCTATGTAGTGCTGTGACTGATGGTAGGAGGTGTCTTCTCTGTGACTTTTGAGTTTGAGGTGACTGTGGTAGAATGATGATCAGTACTGTAAGATGGGATGGGTGTAGTACTGTGACTAGTGCTGTTACTGTGGGGGAATGGGGATCAGTGCTGTGACTCTGAGGAGTGTATGGTCATTGCTATGACTGCCAGGTTGGGGGACAGAACAGCTGTTCTGTGACTGTTTATGATTGATGATCAGTGCAGTAAGATAGGATGGGGTGCAGTGCTGTGACAAGTGCTATTACTGTGGGGAATGGGGATCAGTGCTTTGACTCTGAGGAGTGTATGGTCATTGCTGTGACTGCCAGGTCTGGGGACAGAACAGGTGTTCTGTCACTGTTTGTGATTGATGGTCAGTGCTGTTAGATAGGATGGGGTTCAGTACAGTGACAAGTGTGTTACTATGGGGGGATAGGGATCAGTGCTGTGACTGATAGTAGGGGTGTCAGTTCTGTGACTTTTGAGCTTGAGGTGACTTTGGTGTGACTGTTGGTTACTGATGATCAGTGTTATAAGATATAATGTGGGCAGTACTGTGACTAGTGCTGTTACTATGGGGGAATGAGGATCTGTGCTGTGACAGATGATTTGGGGTGTAAGTTCTGTGACTTTTGATAGTGTTGTAGCTGTACTGTGACTTTTGGTGATTGATGATCAGTGCTGTAAGATGGGATGGGGTGCGGTACTGTGACTAGTGCTTTTACTGTGGTGTAATGGGGATCAGTGCTGTGACTGATGGTAGGGGTGTCAGTTATGTGACTTTTGGGGGTGAGGTGGCTGTGCTGTGACTGTTGGGAACTGTTGATTACTGCTGTACGATGAGATAGGGTGCAGTACTGTGATTAGTGCTGTTATTTTGGTGGAATGGGGATCAGTGCTGTGACTGATGGTAGGAGGTGTCTGTTCTGTGACTTTTGAGTTTGAGGTGACTGTGGTAGATTGATGGTCAGTGCTGTTAGATAGGATGGGGTGCAGTGCTGTGACAAGTGCTGTTACTATGGGGCAATGGGGATCAGTGATGTGACTGGTGGTAAGGGGTGTCAGTTCTGAGACTTTTGAGTTTGAGTGACTGTTGGGGACTGATAATCAGTGTTATAAGATGGGATGTGGACAGTACTGTGACTAGCGCTGTTACTATGGGGGAATGAGGATCTGTGCTGAGACAGATGGTAGGGGGGTGTACGTTCTGTGACTTTTGACGGTGATGTTGCTGTAGTGTGACTTTTGGGGATTGATGATCAGTGCTGTAGGATGAGATGGGGTGCAGTACTGTGACTAGTGCTGTTACTATGGTTAATGGGGATCAGTGTTGTGACTGATGGTAGGGGGTGTCAGTTCTGTGACATTTGGGATTGAGGTGGCTGTGGTGTGACTGTTGGGGATTGATGATCAGTGCTCTAAAATGGGATGGGGTGCAGTACTGTGACTTGTGCTGTTACTTTGGATGAATGGGGATAAGTGCTGTGACTGATGGTAGGGGGTGTCGGATCTGTGACTTTAGAGTGTGAGGTGACTGTTGGAGACTGATGATCAGTACTATCAGATGAGATTGGGTGCAGTACTGTGATGGTGTGACTGTGGGGGATTGAGGATCAGTGAGGTAAGATGGGATGGGGTGCAGTACTGTGACTAGTGCTTTTACTGTGGTGTAATGGGGATCAGAGCTGTGACTGAAGGTAGGGGGGTCAGTTCTGTGACTTTTGGGTGTGAGATGACTGTGGTATGACTGTTAGGGATTAATGATCAGTACTGTATGATGGGGTGGGGTGCAGTAATGTGACTATTGCTGCTACCGTTTGGGAATGTGGATTAGTGCTGTGACTCTAACAGGTGTGTGGTCATTGCTGTGACTGCTAGGTTTGGGAGATAGAACAGCAGTTTCATGACTGTTGGGGATTGATGATCAGTCCTGTTAGATAGGATGGGGTGCAGTGCTGTGACAAGTGCTGTTACTATAGGAAAATAGGGATCAGTGCTGTGACTTTTCAGTTTGAGGAGACTGATGTGTGACTGTTGGGGATTGATGATCAGTGTGGTAAGTTGGGATGTGGTGCAGTACTGTAACTAGTGCTGTTACTATGGGGGAATAAGGATCAGTGCTGTGACAGATGGTAGGGTGTCAGTTCTGTGATTTTTGAGTGTGAGGTGACTGTGGTGTGACTTTCGGGAATTAATGATCAGTGTTGTAAGATGGGATGTGGTGCAGTACTGTAACTAGTGCTGTTACTAAGGGGGAATGAGGATCAGTACTGTGACTGTTGGTAGGGGGTGTCAGTTCTGTAACTTTTAGGGGTGAGGTGGCTGTGGTGTGACTGTCAGGGATTGATGATCAATGCTGTAAGATGGGATGTGGTGCAGTGCTGTGACTAGTGCTGTTACTGTGGAGGAATGTGGGTCAGTGCTTTAAATGATGGTAGGGGGTGTCAGTTTTGTGACCTTTGGGGGTGAGGTAACGGTGTAATCATTGGGGATTGAAGATCAGTGCTCTAAAATGGGATGGGGCTCAGTGCTGTGACTAGTGCTGTTACTTTGGTTCAATGGGGATCAGTGCTGTAACTGATGATAGGGGGTGTCAGTTCTGTGACTTTTGAGTTTGAGGTGACTGTGGTGTGACTGTTGGGGACTGATGATCAGTGTCATAAGATGGGATGTGGGCAGTACTGTGACTAGTGCTGTTACTATGGGAGAATGAGGATCTGTGCTGTGACAGATGGTAGGGGGTGTACGTTCTGTGACTTTTGACGGTGATGTGGCTGTAGTGACTTTTGGTGATTGATGATCAGTGCTGTAGGATGAGATGAGGTGCAGTACTGTGACTAGTGCTGTTACTATGGGTTAATGGGGATCAGTGCTGTGAACTGATGGTAGGGGGTGTCAGTTCTGTGACATTTGAGGTTGAGGTGGCTGTGGTGTGACTGTTGGGGATTGATTATCAGTGCTGTAAGATTGGATGCAGTGTAGCACCGTGATTAGTGCTGCTAGTATGGGGGAATGGAGATCAGTGCTGTGACTGATGGTAGGGGGTGTCAGTTCTCTGACTTGTTTTGGTGAGTTTGCTGTGGTGTGACTATAGGGATTGATGATTAATGCTGTAAGATGGGATGGAGTGCAGTACTTTGACTAGTGCTGTTACTATGGGGGAATAGGGATCAGTGCTGTGACTGATGGTGGGGGGTGTCGGTTCTGTGACTTTTGGGGGGGACTCTGTGCTGAGACTCTGGGGGAATTGATGATCAGTGCTGTAAGATGGGATAGGGTGGAGAACTGTGACTAGTGCTGTTACTGTGGGGGATGGGGTTCAGTGCAGTGACTCATGGTAGGGACTGTCAGTTCTGTGACTTTTGGGGGTGAGGTGGCTGTGGTGTGACTGTCAGGGATTGATAGTCAGTGCTGTAAGGTGGGATGTGGTGCAGTGCTGTGACTTCTGTTCTTACTGTGGAGGAATGTGGTCAATGCTTTAAATGATGGTAGGGCATGTCAATTTTGTGACCTTTGGGGGTGAGGTGACTGTGGTGTGATCGTTGGGGATTGATGATCAGTGCTCTAAAATGGGATGGGTTGCAGTACTGTGACTAGTGCTGTTACTTTGGTTGAAGGGGGATCAGTGCTGTCACTGATGGTAGGGGATGTCTGATCTGTGACTTTAGAGTTTGAGGTGACTGTGGTGTGACTGTTGGAGATTGATGATCAGTACTGTAAGATGAGATTGGATACGGGGTGTACATTCTGTGACTTTTGACGGTTATGTGACAGTAGTGTGACTTGTGGGGATTGATGATCAGTGCTGTAGGATGAGATGGGATACAGTACTCTGACTAGTGCTGTTACTATGGGTTAATAGGGATCAGTGTTGTGACTGATGGTAGGGTGTGTCAGTTCTGTGACATTTGGGGTTGAGGTGGCTGTGGTGTGACTGTTGGGGATTGATGATCAGTGCTGTAAGATTAGATGCAGTGTAGCACCGTGATTAGTGCTGCTAGTATGGGGGAATGGGGATCAGTGCTGTGACTGATGGTAAGGGGTGTCAGTTCTCTGACTTGTTTTGGTGAGTTTGCAGTGGTGTGACTGTTGGGGATTGATGATCAATGGTGTAAGATGGGATGGGGTGCAGTACTTTGACTAGTGCTGTTACTATGGTGGAATAGGGATCAGTGTAGTGACTGATGGTGGTGGTGTCGGTTCTGTTACTTTTGGGGGGAGGTATCTGTGCTGAGACTCTGGGGGAATCTATGATCAGTGCTATATGATGGGATAGGGTGGAGAACTGTGACTTGTGCTGTTACTATGGGGGATGGGGTTCAGTGCAGTGACTCATGGTAGGGACTGTCACTTCTGTGACTTTTGAGGGTGAGGTGGCTGTGGTGTGACTGTTGGGGATTGATGGTCAGAGCAGTAAGATGGTAGGTGGTGCAGTACTGTGACTAGGGCGGTTACTATGGGGGAATGAGTATCAGTGCTGTGACTGATTGTTTGGGGTGTCAGTTCTGTAACTTTTGGGGGTTGCAGTGCTGTGACTGTTGGGGATTGATGATCAGTGTTGTAGGATGAGATGGGGTGCAGTACTGTGACTAGTGCTGTTACTTTATTTGAATGGAGATCAGTGCTGTGACTGATGGTAGGGGGTGTCTGATATGTGACTTTAGAGTTTGAGGTGACTGTGGTGTGACATTTGGAGACTGATGATCAGTACTGTAAGATGAGATGGGGTGCAGTACTGTGATGGTGTGACTGTGGGGGATTGATGATCAGTGTGGTAAGATGGAATGGGGTGCAGTATTGTGACTAGTGCTTTTACTGTTGTGTAATTGGGATCAGTGCTGTGACTGATGGTAGGGGTGTCAGTTATGTGACTTTTGTGGGTGAGATGGCTGTGCTGTGACTGTTGGGAACTGTTGATCAGTGCTCTACGATGAGATAGGGTGCAGTACTGTGACTAGTGCTGTTACTTTGGTGGAATGGGAATCAGTGCCATGACTGATGGTAGTAGGTGTCTGTTCTGTGACTTTTGAGTTTGAGGTGACTGTGGTAGATTGATGATCAGTACTTTAAGATGGGATGGGTGTAGTACTGTGACTAGTGCTGTTACTGTGGGGGAATGGGGATCAGTGCTGTGACTCTAAGGAGTTTATGGTCATTGCTGTGACTGCCAGGTCTGGGGACAGAACAGCTGTTCTGTGACTGTTTGTGGTTGATGATCAGTGCTGTAAGATAGGATGGGGTTTAGTACTGTGACAAGTGTGTTACTATGGGGGATTGGGGATCAGTGCTGTGACTGATTGTAGGGGGTGTCAGTACTGTGACTTTTGAGTTTGAGGTGACTGTGGTGTGACTGTTGGGGACTGATGATCAGTGTTATAAGATGGGATGTGGGCAGTACTGTGACTAGTGCTGTTACTATGGGGGAATGAGGATCTGTGCTGTGGCAGATGATAGGGGGTGTAAGTTCTGTGACTTTTGACGTTGATGTGGCTGTACTGTGACTTTTGGGGATTGATGATCAGTGCTGTTAGATGAGATGGGGTGCAGTACTGTGACTATATATTAATGGGGATCAGTGCTGTGATTGATGGTAGGGGGTGTCAGTTCTGTGACATTTGGGGTTGAGGTGGCTGTTGTGTGACTATTGGGGATTGACGATCAGTACTGTATGATGGGATGGGATGCAGTAATGTGACTAGTGCTGCTACTGTTCAGGAATGGGGATCAGTGCTGTGACTCTGAGGGGTGTGTGGTCATTGCTTTGACTGCTAAGTTGGGGGATAGAACAGCATTTCTGTGACTGTTGCAGATTGATGATCAGTGCTGTTAGATAGGATGGGGTGCAGTGCTGTGACAAGTGCTGTTACTATATGGGAATGGGGATCAGTGCTGTGACTTTCCAGTTTGATGTGACTGTGGTGTGACTGTTGGGGATTGATGATCAATGTGGTAAGTTGGGATGTGGTGCTGTACTGTAACAAGTGCTGTTACTATGGGGGAATAAGGATCGGTACTGTGACTGATGGTAGGGGTGTAAGTTCAGTGACTTTTGTGGGTGAGGTGACAGTGGTGTGACTTTTGGGAATTAATGATCAGTGTTGTAAGATGGGATGTGGTGCAGTACTGTGACTTGTGCTGTTACTAAGGGGGAATGAGGATCAGTACTGTGACTGTTGGTAGGGGGTGTCAGTTCTGTAACCTTTGGAGGTGAGGTGGCTGTGGTGTGACTGTTGGGGATTGATGATCAATGCTGTAAGATGGGATGGAGTGCAGTATTGTGACCAGTGCTGTTACTATGGGGGAATAGGGATCAGTGTTGTGACTGATGGTTGGGGGAGTCAGTTCTGTGACTTTTGGGGTGAGGTGTCTGTGCTGTGACTGTTGAGGATTGATGATCAGTGCTGTAAGATGGGATAGGGTGGAGAACTGTGACTAGTGCTGTAACTATGGGGGATGGGGATCAGTGTTGTGAGTCATGGTAGGAGGTGTCAGTTCTGTGACTTTGGGGGTGAGGTGGCTGTGGTGTGACTGTTGGGGATTGATGATCAGTACTGTATGATACGATGGGGTGCAGTACTGTGAGTAGTGCTGTTACTATGGGGAATGGGTATCAGTGCTGGGACTATTGGTAGGGGTGTCACTTCTGTGACTTTTGGGGTGAGGTTGCTGTGGTGTGACTGTGGGGGATTGATGATCAGTGTGGTGAGATGGGATGGGGTGCTGTACTGTGACTAGTGCTTTAACTGTGGTGTAATGGGGTCAGTGCTGTGACTGATGGTAGGGGTTGTCAGTTCTATGACTTTTGGGGGTGTGGTGGCTGTGCTGTGACTGTTGGGGATTGTTGATCAGTGCTGTATGATGAGATGGGATGCAGTACTGTGACTAGTGCTGTTACTGTGGGGGAATGCGGATCAGTGCTGTGACTCTGAGGAGTGTATGGTCATTGCTGTGACTGCCAGGTTGGGGGATAGAACAGCTGTTCTGTGACTGTTTGTGATTGATAATCAGTGTTGTAAGATAGGATGGGGTACAGTGCTGTGACAAGTGCTGTTACTATGGGGGAATGGAGATCAGTGCTATGACTGATGGTAGGGGGTGTCAGTTCTGTGATGTTTGAGTTTGAGGTGACTGTGGTGTGACTGTTGGGGACTGATGATCAGTGTTGTAAGATGGGATGTGTGCAGTACTGTGACTAGTGCAGTTACTATGGGGGAATGAGGATATGTGCTGTGACAGATGGTAGAGGGTGTAAGTTCTGTGACTTTTGTCAGTGATGTAGCTGTAGTGTTACTGCTGGGGATTGTTGATCAGTGCTGTAAGATTTGTGGTGTGCAGTACTGTGAGTAGTGATGTTACTATGGGTTAATGGGGATCAGTGCTGTGACTGATGGTAGGGGTGTCATTTCTGTGACTTTTGGGTGTGGTATCTGTGGTGTGACTTTTGGGGATTGATGGTCGGTGCTGTAAGATGGTATATGGTGCAGAACTGTGACTAGTGCTGTTACTGTGGGGTAATATGTATCAGTGCTATGACCGGTATAATTGGGGTGTCAGTTTTGTGATTTCCGGGGTGAGGTGGCTCTTTTGTGACTGTTGGGATTGATGATCAGTGCTGTAAGATGGGATCAGGTGCAGTACTGTGACTAGTGCTGTTACTATGGGGGAATGGGGATCAGTGCTGTGACTGATGATAGGGGTTGTTAGGAGGTCTAAACCTCACTTTCAGATTCTTGTCGATATTGGGAATGCAAGTAATCACAGATATGTTGCATTAGAGTAATAAACAAGTTTATTACTACCAAAGGGATAAATCACAGTTGCCCTAAGCAGTTCTTACCAATACGAACCAGGAGCCAGTGATAAGCGTTACCTACACCTTTCAGTTTCTCTGTGTCTCTTGAGGTCTCTCAGGTCTCTGAGATATAAGGCTTGTGCATTACATTATATACCTATGATAATTACTATGGTTCCCAAAAGATAGAAACATTTCTAGTTACAGAGATGAGCCCTATTGGCTAAATTAGAGGTGGCTCCACGGTCCAAGATAACATTATACAATTCTGTAAAGTCATCAGTTTGAGAACAAAAGAGTTCTTATACAGAGTCTTACATAACTCAGTGTAGTGGTACAAATCACCAAAAGGTGGCAATGCCGTCTTACATATTATAATTACTCCAAAGACACAGATGTCCTGGCACCTAACAAGTAAGAATTAGACAGAAAATACATAGCAGATTGTATGTATTAGCAAGCAAAGTGTATTACAACAATATGCATTCATATCCTGACATCTACTCTTGTACGGTAGATGCCTTTAGCCCTATATGTTAGTATAACATATACTTAAGTGCTAGCTGTCTATGGTGTACCTCTGAGGGTAGTGGTTAGGGTGCATGGACCTCGTGTAACATTCCCCTCCTTGTTGCCTCCAAGGGCAACACAGTTGGACGTCTCAGGAAAGGACAGGAGCAGTGGTCATTTACAAACCCAACGAGCGAGCTTTGTAAAGGAATTCAAGCTTGTCATGGTGATGGCATAGTGTGCGCTGTAGGCAACAGAGCATGTTAATCAAAATGAAAATTAAAAATGCTTGTATAATAACAAAACCTTTAAAAGTAATCTCTAACCCAGTGTTAGTTAATGCGTTATTCATATCACCATCATTAATCAAGGCAAGAACAGGTTCATTGGCTTTGGTCATATTATTGCTGATGTGGATGAGGAAAGTGTCTTTCCTGTCTAAAAGTGATTTTAAGGTAAGTGTAAGTGGGTCTATGTGTAGATTAAAGTTTGGCAAATATTCTGACAGTTTGAGCAGATAATCGGGGTTACCATCAATAATGTCTGCATCTAGAAGGGGGACGGGGTTATAACAGTATGTCCAATGACAGTCTTCAGGTGGGGACAAAACAGAAATTGGGGTAATCAATAGTACATGTAACAGATCCATAGGTGTAAGACTTGTAGTTTGTGACAACACAATACTCGCCATTGGAGTTATACTGTGAGTGCACAGTAGGCAGTCTCCTCTTTTGCAACTGGACAGGGCAGGTGTAGGTCATCTTTGAAATCCGTGTTGACAGGCGATGAACCTCCTCATGATAGGATCGGTAGAGCTTATCTAGAGCCAGAGTCGAGTCAAAGGAGTCGGTGCCATTTGCCGTGTTGTCATCATCCATGGTGAAAGTCCAATCAATGCTGTCTGGAGAGTAACCACAAACAGGTTGAATAACATCAAATACATCACATCGGCACAAGTATATATATTGCTTTTTCGCACAGCAGTCTGTGTGCGGAGCCACCCAGGCATCCAGGAAAGGATGGTAAACCAGTAGAGGTGGTAGATCCAGGTGTTCTCTGTAGATGTCTTTATCCAAATGCCCAATCGAAAGAACCAGTGCAAGCTTGTCGAACAAAGCTGTAGTGGGATCAAAGTGTGGTAAGGAGACAGTAAAGGAAACAAACATGGTATTTGTTATGGAACACTTTTTAGCAGTGAAACAAGGACCAGTATTAGGGTGTCTGGTCACAAACCCCAAATTTCTAGCCGTAGAAAGAGGTATAGTTAAAGTCTGTTGCATACACATGGAAATACAGCTAGTGGTTTTACATCGTGGACAATACCATTTGGAGATGCGTCTGTCATGTATGATGTCAGGTATTCATCCAAATTCTAGATCACGGAAGAGGTTGTTGATGGTAGTGATAATGTAGGAGCCATAAGCAGAGCAAAGTATCTCTCTAGCAATGTATTGTTTATCTGCTTCTTTATTGTTCTATTGTATGAGTGCGTTGATCTTATCTTTAGAATCAGTGAATGCCTTAGCAATGTCGTGCATGTGGTATACAGTGTATCTTTCTTCCTGGCTAAGGCCATCCACATCATGCAATAATGGGGGTAGTACGTTGTTGACCAAACCAGTGGAAAATTTGGCAGAATGACTTTTGATAGCAGCAATGTCTGCTTTGTTCCAGATAGACATAGCCATACCAAAAAGGCCTGTGACAGTACCTGTTGCACCTGTGACATCAGAACTGTCAACTTCACGTGTTTTACATTTATGGGTTAGATTATCACGAGAGGGCTTCCTCCTGAAGTTGCCTCTATGTTCAGTAGAATGGACCCCGGCAATAGGGTCTTGCGTAAGAATCTGAAATGCAGCTAAACTATCAAGCAATAATGTACTATAAAATGCTGATGTGTTAGTATTGTGACCCATACCAAATTCTTTCATATTCCAGTAAGTTAGAGTAAACAAAACAGGTATATGCATAAACTGTAAGTTATTAATCAAAGAACCTGGGAGGGCAGTGGCTTTTAGACCACTACGGGACCAGGGGTATGCTTTGGACATTCCAAAAGTTTTTTATCAGTGGGTGGTAACACAGAGAGGTTCATGGCTGCAGAAGCCATGTGGTGTATAGCACAACATTTTTGAGCAGAATCTCTGGACAAAGAATTACAGTATGAAGGATCAATTAAGGCAGTTATTTGTACAAACCAGAATGTCTTAATGCAGTTTGTAACAAGGACAGCGAACCATTTGGGGATAATTTAGCACTGGGCCAACCTTGGAAAGTTCCTTTGGAGAGTTTGGCCACAGGGAGAATTTGTCCTTGTGATGTGGTTTGCCACTCAATTTGAAGGGTAGATTTATCAGGAGCAGCAACCGAGGCAGTGAGGTAAGCATCGGAACCTTCCTGGACAGTGATCATTCTATCTGGTATATTGATGGATACTCCCTCTGGAGGAGGCGCTGGAGGATCGAGGTGTAGTAGGAGGTCTGGTACCGTGTGTTGGATGCAGGGGATAACTCCTGAGAGGAGGAGATAAAGGAACAAGATAGCATCTTGTCAGTGTATCTGAAAAGGAAGATCAAAGATTAGTGTGTTAGTACTATTCCGCCCAATGGGGTGAGGAAAAGTAATTTAAGCTTCTTTATACAGTTTCAGCTGGTTTGCATGTAACCATTTGTCAGTCAACTTGTTGTTATGGAGGAGTCTAACTTGATAGACTGCTGGACTGAGCTTGTTGACAATGGGGTATGGGCCTTCCCACTTATTGGAGAAGGAGTGGGTGGGATGTGCAAATCAAAGTACCATTACCTGATCTCCAACTTGCTAATCCACTTCTTGTGCGTGTTTGTCAAACTGTATCATGGATTGTTGCTGGGCCTTGCCCATGCAGTTGGCAGCATACAAGTGTATGTGTATGAGGTCTTGTCTTAGTTTTTCCACGTATTGGTCCACAGACACATGGTCTGCAGTGGAAGTGTGCAGGTCAAATAACAGATGTTCAGGTAATCTCATTTGTCTGTCAGTCATCACCTCAAAGGGTGTAAGCTGGGTGGTGGCTGAAGGTGTACCCCTAATTGCCATAAGGAGTAACGGTAATAGGGAATCCCAAGTTTTGGGATTGTCCTCAATGAATTTGGAAAGCATTTGCTTAATCCATCTGTTGACTGTCTCTATTTGACCTGAGGATTGAGGGTGGTAAGGTAAGTGGAACTTCTGCTGAACTCCAAGGAGTTCAAGGGATTCTTTCATCAACTCACCTGTAAAACTGGTTCCTTTGTCAGAGTCTACCTTGAGGGGTGGACCCCACCTGAAGAAAATCTGTTCCACCAGGATTTTGGCAGTAGTTTTGGCCGTACATGTCTTAGTGGGGAAAGCTTCTACCCACTTAGGGAAGAGATCAGTTACCACAAGAGCATATTTGTTATTTCTGCTGGTGTTGGTCAAAGGGCCAATGAAATAAATCTGTATGGCATGCCAAGGGCCAGAATGTCATTGTGGTAAGAGTTTGGCATTTCATTTGGTAGGGATGGGGTTGTTTTGTGCACAAACGAGACAGTTGTCTATGTATTGTTTAACACCTTTGGTGATGCCAGGCCATCAGGCAGTGGTCTTGAGTCGCTGGAGGGTATTTTCTGCTCCCTGGTGTCCACCTGTGGTGGTGTCATGCACTTGGTGCAAAAATTCAGATCTTAAATGTCTGGGGACCACCCACAACTTGGTGGTGGAGTCATCTGGTGACAAGCATAACTTACCTTCATGCCTCCAATAGGGGTGATGTGTGGGAAGTTTCTCTTCAGTACCTTTGTCAAGGAATCTGCACACCTTTTTAAGTTCAGTGTCAAAATGCTGGGCCATGGAGAGGTCCAAGGGGAAAAAAGGTTCAGGTTTCATCCTGAGTGCTGCAATGTGTACAGCTGCATTAGCCTCTAGATGGTCCATCATCCAGATGTCCCCCCCTCAGGCCCCTTCCTTAGCAAGTGTGTCTGCCGTGTCATTGAAGGCATGATAAGGATCATGGAGAGAGTGGGCTTTGACTTTGTGTACATAGAGTTTGTGTGCAAATTTTTGTGCCAGCGAATGTATGTATATTACCAATTCCTTGTATTTCAATGAGCTGCCATCAGAGGAGAGGAAGGAGTTCTTCTGCCAGAAGGGAAGAAATTCTGTAAGAGAATAACAAACCCAGTTAGAGTCTGTAAAGATGATGGTATCCTCGGTTCCATGCTAGATGAACTCGAGGGCACAGGCCACTGCTGCCATCTTGGCATATTGTGATGATGCTACGCTACAGCGCTTAGATATTTTGACAGTGTTCCCATAAGGGTAGATCATTAAAATGCCCATCCCTGCAATTTGTTCTCCCTGATAGTAGGATGCTGAACCATCAGTAAAGACACGGCACAAAGAAGTGTTGTCAAGTATTTGCGACATGGCAGGGAGGAAAGGACCTGGATCTGGAAGATCAAGTGACTGTAGTGTACAGTCATGGGGTTCTCCCTGGAAAAGGAGGACATGAGCTAGCATAGATGGAACTTTAGTCGGTTGTATCTGTATGTCTCTGTCCTGAAGAAGAAGTGACCAGTGTGTCAGTCTGGTGTTAGAGACTGAACCATCCTTCACTCTATCTGAGAGCAGAAAAGGTGATTGGGGTGTAGTTGGTGTTGACGATCAGTGGTGAGTACCCAATGATATTCAGGAAGTGCTTGACAGCCCAGTAGGTGGTCAGAAGGTTCCTTTCACAAAGGCCGCACTTCTGTTCCACTGGGGTCAAGAGCTGTGAGGCATATGCAATGGGTCTCAAGGTGCCATGCACCTTCTGAGCCAGCAATGCTGACATGGCAATGTCAGAGATGGTACATTCCAGATGGAATGGTAGTGCTGGATTGGGGTTGACCACAGCTGGGGCGGAAGCCAAGGACTGCTTCAGTGACGTAACAGCCTGGGTGTGTATAGGGCCCCAAGTCCAGGGTACATCCTTTTTGAGTAACTCATACAGAGGAGTAACTTTCTGAGCAAAATCACAAAATAAAATCTCACGAATAATTCACCATACCTAGAAACCTTCAAAGAGTTGCCACACTAGTGGGTAATGGCAAGTCTTGCAATCCCTGTACCTTCTTCCAGGTAGGGTTTTGACCTTGGCAAGTTATTTTTAGACCCAGAAAGAGTACCTCTTTCTGACATAATTGTGCTTTTGCTGGGTTACATTTCAAGCCAGCTCTCTGAATGAGAGCCAGTAGTTCATCCAAGAGATCCAAATGTTGTTCCTGTGTGGCTGTTGCCAGCAGCAGGTCATCCACATATTGCAAGAGACATTGGGGAGTAAACAAACTCTCGAGGGTGTCCATCATGTGGAGATGGAACAGGGATGGACTGTTATGGAATCCTTGTTGTAAGCAAGTCCATGTGTACTGTCTTCCTTCAAAGGTGAAGGCAAACTTATATTGACTCTTAAGGGCCAATGGTAATGACCAAAAACCATTGGAGATGTCCTGGGCACCGAACCATTTCAAATCAGGGGTCAGAAGTCGTAGCACATCTAGTGCTGATGCCACAGTCAGAGAACAACTGGGGGTGACCTGATTCAGTTTCCTGTAGTCAATAGTAAGTGTCCAGATGCCTGTGGGTTTCTTCACAGGCCATACTGGGGAATTGGCAGTAGAAACACAAGTTCTGATTACTCCTTTCTTGAGGAGTGACTTGATAATATCTCTGAGGGAAGGCAAGGCCTCAGTTGGGAAAGGATATTGCCTTTGCCTCTCATGTGCTGGGCCTGGCACTTCGATGACAGTGTGCATTCTACCACAGTCATGCTTGTTGATTGCAAACACATGCATACGTCATTGCAAAATAGGGAGGGACTTTGGGAAAAGTTCATGATTCTTGAACAAATCTATGATGTCATACTCTTTGTCATTGGCAGATATTGTTGCCACCACATGTTAATCAGGAAACAAAATGGTATGATATTGACCCTGAATATATATCAGTAGCATGTTAGCTAGGTCCACTACACAGCCGTGTGGTGCAAGGAAGTCAATCCCTATGATACTAGGATGATCATGTAGTACCATCAGTTGGAAAGTGTGTGAGGCCTTTAGATGGCCTAGCTCTACCGGTAGGGGTAGAGAATGGTACACAGGTAGCCTAGTACCATCAACTCCTGACATGTTGGTCCTCCATCCAGTGGACCAAGCGGATGTGTCTGGGTGTTCATCATGTAACACAGATATAGCTGCACCTGTATCTAACAAAACTACTATTAGGCGGCCCCCAACCTCGGCCGAGGTGCAGGACCTTCCATTTGTATCCAAGACTAGCTTGTTTACAATCCAGACTGGGGCCTGTAATTGTCAATCTGCACTGCCGGAAGCATGTAGAGGTTGGGCCTGGCTCATGTGAATCACTTCACCATGTTGCACTGATGCTATATATGGAGGATCTTCTGGCTTCAGGCCTGAATGGGCCTGATGGCCTGTACAACCGGTGTCCCCATGGCCGGTTGGGCCTGGGTTGGCGATTGTACTTGTTTCAAGGGCCTGTGCAGGAACAGCATCCACCACAGAATGTACTTGTCCCAGGAGCTCTCGGAATTTCCAATTCTCTTCAGCTATCTCCCTATATGAAGGGCCTATTTTCTGCTGTTGTGGTTTACCTCTACCCTTATGCTTCCTGTTCTTATGCTAATTCTGGTTCTCACCCCATTGTTGTTGCTGTTGTGGTTGTTGCTGATAGGCCTGTTAGAGGTGTTGATTATCAGTTGGAGGGGCTTGCTGGTGTTGGGTCTGTTGGCGTTGGGCCTGCACTTCCACTGTGTAGTGCGTCGTGGCCTCCGGAGCAGAGTCCACGGCAGCTACCTTTTTGGAACTGGAGCCCAGATCACGGATATAGAGTTGATACACTCTTTCGGTTTTGCGAAGGATGTCGGCAAACCTATCCATATTGGGGTAGGTGGTTGGCTCTACCTTTTCTCTTACTGCTGGAATCATATTCCTAAGGAACAGGGTCTTATATTCTATAAGATCTACATCCGCAGCTTCTTGTGCCAAGTGCTTTCCTGCTCGGTAGGCCATTCAGAGTCTCTGGTGGTAAGTCGCTGGACTTTCCTTTGCATTCTGCTTCACAGGATATGCGAGCATCATTCCTACTACATCTGGGCTGTGAGCAGAAATGAGCTCAGCTGCAACCTCGTCAAAGGTAGCGTTCCCATCCGGACGAACAGCATCGGGGAGTTTGGCCCACAAACCAGGATCGATGGTCTGGCGTAGTATTTGGACCTGATATTCTGCAGCGAGGCTAAGCATCTTGCATTTAGAATGCACCTTTTCCAAGTGGCAGCTGAGGTTGTCGGATGGATTCATCCGACTGATGCTGTCAGCAATTTGCTGAACAGAGTAGGCCATTTGTAGAGGATTACTGAGTTGATCAGGCAAAAGTAGATTGTCTCGAGCACCATCCAGGGCAGCCCAAGCTGAAGCTTCATCCGCAGTGCAGACAATACCTTCCTGAGTGCCAACCTCTTGCAGAAGCTGCCTAATCCGGGTTTTTAATGGCACATTTATTTCTCTCAGGAATAGGTACATTGCCTATCGCAGTTTCAGTCATGTTTTCCATCTCCTGCCTGTCTTCCACATTAATAATGGCTACCGGAGGTGCCGTCAGGACCAGGCTAGGGTCTGCTCTCCCCCAATCATGGGGGCCGCTATATTGGCATCTCCCATGATGAGCGTCACGACGTCGACGAAGTATGACATGGGGAGTTGGGGTCGGGGACCCGCCATGTTGTGGATGGCTGGGTGGGGTCTCTGGGCCATAGTAAGGGTGTGACTGGGCATCATACTGTGAAACGTCATCATCAGATAAGTCCCCTTCTGATGAAGAATGAAAGGCAGGGGCTACGCCTCCCCATTGCCTTAACATGTCCAGTCAGAACCTCTTGCTGATGGTGCAGTTTCACCATCTTAGTTCTACATTCATCGTGACTCACACTTGCAACATCCATATCAACCTCATCTTACTTTTGCTTTTGCAACCCTTTGTATCCGGCACTCAATTCACGATTGTCCTTAATAGACACTTCTAAATCATTACGTACCTGGTTTATCTCATTCTGCAGTTCACCCATTTCGTCACTCAACTGAGCATTCACAGCACTCAGCAAATCATTCATTTGCACTGCCTGACTCTTATCCTGTCTCAAACTTTCACACTGCTGCTTCAACATACACAGTTCCTGTTCTCCAGCTTGAGCTGAATGATGCAATAGTGAATCCTTTTAATTTTGCAAAGTTTGGAGTTCAGACTCCAAGTTCTGCTGCAGTCTAATACATTCTGTTTCCTGCAAACCCATGTGTTGCTTAAGAGATGAAATCTGCAGGTCAAGGATTCAAAACCTTACTTTGGAGGCTTCCAAAGCAGCGTAGAGAGCCGCGACCAACAACCCTTTAGTGTAACGCTCATTGGCTGATTGTGTCGTCTCTGTATATTGGGTTGAAATCCCCAGTATAGAGTTTTCGGATTGACTTGTGTCCCATGTGAAGTCAGCCCATCCTCCATGGGAGTCAAGGAAGTTTGAGACATTGAGTCTCAGTTCTGCGCAGATATTTGATATGGTGGCCATTGTGTGGGAGGGAACGAAACTTCAAACTGTGAAACGTGCACCGTGCTGCGTATCGATCCACAGCACAAGCAATTTATACACAGCCGGGCTACTGAATAAGTTGTAGGCTTGCAATTCAAAACTGCTATGGAGTGGGTCGAGACGGCATTGACCACACTCAAAAAGACAGCCAGACTTTGCAAGTTACTACAACCTGATTTTAAAACGGGAGAGGTGATAGGGGAGTGTACACCTACTGTCCCCGAGGGAAAGGGAAAAGTTTAAGCAACAAGTGAAAACTTACAAACACCAAATATCACCTGCACATGGTCACCAATTTGTTAGGAGGTCTAAACCTCACTTTCAGATTCTTGACGATATTGGGAATGCAAGTAATCACAGACATGTTGCATTAGAGTAATAAACAAGTTTATTACCACCAAAGGGATAAATCACAGTTGCCCTAAGCAGTTCTTACCAATACGAACCGGGAGCCAGTGATAAGCGTTCCATACACCTCGAGGTTTCTCTGTGTCTCTTGGGGTCCCTCAGATCTCTGAGGTATAAGGCTTGTGCATTACATTATATACCTATGATAATTACTATGGTTCCCAAAACATAGAAACATTTCTAGTTACAGAGATGAGCCCTATTGGCTAAATTAGAGGTGGCTCCATGGTCCAAGATAACATTATACAATTCTGTAAAGTCATCAGTTTGAGAACAAAAGAGTTCTTATACAGAGTCTTACATAACTCAGTGTAGTGGTACAAATCACCAAAAGGTGGCAATGCCACATATTATAATTACTCTAAGGACACAGATGTCCAGGCATCTTACAAGTAAGAATTACACAGAAAACACATAGTAGAATATATGTATTAGCAAGCAAAGTGTATTACAACAATACGTATTCATATCCTGACATCTTCTCTTGTACAGTAGATGCCCTTAGCCCTATATGTCAGTATAACATATACTTAAGTGCTAGCTGTCTATGGTGTACCTCTGAGGGTACCAATTAGGGTGCAGGGACCTCCTGTAACAGAGGTGTCAGTTCTGTAACTTTTGGGAGTGAGGTGGCTGTGGTGTGACAGTTGGGGATTGATGATCGGTGCTGTAAGATGGGATGGGGTGCAGTAATGTGAAAAGTGCTGTTACTGTGGGGGAATGAGGATCAGCGCTGTGACTCTGAGGGTTGTATGGTCATTGCTATGGCTGCCAAGTTGGGGAATAGATGAGCAGTTCTGTGACTGTTGGGGATTGATGATCAGTGCTGTCAGATAGGATAGGCTGCAGTGCTGTGTCAAGTGCTGTTACTATGGGGGAATGGGGATCAGTGCTGTGACTGATGGTAGGGGGTGTCAGTTCTGTGACTTTTGGGGAGATGTGACTGTGGTGAGACTGTTGGAGATCGATCGTCATCTCCCACCATCTCCCTTCCACAACCCCAACCCTCTCACTGTGGACCCACCACCCCAGACACACTCTGTACCCTATACGCACCTCCAGGAGTTGTCTGCTAATATCTTCTGTAGACTGGGACATGTCTGCACTTTTCAAAGTCGAACCACAAACTGAGGAATAAAGGTAAGTGCTGTATAATGGCTGTCAATGGCATTTATAACTTATGTTGATATCTTGGCCATTTTAAGGAATTTGTGCACCTAATTTTCAACATGGGTATTTTAGGACCCCTCCTCATGAACACTGTCACTGTCATTTTATTAATCAAACCTGTAAGGTAATTTCATGGACACTGCTTGAACTCACCTTTCAGTAACAAATAATGAAATGACAGCGTCAGTGTTCTTGAGGTGGGTACCAAAAAGCCAATGTTGAAAATTTGGTGCAGCAATATCAATAAACACCTGAATTTCATGCTGTCCTTGAAATTTTCCTACGCATGTGTGTAACGTTGCTAATTTTTAATATTTTGACTCCAGATTTTCAACATGGCCATTTTTTCATAGCACTTCTTGAACAGTATAGCTGCCATTTCTCACATACTGCCCAAAACGTGTTTTCGCACCAGTGGCACAAAATGGCACGGTCATTGTGCGAAATCACCTTTTGAGACTAATTAATGAAATGACAGTATCAGTGTTCAAGAGGCAGGGTCACAGAAAGCCCATGTTGAAAACCTGGTGAAAAATTCCTAAAAATGCCCAATTTACATGCATTCCTTGAACTTTTTCTATGCAAGTACGTAACTTTGGTAATTTTAAGTATTTTGACTCCAAATTGTCAACATAGCAATTTTTTCACACAACCTCATGAACAGTATAACTGTCATTTTCCAAATCCTGTCCAAAATGTGTTTTTGCACTTGCAGTGCAGAATGGCATTGCAATTGTGCAGAATTATGTTTTGGCAGTGATTTGAACATTTTCTCTACCAGGTGCATGTGCTGGGGTAATAAGATGGCTGTGCTGATAATTTTGTCACGCATCTGTGGTGGGATGGGTGCCACACACTGCATTCCCACAGTAAAATAAGGAAAATCCCTGGTTCAGTGCTGATAAAATAGCGACTGTCATTTGAGAGAGTATTAAATAGTGACATTCAAAATAGCAAAGACATTTTGTAGCTAATACCTGTATAGCAACGATGTAATAATCGTGAGACTAGTAATCTTCTCCTCCAGAATCCCAGAATGCAGTAGAGTTGCCAGCTGATGGCTGATTGAATTCTGATAAGTACAGGGTTGGTCAGGTGCAGCTTGCGACAGCACAGAGATGGAGATCAAACTGATTCTCAGCCTGAAAGGCAAGCCCCTTGCTCTATACAAGGGCTTCGTATATCATAAGGACAAAGAAAATGCAGGAAAAGTTTATTAGTGTTGTGCTGACTCTCACAAGTTCAGTTGCCTGGCTAGATTGCACACCTTGGAAAATGAGGTAATCATGCAGATAAGGGAACACAATCATGTAGCTGGTGCAGGGGATATTGGTGTGAGGAAGGTAATGACCAGTGTTAGGGAGAGAGCACGTGGTACTGTTGAGAGCACATCTCAAGTTGTGGTTCAGTGTACCACTAGTGCACCAGACACTGTAGCAGGGCATTTACCTGGGTTGCCATTGATAAAAAGAACAGTTCAAAGACTCAGACAGTTGGAGCAAGGATATCCTGCAACTCCTAGCTCTGTAATCAATCTTGAAATACCATTTGAGTTCACTCTAACAATATCTGGCGAACCTTTCCTGTTGTACAACAGTGATAAGGAGCAAGACAGACTCCTTATCTTTGCAACCAATCAAAATATGTGTTTCCTGACCGAGTGTACTGACTGGATGTTGGATGGGACCTTCAAATCTTGCCCATCTATTTTTGACCAGTTGTATACAATTCATGGTTTGAAATCAGGGTCAGTTGTTACTGCATTATATGTTTTGATGTGCTGTAGAAAATCTACCACCTATTTGAGGGTTTTCAGTCAAATAAAATCTCTCTCCCCTGGGCTAAAACCTTCTACTGCTATAATGGATTTTGAAAAAGCAGCATGGAAGGCTTTTGCTGTATATTTCTCAGAGACTGAAGTAAGAGGATTGTTTTTCATTTTGTTCAATCAGTATGGAGAAATATACAAAAAAAAACAGTGTACAAAAGGTATTGTGAAGACCCAGACTTTGCATTACATTTGAAGATGTCATTGGCCCTTGCTTTTGTACCTGCAAACAATGTTCCCATGGTTTTTGATGAACTGACTGGGAATTCTTTCAAATTAATAAATAGCTGTTGTTACCAGTCATTGATTACTTTGAGGCAACTTGGATAGGCAGACCAAAGGGGAGATCTGGTAGACACAGAGCTACTTTCCAACTGAATCAGTGAAACTGTAATGATGCCACAGCCAGAAGTTTAGCACGCACGAACAATGCCATTGAAGGGTGGCATCGTGGCTTTAATAGCCATTTGGGGGCTTGTCATCCTAGTGTATGGAGACTGATACAGTGCCTACAAGAAGAGCAGAGAATGACTGAATTGAAGTTGGAGCAGCTGGCATCTGGTTCGCTTTCCTGTGGCAGTAAGCACAAATACAAGGATGCAAATGAGAGGATGGGAAGCATAGTGACACAGTATGATTCGAGAAGCCACTAAGAGTTCTTGTGAGGACTTGCATGTAATTTCCAGTTCCAAGTGTGAGGTACAGCCAGAGCTCTGTGAATTGTTCATAGTGAAGATGCCTGACTTCCCTTTTTTTGCCTACATTACACCTGACATGATTCGGCTAATTGCTTTTCTTTTAATTATTGAAATAAATATTTTACTTTTAATTTGGCTCATTCGGTTATAATTGTTTTTCTTTTTCGATGTTATAGTCGCTATTTTGATATGCCATATCACCCGGCACTTCAATTCAGTCATTGGCGGTGGTCACATCCAACATTCAGTTGGTACACTGGGTCAGGAAACATACATTTTGATTGGTTGCAAAGATAAGGATTTGCTGAATTGCATTGCACTATTATTTACAATCTGATCCTGATATAGTCACTATTTTGTCTGTGTCACCATTTAAAAAGACTCACTAACAACACAGTTGCTATTCCTTAATCACTATTTTTAACTCGTGATTTTGTAGTTGCAATTTTCACGGTATACCGTGTCAAGGACTTTAAAGGAATTGGGAAGAGCTTCTGCATGATAAAACTGAACAATTTTGAAATAACAGTAAGTGTCCAAGAAGCCACAGGAGTTTAATAGCAAATTGTAATTATTCAATATGGAAGTTTTATTTCTTTCTGTGTGTACTGACACTGAGAGAAGTGGACTGAAGCAGGGGAATCGGGACCTCTGGCTGTCACCAGAGGTACATTTCATGTAGTCAGCACTTGACTGACCCTGAGGTTGAGCTAACTAACTATAAGAGAATAGAGTCATTTAGTTTACACTACTGCTGCCACATTCGTAAAAAAAAAAAAGTTCTGTCATATTCATCAGCTTTAAAAAACCTCAGGAAATATAGCAGCCAGGGCAAATGGGAGAGTGGACCGAGAATGTTACTGTGACGAACAGCAGCAACTATGGTGGCAGTTTACTTAGAAAAAAAAAAGATTTGTTTATTGAGTATGTTGGTGGTTTAGTTGAATAATCTCTGCACTTCTTATTCAGTTGGTGCATTTAGTGGGGCAACTAAGGCTGTGGTTTCAGTTTTACATAAATGGCACTTACAATGAGAAGTGCTTTCCTCTCACTTAGTGAGCAGAAATAAAATGGTGGCTGGCCAGTTTTAAAATTCGTAGGGGCACAAGGATACCCAAAGTAATTGGGCACTTGCCAGTGGCACTTGTTTTTTACTGGGCATAGTTGAAAAATAAATGCATGCCTGGATGGGGCTTTCAGCCAATCAGCATGCAGTACTTTTCAAGCCCATTTTCTAAGCAGTCTTAATAATATTTCTAAGCAATCAGAGCTTGGCTGTATCAGAAACATAGAAACACAGAAATTGTCAGCAGATAAGGACCGCTAGACCCATCCAGTCTGCCTGTAGGCCCTCAGACAAAAGTATGCGTCCAGTATCTGACACTATATACAGTAATTAGGGACCTCTATTGGCACTCTAGCTTATAAGTGCTGTATTACCAAATGGAAGAAGAAAAATATTGTTTTCTATGGTAAATTTTCTTGTAAGGAGTGTTTCTCTTGTTGTCCTAAACAATGTTTGCATATTGTATGTCCTTTTATTAGTTACATTATGACTTTGGTTCTTCAAGCAAAATTATTAACTCTGTGCAAATCTGAGTTCTGATTACATAAAGTATAACCAGTTTTATCATTAAGTCATTGATGAAATATTAGGTAGTTTAAAATTTAATTTCTGTTTACATGGCAATTTTGTATGATGGAGCTGGAAAAGGAATAGCACTTGTTAAATGGAAATATTCTGAAGGGTTGTATACATAAATATGTACTACTTGCCAGAAATCAAATAATTATTATATATTTTGAAATGTTTTAATGCAGATTCCCTCTCCTGAGGAAGCCCAATGGAAAGGGTAAAACATTGGACAGTGACTAGGGAACCTGTGCTGAATAATATAAATTGCAATAAAGCCTGAAAAAGACTTTACTGACTTCAGTCATGAGCATGGCTGGTTCGTTTGAATTTTGGCAAGTTATCATGCCTTAACCAGTCTCCAAACGAAAGACACTTGAAAGTATATAGAAGGGGACCCACCTGATCTCTGTGTTGGACTTTTTGGGAGCTCACCTCATGACCAATGGCAATGGAATTATGCCAATCAGGCCTGAAAGGGGATTTTGCAGTCATCTGGAGAAATCACTTTTTGGGCAGGGTTTGAAAATGTTCACTGCCATTGTTCATGAGGTACTGTAGGGTCACAAGATGGCTATGTCAAAAAATGTGTGTAAAAATATGTAAAACAGGCAAAGATATGAGCATACATTGAAATGTATTTATGCTCCCTCACAGCTTCGGTAATTTTTAATATTTTGACCCAAGACTTTCAACATAACCATTTTTTCACACCACCTCATGAACATGACAGCTGTCATTTTTCAAATCCTGGTCAAAATGTGTTTGCACCTGTGGCACGTAATTATATTTTGGTGGTGCAGAATCACATTTCAGCAGGGATTTGAAAATTTCCACCTACCAGGTTCAGGAGGTGAGGTAAGGTAACAAAAAGGCTATGCTGAAATTTTTATGTACAAATGCAACAAAATGCCTAGGTTATGACTGAACATTGTAGTATTTCAGTGTTCTCTCCTAATTTTCAGTATTTTGACTCCAAAATTTCAACATAGTTATTTTTCCACACCACCTCATAAAAGTGAGTTGAATCATTTTTTTTTAAATTCTGGTGTGAAATGACATTTCAGCCAATATACTATAAATGCTACATGTCATGTTTATAAAGGCAATCAATAAATGACTATCGTGAACCATTTGTGGACAATGTAAAAAACAAAGCAAATCAAGAGTGAATGTGTGAACACTGAATGTGTGAAGAGTGAGTGTGTGAACACTGAATGTGTGAAGAGTGAGTGCGTGAAGAGTGAATGTGTGAACACTGAATGTGTGAAGAGTGAGTGTGTGAAGAGTGACTGTGTAGAGTTAATGTGCCAGGTGCTGTACTTCTGAAGGTGGATAGATTCTTCCCATGTTGCAAGGAATAAAAGGGCCCTGCACACTGCTCCTGTTCACCTAGGTCCTGAAGGGACCTGTGTGAATGAAGATATTATTCCACTCTGTCAAAAAGAAAGGAAGTTCTTTGCAAAAAACTTTGTTATTGCACCAGTTATAGTAACTTAACATGACAAAAACTGGGAAATGCGGCATTAAGGTTTAATCCTAACTTCCCACCTTGACCCCCCCACACACACACCAAGCAGCAAAAGAAAAAAAATCCTTATAGTTTTGGCTGTCCTGAGTCTTGGCAAATCATGGGTGTGGTCTTCCTTGAGGTTTTCAACCCTAATGCCCACCCCATTCCAAGAGCAGACAAGGTCAGATGTGATCTGTTTTCTTCTGGCATGGCCCACAGGTTGCTGGTAATATACTGTACAAGGACACATAGTTCTGTATGTTCAAACACTATATCAGGGTGAGCATTAGGGTTGAAAACTCCAAGGAAGACTCCACCCCTGATTTGCCAAGACTCAAGACAGCCAAAATCATAATATTTTTTTTTTGGAGGCAGTATAGTGTAGTGGGTTAAGGCTCTGAGCTGTAAATCTGAAGACCTGGGTTTGAATCCCACAGCCACCTAGATGCATTCTATTTGATCCTGAGCAAGTAATTTTACTTCCTTGTGCTCCTAGTCGCATCTGGAAACAAGCTTTGGCTTAGTGTGCTTCTCCTGGTTAAACAATGTTCCCTTTCCCTGTTCCCATCCCCTTTTCCTTTTGCTGCTTAGGAAGTGGGGTTGGGGAGTTACAGTTAAACCCTAATGCCACATTTCCCTACTTGTGTGGTGTTAAGTTACCCTAACTAGTGCATTAATGAAGTTTTTTTGCAAAGAACTGTTCTATAGATGTTACTCTGTTTCCTTTCCTAAAGACATCTCATTGCTAGATACAGTATCTCCTTTATGGAGACACTAATGAAGGAGGCACTTGTATAGCACCTGGAGGAAAAAGGGCTACAGGACCACCAGCAGCATGGTTTCACAGCAGGTAGGTCATGGTAGACTAATCTCATAGTTTTCTTTGATTGGATTACTAAGTAAGTGAATCAAGGGAGAGCAGTGGACATGGCCTATCTGGACTTCAGTAAGGCTTTCAATATGGTACTGTACAGGTGAGTAGTTAAGAAACTAAACAGCCTGGGGGTGGTTGAGATGGTGACAAGGTGGGTATCAGACTGGTTAAGAGATAGGAGGAAAAGGCTGTTAGTAAACAGTAACCACTCAGGTGATAGAAGAGTGGCTAGTGGGGTGCCACAAGGTTTAGTGCTGGGACCAGTGCTCTTTAATAGCTTCATAAGTGACACTGTTGAGGAGCTTGAAGGTATGGTAGGTCTCTTTGTAGATAATACAAAAATCTGCAACAGGGTTGATACTCAGGAAGGGATGGAGAGAATTCAAAGGGATAGAGGAATAGTCTAGGGGTAGCAGCTGGGTTTCAATGCCAAAAAGTGCAAGATTATGCACTTAGTGCCGTGGAGCCAGGGGCTGTGTATAAGACGGGGGAGTGGAGCTTACAGTCAGCAAGCAAGAAAGAGACCTAGGAGCCATCATATCTGATGACATTAGGGTATCTGGAAGTGTGACGGAGCAGTGAGAAAGGCTACCAGGATGCTTGTGTGCATTGGGGGAGGGAATTCTAGCAGGAGGAGAGACACGGTACTGCCATCATATCGCTCACTAGCGAGACCCCACTTGGAGTGCTGTTCCCAGTTCTGGAGGTTACACCTCTGCAAGGACATTGAAATGGTGGAAGTAGTACAGAAGAGGAGGTTGCACTAGAAGCTATATGAGCAAAGACTGCAGAAACTCAACATGTACTCTCTTGAAGAGAGGAACGCAAGAGGGAACATGATTGAAACCTACAAGTACCTCACAGGAGTAGACAAGGTACAAGTGAAGGGTCTATTTAAGAGAAGGGAAGGCACTAGGACAAGGGGGCATGCAATGAAGCTAAGAGGAAGAAGTTTAAGAGAGATGTGCAGAAATACTTCTTCATGAAAAGGGTGGTGGATGACTGGAACAGCCTGCCTGAGGAGATAGTTGGAGCAAAGACTGTGGGGAGCTTCAGTCATATATGGGATAGGCACAGGGGCATATTAGGTAGAGGAACAGGAAGGTAGTGACACCTATGACCAACTAGGGTCAGTGGTGATGGGATAGGCAGGGATGAGGGACAGACTGGATAGGCCTAAATGTCCTTTTCTGATGACAAAATCTATATTTCTGTGTTTCTACGATACTTCTACTTTCCATAATATTCTCTGAAGAAACAAAACTAATTACCCTTTCAGTGCTAAATACCAGCACTATTATTTTATTTTCCAAAGCATCCCTCTTTAGTCTTACAATGTGTGTCAGATTCTCCATCTTACTCATCATGCCCCACCATTCCCCCATAATTGAAAGGAATTTTTCATCCACATTTAGTTAAGATAACCCTTTGCTGCAGCAACCAGACTAGATGAGTGTTTTCTTTCTTTTTGATTTGAAAATATCAGTTTATTAACTGCAATGACTGCAACTTTGGATGATTTGCATACATTCTCACTTTTCATTATTGTTCATTTAAATAGGATGCTCAGCATTTTGTTATCTTTTGAACATGATAACATTTTTCCTGTGGGTGTACGGAGCTTACAGTTTACCATTTACAGCTAAGGTGTGGTCACAGAGCAGTTAGAAATATATAGACAGATAGAAGGTACTACAAGAAGTGTGAAAATGTGTGGGTGCACTAAGATATACTGTACAAAGATTTGTTGAATGCACTTATTTAGAAACTCAAATAAAGTCAGCAGGATAATTCCACTACGGAATCAACTCCCTGCTGAAGTAGTGGAATCAGGGTCTGCTAAAGTCTTCAAAAGAAGACTGGATGATCACCTGCTATTGTCAATAAGGGTTCAATGAACCCCACAAGGGGAGACAGGCCATATGGGCAAATACCTTCTGCCTGTTTAATCTACCTAGTATAGTACCTAGTATAGAAAAAGAGCATCAGTCCATCCAGTCTGCCCTGATATACCCCATGCTTCCCCGGAACCTACTGTCCAGATGGTGTTCGTGCTCTTGCTTCTCCCCCTTACTCCCTGCCATGCTGTCACCATCCTGCGTAACTGTACTTGAAACCCTTGACGATTTCTGTGTCCATCAGCTGAGCCAGTAGTCTGTTTCATGGTTCCAAGGCTCTTTAAGATCTTCGACATGGTATATTCCAGAACACTGATTGAGAAACTGGAAGAGACTGGACAGGGAAGTATTGCTATTGACTGTTTCATTTCATATCAGCACAAAAAAACCAGTTATTCACTACATATCTGAGCTGCACAAGAGAAAACATCAGCAAATTGAACTTCCAACTTATGCATATGACACAGTTATTTATACCTCTGGGGAGTCCCTCTCAGATGTCCAGATGACCCTTCAGGATGGATTTTCTGTGATACAACTTTCTTTAGAGGCCCCAGACTAAAGCTAAACTCAGATAAAACAATTGTTTGCAGCCCAAACTAAGCTGAGAAATACTCCAAACACTCAGTTTGTATTTCATACTTTAGATGGGCAGTCACTCAGATGGAAATTATTAAATACCTAGTCTTCTGGATGGAGCCAGTTGCTTCCGGAAATGCCCATGTCTATTGCTTGACTGAAAAAATAGGGACCAGATTAGAGTTGCTTCATAGATATAAAAACTGTTCATCCACAGAACTGAGGCATAAGAATCATACACACACCGCTGACAGCCCTGTTTGACTATGGGAATGTAGTCTGTAATCCTTCTTCTCTCAGAGGACTGCACAAACTGCACATGCCATACAACTATTTCACCTTGTATTGTCCCAAAACAACTCACCACTGAGAGCTGAATAAAATGTTGGGGGTGGGTGTCACTCCCAAATCAGAGAAAACTCCATAAAGCTATCTTTGCTGCTAAAAGTGTTTATGGCTAGTCCCAGACTACTTAAAAGAATGCTTAAGCATTAGACCTGGAAAGGAATCCTGAGGAATGTAGGACTTTTAAAGATGAAGGGCCCAATTTTCAATAGTTCTGCAGTCGCTGCAAAGGACTTGCAACTAAGAGAACAATGCAAGTGCTGACTTGTGTCAAACTGTGCCACATGTGCTATTTTGAAAGAAATCATGCTACAACTCCCATGCTACAAGTCCTTTGCGACACTTCAGCAAAGGTAGACCAGCTTTCCCCTGGCATAACTATGCATCCATGGAGAGCCCCGGTTAATGGGGTTTGCACCACAGCATTGGCAGGAGCTGCAGTAAATTGAGAGCAGTAATGCAATCTGCATCCAGGGTTCCAAAATTTAGTGCAAGTTGCAACATACCCTTCAACACAGGAGCGCCAGACTTTGCAGGGACACAGGGCTTGTTCACAAGCCCTGCACTACCATTCATAAATAGGGTCTGAAGACTCCGAGGTCCCAATTTTCAAAAGCAAATCTATAATGCAAGGTACCTGCATCAAACGGGATGATGCAAGTGGCACCTTTGCATCATAGTTTGTGGTGATACTGACTCACAAACACCAGTTGCAACCTCATCAGGATGCCATGTGGCAAAGCCCCTTTGCTCAGCCATTGCAGCAAAAGTGCCTGTGCACCAGGTTGCAAGGGGGCTTGTGCCATGGTGAGGCTGCACCATCCCCTTGTTTTGTAGCCTGTAAGCCCTGCCATGGCTGCAGCAAGGGGCTCAGCTTAGTCCAGCTCATGAGGTGGTCTATGCACCATGCACCAATGTGATGAATTGTGGGGGCTCTGAATGTGGGGTCTGGGGCAGAAGGGGCACAGGGTTGCCATAGGTGGAGTCAGGGAGATGATGGGGATGCGAGGGGGTAATGTAGCATGCAGTAGGAGTGCTTTCCATATAATTATTAAGTTAATGGATAGTACAGCAGGGGGCCAGGAACAAACCATAGCCCCACATGGGCACAGCCCTAGCAGCAGCCCCAGCCTCAAGCACTGTTTGTCCCTGGACCCCCTGGAGTACTGTCCATTAGCTTCATAGTTATACAAATGGAACCCCCACCAGGTGCCATATCACCTCCTTGCATGCCCACCATCCTCCGCATGGCACCCCTGTGCCCCCTATGCCATTGGACACCTCCTGGCACACATGTTTCATCACACTCCCCAACCATCCCAGCCCCTCTAGTGTTGCACTGGGAAGGGGAGGAGCTGAATCCCTGCAGCAATTCCTACAGATGTGCCAATTGTTTGGCACTAGCCTGCAGGCACAGCACTCTTGGATGTTTGCTGCAGGGACCCGTGGTTTTACAGAATTGGGCTTAGGGTTCCTGATGCACCCAGAGTTTGCTGCAGCCCTAGATCACCACAAATTGTGGTGATCTAAGAGGTCTTTTAAAATTGAACCCCATGAGTCAGAACCCAAAGATCCACCTTTTCCTACAGTTACTTGATTCCTCAGCTATGGAATTCCTTGCCAGCAGAGTTCCATGTTATTCAGGGTAAGGATCCCACTATCAGAACCTTGAAGCTGTGGTTTGAGCAGACAACTCCAAAGCAATCTGTTACTCTGTAGAAAGAGGGATTACATAAAGAGCTCAATGTGTGACAGAAACTAAGTTACAGTATATTGATGCGTGTGCACTAAATGTATCACATGAAGTGTATTCACTATGTGACATAGTATATATTCTGTATATATATTGCACTTCTACTTTTGTAACAGAAACTTCTATATGTAACTTCTGCACTTGAAGGGATACCATTGCAAATGAGCTTGCCTCAGTTGTCACAGTCCCTAATAAAACTGAATAGAACTGAATGGCTCAACCACCCTCTGTGTAAAGAAAACCTTCTCATGTCCATCTTGAATACCCCCCCCCAGCAACTTCCACTCATGTCCCAGTGTTTTTGACTCACTACTGCTGAATAATTCTTCGCAGTTCACCTTGTTCATTCCTTTCAGCAACTTGAAGGTCATGATCATGACTCTGTCTTCTTTCTGTCTTCCAGCAAGTACGTGTTCAGTGCCGTGAGCTGATTCTCATAGAATCTTCCCTTTGGGCCCGACTCATTTTGGGTTATTCTATGCTGCACCGTCTGCAGCCAGCCTTTGTCTTTCCTTAGGTGGTGACTCCGGAGCTGTGCATTGTACTCCAGATTCTCCCTCATCAGTAATCTATGGCGACGTAGTATTTCCTCCTTCCTCCTGCTAAGGAACCTCCTCCCAATACAACCCAACATTCTTCTGTATGCCTTATTGCAGTGGCTGAATTGCTTTAGGGAGTTGTTTAAGACAACTCCCAGGTCATTTTCCTCATTTGCACATATTTCTGAAACAGCATGCTCCAGGAAACTAACCAGAAGGATTTGAGAAATATTTTGAAAAAAGTTCAAGACAGTCAGTAGACGCAGATAATGTCTCCTGAGGAAGTCCTGTAGCAAAAGATCAGAGCAACAATACATTTTTCCTGCAAAATCTGATTTAAGACATATTTTTTCCTTTTGAAAAAAGAGGTTGAGCTCGTCTAACACATTTTGTTACACCCAGATAATCAAACTCTTCAGTAAACTTCTACATAGCACCAAGTTGAATGCCTTGCTGAACCTGAAGTAGATCAAATCCACCAATTGTCTTTGATCTGCTGCCCTACTTGCCCAGTCAAAGAACACTATCAGGTAGTCTGAGACTCAAGACCTCCCCACCATGAACACCTGCTGTTTACTATACAGGAGACTATTTCACTCCAGGTAGTTCACTAGGTCCTCCATGACTACTGTCTCCATCAGTTTACCCACAATGGAGATAAGACTGACAGACCTATAGTTAACCAGTTGCTCCTTGTCTCCTCCCTTATGGACCAGAACAGTGTCTACTACCCTCCAGTCTTTTCAAACTACTCTTGACTGTAGTGAGCTACTGAATATGCCTGTCAGAGGTTCAGCCAGTTCCGATGCCAATTCCCTAAGCACACACAGGTTAAATCTAACTGGCCCTGCAGCCTTATATACTTCAAGGCAGTAGCCCCCTTTCTCACCCTTTCCCTTGTAATTACCACCTGCCTCATTTCTGAGATCCCTCTTGCAGCAGCCTTTATGCCACTTTCTGGCAAGGGACCGCTATCCTCCAAAGTAAATAAAGAGCTGAAGTAGTCATTAAGCATTGCTGCCTTGTGCTCATCCACCTTTATCAGCCTGCCTCCTTCTGTCAGCTTCACAGTTTCTACTCTCATTACTACAACGATTCTGACACCTTGGTCCCACACCTGATGACTTCATACTCTACCACGTCTATGCCTTCCTTGACATAAAGGTCTACCCTACCTTGTTTTCCATTACCCCACCTCACCTGTTATGGTGTGCCCCTGTACTGCCAGGTCCCAGTTGTCATTCTTGGTGGCCCATGTTTCTGTAATGTAACGGCGGTTCGGGGGCAATGTGAGGAAGTATTATTTCACAGAGAGGGTAGTGGATGCATGGAACAGCCTTCCTAAGGAGGTTGTGGGGTCTAAAACTGTGGGAGAATCCAAGAATGCATGGGACAGACATAAGGCAATTCTTGTTGGGGGTAGGAAGAAATAGGCTGTTGGTTAACTAGGATCTGCGGCCTATCCTGTAGGTAGGGAAATGGGCAGACTAGATGGGCCTAGCAGTCCTTATCTGCCGGCAAAGTCTATGTTTCTATGTAACAAGTCTAACTCCACATCCACCACTATCACATAGTGCTCACTAACTTTGTGTCCACAGCTTGTTCCTGTACCCTTTCACTTTTTGTCAGCTCCTTTCCCATTATCTGTCCTTTCCCTCCTTATTTTCCTGTTCCTAGCTGGCATTGTCACCCATTCTTAACTTATAATGGACCCATGCCCTGTTACTTTCAGTCCCACTGCTACTAGCTTTTATTTCTAGCTTGATTTTGCTTTTGTTCTCCATCCACTGTGATTTCCCACCCTCAGTCTACCCCTGCTTTGTTTAAATGTCTGTTAATGTAGACATCAAACTTGAGCCCAGGTGCAAAAGCCCTCTCTTTTGTCAGGTGAAGGCCATCACACTTGATGAGCCATCTGTCATCCAACATTCACCCACACACAGATACCCCTTCTGCTGACATCATCTGTTCAACCACCTATTAAATGCCTCAGTTTTCTCCTTTCACTCTGGCCTTTTCCTTTTCCCTATCACATACATGGAGAACCCTAGAGAGGGCCAGTGAAGCTGAGTGTGCCTTCAATCTGTCACCCAGCCTCTGAAAGTTGTTCTTCACTGCCTCCATAGGCTGGTTCATTAGATCATAGCTACCCAAGTGTACCAGCATTCCAAGTTCACCCTCTACTCCTCTACCATCCTTCATATCATATCCTAGCCATATACAGAATGGCTGCTGATCTTGTAAAGCATCTATCCACCCCTCCTCTTCCCTCCTCCTCCCACCACATTATCCAACCCTTCTTATCATACATAGTCCTCTACAACTAGAATACTCCTTGCTACACTAATCCTAATTTCACTTTAGAAAATAGGCTTTTTATTTCCTGGCATCTGATTGGCTAGTACCCTTGCTAGGGGGGTACATTAACTTTCAATAGATGCCCAGGAAATAAAATGTACCAGCCTATAGTGCCCCTTCACCCACTAAAGTATCTTAGTGCCTACCCTGCTTCCTAATTGGCTAAAACCAGATAATTTCAATTTAAAATTGCTGACATTTTTTTGTCTTGCTTAGTGAGAGATAGGGTCTCCCCAAAGCTCTATAGTTCAGTGCCAACTGCCTGGCAAAAGTGCACATTATCCTCTTTGTACTTATTTTTGTCTATATTGTTTTCAGTAGTTTTTTTGTATTTACATCTCTCTCTCCTCCCATGATCCGCCACTTTCCCAGTCAGATATCTTGATTCCTTGTGCCCATACAGTTTAAAACTACTAACTGCTGCCACTTTGTCATCTCTCACTTAACAAGTTACTTGGTACACCCACTTCCTACCCTGTCCTCTCAGAGCTGGCTGTTGTTAATGTAAAAAAAAATAAATAAACACAATCCACAATTTATTTTTCCTCACAGCTGCAGTCATTTACAAAGATGGCAGCACTCTCCCGACTGCACTTTCGTGCTCTGTACCAATCTCTCCCCTTCTAAAACTGTTAGGCTGGGGGGACACTGGGATGCATAGGGAGAGGCATCACCAGTAGAAAACAGGATGTTATTATCCCTCTGTACAGACAGCTGGTGAGACCCATCTGGAGTACTGCGTGCAGTTCTGGAGACCCAATCTCCGCAAAGACATAGACAGGATGGAAGCTGTCCAGAGGAGGGCAACTAAAATGGTGCAGGTTCTGCACTGGAAGATGTATGAAGAGAGATTTAAGGAGCTTAATATGTATAGCCTCAAGGAAAGGAGGGAGAGGGGGGACATGATAGAAACTTTCAAGTACCTCAAGGGAATCAACAAAGTCCAAGAGGGTAGCATCTTTCAAAAAAAGAGGTGTGCAAGAACAAGGCACAATTTGAAGATGGGGAGCAGCTCAGAGGTAATTTAAGGAAGTATTTTTCACGGAGAGGGTTATGGATGCCTGGAACGGCCTTCCGGAGGAGGTTGTGGAGTCAAAAACAGTGGTGGAATTCAAGCATGCATGGGACAGTCATAAGGCAATTCTAGGGGTTGGGGGTAGGAAGAAGTAGGCTGCTGGTTAACTAGGATCTGCAGCTTATCCATAGGTAGGGAAATGGGCAGACTGGGTGGGACAAGCGGTCCTTATCTACCGTCAAATTCTATGTTTCTATGTTTCTATAAAACTGTTTCACCGCTGTCTCTTAACTCTGTCATTGTCCGGCTGTAAGTTGGAGATTTAAATAAAAAAATAAGTTCTTGCCGATCCTTCAGCCAACTGCTACAATGCTCTCCTGATTCAGAATTCTGGTACAGAATAGAATTAATGACTTCTCACAGCTGAGCCACAATAATTTACAAGACAGCACTCTCCCGACTGCGGTCTCACACTCTGTATCGATCTCTCCCCTTCTAAAACCATCCCCCCATTGTCCCCTAACACTGTCATTGTTCAGCTGGAGATTTAAAATCTTCTGCTATAAATAAACAGCTACATCACTCCAACCTCTTGCCACAGCGGCAGCCACACTTACATGCCGATCTTACAACCAAGTGCAACAACACTGTCCCAGTCCACAACATAATGCCTCAGCATAAATCTCTGCTTTAAAAAAAACCAAAAACAAAGTATAAAAGAAATGTTGCCATGTCTCACTTCCTTACTTACGAACTGATCATGATCTAAACGTGTGTGTTTGTGTGTGTGTGTGTGTGGGGGGGTACAACCAGAAACATATGCAGCATCCACTACACATCCCTCTACTGGCTAATACAGTAGACACAGGAACTACTTTATCAAATAAAAGGAAAACAATACATTTGTAGTCATTTTTTATAGATTAGGCTTTTTTTTTCTGATCCTATACCAAATGGCACATGTAGCCTATTTTATAAGCGCAATGATACCCTTCAGGGGGGCGGTATGGGCAATACCAGACCTTCCAGGAGCTATAAGACCCTCCACCTGCAGCGTCAGGTCTCATTACGCCCCTGGGCAGTCCGGTATTGCCCAATACCACCCACCCTGTCGGGTATTATTACTTGCTTCACCACTAGTTGCCGAAAAGCTTTTCTGCTCACTCCTCCCTTATGGCTCTGTGCCCCCACCACCCTCGGAAGAGTCAGGCACCTGCAGTGATGCAAAGTGATTTTGTATCAGTGTGCAGTGATCTTAGACAACCACCTTGCAACCGCCCCATCACACACCCCCACCACCACCCTCTGTTCCCCCAGCTAGTGGGCCTCTGGGGGAGTGGGGGTACAGGGGTGCCTTTGGGTACCAGCTCAACTGTTGACATAGCAGTAATATCTCCTCCCTTGCTGCTACCAGCTGTGCCTGGAGTTCCATAAGTGTCTTAGTTTCCATTGCAACTTCATGTTTATGTATCCAACAGGACCATATTACTCTGCTACAGGGAATACACTTTAGAAACAGAAATATAGATGATGGCAGAAAAAGAACAGTGGTCCATCCAGTCTGCCTGCGTTCCCTATTTAGCCCTGAAACCTACTGTCTCTCCAGGGTCTTAGTACTCCCCATCCATCCTCCCATTCCCCTCCAAGCTTGTGCTGCCTTAAGCAATCACTATACCCTTCATATTCTATCCCAACCATGGTTGAACCTACCAACAGTTTTAGCACACACCACTTTGGCAGGCAGACTGTTCCATAGCTCCACTATCCTTTCTGAAAATAATACTTCCTGTCCCTTATGAGTCTCCCTCCTGTCAGTTCCCACTTGCATTCATGTGACCATGAACTAGTATTCAAGCTATATATTGCCCCACAGTTCACCTTATTAATTCCTTTTATGAACTTGAAGTTCTCCACAATATATCCTATCTCTCTTCTGTTCTCCAGTGAGTACATATTCAATGCCTTGAAGCACTCCTCATAGGACCTGCTCTTTTGGCCTTGAATCACTTCTGTTACCCTGCACTGCACTATCTTTAGCCTATCTTTATCTTCCCTGAGCAGGACTCCAGAACTGGGTACAGTAGTCCAGGTGTGGCCCCACTAAGGATCTATATAGGGAAAGTATTACCTCCTCCCTTCAGCTATCAGTACCCCTCCTGATACATCCCAGCATCCTACTCACTTTGCTCTATTCCTGTTGCACCAATTCAATTATTTGTGAGAGTCACTGATGATATCTCTAGGGTCCCATTCCTCAGCCGTAGTGCTAAGTTTCATCCCACCAATCCAGTACTCTGTCCTGGGAACCTTGTTCCTTAGGTGCATTACATTGCACTTTTTGGTGTTCAATTTAATTTACCAAACCTTAGACCACCCCTCTACTTTTTGTACACCACTCTGCATTTCTCCAATTCCCTAGTCACTCTCCACTATGCCGCAGAGCTTAGTTTCATCGGCGAAGAGACACAGCCTGCCCCAGAGTCGAAAGCCTTGTGGAAGTCGAAGGAAAGCAAATCCACAACATAGCCTCTTGGTCAGTGTGACAAACATTCCCTGCCATGCACCTATACTGTTTATTGTACAGGAGCCCATTGCTCTTCAAGTAGTCTACAAGATTTTATTTGACCAGTGACTCTGGCTATTTCTCTACAATAGAGGTTAAGATTGACATGTCTGTAGTTCCCCACATGTTCCTTGTCCCTCCCCTTATGGAGCAGAACTCTGTCTGCAACACTTCAATCCTTTGGAATTACTCCCACCATAGAGAGTGGTTGGATAGACCTACATATCAGGGGTCAGCCAGTTCTGCTACCAGCTGTCTGAGTAACATCAGATGCAACCCATCTGGTCCCAGGGCTTTATCTATTTTAAGTGCTGCCAGACCTTTTCACTTTGTTGGCTGCCTCATTTCCAGGACTGCCTTAGTGGCCACTTTGGTGCCACTATCTGATAAGGGTCCATTGTTCTCCTTAGTAAAACTGAGCTTAAGCAATCATTAAAGACAGCAGCCTTTTTTCCCATACTCCTCCATCACCCTACCAACCACTAACCTTACAATGCCCCCTCCTTTCTTCCTCTTTTTGTCAAGTATATGGAAGGGATCCATGACACCAGAGAGACAACTTTTTTCTGACATGATACTACAGTGACGAATTCATGTTGACTGCAAGTTGCAGTCGGCATAAATCCGCTGGGAAACTGTCTGTTTTTTTTTCAGAGTTTTCACCCCACAAACCCCCCATGCAGGGAGCTCTGCCCCTCATAACTTAGGAATGTCAACTCTGAGGCTGAGTTGATTTGGGGAGGGGGTAAACCCCAGAGAAAGCAATACCGGGGTCCCGCGGGTACATTAAAGTGACAACAGCGACTTACCGCTATTATGTACTTCACTTTCAAAATGTCACTGCGGCATCAGCATAAAATATGGAAGAACTGTTTTTCTCTGCTCTTGACCCCCTATGCACTATGCAGCTCTGGTCTGCTTCTACCTTCCTAACAACCCTTTTTTTACCTCCCTATTTTTCAGTATGTGTTCTCCCCCTTCTTCCTCCCCTGCTTTTCTTCATACTTATAGAAGACCTTGTCCTCACTGCTTCCCAGACTCTTGCTGGGAACAAAGATGGTCTCTTGAACTTGTTCTGTTTGGTTACCATTCTCATGCTTAACTTAGATGCCTTGAGAATGGCTCCCTTATTTGCCTCCGTCTCTCTTCTGCCTCCTGTGTTGTCCACCCTGATTAACTTTTTCCTGACTGGCTTGCTCAGCCTGTTGAAATCTACCTCTCTGAAATCCAGGACTTTGTCTCTCAATTGAGGTTTTCCAGACACTTGAGCAAGTTCAAACCAACTGGAGTTATGGTCACTGTTCCCCAGTGGCTCCCCTATTCTCACAGATACAGTCTCCTCCAGGTTGGTGAGCACTGAATCAAGAATTGCACTCTGCCTGGTGGATTCCTTAACTAGCTGTTTCAGCTGACAGTCCTGGAAGGCATCCAGCAAGGATTGACTTCTGGTGCATGTAGCAAATGAACAGAGTTCAGTGCACCCCCCCCCCCCGGGTTTTCTGCCTAAATTAGCTATTTTCTTACTTTTATTTCTTTGGAACAGGGGTTCTGTTGGATACCAGATTGAAATTCCAGTGTGATCAAGCCACACCACCAGATACCAAGGTGGAACCCATGGTTTGAGCTTATAAAATGCCTACAGTGGCTACTGTTAAATAGAGTGCATTACTGGCTGGCCTGCCATTGCAGCGGTTGGATTTCTGCCTGTGACGCTGATGACCCAAGTTTGATAATGGATCCAGGTGTCTGAAGGCCATCTGGGGGGTAGCTGGCTCGAGTGTCCCATGATGGCTTGCCTCATCCCAGGAGGGAGGGTGGTATGCAGCCCTGTGTTTGCCAACCTCTGGCGGAGGCCAGAGGCATGGCAGCACATTTGGCCATGCTGAGTAGGGAGTGCGACAGAGATCTGCACACACTTTGACATCCTGGCATGTTGCTTTCATGGGGGAGAAACCAGAAGTGGCCCCCTGACTGGCCAGATGACAGCTGCCAGTCCCATGCTGCCACAAAGCCCCAAACAGCCCAGGCTGACCCCAGCAGCAACTGGGCCAGGTAAGGCACTCTGGTCACCCTCACCAGCGCTTTCTCCCCCGAAGAGGGGATCCCATCTGATGAAAGGAAATGTTGGGTTACACAGGGGGGCCACAATGTGGGGTGGTGGATGGTAGTGGGGATGGAGTGCTGGTGGGGTACCTAGGTGACCTGAAGGAGTGGCTCGTTGAGAAGCAAGGGAAGTGCAAAAAAAATATAGAGTGCACTGCTTAATTGGCTCCTTTAAACTAAAATGTTTTCAACAAAGATAGTTCACAGGTGATCAAATGGAGCATGCTAAAAGGAGAACCACAAGCTCTCAACCTCTAAACACATTCCATGACTAGCATGCTCTAACCTTTGCAATATCCACAAAGTTAAAATCACATTTCTGCTGAGGGGTACTGCTGTTTTTGTGGCATGTAACAAACAGACAAAGTCCAATGCACAACCCCCTCCGTCAACATGGCAAATCTGAGAAGTAAAACATTTTCAGTGCCTAAGTTGGCTCTTTTCTTACTTTTATCTCCATGGACAAGGGGTTCCCTTTAACTACAGAAACATAGAAACATAGACTTTGATGGCAGATAAGGACCGCTTGGCCCACCTAGTCTGCCCATTTCCCTACCTACAGGATAGGATGCAGATCCTAGTTAACCAACAGCCTATTTCTTCCTACCCTCCGCAAGAATTGCCTTGTGACAGTTATGTCTGTCCCATGCATTCTTGAATTCTCCCACAGTTTTAGACCCCACAACCTCCTCAGGAAGGCTGTTCCATGCATCCACTATCCTCTCTGTGAAATAATACTTCCTCACATTGCCCCGGAACCCCCCCCATCTTTAAATTGTATCCCCTTGTTCTTGCACATCTCTTTTTCTGAAAGATGCTACCCTCTTGGACTTTGTTGATTCCACTGAGGTACTTAAAAGTTTCTATCATGCCCCCCCCCTTCTTTCCTCAAGGGTATACATATTAAGCTCCTTTAGTCTCTCCTTGTACTGCTTCTCTTGCAGACCCTGCACCATTTTAGTTGCCCTCCTCTGGACTGCCTCTATCCTGTCTATGTCCTTGCGGAGATGGGGTCTCCATAACTGGATGCAGTACTCCAGATGGGGTCTCACCAGCTGTCTGTACAGAGGGATAACAACTTCCTGTTTTCTGCTGGTGATGCTTCTCCCTTTGCATCCTAGTATACCCCCAGCCCTCCCTACTGCCTTCTCACATTGCTTGCTAACCTTAAGGTCATCTGATATGATTACCCCCAGGTTTCTTTCCTTTTTTGTTGTTGTTACTACCTCCCCCTCCCCCATTGTGTAATCTTCCCCTGGGTTCTTGTTTCCCAGGTGCATTGTTTTGCACTTCTTTGCACTGAATCTTAGCTACCATACTTCTGACCATTCTTCCAACCTTGCCAAGTCCCTTCTTATCCTTCCCATTGTGAACCCATGCTGCTTTGGGTCCTTTTCCCCACTGGCCTCTAGGTGCTCAAAAATTCTTTCCTTCAGAAGTGACTCCATCACTTTCCCTACCAGAGAGGTCAAACTGACAGGTCTATAGTTTCCTGCCTCTGTCTTGGTTTTGTGAAGGGGAATCACTTCTGCCTTCCTCCAGTCCTTGGGTACCACACCATCCTCCCATGATTTATTAAAAAAGAGTAGTCAGTGGTTTCACTAGTTCCTCCTTAATACTTTTAGAATTCTGGGGTGAATTCCATCAGGCCCCATTGCTTTGTCCACCTTCAGTTTTAGGAGTTCTTGCAGAACCCTTTCTTCTGTGAAAGGGCTGGGATTGACCCCCCATCAAGAGTGCTTCTTTTAATTGGATTAGACACTTCCCCCTCCACTTTTGTGAATACTGAGCAGAAAGATTCATTCAGTATCCTTGCTTTTTCACTGTCCCCCTCTGCCCACCCACCATTCATTCTATTCAGCCTCACTGTCCCTCCCTTTGTCTTTCTACACTCTCTGATTTACCTGTAAAAGGCTTTATCCCCTTCTTAACTGAGTGGGCTATCTTTTTCTCAGTTTGGGCCTTTGCTATTCTGACTTCCCTCCCTGCTTTTTTCTGCCTTAACTGGTACAGCTCTCTGTCCTGCTTCTTCTGTGTTTCCTTATACTTTCTGAATGCTATCTTTTTCTCCCTGACTTTCCCAGACACCTCTTTTGAGAACCATAGTGGCTTTTTCTTTCATTTTGATTTGTTTATTTGCTTCATACAAAGGCTTGTTGCCTCTGTGATGGCAGTTCTGGTGATTCCCTGTTGTTGCTCCACCCCTCCTTCTAGCCTGTTTGCTAGTGCTTTTCTGAGGCACTTTCCCATCTTACCAAAGTCAGCCCTCCTGAAGTCCAGTACTCTCACTTTTGAATGGCTTGATTCTGTAGCTGAGTTTAACGTGAACCACACTGTTTGATGGTCACTTGTTCCCAGATGGCAACCCACTTCTAGATCTGAGATCCTCTCAGTGCCCCAATTTGAGAGCATGAGGTCTAAGATTGCTCCCTCATGAGTGGGTTCTGAAACTAGCTGTCTGAGGCCTGCCACCTGTAGGGCATCAAGAATGACCCTGCTCTTGGATGTGGCTGCAGCAAATGTGCTCCAGTTAACATCTGGCATATTCAGGTCTCCCATCAACATTATCTCCCCTTTCTCTGCCATCCTAAGTATGCCTTCTATCATATCCTTGTCCATTCCCTCCCCCTGACATGGGGGTCTGTACACAACCCCTGTGCAGATTGTGGTGCCCTTTCTAGTCTCCAAGGTGACCCACAGTGCCTCCTCTCCTCCCTGTTTACTCTTTTGTTCAGTTGCTTTTTATCCCTTCCTTTACATAGGGAACTACTCCTTCCCCTTTTTTCCCCTGTCTGTCTCTCCTGTAAGTTATGTACCCTGGTATGTTAACATCCCAGTCATGGTTCTCTGTGTACCATGTTTCTGTGACTGCTATGATATCCAGGCATCTCTCTTCCATCAAGGCCACCAGCTCAGGGAGCTTGTTGCCCAGGCTACTGGTACTCATTACCCTCCATTTCCTGATGGCCTTACACCTTTTTGTCCTATCCCTGTCCTTCTTGCCTTTTTCACTTCCCCCATTTACCCCTGCCATTCTCCCTATTGCCACCTCTATGTTAGTGTTTACCACACTTACTTCCATGGTTTTTGGGGAAGGCTAGGATTTCCCTGCTAATTTCCAGTACCACCTCCCTTGGCTAGTTTTAAATGCTTGCAATGGAGCATTTAAACCTATCACCTAGGATTCTGGTTCCCCTCCTAGACAGATGCAGCCCATCATGCCATTATAGGCTTGCATCACTTCAGGTGGACCCCCAGTCCCCAATGAAGCCAAATCCCTGAGCTTTGCACCAGTTTTTCAACCACTGATTGAATCCCATGGTGCGGAACACCTTAGTCTCTTCTACTCCGAGAAGGTTACTGTGCGTGCTACTTGCATAAAGCCCCTCCCCTATTCCACAAACTCTTCCTGCTCTGCTCTAATCCCTTTCTTAGCCAGGTCATTTGTCCCTAGGTGGACAATGACATCCAGCTCCCTCCCCTGTGCAGCTGCTCCAGCAATCCTGTGGATTGGCTCCCTGTCCCTCCAAGCCATGGTGCCAGGCAGGCACCTTACCTCCCTCTCCCCTTCCTCCCCCAGTTCTACCTTCCTAACAGAGGAGTGCCCCACCAGGAGTTGATCCTTCCCCTGTGGGGTCCCATGCCACCCTTCTATGGGTCTCCTTTGTGGAGGTTCCCAGCATCCTCTTTGGTCTCCACTGCAGATGCCTCCATAAAGGAACCACCCTTTGCCAGAATGGCATAGGAATTGTGGAGAGGTACAACTGGAGGGATGGACCTCTGTCAGATTGGAATTCCAATGTGAACAAGCCAAACCACCAGATGGCAAAGTGGAACCCCATGGTTTGATCTTAACCATGAAATGCCTACGGTGGCTACTTGAAAATAGAGTGCATTGCCTAACTGGATCCTTCAAAGTAAAGTGCTTTCCACCAGGGTAACTCACAGGTGATCAAAGGGCTATGCTAAAAGGAATACCATAATCTCCCAACCTCTCAACATATTCCATGACTAGCATGCTCTAACCTTTGCAATATTCACAAAGTTAAAATCACATTTCTGCTGAGAGGTGCTACTGGTTTGGTGGCATGAAACAAACAGACAGAGGCCAGTGCACGACCCTCCCACATGTGGTCTGCTAGTCTTGGGATGTGTTTAGAGGCTGCAAGCTTGTGGTACTCCATTTAGCACCTCCTTCTGACCACCCGTGATTTACCTAGGTTCTTTAATTTGAACAAGCTAATTAGGCAATGCACTATGTTTTAGAGTAGCCACTGTAGGGATTTCATAGTTAGGACCAAACCAAGGTTTCATCTTGGTGTCTGCTTGTTTAACTTTTTCACATTTGAATTCCAGTCTTATAACTAAGAGAACCCCTTTTCCATGGAGATAAAAGTAAGAAAATAGCCAATTTAGGCAGTGAAAATGTTTTACTTTTCAGATTTACCATGTTGGAGGGTTGTGCATGGACTCTGTCTGTATGTTACATGCCACAAAACCAGTAGCACCCCTCAGCAGAAATGTGATTTTAGCTTTGTGAATATTGCAAAGGTTAGATTAGCATACTAGTCGTGTAATGTGTTTAGAAGCTGGGAGCTTGTGGTTCTCATTTTAGCATACTCACTTTGATTACTTGTGAATTACCTAGGTGGAAAGCTTTGTTTAAAGGAGCCAATTAGAATATGCACTCTGTTTAAGAGTAGCCACTGTAGGCATTTCCTTGTTAGGACCAAACCTTGTCATCTAGTGGTTTAGCTTGTTCACACTGGAATTCCAATATGATAATTGAGAACCCATTTTCCATGGAGATCGAAGTAAGAAATAGCCATTTTAGGCAGGAAAAATGTTTTACTTTTCAGATTTACCATGTGTGTGCGTGTGTGCGTGTGTGTGTGTGTGTGTGTGTGTGTGTGTGTGCTTTGGGGGGGGTTGTGCACTGGACTCTTATCTGTTTGTTACATGCCACAAAACCAATAGCACCCCTCAGCAGAAATTTGACTTCTGCTGGGCCACTGTTGCAGCAGTAGAGCTATCACTTGCAGTGCCAATGAACAGAGGTCAGGGGTAACCTCTGGAGTCAGAGGGTTGGTCAGGGGAGAGGTGGATCAAGCATCACAAGAACTGCTCTCCTCCTCCTCCTGGGAGGGGGGGATCAGTGGTCGGTGTTAGCCAGACCCCTAGTGGAGGCCATGTGCTGGCACATTGACACTGCAAACAGAGGGGCAGAGGTGAGACAGACACCTGGTGTGTTGCATGTGCAGCACCACCATTGGCATCATTGCATGCCACTTCCTCTGCACCAGGGGAGAAAAAGGGTGTAAAATGCTGCCGGCCAGTAGGATGAAGCTGGTCCCTCGCAAGCTCCACACCCGGCCAGCTTGGCACCCCGGGAGAACCATATCCTGTTTTGATGGGGTTATGGGGGTCCTCGCTCACCCCACCAGGGATCAAGCCCTGGGTGAAGATCCAGAAAAGGTTAATCCCAGTGGACACCGAGGTGACAGGACTGGGGGGACTGGTGGATGTGGGCTGGTCAGCAAGGGGGAATAAAGAAACTTAGTAAAAAAAAAATAATAATTTTAACTTCTGGCACTCCTGGCCTCTGGAATATCCCAGTCAATGCCTGGGAGGTTCAGATAACCCACCTCCACTGCTTCCCACTTTGCCACTCTTTTTGAATCTTTAAATATACTCAACATCATAAGATTAATAAGTGATTTGGTGGGGAGGAATAATTCTCATTTAACTCTTAGAAAAGCGAGAATGTATTTTGATACATAAGAAGTTAAGCCTATACACTAAACTGCAATCTTGCACTACAGGCATGGATGTCCACTGTATGGTGGTTACTATTTTATGCAGCTTGGTGAAAATGAAGGATTCTACTTCTGCAAAGTCTCACAATTTTTGTGAAATTTTACCCTTTTCAAAATTCAACTTAATGTGATTTTTTCCACAAATTTTTGCCTGCTCTACAGCACTACCAGCTGAATTGAGGAATGACATAAACTGCAGTATTAAAGTTTACCTAAATTTAACCTAGCATTCATTCTATGGTTCAGTGGCTTCATTCCACTGTTCACCACCAAATTCCAAGGAAAGTTATTCTGAGTAATACAGTCACGTGGTCATCTTCTTCTAGGTACTACTGTGATACTGGACGAGTTGAATGTGCAGCTGTAATAGAAACCCTCTCTCTCTCTCTCTCTCTCTCTCGCTCTCTTTCTGTCTCATGTGACACTGCTCCTCCTACAGAATTACAGGAAGCTGTGCTGTTTTGGGGTAGTCTTCAAATTCAAAATAACATAAAAACATAATCATTGCTCCAGGTTCTGGATGATTACTCACTTCCTTCTCTCCACTCGAATCCAATTCACCCCAGTCTTCAGGGTAGGCAATTCTCCCATCTCTGATCCTGCTGTTATCACCTGATCATTCAACTCCTTTTTCTTCTCCTATGCTTAGTCCCTTCTCTCTCCCCACCACCACCACCTACTCCCTTTCCATCCTTCTTTCATGCAGTCTTTCTTCTTCTCTCCCAGGACTCCTTCTCCTCCTTCAGGGCTCTCCTACCTCTCAACCAGCACAGGTGTGTGAGCCCTGATGGTCTTGATCCCAGTCTTCTTCATATCTCTGCTCCTGCCACTGTCATCTCTATTAAATATCTCAACCTCTCCTTCTTGGCTAGTATTCCTGATGGTTGGAAACAGGCAACTTTTACCCCCTCCCCATTGTAGGCCATTCCTCCTCTCCCAGTAACTACTTTACTATCTCTTTCCTCCACACCCTGGCCAAGCTACAGCAACACCATCTACTCTCTCAGCTCTCCCCTTCTTTGGTTTTTCCTCCTTTACTCTCTTCCAGTCTTGCTTCAGGAAGTCCCACTCCACCTCCACTTCCAGTTCGCTCACACCCACCTATCCAGCATGAACCAGGACCAGATCACCACTCCATTTTTGTTGGTGTGGTCAAAGCTTTTGACACTGTTGTCCAGTCTCTTCTCTTTGACTAGGTTAAGTCAGTAGGGTTCTGCCTCTTCAGTCAGTTGGTTTTTACTTTTACTTTGAGATCAGGTCTCAAGCTGTCCAGATTGGAGATACCCTACCTCCTTAGCCCATATCAGCTCACTTGTGCCCTAAGCGTCCATCCTAGGCCCAGTTCTCTTCTCCATCCTCCTGAATGCCTTCCCCCTGCCTGTTCCTCTTCATCCATTAAATGTACACAGATGATATGGTATTCAATGTCTCAGCCTTATCTGCCTCTGACTTGACTGCCCTTCTACAACTGAACTTTGTGAATATCCAGCACTGGTTCTGGGAAAACCAGAAGACCCTCAATAAATGGGCTCCATGACCTTTAGAACCAGGCAGAGGGTTGCCAGGCTCTCCGCCTCCACCTTTCCATGCCCTCATTGGTACAGTAATTGAGGTTGCCTCCTCCTTTAATTACCATGGTGTCTGGCTGGATTATCACCTCAGTTTCTTAGTGCATGTGAATGCCACCCACCATAGTCTCCACCCTAGACTTTGTGCTCTTTACTGGAATGAAGCTAATATTTCTGCTTACAGCCTGCTAAGAGATCATCTTGTTAACAATCTTCCCCATCTTTGACTATGGCAACATAGCTTACAGCGCCACTCCCAAGTCCACCCCAGTCAGCCTGGGCCGCCTCTTTCACTTCTTCCACTACTTTACATTGAACTTCCCCCATTGCATGCACTGCTGCTCCCTGTACTCTTCCCTTTCCTTCCCTTCCCTTGACACCAGGTGCCTAACCACTGTGCCTCTTTCATCTCCAAATTCTGCTTTGTCTCCTTTCCCCCTACATTACTTCTCTCCTTTCATCCCCCCTTCTCCTCATACCCACTCCACAACATTTCCTCTGATTCAATTTCCTTCCCTCCTAGGAAATCTACTGCAGGTCAAGCTGCCATCTCTTATCACTTCCTTAGGCTCTGGTCCTCTCTTACCATGACCATTTACTTTGCCTTTCCCCCCACTACCTTAAGTCTCTCCCTCATGGCTACACAACTCACTCCTGCAGCTGTTCCTGATCCCAGGTCATATGCTGCCACCCACCACCCTCTGGTCAAGGGAAAACATTTGCACTTTGACCCTCCATATCTTCCCTCTCCAGTTTACAGTATTGTTCATCCCTTTGACCTTTTTTAAATGTATTTCCCTAATGCACCTTGTTGTATTACAATTCTGCACCAGATTTTTGTTCATAGTGTATGATAGAGCATTGTTCACTATAGAAATCCGTCCTATTAAAAATGATGTACCACGGTTCAAAGGTCATGGATTGTGACTGTACCCTTCTGTGGTACAACAGCATTCTAAAACCTCTAGAGACTGCACAAGTCAGTTTCATTCTAAAATATAAAGAACCACAATGTACACATTTCACAAAATACTATGCACTATAAAAATACTGGATGAACAACTTTATGCATAATCAGCATGTTTTACAACCTCGGAGTTCTGATTCCCCCAGACCTCTCGAGTTTCACTCTTGAGGTCAGAGGGAATCAGAACCCCTCTATAGCAGAACACACATTGGTTGTGCATAGTTGCCCATCCAGTATTCTTTATCTTTTGCACAACTGTCAATTCACTGTGCTTATTGCACCTTATTGTATGGTCAGCTCTCCCTCACCCCTTCTCCCCAGGATGCATCTGGAAATTAGCTGTTACCATGAGCTCAGTAAACCTTTCCTGATAAAACTTTTGAAATAAATAATTATACAGCACAATCATCTGAGACCTCAAAAACATTATTTCTGTGGTAAATGAGTGTGTGTGTGTGTGTGTGTGTGTGTGTGTGTGTGTGGTTTGCATGTGCACTGCACCACATCCAGGATGTCTAAATGTTCCATGTAGTACCCTCACTAAGAGGCATGCCAGCTACAGACCCCCTAGATGGGGAGGGGCTACAGTGAGAAAAGTGTTTTGAGCTAAAAAAGAAAAGACTATAGGACTTAAAAGTGAAACGATCTCTAAAGTTTACCATGAATTGAGGTACAGTGTAGATTTGGGGTGTCTGACTGAGAATATCTCTTCCGTAACACTGAATATTGCTAGCAGTCTCAGGCACCTGCAGTATGCATATTTGATTGTATCTCTCCGTTTTCTAATTGGTGTGATGCATACATTAATACACAACATCTCAAGTAAGTACCTCATAAACCTGTTGCAAGTAGTTTAGGGCTGCTGACTCATTTGGCAGTAAAGCTTTTAAAATGTTTTGCATAATCTTTTAAAACAGGCTGTGGTTTCAATTTAAACTCCGTTCTGTTACAGTGCATATCAGATGGGTCATATTTCTCAGGTGCAAAGTGTGAAGGTGCAACACAGGGTGCAAACTGTCACCCAGTTGCAACTCATTACTTTTGGGCCTTATACAATAGTGACTTTTGTCAACTGGACTGGAATCATCCCTGAGACTAGGTCAAAATGCATAGCAGTCTGCCAGGTGACAGTGGGCACAAATGTAATTTGTCGCTGCTAACATGCTTGTTAGTGACATCCAAGGAGGTCTAAACATGGCTTATAAAATTGATAGGGAATTTCCTGAGTCTTTATTGACCAATAGGGTTAAGAACCCACATCCATACTGAGTGACAACCAATTGTCTGAGAACTGTTCTGGTAACCAGAATGCAGCATGCAGACCTATCCTTGCCTCTCAGAAGGCTGCTAAAAAATGGTCAGACTAACATATTGATAAAGTGAAAAATAGCCATACTTCAACTTACCATCACTATAAAAACAAATATTTGTCAATGCTGAATGTTTACTTGCTTGTATTTTCTGTGTAGGTGTTTTGCATTGATAGTACAGAGGTTAAAATTAGCAGATTAATAACACAAGTAATAATAGTGGAATTGTCACGATTAGGAAGTGAAGCGGTCCACACATAATGGTGGTGTTTTTTGAGAGTGTGACCTTGAATTTTAAAATACTAGGTTTTATTTCTCCAGAATATGAACATGACAGGTGTAATTAATGAAATGTGACCCAAAATATTGTTTTGTGAAATTAGTGCAAAAACAAGTTTTGGAGGGGAATTTGATAATGACACCTGCCATGTTAATTCGATAGGGGTACAAACATGAGTATGTTGAAAATGTGGGTTCAAAGGGTAAAAATAATGCAAAATTATGAGCAAACAATTCAAAAATGTCAACATTTGTTCATAAGACTTTTTCTTCAATTTTGACACCGAGGGCCAAATATTCAAAAGATTTCCCAGGCACAAATCCAAATTTGCCCATGCAAACCAGGTGTTGCACAGAAGTGTAATATTGAAAAACCTGGTTAGCCTGAGCAGGTGGGACTTGAACATTGGCACATTCCAATATTCAGAGTGTGTGTACCATGCAAGGCCGTTTTGCTCAGTCCCCTTGTGTGATGCACATACCACCAGTTGAAACCTCGATTTACTCCCGCACAACCTTAGTATTTGGCAGAGGAAGTGCAGTGGCCCATCTGGGACCCCAACACAGTAGTCCCTGGTGTCTAGTGTTACCCCCCGCTGATCACCGGCCAGATGTAAATAATAAGATTTCCTTGGTGTTCAGTGACCCCCCCCACTGAGTGTCAGCCCAGTGTACAAAGGTTTCTCTGGTGTCTAGTGGTCCCCCCTCCGATCGCTATCCCGATGTTAAAGTAAATCATTCCCTGGTGTCCAGTGGTCCCACACCCCCACTTGTACCCATGCCCAATGTCGTACAGTCAAAGTTGTTAATAGTGGATTCATCTGTTAAGGGTCAAAATGTCCATAATAACCAGTGTTTGCAGTACACTGACACAGTCAATTGGGACATTTTTTAAGGTATGATACTGCAAATAGTGCAGTAGTGCAGTGTTAAGGCTAATGTTGGTGAGCCAGCCCAGTGGTACTGAGGGCTGAGGTGCTGGACGCCACACCTCCAGCCATACTGGTGACCTGGGTTCAGGAATGGACTCGGGTCATGCAGGGGTCAGCTGAGGGAGGTAAGGAGTGAGAGTCCAGAGGACTGCTTTCCTTTCTCAGGGAGGGGGATTTGTGCTGCATGCTTCAGCATAACAAGAGGGGTTTGACCCACACCTGGGGTGCTTGACTGCCTCTGTGGAGGTAGAGACAGCCGCTGTGCCCAATGCACTGGTGCTGGCATGGGTAGAAAAAAATGGAGGAAAATACTTGGACCCGACAGGACCCTTGATGGCCTTGATGGGCCAGAGGACATAACCTTCTGAAGGGGGGGGTCGTAGCCCCTGCCAGGTCCGTAGAGGTGGTAAAATAACATCATGAAAAAAAAGGCTAATGTCAGCGAATGTGCATGAAAGGTTCCCCCCCCCACCCACAAGCAGTGTATCCATGATTGGGGCCATGCAACTTTACCTATGACCTGGACTGTGAAGCTTTACCTGAATGGCTTTAGACCCTTCCCCTGAAAGCACTGATTCATAATAAGTCAGAAGTCATCCCAGCCTGGGTACCCACAATCATAGTTTCTGCTGCATCTTCATATTGCTTCCCTACTCTTAATCTGTTGGGTTTTCATTTTAATTCTCATCCCTCTCTTCTGACCCTCCTCCCTTTGCCAATGTCTTTCCGTGCACTTCCCCTGCTAGCCTTGAACGGCCATGTCAGCATCTCCTATGCCCTGGCTAGACATACCTCAATGACTGAACACCACACAAGAACCCATACGAAAAGAGCCCACTTCTACCTGATAAATGCCCTCAAGAAAATGTTTCTAATTCTCCTTTTCTGTTTGGGCAATGTCAAACTAAATCCGGGTCCCCCAACTCAAATAACTTCTTATTCGGAGTTTGCAGTTGCTCCTGGGATGAAACTGATGATGGTCAATATTCTAAGCCTGCTCAAAAAATTTGATCATCTTCAAGTTTGGGCAGCCCACACTGGCCCAGATCTGATTATAATTACCGAGTCATGGCTAAAAAGGATCAACACTGATCCTCAAGTTACTATACCAGGCTTCAAGGTCTTTAGGGCTGATAGGGATTCGGGGGGGGGGTTGTATACACCAAATCAAAATTTGATGTTAGCAGCATTTCCTGTAAAACTAAGCCCACATATGAGATTGTCTCGCTTAAACTTCACCTTCCATCCTCAAAGTGCATCACAATCATTGATGGCTATAGACCCCCGTCAGGAGGCACAGAAATTCTTAACATGTTGAAATCTGTAACTTTGGCTGCTAACACAGAAACAATAATCTTAGGGGACTTCAATATGGATTGGCTCACTGCTAAATCCCACTCCCTAAAAGCCATCTGTGATGAGCTTGGTCTTACGCAGATAGTAACTGAAGCCACAAGAATCAATGCTTCTAACTCTGCCAATAGCTCACGTTTACATGTCATCTTAACTTCACATCCCCCTAAAATCTTACATTCTGCAGTTTTCCATGAGCGACCACAGTATCTTTGTATGTTCAAGATTCCAATCTAAAACCCAGCAGCACCCTAAATTCTGAATCAAACACTCGTTCCGTAAATTCAACTCAGTAAACTTCCTAACCGATCTAGCTACGATCAGGTGGCAAGACCTATACCTTGCCAACTCTGCTGATGCCCACCGTCTCTGTCCTAAATGACAACCTCACCACCCTAATTAACAAGCATGCTCCTCTTATTAAAATGAGGGTGTGGAAAATCTCGCATCCGTGGTTCACCCAAGAGCTCAAATCTGCACTTACCAATAGAGACAAGCTATGGGCTAGGGCCAGGCACACAAAGAACCCAGCAGACTGGCGGGTGTTTAGAACAGCCAGAAATGCCTGTGTTAAAAGTGTACATGCTACTAAAGCAAACTTCTACATCTCCACTCTGGAGCAGGCCAAAGGGAACTCCCAAAAAGTCTGGAAGACACTGAGATCCATTGAAGGCCATCCTGCTGCTTCCTCCCTTCCCACCAAGATTCTGGCCAAGGACGGGATGGTTGAAAACAAACTGCGAATCCTCGAAGAACTTAACCTTCACTTTGCCATTGCCGGGTTGGCATTCGACTCCTCCCCATACGCTAGCCGAGTGAATAGCAACGCTAGCCCAGATTCTACACATGCTACTCCACGTCATCCCTTCCAGTTGTGCCTGTTTAGCTACAAAGAAGTCAAAGACACAATTCTTAGCCTTGACACCAAGAAAAGTGCAGGGGACGATGGCCTTGAATCATTTTTCTTGCGGCTAGGCTATGCCCAGCTCACAGCCCCAATCCTTCACATCTTCAACCTCTCTATTACCACAGCCACTGTTCCATCCTGCTGGAAATCTGCTCATGTTCTTCCTCTCTTCAAATCAGGAGATCCTTATGACTTAAACAACTACAGTCCTATCTCTGTCTTGCCCATTCTCTCCAAAGTGCTGGAAAAACTTATATACAACCAACTAAAAAATCACCGTGAAGCATACTCTCACTCCTCAGCCATGGCTAAAGTCTCTAATGACTGGATCCATGCTATGGACACCAAGAAGGTTACTGGTGCAGTCTTTCTAGACCTTAGTAAGGCCTTCGACACTGTAGACCATCGCCTCCTAATCACCTGTCTTACCTACATAGGTGCCACTCCACTTACCTTACAGTGGTTTAACAGTTATCTCATGGGAAGGATACAAAAAGTCAAAGATGGTGGCCTACTATCTGCCCCCCTTCCAATTGCCAGAGGAATCCCTCAAGGATCCATCCTAGGACCAATCCTTTTTTCCCTGTACATCAACAATCTTGACTCTCACATAAAGAACTCTAGCATACATTTCTTTGCGGACGATACGATTTTGTACGCATCAGGCTCGTCCTTAACTGAAGTCAGGGAAGCACTCCAAGCTGACTTTATCCAGTTAGAAAGCAACCTTATCAATGCCAAGCTCCTCTTAAATGCCAAAAAGTCAAGTCAAGTCGAGTTTATTTATAAAGTGTCTTTCAAAACCAAGGCGCTGTACAAAAGTAGATAAAATAATAAAATCCAAACATTTAAAGCAGCCATAAGTAAGAAGGATACACCAGAGTAAAAAGATATGTCTTTAAAGCAGTTTTAAAATATCAATAGTTGGGCATTCTCTCAACCAGCGAGGTAGAGAATTCCACAGGGTTGGTGCCGAAAAGGCAAAGGCACGAGATCCCGATAACTTCAATCGAACCCTGGAAATCTCTAGTAATCCCTCACTGGTGGAATGGAGAGGACTGAGGGAGCGATAGGGAATCAGAAGATCTTTCAGGTAACCAGGTCCCTGGTCATGTAGGGCTTTAAAGGTTAGTAAACCAACCTTAAAGGTGATCCGCCACCGAACAGGCAGCCAGTGCAGTTCGTGCAGCACAGGTGTAATATGACTGGTTCTAAGAGTCCCAGTCAAAAGCCTGACTGCAGCGTTCTGCACCAGCTGAAGGCAGCGGATATCAACCCCTGGTAGCCCTAGGTAGAAGGAGTTGCAGTAGTCCAGATGGGTAGTGACAAAGGTGTGGACCAAAGTTGGAAGATCCTCCTGGGGAATCAGATGTTTCACCCAGGCGATATTCCTCAGATGGTAAAAGGAGGATTTGACAACAGCTGATACTTGAAATTTCAGGGTCAGACCATCATCAAAAATAATGTCCAGATTTTGCACCTGTCCAGAGGTAGAGAGCGGTACACCACCAAGTAATAAACCTGATGGCTGTCCAGCTCCCAGGCCCACCCCCGGATGACTTGGATCCACAACCAATACTTCAGTCTTATCCGGATTGAGTCTCAACCAGCTTGAGCTCATCCAAAGTCTGATCTCATCTAGGCAGTTATTAAGTACATAGACTGCATCACTCTGGTTGGGGAGAAAGGACAAATACAGCTGAGTATCATCTGCATAGCAATGAAAACTCAGACTGTATAGCCTGATGATTTCTCCCAATGGCTTTATATACACTGCAAACAACATGAGAGCTAAAATGGAGCCCTGTAGTACCCCACAAGGCAGGGAGTAAGCGTCAGAGGAATAAATTCCAGTGACAACCCTCTGAAACCTGCCAGTGAGGTAAGAATGTAACCCATTGAGGACTGTACCAGACAGTCCACAAAAGACCCGCAGTCGCTCCAGTAGCACCCCATGGTCAACAGTGTCAAATGCAGCAGATAGATCGAGAAGGACCAGAATGGTGCAAGCCTTTTGATCTCTGGCCATTAGGAGGTCGCTCAATACCTGAACAAGGGCAGTCTCAGTACTATGCCTTTTCCTGAAACCAGACTGAAGAGTATCATAGACATTATGAGATGTAAGATGATCATCCAATTGCAACGCAACTGCCTTTTCAATAACCTTACCAACAAATGGCAGGTTAGAGATAGGCCGGTAGTTAGCTAGACAGTCTGGGTCCAGGGAGGATTTTTTAAGGAGTGGTCAAACTACTGCCTCCTAAAGGGGGTTAGAAAAACCCCCCTCTCCAAGGATTTCCAGATAATATCAGCAAGGATTGGGTAGATAGCTTCTACACAACCTACTAACAGCGGTGTAGGACCCAGATTCAAACTACAACTAGTTGGTCGCATTGTTTGGATGATCTTCACAATGTCCACAAATTCCAGGTGGTGAAAATCTAACCAGACAGACCGAGGACAGGACACCACCAATCGTCCACCACAATCCCCCATAGGAGAGGTCGGACTGATGCCGGACCTGATGCTGGCAACCTTATCTGCAAAAAAGTGAGTGAACTCCTCGCATCTAGGCTGAGAAAAGGCTTCTCTAGGCTGAAGACAGACTGAATTGCACAGTCTGTCCACAGTCCGGAAATGCTGAGCCGGTCGATTTTGTGCAGCAGAAATCTCTCTGGACAGGAATTCTGCCTTCTTATGAGTGATTTCTGATTGGTAACTATCATAATAAGCCATCAATCTAAGCTTGTCAGCATCAAGGCCCGATTTCCGCCAGGGTCTCTCTAGCCTTTGGCCTACTCACCTTAATTTCCTCAAGGAGCCATCAAACCATGGGCTCCTTGGACAAATGGTGAGAGGCCGAACATGAACAGGTGCAATTTTGTCCAGAGCATCTCCCACAGCCTTGTTATAGGCTAATACAAGATCGTCTGGACTCATGCATTCACCCAACAAGCTCGATAGATCCAGCACCACCATTAGGTCATTGGGGTTAATACCCCTTAAAGGGCGGTACTGGACCATCTCTGTAGGGGCAGACCTATTAGAGGGGGCCCTAAAACTGAACCTGATGGTGTAATGGTCCAACCAACTGACTGGTTCCACCCCCAAATCAGTGATCTCCATACCCAAGAGAAAGACCAGATCAAGTGAATGACCCCCTATATGGGTAGAGGAGGTAACAACCTGTGTCAGGCCCAATGTATTCATCAATTGGAGGAGATTTTGACCAAAATTAGATAGTTCATCATCGACCCAGGCATTGAAGTCACCCAGAAGTATTAATCTGGGAAACCTCAACACCAGGTCGACAATGAAGTCTGCAATCTCCTGTAGGAAATCCTGACCATCACCTGGTGGACGGTAGACGAGGAGAATCCCACAACCTGCACCCTCGTCCAGGATATATTCAAAAGATCTGGTGTTTCCTAATGGCACATCCACCAGGCCCAGCTCAGATTTAAACATAATGGCCACACCCCCGCCCCTACGATCCAGCCTTGGACGATGTATCACCGAGAACCCGGCTGGAATTGCCAAGGCCAATATAGGACCTGGATTTTCATCCAGCCAGGTCTCGGTGATGCAAGTCAGATCAGATGAACCAACAAGATCAGCAATAATAGTAGCTGTCTTGTTCTTAATTGATCTGGCATTGCACAACACTGCCAAGGCGGGATGAGCTGTCGAGGAAGTCCTCGGCACCGGTCCGATTTCTTTGGGACTCTTGGGTATGGGGACAAGATAAGAGTAACCTCTATCCTGACCCCATTTCACCCCAGGGCATCTTCTGGACCCTAAGACCCCAATCCACCCTCCCCTTTCCTGTCCCCCACAAGGCCCAGCTTTCCACCTTCGTCCTCGCCTCCTTAGAATGCTCAATGCTCAACACCTAAAATAGGTGTCAGATGACAGTGGTGGGCACTCAAAAGGATGTAATTTCCTGAGCCTAGTGGGGGAATAGTGCCCAACCATCATTAATCAAATCAAAAAACAGAATAAAAACCTATAAATATTAAACCTATAAATAACACACTCTCCTCTCTCTCTTACAGAGGGGAGGCTAATAAAACAAACTAACATAAAACCAAAATGAACCTCAACTCAAAAATAACCCAAATAGAAAAATTAAATCAAATAATCATTAAAAACAATAAAATAAATCACATACCACTGGATATTAAACCTAGAACAAGATTTATATTTTAAACAATGAAGCACCTCTCACGTGCAACAATGCAGCAGATGTTATATACAGTACTCCCCCAATACCACCTCTCACATGGTAGGGAACTGATTGAATAAATCAAATTAATAATTATACAAATTAAATAAATAGAAATATACACCACTCTCACCACCCTCAGTCCAGGAATTAAAGAAAAACAGAGGGATCAGTTCTCTAGCAGTCCAAAAACTGATAAAATCCAGATGAATCCAAATGAAGAAAAACAAAAAGTTCTCAGCAGGTAAATCCAATAATAAGAGTCTGAGTCAAACCAAACGAGGGAGCCTGAAGGTGTCCCACAAATCCAACGGCAACTGCTCTTCAAAGACCAAAGACTCCAAACAGTCGATTATCCAAGAAGCAGCAGAATAATTCAAGGAGGCAGAATATGTTCCTTAAAACACCAGCATCCCCACCCAGTCGACGCCCCGCGGCTACAACCGTCTCACAAATCAGCCCAAACAGCCGAACCCTAAGGTGGTTTAGAAGAAGCCCTGGTCCCCCCCAGCTCCCTAGGGAGCACACAAGGCGACTCCTGCCTGGTCGGGGACCAAGAGGTGGTCAACACTTCCCACAGGATTCAAACAGCTCTCCACATGAATAAAACCTCCAGAGAACCTTAAAGAAGCTCGTTTATTTAAATAAGCCTTCCGATTTGACAAAGTAAATTGGACAATCCGCAGCTCCAATAAAAACCTCCTTGCAAGTTCCCTGGGGCAGATCTGCAAATCCTTCAGCAGTCGTAACAACTCCACAGACTTCTTCGATCCTCAGTAAAAACTACTTGTAAAATCATAGGAGTCCAAAGATCTTAATTGATCCTGAAAATCCAAGGAAGCAGTAGGGTGGGTCAGCAGGAAACCAGTCCGCTCCACAGCACAATATTAACAGAGCCTGCTGTATAACCACAAAACATCCGGAATTGAAAAAAACTCCAGGCTCCGGTTACAACTCAGTGGCTTTAGATGGAAAATAACGCTACATACAAGTGTAGACTGCCACTAAGTACCCAGTGGTAAAAAAGCCGACAGGGCTGAACGGAGTCCAGAGATTAAAACTCAAAAAGTACAGCTCTACACGTAAAACATAAAACGTAAAGTTACTAACTGCCTCACTCCTTTAGCCCTGTCTAGCTAAAATAATGCAGAAACAATAAATAAAAGTAAAAACTAAGCAAATGAGTGGAGCTAAAATGCTGGCAGGCTCAACACAGCCGCCATCTTGCCGCCCGTCTTTCAGAACCAATACAATGATTTTCTTGAGACTTGCCTTGTCTGGTGCCTTACCTACCCCACCTAAAAACTTCATAGTTACCTCCCTAGGTGAACCCTTGGAAGTCGTACCTAAATTTAAATATCTAGGTATGTGGATAGACAACAAACTTTCCTTTAATGGCCACATTGAGGATCTATCAAAGAGGCTTAAAGCACGCTTGGGTTTCTTCTTTAGAAATAGGACCCTCTTTTCTCTTGCTACCTGCAAAAGACTTGTCCAAGCAACATTCCTTCCCTTGCTTGACTATGGAGACATTATCTTTATCTCCTCCTCAACCTTGAGCCTATCTAAACTGGATGTACTCTATCTTTGTGCTCTTCACTTCACTACTAACTTTGCATACAGGACCCACCACTGTGATCTTTATGCAGCAGTTGGATGGACCTCTTTTGCCACCAGACACCTCCTGCATGCTGGCATTTGGACCCTCAAATTACTACTCTACAAACTGCCTGACTACTTAATGTCTCTCATACACATCTTGCATAGTGCCTACTCCCAAAGGAAATACAACCTTATCCTACTAGATGTTCCCAGGACACGTACCACAGCTGGCCAAAGAGCTGTTGCATACATCCTCCCAAACATTTGGAACCAACTACAAGCCATGCTGAAGCTAACCAGCATCGTATCAATTAACTACTACAAAACACTAGCTATCTCTAAATTAAAAGACATATGTAGGTGCTACTAGGCCCCTAACGCCAAGTCAACTTCCTAGGTACCAACTGGCCCTCTACTTATTAAGCTGAAAGGTGTTGCATAACTTAGGGCAAGGTTAAAGCTGGAATGTACTGCATATATAGCATAAGGACTTCTATTGTGTATACCTCTTGTATAATATATTTTTTCTTTGTTGTTCTACATTTTATATCTCCTGTCTATGTAATTGTGAACTGTATGTGTATATGCCTCAGGACCTCCATGTGAATGAGCTTGCTCAACGGAGTCTTTCCTGCAATAAACTTGAACTTGAACTGCAGTCTGATACTACTGCAGTTTTTTTTGTTTTTGTTTTTTGTTTTATTTATTACAGGGATGGGAACTCGTTACACTATGGGGGGATGTTGGTGCAGTACTGTACTAGTAACATCACAGTTATGGTCTGTGATGGTGATGGTGAGATTAACTCGCTAAAGTACTGTTCTGGATGTTGGGAAAAGTTCATTTTGTGGGGGGTGTTTCTGTGTTTCCATGCTTAATAACGTAAGTCAAAACATAATTTTTTATTCCAGTCTATCACAGCTAAAAACAGAGATTGTGCTTGTGTTTTGTGGTTGTGTGTGGAAAGATCGCTGAAGGAGAGTTTCTGTTAGACTGTCACGATATCTGTTATGACAGTGGTTGTGGTTTTTTTCTGTTGTGAACTTGACTGCTGATCAAAGATGTTATAGAGGTCTGCTTTTCTTTTCTGATTGTGTAGCACCTCCAGTCTTCCTCCATTCTTGCCAGTACGTCCCAGTCAGGAATGACACAGAGTCACTTCTCCATAGCCCCGCGGAGTGTTTTCAGTGCTTCATGCACAGCAGCAGTGGTCGTGATCACTGGTGGGGGGTTCATCGTTAGCATCACCCTCTGAGTCATTGGCCACTGGGTCCAGGTCTGGTTTCATGGCTTCTATGACAGCCTGGATGTCATCCACTGCTGCATCCAGTTCATTTTTTCCTATGCAGACTAGTGTTTCATATTCTGACTCCAGTAGTCCAGTTGGAGGCATTATGATCTCCTCATCCACCTCCTCCATGCTGGCTAGCAGATCTGGCTTCCGGAACCCAGCCTTGTGAAAGTAGTGCACTATAGTTTCCATAGTGACACTGTCCCTTGCCATTTTCATCATGCAGACAGCATCAAGTAGCAAGATCTGCCTTACACAGTCAGCTGCGGAGATGTCAGCCCCTTCTATTGCTTCCATGTCTGCCAGAATTTTCCCCTGCACAGCCCTAACATTATGCCTCTTAAAGGCATAAATCACACCCTGGTCTGGTGGCAGTATGATCGAGGTGGTGTTGAGTTGTAGGAAAACAAGTTTTATGTTTCTTAGCCCAGCAATGTCAGAATGGCTGCTGAAATTGTCCTGCAGCAGGATGATTTGTAAGCCTCTAATCTTCCTGTTGCAGGATTTTACCCACTCACAAAAGATGTCCAATGTCATCCACGCTGATCCATTATGCCTGCACAGGACAGGTTGGTGGTGAACATTATGGAAACAGCATGGTCTGGCAGATTTGCCAATGACTACCAATTCACATTTTTCAGTCCCTGACACGTTGCAACATGCCAGGACAGATAGCATCTCTTTTGCCTTTTTTTTTACCCTGGGTCATGGAATCCGTGAAACTGCTTTCATGAAAATGAAATGTATTTTGAAATATATTATTAGAAATATATATATTGACAAGGCCATGACTCAGGCTGCAAGTTAGAGACAGCAGGCTATGTCTAGAATCAGTGCCCTGCTGAGTCCCCATAGCAGTATTTGATTGCCTCATGGTAAAAACAAATGGCACTGTCATATTGCATTATTATACTTGTGCCTGTTTTAATAAGTTTCTCTCTTCTCTCTTTAAACTGTATGTCAAATGTTTTACATAATGTTTTACATAATGTGTATATGTTATCATCCCAAGTATGTTCCTCTTGCGTGTTATGATGTGGAGCCTTTGGAAATGAGTCACTGACTCAAAGGTTGTAATGCCGATATCTCTTAAATAAATAAATATATATATATAGGTTTTTTTCATATATTTCAGTATATTTATATCTTTGTGTTGTGAAATATATTGCAATATATTATAAATCCAATGTATTGAAATACATTGCTGAAATTTGAAATATATTGGTATTTGAGGAAAATATATCTAGTATGGCCACTTTAACAAATCCCATAAACATCCGACCCATATTTTATTTTATATAATTGCTGGATTTCCCTTTTTCGCCTCAGCAATTATATAAAATAAAAAGCTTCCAGATCCGCCATGTGGCTTCTCAGGTGCCTGTTTGAATTGGAGTATTTTAAAGCATTGTGTTTTTGTCTTGGTTTGTGAGGTTTTCACTGTGTAGGGGGAAAAAAAGAACTCACCGCCGAGTTCTTCTGGTGGTGGCGGTGCTGTTTTGGGAGAGATGGAAATGGTCAGCAGTCTTGAGAGGTGGCGCTGCTGCATGAGGATGCACACAGCAAGGGAAACCGTGCACATGTTTGCCGTTATAAACACTCCTTTACAATGGCAAATTACACCACAGTTTCCCTATGGGAACAAGCATTTGTCAATGCCGAATGTTGTCTTGCTGCCATTGGCAGTGCAGGAGTTAGAGAGATGCAGCATAGGAGTGACAGTCAAGTATTGAACTGATGCCAACCCACCCCCACCCTGCAGAGAGTGAGAGGCATTAGGGTGTCCCTGTGGGTGTTTGTTAGTGCAGTGCGGGAAAACATGCTGGGCAGGATGTGAAAAATGATAGCTGCACAGTTCATAAGGAGGTTAATTAAATGCCAGTGCTGAAAATGTGGCATACAAATATATGGAATTTGAGGAGTTGCAAGGGTGCGTGGGAAGTATGCAAGGCACGCTTGTAGCACTGCCAGTTTGTGGGCGTTCGGCACCAAATTTTCAACATAGGCATTTTAGCACCTCTGCTCATGTACAGTGTCACTGACATTTCCTCAAAGTGTCCCAAGAAGTGATTTCGCACAGCAACCACGCTATTCTGCGCTGGAAGTGCGGAAACACATTTTGGGCAGGATATGTGAAGTGACAGCTGTACTGTTCATCAAGAGGTGTGTAAAAATGGCAATGGTGAAAATCCAGAGTGAAAATATCACAAATGCACTACAGTACGAGCATGCGTGCAATCTGCCAATGCACGCTCATAACACAGTCATTTTATGGAGTATCAGCTCCAAATTTTCAACATAGGCATTCTAGGAGCTCTGCTCAAGAACTGTGTCACTGTCATTTTTATAATCTGGCCCAAACACTGATTTCCCACAGCGAATGCGCAATTGTGCACCGGAAGTGCAGAAACACATTTCGGGCAAGATGTGGAAAATGACAGCTGTACTGTTCACAAGGAGGTGCACAAAAATGCCAATGCTGAAAATACAGCATTAAAATATTGCAAATGCACGGAGTTATGAACCTGTGTAGCAACTGTGCAATGCATGCTCGTAAAACAGGCATTTGTTGGATTTTTTCCACCAAATTTGGAACATATGCTTTTTGAGAGGCTGCTTCATGAACACTGGCACTGTCATTTCATTAATGGGTCCCGAAAGGTGATTTCACACAATGACTGCGAAATCACCTTCCGAGGCCGATTAATGCCATGACAGTGACAGAATTCATGAGAAGGGCCCCAAAAACCCCATGTTGAAAATCTGGTGCCGAAATTCCAAGAAATGCCTGAGATATGCAACAAAGTTGAAAAAACTCTATTCATTGCATTATACAGCTTACCGGCAATTCCTCAGTTCGCGGTCAGCTTTGAAGAGTGCAGACATGTGCCCGTCCACTGAAGATTGTCACGCCAGAGTCCAGAGGTAAGTATGGGTGGGGTGAGGGAGGCAGGGTGCGAGGGTGGGTGCGGTGAGGGAGGGGGCATAATAGACTACAAGGGATGTTTTTGTTTTCCAGGTGAAAAAAAAGGAAAACCTTTGCAGGACAGTTTTCACATTGGGGCATTTGGCATGCTGGGGTGGGCTCCCAGTGTACCACCTAAGTGAGTTTTGTGAGGGGTGTCAGTAGCCAATGGGGGATTGGACACCCTCGTCTGCACACAACACAGGGGGGGTAATGCAGGTGGGATTGGGCACCCCACCAGCAAACAAAGAAAGGGGGGAGTGCGAGCCGAGGGGATTGGGCACCCCCTTCGACATTCAACAGTTGGAGGGGTGATGATGACGGGGAGTGGGCTCCCCCATCAGTGGGCAAAGAAAGCGGGGGGTCGCGAGCCGAGAGGGATTGGGCACCCCCCTCAGCATTCCACATTTGCAGGGGGGGATGCCGACGGGGAGTGGGCTCCCCCGTCAGCACACAAACATGGGGGGGTTGCTAACAGGGGGATTGGGCACCCCCAATGTTGGGAAAGGTGAGGCGTCTGCCTGCTCACCAACCATGGCCATAATGGCGGCGAGCACGTCAAGCAAAGGGCCGCTGCATATGGTGAGCTTTGCTCGGATTGCAGCGGACCTTTGCTTTGATGTGCTCACTCCATTATGTATGCATTGTGTGGCGGTGGCATGCAGGCTGATTGGGGAATGAGGGATGCAGCTACTGATGTGTGCCCTGCATTTGCACAACAGCAGCCGTGCCCCCAAGACCCGCACTGTCGCAAGATGTTGCTTGCGCATGTGCGCAAGCCAACATAAAAAGGGGAAGCTGGCTAATATATTTCTATATGTATATATATATATATATATCTGTTCTTTGCAAAAAACTATGGTTAATTTAGGGTTAAAGCAGAAAAGGTCAGGAAATGAGAACATTAGGGTTGCCCTCTAACCCCCACACCCGCCATCCTCCACAGGCTGACAAACAATGGGGTGTGTCGGGGTTGTGAGGCCCAAATCACACCCCATTCCATGTGTAAACAGGTAGACATGCTTCAGTAAAGGAGAATGGGTGAGAATTAGGCCTCACAACCCCAACGACACATCCCATCATTTGTCAGTCTGTGGAGGATGGTGGGTGGGGGAGGTTAGAGGGCAACCCTAATGTTCTTATTTCCTGACTTTTTCTGCTTTAACCCTAAATGATGCATTAAACATAGTTTTTTGCAAAGAATGTCCTTACTTTTTGAGAAAGCATATTATGACTACCAAAAAAACATATGCATAGCTATACAGCGTATATTGGTGGGAGCTCCAGTGGTGACAGCAACCATACAATGCGGAGCAATAAATTACTGCTCTTTCCTACCTGTAAATAGGTGTTAATTAGACAATGAGCTTCATTGCTGAGGTTATAAATTGGTTGGAAAAAAATCTACATGTACTTACTTGAATAAGCAGTTTTTATTTTGAGAGGAACGTTTCATCAACCACTTTATGCATAACTTGTTATATTAACAAAGGGGTTATAACAGTACACAAGATGACCCCCTACCCACCACCATGCCACCAAAGAACATATACAAATTGTGAATTCCACTGATCTAAAATGTTTCAGTGGTTAGCGGTGTGGACCCAAGGTATAAACCCTTTACCTTCCACTGCCATAAAATCAACATGTAATAGAACCATTAGAGAGGAGTACACGGTACAACAACATGTTCACTTCAACATATCACTACTGGTTAATGCAATCCTGTGCCCCCATCCCGCATACCCTCTTTTGTCCATCACTTGTTCAGTGAGTTGTGATGCTTATTGCAATTCAGCTTGTTTTTCCCTTTCACTTTCCCTTTTCTCTTGGCCCATTTCATATGTTTTTCCTTACCTCACTCTAATATTGATTGATTTATTCTGTTTCCTTTGATGCTGAAATGTGATAGGTTGGTTGCTATTCTTTAGTATGAGTCTTCTCCACTCATATGAATAAAATCTTTCTACTGAACAGTCGGACTCCTTACTGAAACCCAGCTCATGGTGTCATTTTAGTTAAATGATGTATACTGCTATTTCAGATTATGGCAGTTATGCATTTAAGATGTTCTACTCTGAAACTTTGAATTTATTTATTTATTTTTTTGTTGACCAGGTAAATGCACTAGAAAAATCCTGCCTATTTTCAGGTACTACCAAGGGGAGGGGGATACAGATGAATGCCAACTGACCTTGAACCAGATTAAGCTGTTGGTGGTATTTTTAGTGAATGAGGGAAACTTGGCCGGGACACTGGGAAATTCCCCTACTCTTTTCGATAAGTGCCATGGGATCTTTAACATCCACCTGAACTACCACCAATCCAGGTGGATGGGACTCAATTTAATGTCTCACCGGAAAGACGGCACCTCAGATGTGCAGCACCCTTCTCATGCTGCACTACAGTGTCAGTACTGGGATATTATCCCAAGTGCCAGATGTGGGAACTGAACCCACAACCCTCTGATCTCCCAGCCTCAGAGGCAAGTGTGCTACCTACTGAGCCACTGACACTGTATGAGTGAGGGAGCAAGTTTTTTTTTGACGGGGAGGGGATTGGATGTCCTGGTGATACAGTGGATGGAGAGTCCCTTCTGCAACCTTTTAGTTTTGTATGCAAAAATAGATGCTGTAGATAGGTCAGAGCATGCTTTGTGGTACCCTTGTTCTTATAAATGATTACATTGACAGGACATCCAATCACCACCCATCTCTCTCACACACACACCCACACACACACACTCCAAATGCAATTCAGTTCTTGCAGAATTAGGTGATGTAGTACTAACAGTTGATGCTTTATGTCAGTTGACCTGTCCTTTTCCGATTCACTTGCAGAGTCTAACAGTGTCAGTAAATACACTGTCGTATGTGTCTTATGTGACTGCTATGAAAACACTCACATGTGGGCAATTGTAAGTGGATGGGGTTTTGAAAGAGGTTCTTCTTGAAGCTAGGAGCTGTCCTTTTTACCTGCTTGTTTTAAACACAACCTCCACTTGCATACTGTGTGACTGAGCATGTCACTCAAAAACCCTAGTGCTCCGTGATTACCTCTGAAAACTGGCACTAGTGCCCATTTGAGACTGACCCAGTTACCAAATAATAAAATTAAGTAACATTTTATCTTTATCATTACTGCCAAAAAAAAAATCAGATATGTAGACTTACAGACCAAATGCATTTTATGTACCATCAGGGGATGACTGTCACTTTTTTTTTTCGTACAGCACTGTATTACAGACTTGCTGCACCGTGGTTTGGCCCAACATGGTAATGTAGGGAATTGGGAGTCCCTTCAACTACTTGGTAGTTTTGCAGCAGAGAATAAACAGCTGACATCCACAAGCTGCTGACACTCTGCTGCCCAAATGTACTTCATTCATCAAAGTGCCATAAAAGCAGCAGTGGAAGCATTTACTAAAGTAAGATAGCATACCCCAGAACTCCGTACAGAAGTGTTTACTTTTACTTGACACTCCCTGTTCAAAACAAGCAAGTCAAAAAAGGCATTTCTTAAGTTCATGGCGCTCCTCTTTCACAACACACTCCGTTTACATATGCCTTCTTGAAGTGCATTTGAGCATTAGCATTTCAGCAGTGTGCAGGTGCCAGCAATTTCCTCAGTCTCAATATTTACTGTACCTTGCTCAGCGAAACATTGCACATCCTGTGGGCTTTCTGTAACTTTCTTTCTAATTTTTAAGTGATCTAAACAAAGTTCACCAATGACAGCAGGTCAGACCGTCACTTGCTCTAGACTCATATTATAGTTTTAACTCATTAAACTTCATCCACTGGCCATGCATTTGTTTACAATATCAATTTTTGGTTATCTAACTTAAATTTATTTATTTATTAAAGTATAATAGTTAAGTAAACAATCAGTATTCTCTTTGTCTCTTCTGGTTCTGTATGCATCTGATGGATTAAAGTGTTCTTTTTACCCTTTTTTTAAAGATCTACATTATGCATATTCTTCAGTAGTATATAAACTATCTCCTCTTGTCAGCTCATGTAGTTATTTATTCACAGTGTGCCATTAGTGGCAGAACACTGGGATATTCATGCAGTTCTGATTAAATCTGCATATGTTATTCTGCACCCCCATGCAAATCGGGGATGCAGTCTGACTGCTTACCAGACAGCTATACATTGTCACACACATTATCTTGCCAGATTATACAGAAAATAAACACAAAAAAAGGAAAGATTTGAAAAAAAAATCCTGTAGTGAGATTTGTCATCCACTGCAGAGTAGATCTTCACATTGGTACCAGTTCATGAAAGTGCAGGTATGGAGGGAGCCTGGTGCGATTGGTGATGCACTGTTTTCTTTTTACAGGTTGGCAAAATAATTGCAGACACTGAGGGTCCATTTTCATAGTTACAGATAACAATGAACATTGGGAGTGTGGGGAGGTACCACATATTACAAAAGAAAACATCTGGAGGCTTTGGTGGGGCTGGAAACCAGTTCTTATTAAGTTAAAACTGATGAGGTATGGGCTACCAATGGAAGGTGGAGGGCACCACTTAACAACACATAAAACCAAGGACATTAAGTGTGTGCGTGTGTGGGGGGGGGAGGGTTACTGCACACCAATGAAATACAAAATGTTTTATATGTGATAATCAGAGGGGGGTGCCAGCAGACACCAAGGCTTTCTTACTTATGATGCACAGCGACCGAGGAACAATTAGAGAGTACAAAGATAGATAGTGCCTTCATCTTCCTGTGTTTATTATTGGAACCAGCTTGCATAAGGTGCCATACCTATTGTTAACTTAGCACAAGACAAACACAACAGCATTGTGCAGTAGAGAAAGGCAAGCATAAACAGAAGTTTTCGAGTTCAAATATCGCAACAGACCCTGCCTTACTATATGGCACTGACTGAGTTATTTTGCCCACTTGTACTTTGATCCCACCAGCTGTGCAATTGGGTTGAGGCAGAACTCCTGCTGTAAACAAGATTCACAACTAAGTTTTTGTCTGAGTAAATAGCTAAATAAATAAATATTAACATAAATGGACACCTTTCTCACATTCTTTACTTGACTGACAACGACTCATACTCATAAATAGTGGGGTGATCTGTCTGGCCGGGGGCTCTTGTGTTGGAAACAGAGTCTGAATAACTGTAATTTTCTAATGTGTTTGTTTGGACTCATTCACTTTCCAACTTATTTATTGATAGGGTTAAAAGAGTGGATGAGCAATATTTAATCCATTTGAATTCCCAAGTCCAAACTTCTGAATAGACAGAGCTTTACCGGGAAGGAACATTTTGTAAGTTGCATGGGAAGGATTTTTAAATCCCAATGCAAAAAATTGGTTTGCAATACTAGAGAGCTCTCTACAGAATGCCCTGCTGTAATAAATACACAGAACAGCATATCTTAGCAAGACCAGGTAAAATGTACGACTGTGTTAGGACCACCATGACATGGGTTTGATTCCCACAAACTCCACTAGCACAGTCCATCACAACATGATCATGACTCAATCTTCCCCCTGTTCTCCCAGGTTTACACTTGAAAACAGTCACTTGTGACTAGACAGATTTTTGCAGCAAGCAAGTGACTAAAAACACAAGCATTTGTCAATGCCGAACGTTCGCTTGCAGATATTTGCTGTGGTGCTTGGCGTGAATGGTGCTTTACCCTAATGCCCTGTGCGATTGCTGGTATTTGCACAATAAATTGTCAGCATGACCTTTTTGTTACCCCCATTGTGCGCTACATAGGTGGAAACATGTTTTGGGCAGGATGTGAAAAATGACAGCTGTACTGCTCATAAGGAAGTGTGGTAAAATGGCAATGTTGAAAATCTGGAGTGGAAATATTGAAAATGTGCAAACCTCGGAGCGTGCGTGGGAACTGTGCAATGCAAGCTCATAAAACAGTCATTTCTAGGAATTTTGCCACCAAATTTTCAACACAGCATTTTAAGACCTCTGCTCATGAACAGTGTCACTGTGATTTTCTTAATGTGTCCCATACATTAAGTTCACACACGGACTGCGCGATTGTGCGCTACATGGGCAGAAACACATTTTGGGCAAGATGTGAAAAATGACAGCTGCAGTGCTCATAAGGAGGTGTGATAAAATGGCAATGTTGAAAATCTGGAGTGAAAATATTGAAAATTTGCAAACTTACGAGCGTACGTAGGAACTGTGTAACGCAGACTTGTAAAACAGTCATTTTAAGGAATTTTTTCACCAAATTTTCAACATAGCCATTTTAAGACCTCTGCTCATGAATGGTGTCACTGTGATTTTCTTAATGTGTTCCATACATTGATTTCGCTCACCGACTGCGCCATTATGCACTACGTGGGCGGAAACATGTTTTGGGTGAGATGTGAAAAATGACAGCTGCACAACTCATAAGAAGGTGTGATAAAATGGCAATGTTGAACATCTGGAGTGAAAATATTGAAAATTCGCAAACTTACGAGCCTGCATAGGAACTGCACAATGCACGCTCGTAAAACAGTCATTTTTTGGAATTTTTGCACCAGATTTTCCACATGGGGTTTTTGGAACCCCTTCTCATGAATGATTCACTGTCATGCTGTTATTCAAGCCTGAAGGGTGATTTCACGCAGTGACTGCGCAGTGCCTGTGAAATCACTCTTTGGGCCTGAATAATGCCATGACAGTGACATCATTCATGAGAAGGGGTCCCAAAACCTCCATGTTGAAAATTTGGTGCAAAAATTCCAAAAATGACTGAGATATGTAATAAAGTTGAAACCCCTATCTAGCCCATTATACAGCTTTATCGGTATTTCCTCAGTTCGTGGTCGCCTTTGAAGAGTGCAGACGTGTTCCCAGTCCATCGAAGATCATCAGGCTGGAGTCTGGAGGTAAGTATGAGGGGGGGTGGGGAGGCTGATGTGCAGTGGGTGGGTGCGGTTGTGGGAGGGGCTGGGAGACGGCTGTGGGACAGTTTTTATTTTACAGGTGTTAAAAAAAAAGATGACGTGGGACCATTTGCCACGCTGGGGTGGGCTCCCAACATGGCACAAGATGACTGGGGGGGTGAGGAGCCAACGGGGGATTGGGCACCCCAGTCGGCAAACTACACAGGAAGGGGATGGTCCGAGGAGCTGACGGGGGATTGGGCACCCCCGCCGGCAAAACAAAGGCAACGTTTGCCATGCTGGGGTGGGCTCCCAGTGTGGCAGCAGGATGGTTTGGGGGGCCGTGGAGCCAACGGGGGATTGGGCATCCGCCTCGGCAAACAGAGTTTGCCACGCTGGGGTGGGCTCCCAGCGTGGCACCAAAGCTTTGGGGGAGCGGCGTGACGCACGCGGAGGGAGCACGTGACACGAGGGGGGGACGGCATGACTGCGGCGCTCAGCATGGCAGCAGTGCTTTCCTTTGAAGCAGAGGAACACTGCTGTCATACAGAGCTCCTGCACCCATTGGTGCAGGACCGCGACGCCTGCTCAAGAGAGCAGTGCATTGGATGGGAGAGGCACATCTCCAAAGTGTGCTACTCTCCCAAAATGTTCCTTGCGCATGCACGGAAGTGAACGTAAAAATGAAATAAACAACCTCCAACTGTGATCAGCCACTTCGCTGCTGCAGGAAGTTTCAGCGAGGGATGAGTCACTTATTGCACATACAAATAAATGTTGTGCCCTACATGAATTTTAACCCCATCACCAGGAATACTGGATGAGCATTTGCAACTAGATCTGTTCTTTGTGGTACAGACTGACCTCTCTAGTTGTACTCAAATGAAACAACACTTCTTTTTCAATCTTTATTTTTTTCTTCAAGATCATGGTGCAAAGTTCATACGTAACCTCAGAAGCCACGCCTTCCCCCGACACACACAGCACATCCACGATAAAAAAAAATAAAAACAACAACAGACAAGGATGTTAGCAGTTAATATGTTACAGAAGGGCTTTATACAGGAAAACAGGTGTTACATTTTGTTTATCTAAACCTCAGATAGTCATTGACAGTCTACACCAGTGGTTGTCAGCAAGGGGTCCACGGCCCACAGGGGGTCTGCGAATGCACGCCAGGGGGTCTGTGAAAATTGCAGTGCAGAACAGTTTCTAGTTAAATGAATGCCTTAATGCCTTAAATCGCAATCGAGAGTAAACTGTACCGATTTCCCCAAACACTTTATTAGCAACACTTCGTGCTCACACTCGGTTTTAATTAATTGCTTGCCTAATATTCCAAATTCTTACTTGTCCAGAAACCGGTTGTTGCTGTAATTAAATTAATTAAACAGACTGGCTCAGTGGAACTGAGTAGTGTGGGAATTGCTTTTGAATGCTGCTGACCTGTAATGTTATTTACTTAAATTAGCAACACTTCACACTGACACTCGGTTAGCACGAACCTTCAATTGCTTGCTTAACACAATTTCTCCCCAGTTGTTTTCAACTGAAAATCATGTGCCAGATCATTAGTAGCTGCTTGGTACATCTCCAAGTTCAGTCTCTTCTCTCATCTCTTCTCCTCGCTGACCCATGCTGCTCGCTCACTCGCTCCAGTCTCTTGGTTCACTGCACCGGACCAGTTCTTCTCCCTGACAGAGCGCATTTAACAGAAATGATACCTCTCCATTCACCGCACAAGTCACTTTTGCCTCTATAGTCCTATTTGTGATTCTATAAGTAGATTATGCTTATCATTAGTCAAGCAGAGGCGGTGTACTTATTGCTTAGTTGCTCTGTTGATCAGTTAGATGTACCACTCCCCCGAAGAAGGCATGCAGTGTTAAAGGAGATAGGAAATTCATTTTTGCTGTTTAAAACTGTTACATGAATGGTAAATAAGAAACAATCTATGTTTTTGTGTTTCAAATGTTTAAAATGCACATTTCTGTGTGGCATCATTAAGTTGAAAGGGCAACCAACTCGGCAGTCTGCATTTTTTTTGTATCTGGAGTCAGCGCGTGGCAAGCTTTAAAATCTGCACGTCACAGACTCCCGATACACATTCAGTTAATTGCCGCCTTCACACTGCACTTGCAAGAAGCTTCAGCAGTATGCCATCTCACTTCTAAAGGGGAAATCTTGGCACTCCCTTTATCATTTGGCAAACGGCACAGCATACGCCCTGCCCATCTTCAACTGATCACATTAAAGCTCAGTGAACAGTCCCTTAGTTAATTGTAAATAGTTTATCTGTGCTGGGGGAAAAAATTAGAAAAAAAAAACATTATTTGCAGGTGTCCTGTGAGTCCCCATGCTATCTGTTTGCTTTTTCATAACCCCGCTACCCTCTCTCCTCCCAATGATGCCTCTTAGTTTACCGTTGGTGCCCAAAAGGGCTCAGCAGCCTCTGGAGGGCCAAAAAACCCTTCTTTTGTCAAACAGCACAGAAGAAATCTGCTGCCACTGTTTGCTATGCCAGTTTGTTGTACTTACCACTGACCCACCCCACTGTGCTGTCTTAGTGTCCAAGAAAGTAAAGGTTTTAATGAACCGCGTACCCATTTCTGCGCCCAACAAGCTGGGTAGTGCACTGAATGCTCCCTGCTCCAATGTGAATATTTCTCCGGGGGAGTGAAATAAGAAGTAGTAACTACTGCCACTATGAGGTGGCAGCCTGGTTTTTTTAATTCCTTGATTCAATTTTGCTTAGTTCGGGGGGGGGGGGGAGAAGAATGGTCTTGATTACCACTTGTTCTCCAAAACTGAAGTGCAGAAGATTCTTCCTGTGCTCCCTAGTCCACATGCACTTCACCGGAGAACTGGAAGAGTGAAGTCACAAACAGCCGCAAGCAGCAAAGTAAGGATTTCATGTATTCTGTTGCTACTGGTGCTGCTGAGCCCTACAGGGCACCCACCAATGGTAAGCTTTATTGGGAGGACAGATGGTAGCAGAGTTATGGAAAAGCAAGCAAATAGCATGGGGACTCAGGACATCTGGAAATAACATTTTTTTTTTCTTCTCATTTCTTTACCCAGCACAGATAAACAATTTACAAATAACTAAGGGCCTTTTCATTGATCTTTAATGCTATCAGTTCAGGATGGGCAGGGCGTATGTTGTGCCATTTGCCAAATGATAAAGGGAGTGCCAAGATTTCCCCTTTAGAAGTGAGATGGCATACTGCTGAAGCCACTGACAAGTGCAGTGTGAAGGCAGCAATTAACTGAATGTGTATCGGGAGTCTGTGATATGCAGATTTCAAAGCTTGCCACGCGCTGACTCCCAATACAAAACAAATGCAGACTGCCAAGTTGGTTGCCCTTTCAACATAATGATGTCACACAGAAATGTGCATTTCAAACATTTGAAACACAAAAACACACAGACAGGACATTGTTTCTTATTTGCCATTCATGTAACAGTTTAAACGGCAAAAAATAATTTTCTATCTCCTTTAAGCTAGCGAGGTGCAGTACAGTAAGATGATAAACGCATACATTTAAATCTTTGATTTTATATTGTACCCCCCCCCCCAAGCACCAACCTGCTTAATAAATAGTGTCATGCAGTTGCAGTTAATAATGTCTTGTGGTGTGTGTACTTATTGCTCAGTTCAGTCCACCCCTCCATTGAGTGTCAAAGAGGACATGAAATCATTTAAACAATGGAGCCCTATGAGTAGTGTGATGTCACTGTTTGTTAGAGTATTCCACGATAATAGCGTGGAAAAAATAGCGAGTGCATTATAGTGACTGAAGAATAGCACATGTTAGTTTAGCAACGTCCAAATAATAGCGTGTCAACTATAATAGCTAATCAATGCGGCATTTAGATGTCATTTTAGCGAGACTGACAGTGAATAAATGCGCAGGGTGTCAAAATAGTGATCATGTCAGCAATAAAGGCAGAGTTTTACAGAAATCAGCACAGGGTGTCAAAATAGCGAGCATGTCAGCAATAAAAGCAGAGTTTTACAGAAATCAGCACAGGGTGTCAAAATAGCGAGCATGTCAGCAATAAAGGCAGAGTTTTACAGAAATCAGCACAGGGTGTCAAAAATAGCGACTTCCGTCTTTTGGAAAAAAAAAAAAAAACACAATCACAATGATTGCAAGCTGCTCCTGCATTAAAACTCAGCCTTTATTGAGAAATCAACAAATTAGATTTTCAGGGCATAATTCATGTTTACACCTTAAACTGAAAGTTATACGCCAATCCAAGCAGGTAATCATATCTACTCCTTTCTTTGTACCGAGCCACGATTTCTTCAACTCTGCTATTCACATCTTTGTACTTCCTTTTTTGTGGACATACTCTGACTCCAGACACCATCTGCTCTATCTTTAGCTTGGTGATCCTCTGCTCCTCTTGCAGACATTCAATTAATTTCCAGATGCTTGAATGACAAGCACCAAGGCTGGAGTTGAACCCGCGATGCCAACCCTTGACCGAATTGTTTGTACGTGCTAAACCTTTGATTGCAGCCTCATAACAATTCCATTTCTCTGGTTGAAAAGCAGTTGTTCAATGACCAGCATGTCCTCTGGGCCTTCCCACCCATGTAGATTTGTAGTAGTCTAAGAGCGGAGTTATTAACTCCTCATTAACATGCTAACATATTAAAATGCCAGCAGAATAGGCCTAACGGTCTTTTGCGTCTGCTCGTGTGGTCAGCCCCCACCCTGGGAGCTAACCTTGCTGCTCCCCCTCGCCTTCTCTGGCTTCTCCCTTCCCAGTTCTGGATATTCTCACTGCATTGGATTTTGCTTCCCGAACCCTTCCCCTGTACCTGTCCCACCCCCTCTTGAACCCCTACACCATCTCTACCTCCAACAGCCTCCTAGGCAGTGCATGCCATGGCTCCACCACCCTCTCAGTGAAGTAGCACCTCCTCCTTTCTCCCCTGAATCTTCCCCCCTCCAGCTTCCACCCATGCCCTCTAGTGGCCCCCTCCTCCTCCTTCCTTTGAAGCACCCTGACTGTTCCTCCCCTATTTACCCCCTTCATGTACCTGAAGACCTCTATCATGTCCCCCCAGTCCATTCTCTCTTCCAATGTGTACATATTTAGCTCTCTGAGCCTTACCTCATAGGTCCTGTTCCCCTCAAACCCCAAATAATTTTGGTTGCCTTCCTCTGGACCCTCTCCAGGAGTTTAATGTCCCTCTTTAAGTGTGGCCTCCAAAACAGCATGCAGTACTTGAGGTGTGGCCTCACCAAGCAGTTATACAGAGGGAGTATCACTTCCCTCCTTCTGGAGGCGATCCCCCTAGCGATGCATCCCAGCATCCTGTTGGCCTTGGCTGCTGCCCTCCTACAATTCTCTGAATTGTTCATCTTGACATCCACCACCACCCCCAGGTCCCTCTCAGCCATTGAGACTTGTAGCATTCCCCCCCCCCAGGGTGTATACTTGGCCCGGGAACTCCCATTCTCTCATCTCATCAAAGGTGTCTACCACATCTCCTGCTGGCACGAATGCTAATGACAGTAACATTCTAAAGTGCAAGGCAAAATCTGGGTCCTCACAATACTTTTCATGTATATCAAAATATTTTTGAATATTTCACCACACCGCCTGTGAGAAATGGAAAAAACATCCTTGTATCTTTGTGTCTGGAAAGGCAGAGCTGAATGCCTTCCAAGCTGACTTCTCGAAGTCCATTATGGTAGTGGCAGGTTTCAGTGTATACTCCAATTCCTGCAACTTAGTAAATATGTAAACATATGAGCTGCTTTTGCATGATTACATAAGTGCATACACAGCTATACATACAGTGCCTGTTTGCATACAGAGAATGGTATAAAGCTGCTCAAACAATGCAGAACATGCCTTGAATGTGCCATCGACCATCCAGTCAGTGCTGTCCTGCTGCAGCTTGAGTTTAGCAACTGTACTGAACACCAAAAAACGGTCTGACTCACAGCCACTATCAAAAAGCAGGAATGACTTACAAGGTTTAGTGACAGTGAATTCAGACGGAATTACCATATCCTGTAAGGTGGCTTGTGTTGCTGGGCAACCACGATCCACTTGTTGGATCCTTTGAACTGTACGTTTAATCAGGGGCAATGCAGGTAAGCGACCTGCCAAACAATCAGGTGCACTACTGGTGCACTGCACAACTACTTGTGATGTGGACTCTACACTGGATCTTGCTCTTTCCCTAATTTTTGCCATAAGTTCACGTGAGCCCACATCACCAGCATTTAGGACATGTGTGTGCTCTTTTATGATATTTAACACGGTATTTCCAGTAGTATGAATTTGTGCCAAATAGTGATATTTATGCAAATCAACACAATGCCAATATGTTTTTTCTGGTGTCTCTTTATCTTTCCTGTACACATAGCCATGAAACAGAGCAAGCGGCCTACCTTTCTGACTTAGTACTGTATCTGCTCAAACTCCATTCTCTCATTAAAAGTCCTGCACTCTGTTACTACACTCCTCCAGGTAACCAAGGCTGTGCACCTCTACATTTAAAACTGCCAATGTGGGAGGAGCAAGTGCTGTGCATGATGGTACTGTAAACAGGAAGCTCGGAAAAAGGGAATAGAACAATACTGGTGACCTGCACATATGCGGACAAGCAAGCGATGACAAGCAAGGTAACAATTCGCCATAAATACAGTTTAGCGATAATGAATTTTGCTAGGATTTACTGTAACAATATTGCACCTCACTATTTTTCCCTCACTATAGTGTATAAAGCACTCATGATTTTCACATGGAAACCATTTGCTAGTTTGTAGATGTTTGTCCTTTCCACAATTGAGGTAGTGCTTTTTTTCTAGTTTTAATGTTGTCAGCTACTATAACAAAAAAATAAAATATGGCTGTTGGTGTACCAGTTAGGTTCATGTTTCCCGGTTTGACATCAGGCAAGTGAGTGATTTAGCCAAATGGTGACGTTATCATTCATCCATTCCATTAGCTCACTCAGACGTGCATGCGTCTGAAGCTGTCAGAAGCTAACAGCTACCAGGAAGGGATTTCATTTTTGAATACAGGTATTTTGATATCCTGCTCATTGCATTATCTTTGCTGCCTAAAAAATTGTGCCAGTTCTGAAACAAATTATTGTAATATACCTGATTAGAATGAGAGTCTCTGGTATAAAACATTCAGGCCCAGATGTTCAAACTGCACCAGACTGTGGTGCAAGCCTTGGCGCAGCTCAACTTGGCTGCGCAGGGGCATGGACTGGGCGATATTCAACAGAGCTGTGCCATGGCTTAGCAATGTTGAATATCGCACCCTGGCCACCCATAGTGTGCATGGCACAGTGGCACTGCACCAGCACCAGTGGTCAGAGTGGAGCATGGGGATGCGCTAGTGCAAGTTCCATTGTGCTAGGCACAACAACCGCAATATTCAAAAGTGCACATGCAAATTGGGCCGTAATGTATGCAAGGAGCAAATGGGGCCATTTGCATGTCATTATGGCCCCATTTGCATGCAGGTGCACCAATCCCAGATGACTTGCACCCGGTGCACTGCCAGGCAGCAGCCATCGGGGACCGACGCCCCCTGCAGCATGGCAATGTGCCCCACAGCCCGATCGCGGGCATTAGTAAAATGAAGAAATATTCCTTTTTTTTCATTCAAACTTTATTCATTTTTTAATGCTTTTACAGAGAGAGGATCTAGTTAGCATACATACAAATGACACAGGGTTAACGAACAGGTATTAGATCAACTCTCCCCCCTCCCTCCTCCCCCCCTCCCCTTCCCCATTTCCTCACACAGGATGGAAAATCAGCAGGAGAAATAAAAAGAGGATAAACCTCTGTGATGATTATAGGAAGTAAAGTGTCAGCAAAGGGCCCCAAATCTTCTGATATTTCTGGGATTGGTCATGTAAATTAGCAATCATATTTTCCAATCGCAGCTTTGCCAGCAACTCCTGTAACCATTCACTGTAAGCAATGTCTGTTGTATCTTTCCAGTGACGCAAAACCAGATTTGTATATAAGAGTTATGTGAACTTTCCTGTTATTAACTGTGACAGAGGACAAATCCCACAAAATGCATATTTCGGGAGTAAAAAGGTCCTGTAGTCCTAGTAAGGGATTGTCCCTCTCTCGAATCGCATGCCAAAGGGGGGCTACTTTGGAACATTTCCAGAATATATGTAACAGGTTCCCCTCTTCCTGTTGGCAATGAGTACATGTAGCGGATGATAGGAATCCCAGTTTAGCCAATTTCTGGGGTGAGTAATAGTAATTATGCAGGATTTTGAACTGCATTAGCTGGAGCTTATCATGTCTGATATTTTTGTGACAATTCACCCACAAAGAAGGCCAGTTAATTTCCTGTTGGGGAAAAAAAGGAGGCCCAAAATTAAGTTGGGCAAAAATAATCTTGCCATTTCCAGTTGTGTAGTATTTCGTACATCTTAGATACAGCATGGGATAGGCCTGCCATTGGAAACAGTTCCAGTAAGACAAACTTGGGGGCTCCGGTGGGGCAGAGCCAAAAGATTTCACCATCAGGTGCCTTAATTGAAATATTTTGAAAATAACAGAATTCAGGATATGGGCTTTATGTAGAATCTCAGGAGAAATTAACCATGAGACATCTTCCTGAATGAAAAAGCTAAGTGGGTGATCTCCCAAATGGGAAATCCATTTCAATTGTAGGGGTTTGCCCTCAATAGTGAGATTTGGGTTCCCCCACCAAGTTGAGAGGGATCTATTGTATGCTCATATATTCAAGAAAGAACACAACTGTGAATGAACTCTTATAGATACTGATATAGGGCTACCCTTAAGCGAGGGAGGTAAGGCTTTTAACCTGGTATGTAAAAGTGTCCTGGGAGATAACCCACTAGCCTTTCTTAAGGTACGTTCAATTTTGAGCCGTATGGGAGTAAAAGAATATGAAGTTGCAAGGATCCCAGGTATGGGCCATCACAAGTACTTGCTTACATGACTGGCCCAATAATATAGCCCAGTGTGTGGGAGACGGAGTCCTCCCTTCTCTTTGGGGGTTGAAAGCTTATTATAACTTATCCGGGGTTTCTTTGCTGTCCAAATAAAATCTGTAATCATCTGATGCATCCTTTTAAACCACACCAAAGGAATCCAAACGTTTGAAAGATTAATTAGGTAGAATAACCGGGGAAAAATGTTCATTTTATCTATATTGATTTTCCCCCAAAAAGAGAGGGTGAGCAAGGCCCATCTTTTAAAATCTTGCCTGATAACAGCAACTAGACAGTCTAAGCTTAGTTTTATAAATCTGCCGGGATCTCTTGACAACTTAACTCCCAGGCATTTTAGGGCTTTAGTCTGCCAAGAGAAACCTACTGCTAAAATGTCTAGCTTTGTCTCTCTGTAATTTAAAAGGAATACCACCATGTTATCTTTGTTTAATTTATGGTTAGACATTGAGCTAAATTCTTCCAAGATTGTAATCAGGGCAGGCAATGACGTCTTGGGGTGAAACAATTGTAAGAGCAAATCATCCGCTTAAGCCAAAACTTTAACAATCTGACGCTGAACCACTATACCCTGGACATCTGGATCTGCTGTTATCCTGTGAATAAGGGGTTCTAAATAGATATTAAACAATAAAGGGGATAGTGGACAACCCTGTCTAGTTCCGGCGTAAAGAGTAAAAGGATCGAACATTGACCCATTACAGACCACCCGCGCACTAGGAGTTTTGTATAAAGCCTTAATCCACTTTACAAATGGCGGGTTGGGGGGAGATCCAAAAGCTTAAAGTGCCTGAAATAGGAAATTCCAATCAACCCTGTTGAATGCCTTCTCAGCATCCAAGGAGACAGGCACGGCAGGAATGTCAGCATCTCTGGTAGACGAAAAGACATGCGACAGGGTTCTGAGATGATCTACCGAGGATCTGGCCTTCATAAATCCTACCTGTTCTGAGCCTATAATATCTGACAGTATCAGGCCTAACTGGTCTGCAAGAAGTTTTGTGAGAATCTTGAGATCCTGGTTCAGAAGAGAAATCGGTCTGTAGCTTTGCGCTCTGTCAAGGGGGTTACCCTCTTTGGGTATTAGAGTAATTAAGGCCTCAAATAGCGACTTATTAAAGTCTTGTCCCAAAAGAATGTGACAAAATAAGGCCAGAAGCAATGGAACCAGCTGTGGAGGAAACACTTTATAAAAATTGGCCAAGAAGCCATCAGGACCCGGTGTTTTATCTATCGGGAGATCTTTGATAACTCTAAATATTTCCTCTGAAGTAATGGGAGCAACAAGAGCGGCTTTATGTACATTTGAAATAGTAGGCAATGAAAGATGTGCTAAGTAAAAATCTAAATTAGCTAATGACGGGGGTTTGTCCATCGGGTTATATACAGTAGCTTCATGTAATATTTTCTGAATTCGAAAGTAATATCTGATGGATGTTATTAAGAAGTCATCTTCTATGGAATGAATCGAGGCAATAAACCAATTTGATTCAAGTTGCTTAAGTCTGAGACCTAGGAGATGCCCTGCCTTTTCTCCTTGATCCAAATAATGAGCTTTGGTTTTCAGGATGGAAAATTCAGCCTTCTGTCTCAGTAAATTCAGATAAGCATCTTTTAACTTTACTAAATCTTGTATCACTAAAGCAGAAGACTGGGGTGACAGGATATGTTCCAACAACCTGATTTGAGATAATAGGGATTTAAGTTTCTCCTCTTGCACCTTTTTCCGTTTGAATGCCAATCCAATCAGAAGGCAACAAAGGTAGGCTTTTAGGACACACCATTCGATATCAGGTCTTCCTGTTGAATTGATATTAATTTCAGAGAAGACTGTGATGTGCTCAACTATATCTTTATCATTTTCTGGGTTTTTAAGCAATTGGTTGTTGACCTTCCATTGTCCACCCTTCATGGGAATAGATACAAGGGAGATCAAGCACGAAACTGGAGAATGGTCAGATAATGGGCCCGGAAGTATATTAGCCTCCGACACACTAGTAATCAATCTTTGAGAAATTAACATTTAATCGATATGGGAAGATGTGTGGTGGACCTGTGAAGTAAATGTAAATTCTTTAACCGCCGGATGAAGAACACACCACATGTCTATCAATCCCACACCATCTAATATTTCCCGGAATGCTCGTTGGGCTGGTGAAAGTCCTTTAAGTGACCTACTTGAATGATCAATTTGTGGATCAACAACCAGATTGAAATCTCCTCCTAAAACTAAAGGGGTATTTAAATAGGGCATAAGAATATTAAGTAAATGCATGAAAAAACTGGGGGAGTCCGTATTAGGGCCATATATACTAGCAAATACAATGTCCCTAGTAAAGAGTTTCCCCTTGACGATAATGTAACGCCCTTCTGAGTCAGGTATAATTACATAGGCAATAAAAGGTACAGATTTACGAATTAGAATCATAACCCCTCTGCTTTGGGTATTGCCTTCAGCTGAAAAACACTGACCAATTTGTCGCTTGCGTAATTTGTCTGCCTCAGAATTTAGCAAGTGGGATTCCTGCACTATAACAATGTCTGCTGCCAACAGACTGAGGTGTTTAAGGAGCTGGTACTGCTTAAGCTTGCCTCTTGCCCCTATGACATTCCACAGGAGAATTCTCACTATACCCACCATTGAGGTTTACATGCTGATGAATATGTGTGAGTTATATCCATTAATTTCTCCGGATAATAGTTCCTGTGTGAGGAATTCCTCCCCATCCCCCCCCAAAGCTAGCAAATCCCTTATTGTAACCCGTACATGGTAAAAACAATAACCTATAGTCCCAAACCACCCCCCATCGCGCCTATTGTTCACCTTATGCCTCATGCCCTACAACCATCCCCTTCCCCCAGCCACACTCCTTGCTTTAAAATAATTGAAAATAAAAATCACAAAAGTCCTGCTCGGGTCAGACACCACAAGATCCCCTTCTGTTGCTATTTTTAGGTAGATATCTAGACATGTTGACAGTATCAAAATTCCATTATCATTCTTTTACATCAAAGATGCATGAAACTGTGAACTTAATTATTTAATATCTAGCTGTAGTTCTAGTACTACTAAGTAATTCTCTGAACCTCTAACAGATCTTTTATCATTATCTTATACAACAAAAACATGTATTTGAGATAGATCTGAGCCCCATCTATGTTAATAGGTTTATAGTAACACCTACCAATAACTTAGAAAGCTCCCTGTCATGCGTGAAGAAATGAACAAAAAGGAGCAATGGTAACAAACCAGGAAGATCTTTTACAATAAACTTTCAACATAACTAACATTAGAGTTTGAGTACTTCTAGTCCACAGCACTCTCTTTCACTCCCTTTACTGCTTATTATAATGTTCACCAAGTCACTAGATCCGTTATTTCTACTGACCTTGTGTCACTTGCAACATCTATCTGCCGGAGTACGAGTAAAATAGAATGATGCAAAAACGAAAAGAGGGAGGAAGCATCTAAATCAGCGCTCGGTTCCCTCGCTGGTGTGGTGGTTCAGAGTAGTGTCCATGCATTGTGTTGGAGCTCCCTCTCATGATGATGCTGTGTAACAGAGCAAGGCTCCCACAGTGGAATTCGCTTTAACCGCTAAACAGATCTGGACTTTAAATCAAAGGCTACTAATCCAAACCGAAGGGAGGTACAGAAGATGTTACTCCCCAAACTCTCCAGGGGACTGTGGATGACTATTAGAACAGATCCCCTATTCTAGCACTGATCACCACTTTCTCCCAGTCCTGGTTTAAGCCCTTAAAAAGACCCAACAAAGGAGAGCACTCTCCACCGGAGTCAGCATTTTCTCCTTGGGAGAAGGTATTTAAGCGAGAACAGAAACTTATTCGGAGTTTAAGCTGCCACTCCAATAACAGTGCTAACTTAGAGCCAACACCATTATTGCTTGAGGGCAGATCGCTTTCGTCTGATCCACGTTAAATATATTTAGGGAGGGCAATTGAGCCCGGCACTTCTGTATTCCCACAATAGAAGAGTGTGACCTGAATATTCAGCTTCAGAATGTGCATTCTCTTTAGCAAACTTCTTCTTCACTCTTAAAGGGCTATATTACTACCAGCAATCTTCCCAGTCTCCCCTCAGGGACTCATGAAGAGATTGGGAAAGGCAAGCTTAAGCTGTGAAGATGCAACTTCTGGATCCTCAAAAGGAGTCCAGGCACCTGCAATGAGAACGTGAAGCCTGGCAGGATATGCCATCCTGAATTTAATACTAGCGGCAATTAACTTAGCCACCAGCGGATGGAATACTGTTCTTTTCAGGCACACAGATGTTGGCAGATCATGGGTCACTCTGAGTGTTTTACCTTCCCACTTAATATCTTGAAGCTCTTTACATTTCTGTAGGAAGTGTTGCTTCTCCAAGAAATTTAGGAAATGGAAGATTAGCGGGTGTGGAGGAGCACCGGACGCTGGCTTTGCACGGACAGCCCTATGAGCCCTTTCTATGATGTATTTATTACCAAAGGGCGAGAGGCCAGCCAGTTTTTGTATCAGCTTCTATACAAATAAAATCATATCATGCCCCTCTTCTCCTTCAGGGAGACCAATTATAACAGCATTATTCCAGCGACTACGCCCCTCAAGGTCCTCCACCTTAAGTTCCAACTTGGTCAGCCATTGTCTACAGACACTGAGCTCTGGGTCTAGCTTGTCTTGTTTTTTCTCGAATGAAAAGAGCCGTGCTGAATTATCGGAGGCCCTCTGAACAACTTCACTCAGCTGCGTTGTCATAGTAGCCAGATCCGAGGTAAGATTGTGAAAGTTCTCTCAAAATGGCTTAAATTCCTCAAGAAATCTGTGCAGGGTGAGCGGCTCACCGTCCACAGTAGTGGTGGAGGCACTTAGGTTCTGGCTGGAGCCTGAGGCCATACGCTTCTTTGGGGTCCTTTCGGGCGTAACAGGCGGAGTGCGCTTTGAAAGCATTTTTTGGCTGTCTAGTTCCATAAAACCAGACAGTTGCTATATTCAGTGCTTCTTTAATCTTCTGATGCTATTAAACACCAAGATCTATGTTGGGGGGGTCAGCGTAAATGCAATAAGAAGACTTTTGATATTCGGGTGGCTGGAGCTGTGCAGGAAAGCTGCTACTCTGCACGACGCATTGCCGCAAGTCCCCATGAAAGATTACTATGTCCCTGGTTGTCCAGTGGACCACTGTCTGCCAATTGCAGGGCTTAAGTAAAGTATAAAGAGTAGAATCTGCTTCCTGGTGGTCCAGTGACCGCTGTCAGTCTGACGTGGCTTAGTAAATAGCAGAATCTTATATCACTGGTGGTCCAGTGAACCCCCTGCCACCCGCCCACTGATCTCCACTGCTTCATTTCATTTGTTCAGGTAGACAGTAGCACTTCACCCCTTCTTCTGCCCCACTTCGCCGACTGATTACCGCAGTATAACGCCCATTGGTCCACAGCGTGAGTTGTCGGGTGCAGTTTATATCGCATTACATTCCAGATATGTGGAATGGATCCATTCACATATCTGGAATGTGTAGACGACATACGGCGACCCATTGGCTCACGCTTGAGACCAATGGGCGACAGCCCTACTTCCACGGTGTAAGTGCGGCGGCGGGCAGGTAGGGGTGCTGCCCGCCGCTGACTAGGAGAGGAAGAGGGAGTGGGGTGGTGGGGATCAGCGGACAGGTGGGAAGGGGGGGTCCACTGGACCACCAGTGATATAGGATTCTACTTTTTACTTTACTTAAGCCTGCGATCTGGCAGACAGCGGTCCACTGGAGCAACAGGGATATAGGATTCTACTGTTTATTTTACTTAAGCCCTCAATCGGGCTGACAGCGGTCCACTGGACCACCAGGGATATAGGATTCTATTTTTCATAACAATGCCCTCGATCGGGCATGGGGGGTGCCACCATGGAGGTGCAGCTGGAGCTTGGGTGGCCACCCACAGGTGGCAGCTGCTGTGTTGCACCCTGCAATATGGCAGCTCACTTGTGGGTGGCCAGCTGTTGCTCCTTTTTTTTGGGATCAACTTTGTGTGGCTCAGGTAGGGGTTGTGCATGTATGGCTCAGCACATCCCGGGCTGAATATTGGGATGTGCAGAGTATACATGGGCACACCCCCCCACCTGCGCCTGCATATATTACTGATGCGCTCCGGTGAATTGGGATTTGTGCCAGGTGCAATTCCCATTTGAATATCATGCCGGGGCGCAACCCTTTTGAATATCTGGGCCTCAATGTACATATTTTAAAAATTAAACCAAATGAAACTGAGGGTGCAGTGATTTCATTTTTTTCCAGTTTCATGCTGGATATACGAGTCCATTATGCAGCATTACTCTTTGATCAAAACATGTGCTTTACTAAGTGATATTGTGGTCTTTTCATTATTTAAATTGCAAAGAAAGCACTCCTCCTTATTGCAGATTGTCACCCCTTTCCCCCACAAATACAAACACAATGTATAACACTCTTAAGTTGTGATGGACTGTCTCTTTCCATACCTCCACAATGCTGGCAGTAGCCCAGCCATTCGGAAAGAATCAGAGCCCCTTCTCCTGGCAAGCCCCATGTGAAATCACTGGCATTTGGACCCTGGTGCTGTTTAATCCAAAAGTTGGGCTGTTCCTCTAGATGGATAAAACCTGTGGAACAGTCCGGGAGATTATTACTATCACAGGTCTTACCTGTAAAGTTGCCCCCCGATCCCCAGATTGATTTTTTCCATTCTGCACTGCTTGTAAACTACTGCTAGTCTAGAGTCTACCCCTGCACTGCTGTTGCTGCCTGCAGTCTCGTACTCTGAAACTAGATTTTTATTTCACTGGTGCAAAATCAAATGTCTGAAATATGTCTGTTGGAGGGGGGAGAGTTTTTACCACCAGTTCAGAAGCATGTTTCATGACTGTCAGATATCTATTCCACTGTTCATCTGATCTCCCTCTATTCTGCTCTTGCACAGAAAAGTGTAAGGGGCACATTGAAGCACTGCAGACATGTTGAATTACTATTGCAAGTAAAGAATTCCCCTTACATTGGTGGTCCAGTGACCCCACACAACAGGAGGTAGTGCACACCATCCCACTCTCCCCATCCCATGATAGAGCCGGGGTCACCACAGCCCCACTCACACCTCCATGGTCAGTGCCCAGCTGAACTGTCATTGAGTGCATACTAAAGTACTGAAGTACGTGCTCAGTGACAGTTCAGTTGGGGGCCAGCCACAGAGGTGTGAGGAGGGCTGTGCTGGACCCTGGCTCTGTTATAGGATGGAGGGTGGGGGAGCGGGGTGTTGGGCACTACTTCCTGTGGTGGGGGTGGGGTCACTGGACCCACAATGTAAAGGCAATTCTTGTAATACTACCAGGTACATTGAGATCTGGGATCAGGGTCACTGAACCACCAATGAAGAGGAATGATTTATTCTTTCATTACCGGGGACATCAGGAATTGGGGTCACTGGACCACCACAAAGGGGACTTGATTTATTATTTTATTACTGGAGACATTAGGGATTGGGGATTAGGGTCACTGAACTGCCAATGAAGGGGGTTTATTTTATTCTTTCATTACTGGAGATATTGGGGATTGGGGTCACTGGGCCACCAATTCATGGGGATTGATTTATTCTTTTATTGCCGGGGACATTGGGGATCAGGGATTCGTGTCACTAGACCGCCAATGAAGGGGGTTTGCTTTTTTCTTTCATTACTGGAGATATTGGAGATTGGGGTCACCAGACCGCCAATTCACAGGGATTTATTTATTTTAATAATAATGGGGTCATCAGGGATCAGGAACGGCTTGCATTTGGGGCAGAGTGCCTATGGCAAACCCTTCTATGCCCAATATGTTTGCTGCACAGGAGAGATTGCTGCAAGTTTGGGGACATAGGCATCAAGACCCCTCCTGTAGCAGAATCAGGTGCAGGGTCCCTGGTGCACTGGGCTTTGGCGCAAGCTGCTGTTTACCACAGCTTGCACCATTCAAAGACCCTTCTGAGAACTGGGCCCATGGACTCCAGTTAATTATTCAGAAAAATAAAGTAATGGATAATGTAATACAAAAATAAAATTAATAAATAAATGAAAGATTGAATAAATAGATTTGTAATCAACTTATTTTGTTTTTTTTAATAAATAGTTGCGATTTTGAAGGGTGAAGGCTTCATAGAGATTTGTAGTGTTTCAATGTTAGGAAATCTTTCTTTCAAAAATGGTACATAATGAGAATGATGCTGGGGTCCAATCAAATACAAAGTTTGCGGAGGTCACGTGATGACAGAGTGAAGGGCAGCAGCAACCTCCCGCAGCTCCGCACCTCTATTCATTAAAATAGAGAATTCAGACTTACTTCACAACAAGCGGGGTACCTAACCTACATCAGAAGGTTGCAAGAGACTCACGGTAGACAGTTATCTGTCCAGAATGGAAGTATTTATGAAAAAAACGGTGCTGAGACACTCACTGCCATCAACGCCGGAAAAGAAGAAGGCCGCAAAGTGGCCTAAGCAACAACAGTCAAGTGTTAACAGAACTCCAGCTACTACTACTGCTCTCTCGGAGAAAAGGTTTCTGGAGGTTATGAGACCTCTCCAAGAATGCATCTTGGAGATGGCAGAGGATATGCAGCAGATCAAAGCTTCAGTGCAAGCCTTGACTAAGAGAGTGGGAGATTTGGAAGCTAAGCTCCTTTCACTAGAGAGAAAGCAAGACAAGAGTGAGTAGGCGATTGTGCAGTTCAGGAGAAGGCTGAAAAAACTTGATGAGAAACTAGAAGACCTTGAGGGGAGAAGTAGGAGAAACAGTCTCTTAATATTTGGTGTGCCTGAAAAAGAAGAAGGCTCGAATCCGATTCTATTTTCACAGAAATTCTTTGAGAAGATTGCAGGCCCTTCTCTGAATGGAGCTGCGTATATTATTGAGAGAGCACACGGCCTGCATCCCCTGCCCCCTAACTCTCCCCACGGCCCTGATCTGTCGCTTGCTTAATTTTCTGGTTAAACAATATATCCTGGCCAAGGTTAGATACTTGCGAGAAATATTATGGAAAGGACATTGTCTCAGGATTGTACAAGATCTGCCTCAGTCGGTCAGGGCGGAACGACAAGAAACGCATCCAATAGTGTCCAAATTGATTGCAGCGGGAAAGCCCTTCAAAATGCGATACCCCGCAGTGCTTCAGATCAAGCATCAGGATCAGTGGATCCCTTTGGAAACTAAGGAACAAGCTCTGAAGGAGCTTAGAGAATTATTTCCTGAACTGTGTAAGGGAACGGATTGAGAGAAGGTATCAAGGTTGCAACCGATGAGAGATTGCAGTAACAAGGTTTTAATAAATGAGATACTACTGAATCATCAGGATATCAATCTGAAGTGAATAAAGAAAAGGTGGACAGTGTTTTGCGAATTATGCCAAGGGAGGAGTTCTTGGTCTAAACATTGTCTAATGCTGGGGGAATGAAAAAAGGGAACTGTTCCGGAGTCAGACTTTGGACTGGGACACGCTGGACACTCGGGGATTTCAGTTCCCTTTGGCTGTGAGATACAGTGATCGGAGATATGAGGGACTTTTTTGACTGCAGTGGCAGTGACCTGAGACTGGAAACAGTGCCAGTCGCCATCCGGAGACTTACTTTCAGCCACTAGTTTCTGTTTTTTTTTCCCCTCTTGGTGCGACCACTTAATTCCCCTTCAGCTTCTCCCTATTCGAGGGATTCGTGAGGATGGAGCAAGGCGATATTACTGGCCTCTGAGCTACTCAATCCAAAATGTTTTGCTATGTCTACTAACACAGTTGGGTACTTTCTTTTTCCTTTTTTTTTGGGCTGAAGAGAGCTAACTAATTTGAATAAGTGGACAGCATCTTGCAAGTTATACCGCGGGAAGAGACTAAGGCCTAAGTATCATCTAATGTTGGGAGAAAGCAGAAGGAATTACTTTGGATCCAGTCTCTTAGACTGGCAAGTACTTGATGGGATAAGCTGGACACTCGAGACATTCTACTTCTTTTGGCTGCAAGATATTGTGACCGGAGATGCGAGGGACTATATTTACTGCAGTGGCAATTACAGACCAATAATGGTGCCAACTGTCATCTGGAGACTCACTTTAAACTGCTAGTTTTTGCCTTTTCTCTTCAGTGTGGCCAGTTTATTCCTTCCTCTGCTTCTCCCTGTTTGAGGGATTTGTAAGGATGGAACAATGATACTACCGGCCTTCGAGTTATCAATTTCAGAGCTTTTGGATCTGTTCATTTACACTGCCATTTTTTCCCTCTTATTGTTCAGAGAGCTAAGCAACTTAAATGTATGTGGGTTTGGCATACTGCTTGTTCAATGGGGGGGTGTGGGGACATGGTGTGTATCACTCTGTGAGAGGACATCGCGCACCGTGGTTGTTTGGGTGTTGAGGTTCTCTGAACTGGGGGTGAAGGGGGTAAAAGTAATTGTTTAGTATGTTAGTTGGGGTTTATTGGGAGAAATTGGGGAATAGATAACAGGAGGGGTGTTTGGAGGGAGGAGGGGAGGGTGTCAAGTGTGTATAATATGGATGATACTGTGCACCACTGGCCAAGGTATTTTTCCGGGCTCAACTGTATATTTGGGTTATGGAAGGGAGCAGATCCTCATAGCGACATGAATACAATTGCAGGAAATGAGTAGCCAATACAACTTTATCAGCTGGAACATCAAGGGGACGCAAGACAAGGGCAAAAGGTGGGTTATCCTCAGACACTTGCAGCTTCTGAGGGCAGGGATCGTGTGTCTCCAGGAAACCCACATGATACAGGAAGACGCCCACCTAGTCATCAAAGCCTGGGTAGGGCAGGCCTTTGGGGTCAGGAGGTCTAACAATAGCGGGGGAGTGGTTATTCTCATAAATAAGAATATCCCCTTTATATTAAAGAATGAGATATACGACTCCAACGGGAGATATATTATCCTGCTGGGTAGTATCAAGGTTAGACCAATCCTAATAGGTGCTTTATATGTTCCGAATGGAGAATCCCCTGAGTTTTTTATAAATCTATTAAGTATGGTGGTCACTAACCCGCCGGTAGCAACTATATTGGGAGGGAACTGGAATGTAGTGCCAGACATGTAGATGGACAAATCTGACTCTCAGAGACGGAGACCCTCCCCATCGCAGAGGACACTGCATGACCTGATGAGTGGTGCAAATATCCTCAATGTATGGCGGGTGTTACATCCTACGGAGCACCAATACATGTTCTACTTGCCCCCACACAAATCTCTATCCCGTATTGATTTTATCTTATTAAGCTCCCACTTGCTTCCAAATGTGGTGCGCTCCGAGATTCATGAGAGAGTCATATCAGACCATTCGCCTGTTTCACTACTGTTTTACTTGGGGAAAAGACCTAGGAGGGATTTTATATGGAGATTGAATAACCAGCTGCTCCAGAAGGCTGAGACCAAGCAGCAAATACGGGATTTTCTTTCCAACTTTATAACAATCAATAGGGGTTCGGTTACAAGAATTGACATGGTTTGGGCAGCAACAAAGTGTGCTTTGAGAGGGGAGTGCCTTCGTTTGGTGACCATCAAATCCAGGTTACACAAAGCTCAGCAAAAAGGAGTGCTTGGAGACAACTGAGAAGCTGCATGGGATTTACTAGTTTGGACAAATTATCTGTAACTAAACTCTCTCTCTCTCTCTTGCTTACATCTGAGAGAAGTTTTCCTCACTTATAAAGTAGCATTGCTTGGTATTTGTTTTAGTTTTTAATTCAGAAAGGGTTTTTTTAAAACTGCTTATCTTCTGCACATTTGATTTTCCTTTGTGGCTAACTGGACTGATTACTAGAATTCTGTGAGAATCTGCATCAATATATTTTGCAACTTTAGCTGGGGTTGTGTGATTCAAAATAGCAAAAGCTGCAGGTTGTAACTGGATGCCAAACATAGCCTGGAGGTGGGGTAAATTGTCTTCACAAGTCAGAGCTCAGCATCATAGCCATTTGTCTAGCTAGACCATTTGTCAGCATTATTCAATTTCTATAAACTAGTGGTGTGATCCTGTGTGAGTCAAGCCCATCTTCTTACAAGTTGTGTACAAGAGTGCTTGGAGACAACTGAGAAGCTGCGTGGGATTTACTAGTTTGGACAAATTATCTGTAACTAAACTCTCTCTCTCTCTCTCTCTTGCTTACATCTGAGAAGTTTTCCTCACTTTTAAAGTAGCATTGCTTGGTATTTGTTTTAGTTTTAATTCTGAAAGGGTTTTTAAAACTGCTTATCTTGTCAGTATCCTCAGAAGGGCTGAAATAACTGCATATTTGATTTTCCTTTGTGGCTAACAAACCACCAGGCTGTTTGGGGCTGAGAGGTTTACCTGTGTCTGACTTGGATGTCTGGATTTTCTCTGTTTGATTAGCAGGGTACTTTCTCTGTCAAATTGTTGTGTAGGGTATCTTGCTGACAGGAAGGCACTCATCGCAGCGGTGGGTGAGAGCTTTTAGTCGATTGTTTTGTGAGGACACAGTTTAGGCCCAACCCCTTCCCACCCCTCACCCCACCCACCCCTGGAAATAGTTCCTTTATACCTGAGGTTCTGACATCATTTCCTCAAGTGCAAGGTGCATTTCTCTGTCATATCCTCTCTAGCACACTGCACTGATAATATAAGCATACACGTTGTATAATATATATATATATTAGACCAGCTATTCCCACACGGAACCTTAGATCTGCAGATCAGACCTTATTATCCATCCCCCTCTGTCGGACAAAAAAGGGCATGGGCTCCTTCCATTATGCTGCTCCTCACCTGTGGAACCTGCTGCCTCAGGAACTAAGGGATGTCCCTACTCATGCAACTTTTAAGGGCAAACTCAGGACTTTTCTTACTGCTTTGGACAAATGTGTTTGCTTTGATCCTACCTGATCCCTTGCTCTTAACCTGTTTTCCCCACTTCCTTATTGCTAAGCACTTGTGCCTTTCCCAATGGTTGTTTTATGTGGTGTTTTACTATAATTGCTGCTTGAATCTGTTTGACTGTATGCAAATATTAGCTTTTGCCATTTACAAGTTGTTGTTTACTTCCTGCCACCACTTGGCTTCCCTTGATCCCTGTTCTCTTCTCCTCACCTCTCAGCCTTCCTTCCTCAACTCCCTGCTCCTCTCTCCCCCGACCACATCTCCTGCCTCTCTATTTCCCCTCCCCTCTGCCTCCCCTTCCTTTCTCTGCTCTTGCCTCACCTTTACCTCCTCCTGAGTCACCCTGCCCTTCACTCGTCCCACCCTCCCGCTGAGCATTGTTCCTATTACCTCCACTTGCCATAAACTTACCTCCTCCTACCGACCTCTTCTTCCCTGCCCTGCCGTCTCTCGGTTCCACTGGCTCGGCTTGGCGTTATTTACCGCTTGCTGCCGTAACTCTTCGCTTCTCTCCTCCTCTTACCGGCATCATCACCCTTGCCCTGCCGTCTATCGGTTCCACCAGTCCAACCCGCGTCCTGCTACCTTTGCCACTGTTGCCATCTTTGCCGTAACCCCCTGTCACCCTTTCTCCGCTTGCCGTCTTCGGCTCACCGACTACGGCGCAGGTTGGAACCTTGTATCGCCACTGCCAGTATTGCCAGCGTCTTTTCAACCCTCCACCCTCCTCTCCTCTCCGCCATCCCTCCTCTACTCCCTCCTACCTCCCTATTCCTGCCACCACCTCTCTGTCCTTATATTCTTAGCCATTTCTTTAGCCCCCGTTTTTGCCCTTGCCCCTCTATCCTTCCCTCTATCCTTTCCTCACCTCCTCACCTTCCCCTTTTGTCATTTTCCATCTTGTTTCTGGCTTACCTACACCTATCTCTCCCTTTCCTAGGTCCTTCAATGCACTTTATGTATGCTCTCAATGGAAATGTCCTTGAAATGTATTTTGCCTTGTATTTTCCTTTGTCATGCATTGTATCCTGCCATATGTATCTTCCTGTATTTCTGTGCATCATGTATTTTGTTATCCTTACTGTATCGTTATGTTCTGTAATTTTATCTCCCGGTCGTGCCTGAAAACAGTCACTTGCTGGCTAGTGCACTTACCCGGTTAACAAAAACTAAATAAATAAATATATATACATATATATATATATATATTTTCATATAACAAATCACACACACGCACACACACACACACAATACAATAAAAAACTAGATAAACGTGGGGAGTAGTGCAATGTAATGGCTGTGGGGCAGCAGTCTTCGGAGTGTTTCTGGAGGCTGAGATGCGCCCTATTGCAGACAACTATCTGCCCTGAGGGAGGAAGTTGCCCATCTTCAGGCCACACTGGACAGTAGTAAGGAAACCTTCCCCAGGCCGCACTGGACAGTAGTAAGGAAACCTTCCCCAGGCCACACTGACAGTAGAAAGGAACCTCCCCATCCAGGAGCACTACCTCAGAGGTTGCGAAGAGCACAGCAGTTGGACTGCAGTGGGCTCAGGGAGGGTGAGGAGGGTGGAACAGAGGCACACCCAGTCAATTGTTCCACTCCACAATCCATACACCATTCTGGGGGAGCATAGCTCCCCTATGGATGCACCCACAGAGAAGACTGATGATATCTGTCACAAGGGAGGCCCACAGAAAGGAGGCAGAGGGCACCAAAGGGAAAGGAAGCAGCTCCTGGTGGGGCACTCAATTATTAGGGGTATAGAACTGGGGTGAGCTGGGAAGAAAGAAGTAAGGTGCCTGCCTGGTGCCATGGCTTGGAGGGACAGGAAGCGCATCCTCAGGATCACGAGAACAGCTGCAAGGGATTCCAAGCTGGACGTAATTGTCCACCTAGGGACAAATGACTTGGTTCATCATGAGATTAGAGCAGTGCAGGAGGACATTGCAGAGTTGGGGAGGACCTAAGGCAAGTAGCACACAGTATCCTTCTCAGAGGTGCTGCCTGTCAAAAGCATGGGGAGGCGGAGGCATTGGCAACATGCAGTTTAATGAATGGTTGAAAAAATGGTGTGGAGCAAGGGTTTGCTTCATTGGGGACTGGGGTTCCACCTGGAGGGACACCAGCCTATACTGGCAGGATGGTCTGCATCTGTCCAGGAAGGAACAAGTCTTTTGAGCAATCGGTTTAAATGCTTCATTGGCAAGCTTTTAAACTAGTCAAGAGGAGGCACTGACAAGCAGCAGGAAAATCCCAGCCTCTCCTACAAAACAGGGTACTAAATGAGAAAAAGACTGAGGTAGAACGTCAGTGAGATGCTGCAACAGAAGGTAAAGCCATCAAAAAATGGAGAGCAATGAGTACTAATGCCCGTAGTCTGGGTAACAAGCTTCCTGAATTAATGGCCTTGATGGAGGAGGAACATCTGGATATCGTGGCAGTCACAGAAACATGGTACACACAAAACCATAACTGGGACATACACATACCAGGATACACTGTCTACAGGAGGGACAGGGAGGGTAAAAGAGGAGGAGGAGGAGTTCTTTACATAAGGGAAGGAATAAAAGCAACAGAACAAAAGGGTAAACAGGGAGGAGAAGAAGCACTGTGGGTAAATTTGGAGACAGGCAATGGCACCACAATACGCATAGGGGTTATATACAGACCCCCTTCTCAGGGGGAGGAAATGGACAGGGAAATGATAGAAAGTATACTTAGAATGGCAGAAAAAGGGGAGATATTGCTGATGGGTGATCTGAATATGCCGGATGTTAACTGGAGTGCAGTTGCAGCTGCCACTTCGAAGAGTGCATTTATTCTAGATGCCCTACAGAGGGCATGCCTTAGACAACTAGTACTGGAGTCCACTCGAGAGGAGACAATATTAGACTTGATTCTCTCAAATGGAGATGGAGAAGGATTACGCATGTAGAAGTGGTAGCCATCTGGAACTAGAAGCACCATCGAACAGTATGGTTCATAATAAACACAGCAATAGAGCCAAGCCATACAAAGACAAAAGTACTGGACTTTAGGAGGGCTGACTTTGCCTAAAATGGGTGAGTGCCTAAGGAATGCACTAGCAAATGGAGCAGGAAGGAGGGTGGAAGAACAATGGGAATAATAAAACTGCCATCACAGAGGTAATTGAGCCTTGTGTGAAGCAAATAAACAAAACAAGATGATGTAAGAAACCACTATGGTTCTCAAAGGAAGTGGCAGTGAAGGATCAAGAGAAAAGAAAGCATTCAGGAAGTACAAGGAATCGCAGAAGGAGCAGGACAGAGAACTGTATCAGTTAAAGCAAAAGGAGGCTGGAAGGCAGTCAGAACAGCAAAGGCCCAAACCAAGGAAAAGATAGCCAACTCAGTTAAGAAGGGGATAAAACCTTTATAGGTACATCAGAGCCGAAGAAAGACCAAGGAGGGATAGTGAGGCTTAATAAAGGAGTGGGAGGGTGGGCAGAGGAGACTGTGAAAAGGCAGAGATACTAAACAAATATTTTGCTCAGTATTTACAAAGGAAGAGGGGAGGCACATAAAACAAACAGTAGTAACGCTGGATACAGAGTTGATACCGCCCATTTACAGAAGAAAGGGTTCTGAAAGAACTCTTAAAACTGAAGGTGGACAAAGCAATGGGGCCTGATGAGTTCATCTCAGAATTCTAAAGGAACTAAGGGTAGAACTAGTGACTCCACTGACTACCCTTTTAACAAATCATGGGAGGACGGGTGGTACCGAGGACTGGAGGAGGGCAGATGTGATTCCCCTTCACAAAAGTGGGAGCAAGGCAGAAGCAGGAAACTATAGACCTGTTAGTTTAACCTCAGTGATAGGGAAAATGATGGAATCACTTCTAAAGGAAAGAATTGTTGAGTATCTAGAGTCCAGAGGGGCACAGGACCCTAGGCAGCATGGATTCACAAGCGGAAGGTCATGGAACGAATCTGATAGATTTCTTTGACTGGGTGACCAAAGTAGTAGATCAGGGAGGGCTGTGGACATGGCCTACCTAGACTTTAGCAAGGCATTTGACACAGTCCCACACAAAGATTAATACAAGTTAGCCAGCCTGGGTGTGGGTCCCAAGATGACAGCCTGGGTAAAGTGGCTGGAGAACAGGACACAGAGAGTATATAAATGGAGTCCACTCAGAAGAAAGGAGGGTTACTAGTGGGGTACCGGAGGTTCAGTATTAGACGTCCTCTTCAATGTCTTTATGTTTACATTGCAGAAGGACTGAAGGAAGTATGTCTCTTTGCAGATGACACTAAGATCTGCAACAGAGTTGGATGCACAGGGTGGGGTGGAAAGGATGAGAAGGGACTTGGCAAGGTTAGAGGAATGGTCAAATGTATGGCAGCTTAGATTCAATGCTAAGAAGTGCAGCAATGCTCCTGGAAACAATAACCCAGGGGAAGAGTACATAATGGGGAGTGAGATACTAACAACAACAAAAATGGAGAGGGACCTGGGGTAGTCATATCAGATGACCTAAAGATGGGCAAGCAATGTGAGAGGGCAGCAAGGAGGGCTGGGGAATACTGGGATGCATAGGGAGAGGCATCACCAGTAGAAAACAGGAAGTTATTATCCCTCTGTACAGACAGCTGGTGAGACCCCATCTGGAGTACTGCGTGCAGTTCTGGAGACCTAATCTCCGCAAAGACATAGACAGGATGGAAGCTGTCCAGAGAGGCAACTAAAATGGTGCAGGGTCTGCATTGGAAGACATATGAAGAGAGACTTAAGGAGCTTAATATGTATAGCCTCGAGGAAAGGAGGAGGGGGACATGATAGAAACTTTCAAGTACCTCAAGGGAATCAACAAAGTCCAAGAGGGTAGCATCTTTCAAAAAAAGAGGTATGCAAGAACAAGAGGGCACAATTTGAAGATAGAGGGGGCGGCTCAGAGGTAATTTAAGGAAGTATTTTTTCACAGAGAGGGTTGTGGATGCATGGAACGGCCTTCCGGAGGAGGTTTGAGTCAGAATCAGTGGTGGAATTCAGCATGCATGGGATAGTCATAAGGCAGTTTTGGGGGGTGGGGGTAGGAAGAAGTAGGCTGCTGGTTTACTAGGATCTGCAGCTTATCCAGTAGGTAGGGAAATGGGCAGACTGGGTGGGCCAAGCGGTCCTTATCTGCCGTCAAATTCTATGTTTCTATGTTTCAAAACAATCTACTTTTAGCTATCCGAGGGTTAGAGGCCACCGTTAATAATGAGTCCTCCGATGCAGAATGGGCAGCTCTACATAGATTACAGGCCCAATACTCAGCCCTGATATCTCAAAGGGTAGAGTTGTCATTGAAACGTACCAAGATCAAATATCTGGCAGCATGGGAAAAAGCTGGGAAATTGTTAGCTGTTAGGCTTAGACAGGCTGAGGCATCGTGCTTTATTGCTGGTCTTAAAGTAGGCAATCAAGTCATAACATCACCCAGAGAAGTGGTTGAGGAGTTAAAAAACTATTACCAGAGACTGAGCTCAGTTGATCAGGTGGACCACCCTAAAGATCAGAATATTCTTAATTATCTGGCCCCCATAGAGCTAACAACAGTGACCCCTCAGAGTGCTAAAGTATTGGACAATCCGGTCACTGTGAAGGAGGTCACACAGACCATCCAGCAACTCACACTGGATAAGTCTCCTGGACCAGATGGTCTTTCTAACAACCTATACAAAGCATGTGTGTCAGAACTTGCCCCCCTATTAACTGAAGTGTTTAATTTTTGGTACTCAGAGGGCATGTCAGAGGACAGTTTTCTGAAAGCGTTGATTACCCTCATACCCAAGCCGGGAAAGGACCCCCTCATGCCTGGCGGTTACCAGCCCAACTCATTGATTAACACAGATGTTAAGATCTTAGCCAAGATCTTGGCTAACAGGCTAGGCCAAATGCTAGCTGCTGTTATTGGGAGGGAACAAATCGGGTTTATGGTGGGCAGATCATCCGTTGACCATATGCGAAAAGTCATGCATATCCTCTCGGTGTCCAGGGACTCCGACTCTGCAGCAGTGTTGGTGTCCCTGAATGCTGAGAAGGCTTTTGACATGGTCTCCTGGGACTTCTTATTTTTAGCAATGGCACATTATGGCCTCCCCACAGAATTCATTAAATGGGTCAAGATCCTGTATTCCTCCCCATCTGCACAGGTTTGGTGCAATGGCATCCTGTCTGGCCCTTTTCAGCTGTAGAGAGGGACCAGACAAGGATGCCCCCATCCCCCCCTTTTGTTTAATCTTTATTTGGAACCCCCTATCAAGAAATGAATGGCCTCCCTGCAAATTAGAGGTATAAAATTTGGCGAGCAGTGATACACGCTGTCCGTGTATGCAGACAATCTGTTGATACATATTGAGGAGCCGGCAATTGAGATTCCAGCTCTTCTGGAAGTGATCAAATCTTTTGCAGAGGTTTCCCACTACAAGATGAATATATCTAAATCTAAGGTCTTCCCCCTGAATGATAGGACCACCTGGGCAGTTATAAGTAGCACCAGTTTAGAGTGGGCACCACACACCTATACCTATTTAGGTTTTCAGGTTGCCAGAGATCTTCCCACCATGATGAAACTGAACCTTACAGAGCTGCTTAAGGTCATCAAATTGGATCTGGAAAGATGGGATAGTCTTCTACTTACATTATGGGGAGGGCTAATATTGTAAAAATGAATATCCTACCCAGGGTTTTATACCCTGTGGGGATGTTTGGGTTCTACCTTCCTAAAAAGTGGTTTGGCCAACTCCAATCAATGGTAAATGCCTTTCTGTGGACGGGCAAAAACGTTAGGCAATCATATAATAAACTCACAGGGCCCAAGGGACAGGGCGGTCTAGCTTTACCCTCTTTCTTTACCTACTACTGTGCCCATCATCTCAGTAGAGTAGTTCACTGGTCAAAGGCAGTCTGGGAGAATGAGAACCAGGCCTACACCCCCCTGTGACTAGATCTAAAAAATCATTAATGACCCAGTACCACAGTACTCTCACCTCTTTGATTTATGTCAGCCCTAAGAAGCTACCCAGCATACTGAAGAACACCCCTATTGGATGGTCGGCCCGGGTACTCCATCAACTGCAAACTTTCCTCTCATGTAATTGGCAGGTATCCTTGGAACAACCCATTGTGGGTAACTGCCTTTTTCAAATTGATTGTAAACCCATTTCGCCCACATTCTGGCAGCACCTGGCTGATAAGAAGTTGGCGGACTTAACAGAGAACGGTCAATTGATATCTTTCTCGGCTTTCCATTCACATTTCTCGGTACCGATCACTTTTTTCTTTAAATATAAGCAGGTTGAGGAAGCAGTAAAAAATCATGTGGGGAGGGGGGATGCAAATAGATTGCATACGGAGAAATTGAATATGCTCTTACAGGTAGCCGAGGAACCTCACACAGCCTCTAAGATTTATAAAGAGCTACAATCTATGGACACTAGCCTACCCCGGGGGATTTGCTATTACTGGGCTCAAGAGCTGTCAATTGTACCCAAGGCGGAGTCTTGGGGACGAGCATGGAGGAACGGTTATATATTTGTTAAGCAGGATAGACTATGAATGATACAGTTTCATATAATGAATAACCTATATCTTACTCCGGTTAAACTGCATAAAGTGGGACATGTCCCTTCCCCTATGTGCACTAGGTGTGACCTCGCCCCCAGCTCCCTATATCACATGCTGTGGGGTTGCTTAGTGGTCCAGGCCTTTTGGCAGTCTATCAAACAATTACTGGACTCGTTGCTTGGGCTAGACTCCCTCTTCACTGCAGAAATATGCTTATTATATTGGTTTCTGAGAGGAACTCCCAGAGTCAGGAAAGCACATATTGCCTTGGTCTCGGCAGTAGCTAAACTCATTATTATGAGGCACTGGAAAGAAGAAACATGGTTATCGGTAAGGGAGTGGTACAAGGAGATGCTTACAGCTTTGCAATTAGAAAAACATATTCTATACATGAACAATTGGCCCCACTTATATCAGCCCAGATGGGGCTCCTTAGAAGCTTTGCTTGTTACATGTAATCTATAACGGCCTATAATTAGCTGCCCATTTGCCTTGTAGGTGGTGTTCAACTTTGCAGTTATGCTGAGAGTAACATGTACATACTTGCTGGAGGGAAGGGGGAGTGGTAAAGGGGAGAGGGTAAAGGTCTGTAGGAGAAGGGAATTAGGTAGCTAGATTTGGATTAATTAGTGGATATATAATAGAATTGTGATTATTTTAGCCGATGTAACCATAAGGCTAATACGGTATGTTCTTGGTCTTTGTACAATAGTGTCTATATCATGTAAGATACAGTGTATTGTGGATGCTGGGGAAAAAAGTGAATAAAGCATACTAAATTCAAAAAAAAAAAATACAAAGTTTGCATGAAACGGTGAGGGGAAAATTTAAAATGTTTGCAGAAAAACATCTAAACAACATGTGGTCCATTAGAAAAAAACATCAAACTGCAGAATAGTGCAATTTCAAGAAGAGTCCAGTCTGATACATTACTTTACTGAAGAGCACCTCTATATCTGCCTAAGACAAGTTAAGTAATTTGTCAGGATAGGTGCTGACTCTGGTCTCAACATTCAGAAGCAACTTCTATTTTTATTGAATGTTATCCATGGGAAGCCCAAATCAGACAAACACCGATCTTACTATGTATTTATTTATTAATTTATTAAATTTTTGTTGACCTGGTAAGCCCACTGGGCCTAGAAGTCCCTTTTTCAGGGGCGACCAGGGGAGAAGGGGGATACAGATGGTAACCAACTGAAACTGAACCAGATCAAGCTGTTGGTGGTATTTTTAGCGAATTGTAATTAATAAAACACCCCTTGGTTCCTTGCTATGTATTTTTTTATTTCACAGTCAGAAAAAAAGAGAACAGTTCATGCTGATTGCAGAGACAAAACCCCTTCCACCAACCGTCCACCCCTTTGTGTACCCACCACCTCACACCCCTCCTAGACCCTCCAATATAGATTCCCTATGTGGAAATTATGGCATTGTCAAAAAAAAAGGCTCAGGCCACAGTCACATCTCACATCTGGAAGCAGTGACTTACAGTATACAAAAATAGAGTTACTGCATGCTGAATCCGATTGAAATACAGTGAACAGCAACAGCCTTTCTTTTCAGTCACTGGTTCCTGGAGTAAGAGCTATATAGGATCAGATGCTTGCTATTCTCATTGTAGCTTTTCATCACATCCTTGACTAGGATCTAGTTGTAGCACACCCTGCCATTTGATTGCTGTACCCACTGGTAAAAGATCAGATAAATTATGTTTTGTGGGGGTGGAGGAGGGAGAAGGTTCTATGACATTGTGGGCTGATGTGTGCACCTTGGGTGGTCTGATTGTGGTGGGATGTGAGAATAGCTGAGAACAGTTTGCATTTCACTAATAATCAAAAAAATAAATGTGAACTTACATACATAACTATACATTTACCATAATATACAGAAATAAAGGGTCGGTTTTAATAATCTCAGGTTGCGAATGGCATTGTAATTGTGTAAGTGTGTATGTGTGTGCTTGGGGGTGGTTGGTTAGCACCTGATAACCAACAGAACAAAGTACTGCAAATATATATGAAATTATGAATGGGGTGTTGGGGGGAGACACATCAGGGGACCTAGATTGGCATTACACTGAAACAGGAGCATAATTTGGATATTCAGAAAAAATACAGTGCTATTGTTTTCTTTTGTGGACTTTTTTTCTTGTTGTAATGTACATCTATGATGTGAAAAATGTATAATCTTCAGTAAGGATCATGTTTGGTAAAGTTTATTCATTTTACTCTTGAAAGATAAATAGGTGCTAAAAAAATTGGGGGATCACGTCCGCAATGCAAAATGACTACACTGGTTAGTAGGTCTGTGTTGTTTCTCTTTCTACAAAACTTCATGCTTTCTGACGGTAGATGTCAGGACTTTTACACTGCACATCTCCAACAGTGATCAAAGTAATGAAATATAACAGGGTGGTAGAACGATGTAAAAAACAAACATTATAGGTAACATTTTAAAACCATACAATTGAACACAAGGAGGCAAGTAGTACGTACTGGAATGCATCACTCGATTACTTTGTTAGGTCTAAAACGTTCCCACAAATGCAGCCTGCAAATTCTGTCTGAATTGAATAGCAATTCAGCATGACTGCAGTGCTTCCAATTTGTCCCTTGCAAACATACACTTGTTACAAGGTTGACTTAGGGAGCAAGCAGGTGTTTTAAATAAAATAAAATGGATTAGGTGAATTTCAGCAGTGAATAGACACAGCTCTGCTGTGGGAAATTTCAGCGGGGGATAGGACACTGAACGTAGAGATAGATAAAACTTCTGCACTACATGGATTATAGGACAAGGTTAGTGTTACCATGTAGATCTACTGTATTTTCTTTGGTACATTCATAACTTGAGAGGTATCCATTGTATTCAGACATTGAAATCAATCAGTCTCTTTTTTTTCTGATTAGGCATGTAATTCTTATCAGAAGCAGCCCCAACTGTACCGATCTCAATTGCACACACACATTCACCACTCCCATGATTACCAAATATATATATATATATTTATATATATATATATATATATATATGAAAAGGATTTTCAGAACTAAGAATATAAATATTACATATGGGGTGTAACACCCACCATCGAGAAATTACCTGAACAACCTGACCCCTTTATCTTCTTCAGCCGCGGTGGCTCACTAACAATCGTTGACTGTGAGGCTGCAAAACAATCGGCTGCGACCGTGGCTGAAGATTTTGCAGGCTAACAGCAGAAGCTCATTAGCGAGCTGCAGCCAAAGATTGTAAAAATGTAAAAGGCTTATTTTTGACAAAACTGAAATAAACCAGAGGCATGGGTTGACAGAAGAAAGCCCAATTATCTAAACCCATGCCTCAATTATTTTGCAAGTCACCCATGGGGTGAAATATTTACCTTTTCCCCAACCGCAAACTGAAAACAAGATGGTGGCCATCGCGATCAATAGATCTCTCACGATCAAAGATTCTTTGATCACGAGCCTGCATATTCTTTGATTGTGATGGCTCATACCTCCATTCTTCTTTCACAAAATAACCATATCAATTTTCCCAAAGGCTTATAATGGGAGCTAAAAAAGTTGAATAACTTTTGAACGGATTAGTATTTTTTCACCAAACAAAAAGTGGCATGTTCCTTGGCCCAAGCTCTTCCTATGTGCCAAGTTTCATATCAGTAGACCACACACGACAGCCACACTGCACCACATGCAAAATCTGAAAAACTGCTCACAGAACTGGCGAAAAGTGCATTTTTCACGTTTGGTGCGCAAAAATCATAAGTCTGACTGAAACACAACTTGGCAAATCAAGAGATCTACCATATCCCACCATGCATACCAAATTTCATGCAAATCCGTTGAACTGGTCCAAAGTTATTAACGTGCAAAATTTCAAGTTTAACTTAGAAGTGCCTTCCTAGCCCTAAATTTGTTGCACCCCTATAACATAAATACATATATATATATATATATATATATACACACACACACACATATATATATATATATCTCATAAATGTATTAATGTATATATTGTTCAGTATATTACACATGTATTTTTTATGCATGTCCCATATATAGACTAAATATATTGCATATATATTTTTACTATGTTCCACATACAATAGTAATGTATGTCAAGTATATAGAATCATTATATTTAATTTCTATTATTCAATATAGTCTACATATTGGAAACTATATTAAATTCCAAATATTGCAAAATATATTGAGTAAATTACAAATACACTGAAGTAAGGTGTTGCCATAGAGATACATTATATACATTGGAATTATTGTTATGCAGAGCAGCTGTAACTCAAACATACATTTTATACTTATAAATAGGACTAACCTCATAAACTTGTATTTGTTAAGGGCTCAGATCAGTATTTATACTACCCCATTTTTTTTCTCTTTTAGGTCAGGATGAGATCCTACATGTCCTTGCTTTATAACTTGTACCTTTCTTTTCAATATGTAAGCTAATGTTGTGATTTTGAAATTATTGTAATACTAGTAATTATCATGATTTTGGCTGCTAAACTACATTTTCAAAATATGCAAATTAGTTATGCAAATGTAACTTGAGACCAAACTAAGCATTTACAAAACTATGTCACATATATAAACAATATATGTAACATACAAAAATAAATGTAACATTTTTAACAATATATGTAACATAAACAATACATATAATATATAAACAATGTATGTAACATGTACAAAAATATATGTAACATCTATAAAATATATGTATTATACATAACATATTTAGGTAACATATATAAAATGTATACAATCTATATGTAACAAGTATACAATATATGTGACATATATAATTATATTTAACATGTATAAAATATATGTAGCATACATATAAATTATATGCAACATATATAAACAGTATATGTATCATATATGAAAATATATGCTACATTTAAACATATGTATTATATATATAAAAAAATGGGACATATATAAAATAGATGTAGGCCCAGATATTCAGAAATGCTCCAAAGCCCAGCACAAGTCTAGTGCAGTGCAAATCCTTGGTGCAGCAGGAGCTGTATTCAGAGGTTGCACAGGCCGAACTTCGCCAGTGCAACCTGGATGAATATGGCAGAGTTGTGCCATGGGGCAAACAGAGTTGCACCATGGTGCAAATAGAGTTGTGCCATGGTGCAAAAAGAGATGCTCCAGTGCAACTGTGGGAGCAGAGCAGCAGAGCAACAGAGGGGGGAATGGCACAGAGAGCAGACCCAGAGACAGAGCCAGGGAAGCACAGTGGCAGGTTACAGGAGGCCTCCACCAGCTGGGCACAGCAGGGTGCCCACAGGCACCCAGACACCTGACCCCAGAACACAACAGTGGCAGAGAAAACAGGCAACAAGAGGTGCGAATGGCCAATGGAGGGCCACCAATGGAGCACCCCCACAGGCCACTGGCCATGCCCCCCCAAACCATAGAAGGCCACACCCAGGACCATGCAGCCAAGCACCACAGGCACACAGGAAGCCCACACAGTAGGCACTGAATATGCTGGGTGGCAGGTAGCATGGCAGACCACATGGGACAGGCTGCACAATGCCAAGCAGGTGCCCCAACACAGCATGCAGATAGCACTTGATCAATGACCATGGCTGTGTGCCACCACCACACACACAACTACCTCACATCCCAACAGCAGGCCCAAGAACACCCCAAGGCACAGTCACCAACTCAGAGGATGGACACCACCACAGTGGGACACACCACAGCACACAGCAGTGAACCACAGAAGCAGAACATGTGCACCTGCACATGCACACCACATGGACAGACACTGGGCCACTGCAGCATGGCTCCTCATGCCACCTGCAAAGCAGACACAGACACAGACACAGGCAGGTAAGTCAGAAAATATATATTTGAATGGAACTATATACAATAACCAGGGGCTGGGAAAGGGTAGAGAAGGCATGGGAAGGGGACAGGGCACAGGGACTGTACAATGGAAGGGGGACCAAAGGGGGAAGTCGAACAGGGGAAATGGGTAAACTGGGGCAAAATTAATGGCGGCCCAATCCAGCCACCCTGGTGCACTGACGCTGCCTCTTTTCCACCACCAGCATCCGTCAGATGTAGATGACCACCTCCAGTATCATGGAGGCCACCAGATGGGTCTGGCATAGCAGTCTGGACAACGTATATTGTGGCAATCTTCATTGCCGGACACCTATAACAAGGGACAGAACAGGTGATCAGTGCAATGCCCCAAGGAACCATGCCCACCCACAGTGCACAATGGGCAGCGGGAACACATACCCCTGGAGGGCCTATAATGGCCACCTGCAGGGAGCTGGGCCAACCCCAGCCAGCAACTCAGTGCACCATGACAGTGCACAGAGGTGGTCCCTGCCACACATTGGCCACACGACTATGCAATGACAGTCACATGGCACAGTGCACCAGCAGCACCACAGCAACAACAGTGGCAACTGGGTGCAAGCCCACCCCACCAACAGCTGGCACATGTGTCCAATGAATGTGCCACAGTGGCATGCACCATGGCACATGACACAAGTGGCCATGCCCACACCCGGTCTCCCCACCACCCCCATGTACAGTTTGAAGGACCATGACAATGCCTACCTGCCCTCTGCAGCCCTGCTGGTGCTGGTCCCACTCCAGCATGTCCTGTTGTGGCCTGCTGCAGCCTGGGCCCTGCAATGGTCCTCAGGTCCTGCAAATGGAAAGAAGACAGGAGCACATCAGGAACTGACTACAGCAGCTGCCCCCACCCCCACCTCTGTGCACAGGGTGTGCCCCTGCCAGACATGTCCCGCACGGCTGCATTGCAACATAACTGGAAGCTGGCAATGCTAGACCGTGATGTGCACAATGACAGTGTACTCCCCTGCAGGGCATGGCAGGCAACCAAGCCAACACCACAGTACAGCACCAGGGTGAATATGCAACATGGGATCACCTACCTGGCTGTGACATGGCCTCTTGCCTGGCGCATGCCTGTAGCCTCCTCAGAAGCTCTGGGTCCCACTGCATGAGGTCCCCATAGTGATGGCAACATTGTTCCTCAGTCTTGGGCACCCCTTTCCTATGCTGCAGGCTGTTGGTGATGTCCTGCTACATGGTGCCCCTGGCCTGCTGCAGGGGGCACCTGCCCAAAGAGCAGGGGAAGTGTGGGGCTACATGCAGGTCACTAAGTTGACCAACTTGACAGGTGACCAATTCTGGGTCCTCCTTCATTTTGCCTGTGCCATGTTCAGCTGAACACATTCAGCAGTGAAAATGGCAGCAGGAGGTGCACATATCAATATCATGCACCTGCAGCATGATGCATGAGAGCATGCGCAGTGCATGCACATCATCCAGTGCCAGAGATGTGCGAATGGGCATGGCTATATGGGGTCACAGGGTCAGAGGTCTGACACAGGGATCAGGGGTCTATCACCATTGCGCACATGCACAATAGGGCACAGCACCCCATGTGCAGCCATGCACATAGCCAGTCTATGCACAACAAGCGCAATATTACTGCATCATGCTGTCCAAGCACAGTGTGTGATTGACACCATGATGCCATGACATGCATGTGCACTGTGGGCCTGTGCACCACACATGCGTGCTCATTGGGCCATTGTGACTTGGTCTGGTGCAATCCCATTGCACACGGTGCAATATCTCAATATTCAGACACCACATGCAAATGAGCTCATCAGCCAATGTGTGGCACAGTGGATGCATTAGCATGTCATTACTGTTGCACCCAACCTCATTTGCATGAGTTGTAAGTGCCATGGAACAGCACAGGCCATGGCCCGGTATTGCAACCTTGATAGGTAAGTTGTGCATGCCGCTGCAGCTCACTGGGAGCTGACAGCACTGTATGATGAGAGGGACCAGGAGATGCTGCCACTGTCACACTGTGCTATCCATGTCCACAGGCAGCAACATGTCAGCACATGAGGAGGGCGAGGAGCAGGTTCCATGCAGGACCAACTTCACAAATGCTGAGACTGATGCCCTGGTTGAGGCCTACCTGGACACGGAGCCCCCTGTTGAGTGGTGCCATGGGCACACCACAGGCTGCGGCTGGTGTGTAGGAGGAGGTGGTAGTCTACCTTAACCAGCATGGTAGCCACCAGTGGTCAGCACAGGAGTGCCAAAAGAAGGTGGGAACAGACAAGCAGCGGATAAAGGAGAAGGCGGCAGCCATCCAGGTGTCCCGTATCACCACTGGAGGAGGGCTTGCAGATGCATCCACACTGACGCTGCAGGAGGAGTTTGTGGCAGGCACCATGTGCCACACCACAGTGGAGGGTGTGTCTGGAGGAGAATTCCAGATGGGTGGCAACCCATCACTTCATGGTAAGTCAGTCAGCCATGCACAGCTGGTGGCACAGAGGGTGTGTACATGGGCATGCTGGTGTGCATGCAGCCGGCATGCATGTCATCTGCATGTGTGCACACCCACATGCATGCCATGCTGCAGGACACATGCAGTGGCAGTGTACAGGGGGCACATGTGGGCACTGCATTACTGACATGCCTTTCTTTCTCTTGCAGCACCAGCATGCCTCCATGTAGATGATGGGACACTGGCAGTGGTAGCAATTGTGGAAGCTGGTACAGCCCCGGAGGACCAGCTGTCCACCTCCCCCGGCATCCGGGGGCCCAACAGGCTTCAGCTCGGCGCCACAGTGCAGACATATGTCTTGGACCTAGGGTCGGATGAGGCCCTGGATGTGTTCCTGCAGGATGCCAGCCTTGGTGTCTTATGTGCAGAGACACAGATCAGGGTGGGATATGACTTTGATGATGACATCACACTGATCCTGAACAGCATGGGCTCCACTGTGGGTGAGATGCTCCTGCTGGCATCTGACACAGGCACCATGCCCAATGCTCTGCCAGTAACAGAACAGCAGCCTGCCACCACTGCAGGTGCAGCAGTGTGCACTACCCCAGCTGTGCCCTGCGGTGGTGGTGGTGCAGCTGTGCAGGTGCTAGGTGGTGTACCATGGCTGGATATGCAATAGCAGCAGGCTGCGGGTGCCACTGGGCAGCCAGACACAGGGTCCACTGCTGGTGCACCTGCTGTTCACATTCTCTCTACAGACCCAACTGTGCAACATCCACCAGTGAGGTGGTCTGTGCAGCATGGCCGGTCACCTCAACAGGATCGGCATTCCACCTGACAGCCTCAGGATGCTGACCGGCTGACTGAGCACACCCATCTGCTGATAGCATCCATTCAGCAACAGGTGCTGCTTGCCACTGGGGTGCATGCACTGTGTGTGGAGGTGCGCCAGTTAGCTGAACAGCAGGAAAGAGTCACTGCACAGATCCTGGCAGGGATGCAGCAGATGCAGAAGGCCATGACTGCATCCTTGGATTGTACTGCCAATGCAATCACGGATGACTTTGCATTGCTGACTGCCACAGGGCATGGCCATGGGCAGGTGAACCCCCACAGTGCGCTGTCCACCCCATGAACCCGGCATTGGGTGACCCCAACACAGTTGACACCGGGCTCTGATGTAGTCATCCCAGGCATGCCCAGAGCTGGCCTGTTTGGGCACCTGCACACCCCCGCATGGACATGGCAGCGGTCCCATGGTTCCACCCCTGGGGGGCTGTTGCAAACTCCTCCATAGCTGATGTGCAGCCTGTGGCTGTCAATCAGCCCTGACATGGCTTCCCCTGTGGCCGTGGTGACCATGGTTCCATGCAGCGGCCCTGATGTGCGGGCCGCCCTGACTGTTGTCTGCCACTGCTGCCCTGTGCACACATGGGTGGTGTGTGTGTGCCTACCACTGGTGTCACACCTGTGTGTCACACCTCATGCTGGCTGTGTGCTTGCTTGCCCAGCCACTGGAAGGTGTGGCATGGGCAAGATGAGTGCAGGCTAGCACTGGTTGCGCCTGTGCACCGGTGCAATGCATCTGATCCATGCCACATACCAACACCTGGGTGTGTGGGTGCGTGCGTGTGTGTGTGTTTGTTGCTGTGTGTGGTTGTGTGCCACTGCCCCTACCCCTGCCTCATGCCTCTGTGTGTGCATGCCCATTGCCATGCACACCGCTGCATGTGTGTTGTATCTGTTTGTGTGGCCCATGCACGTGTACTTCACCACATACCTGTGTGCACCATAGTGCTCCTGTGCAATGGTGTCCCAGTGGCGTCGCACCTGCTGGAGCAGCCAGGGGTCCCTCCACCCAGGGGATGGCTGTCCACCACCCTCTGGCCCATTACCTCTGTCGTCCCCACTGCTGTCACCCTCATTAGCCTTGACAGCTATCCCACGGTCAATGGCCATGTTGTACAGTATGCAGCAAGCCAGGAATAGGCCACAGGCCTTCGAGGGGCTGTACTGTAGGGCACCGTCTGACCTGTCTAGGCAATGGAACTGTGCTTTCAGCATGCCAAAGACACACTTGATGATGTTGCATGTGCTGGTGTGCGCTTCATTGTACAGTTTCTCTGCTGGGGACGACGGGCGCCAGTAGGGGGTGAGCAGCCAGGGCCTCAGTGGATATGCACTGTCACCTCTGTGGAGATTGACATGGTTGGCCCTCTGCTATTCTGTGCTGCACCCCTTGCCTGTCCCTGGCACCCATGCCACCATGCACACGCTGACCACCCACATCCCCAGGTCTACTCTTCCCATCACCTCTTACCCATGCCATACTTACCCACTAGGTGGCCCGTGGGGATGTCCCCACATTCAAACCTGTGGTACAGCGCAGAGCTGCACCAGATGAACACATCATGTGCACTCCAAGGGTGTGTTGCATAGACATTGGTGATGCTCCCCGTGACATCGCACACCACCTGGCAGTTGACACTCGAGCTTCACTTCTGGCTGATGTATGCCACACCCTCAGGGTCAGGTGGCATGCAGATGGCCAAATGGGTGCAGTGAATTTATTTTTTATTTTATTTATTTTGTTTTTGTTGACCAGGTAAGTGCACTATACAAATTCTGCCGATTTTTAGGCACGACCCGATGGAGGGGGAATGGCCCCAACATGCCAGGCATATGTGCCACCTTGTGGAAGTCCTGCATGGTTGCTGTACACTCCACCTGTGTGCTGGGGAAATGGATGATATCTGAAGCATGGGGCAGCAGGACATTGAGGAATTGTATGAGGACGCTGGACGTGACCAACTGGGTGATGTCCGTGGTGTCCCCTTTTGGTCTCTGGAAGAAGCCCATGGTAAGCAGGCACATGACAGTGGTTACCTTCATCTCCCTGGACATGGCATGGCTCTGTCTGGTGGGTGCCTGCATCTCCTTACTGCACAGCTTGCAGAGCTGCCTCAGAATGGCCCTGTTCAGGTGGTACCAGCCCACGATCTCATTGTCACTGTAGTTTTCAAAGATGATGCAGGCATGGTACCACCTGTGTCAGGCATACCGCCGACAGGCCCTTCCTCTGCCACATCACTGTTCCTCCTGCTGTCTCACACCCCTCATGATGGTCTCCATCATGAAGGGCACACTGTTCATGGTCCTTGCTGTCCACTGTCCACCTGGGCAGTTAGCTGCTGGTTGTGTGCCACCCTGGTGCACTGCTTGTCTGTGTGTGTGTGTCTCTCTCTCTCTCTGGCCCCCTTTCCCCCACTCCTACACCACCTCTGTCCCTCTCCCTCTGTGTATGGGCTTTGGTCTGTTTGTCTGTGTGTGTGTCTCCCTCTCTGTCTGTCACTCACTCCCTCTCACTCATACCACTTTCTTAAGTGCTGTCTGTGTGTTTGCACCCTGTATTTATAGGAACAAGTCTGCTCAGAGCAACTTCTATTTGCTCCACACTTGCACCATGGATTCACGGTTGAATATGCCACTGCACTGGATATTCATGGGCACGCCCCCTGCTCTTGCACCTGCATTCATTATAGTTGTGCATTTGCACCATGGATTTTGGGCTGTGACCTGGCTCCTGCTGAATATGGCTCCTTGGCACAATACTGCACTTTTATTTATGACTTTGATAACTGGGTGAGTGCACTGATCCCAGGGACAGTTTTCAGGCCTGACCCGGGCCATAACACATGGAGCAGGGTGACAGTGGAGTACAAGGTAACAGTAATACACATGAAACAGATTTGATACAAGCAACAATAGTAAGCACAATATACAGTTTGATGCATAGGTCCATTTGAGAACAGTGAATACAAGGTTTCAATATCAGATATACGGAGATATGGTACAAACAAACAAATCGTAGGCACAGTGTACAATGTGTGACTGCATCATCCAGTGAGCAAGTAATACACAGAATACTCAGTAAAAAATATATGTACAATATGTACAGGCAAAGAAGTCAAATATTACTGTGAAAAATATGATATAACAGTTGTAGGCAGGGGAGTTGACTAGTGTGGGTAGGTGTGTAACCCCTGGACTGGGGAGTTGACTAGTGTGGGTTGGTGTCAGACCCCAGGGAGCAGCGGCAGAATGAGTTTGCCAGCAACCAGACTTTAAGGCTGGACTTGAAACTGGAGTGTGTGTCAATGGAACGGAGTTCAGCTGGTAGTTTGTTCCACTGCAAAGGGGCAGCTGCAGACCAAGCTCTACTACCCATGTTGGTGGATACCCTAGGAACAGCTAGAGGGGGAGTACCATTAGAGCGGAGGTTGCAGAGGAGTATTCTGGTTTTCAGAAGAACAGTTAAGGGGGATTCTGGAGTGGTGCGGATGACATTGTCTACCATGCAGCAGAGGGCTAGGTCAAAGTGACCTTGTAACGGTAGCCATCCAAGGGTATTATAGAGGGTACAGTGATGGGAGGAGAATGGGGCCAATAATGCAAAGCGACAGGCACTGTTGTAGGCAGCGGAGAGCTTAGCCATGGCAGTAGCTGAGGTCCTGGCATAAATATGGGAGCAGTAGTCAAGAATAGGGAGAAGATTACCCTGGACAATGGCTAGTCTGGCTTCAGGGGTAAGGTATTGCCTGAATCTATAGGTGGCACCTAACTTTTGATGGAACCTTCTGACAAGGGAATTTGCATGCTCATTGAAAGTGAGGGAGGGGTCCAGCAGTACTCCTAAGTATTTGTAGGTGTTGACATCCTCCAGAGCTGGGCTGTCTGGGTGAGAATGCATAAGGGGGCATGGTTTTTATTTTTTCCCAGAAAGGGCTGAGATACAAACAGCATGGATTTCATTTTTTAGCATTTACTAAGAGGAGGCATTTTGAGAACCAGCTGTGGGCCGCGGCATAGTTGTGTGAGAGAACTGAGGAGATTGTGGCTGTGGATTTGTCACTGTGGAAGAGGACAAGGTCATCGGCATACAGGAGAGATTGACAGTTGAGGCAGTCGAAGGGAAGTGCATTAACGAATAAGGAGAAAAAGAGGGGGCCCAGGATTGAGCCTTGAGGGACCTCCACAGAGACAGGCAGGGTGGGGGGCAGGTTTGACCAATAAACATGAATTGTGAGCGATCGGTAAGGTAGTTAGTGAACCAGCTTGTCACTTTCTGAGAACAACCAAGGAGGCTAAGCTTGGAGGTAAGGAGAACATGGTTAACCATGTCAAAAGCCTTTGAGAGGTCGACGAAGACAGCCCTGGTGGCTTTACCATTATCCATGTTAGAGAGGATGTGGTCGGTCAGAAGGGCGAGGGCAGTGACAGTGGAATGATTCTTGCAAAAGCCATGCTGTTGGTTGCATAGAAGGGTGTATTTGCCTATTTACTCAGTGAGTTGATTGTGGGCTGCTCTTTTGAGTAGTTTACTGAGATGAGGGAGGATTGATATCGGATGGTAATTGTTGGAGGATTTGGGGTCACCAGATTTAAGAATGGGGATAACCTTAGCTATCTTCCATGGGTCAGGCATGGAGGAGGTAGAAAGAGCAAGGTTAAAGACAAAGGTGAGTGGGCTGGCAATTGCTGAGAGATCAGCTTAAGGAAGACTGGAGAGAGCCCATCAGATCCAGAGGAGCCATGGTTAGGTAGACTTTTAAGTAGCTTCACTGTGTCGTATATGGAGAGGGCTTTAAAATAGAATGAGGGTATTTGTGGGGAGTGGCAGAGCTGGAGGAGGAAGATGGCAGTGTATCAGGTATTAGGGCTAAGCTTTGAGGTTGGGCAGTTAGCAGCTTATTTAGGTACATGGATAAGTTGGTGAACTTAAAGTTGAAGACACTGGCCACATCATAAGGGATGGTCAGCAGCCTGTCCTGGGAGGTGAGATGTGGTGCAGCATAGCTGGGGTGGGGGTTTAGGAGGGGTAGCTGACTGAGTCCCAGAATTATCCAGGGTCTCCAAGCTTGGCCTTTTGCAGATTGCGGAAGTGGGTCTGTTTCAAAAATGTGGCCTGTTGTTTACATTTGTTCCTCATGCACCTGTAAGCATCCCAGAGGGAAGGAGACGGGGTTGCTTTGAAAGTGGACCAGGCATGGTCTCTGGCCTTCATAAGGGTTAGGAGGTCTTTAGAGACCTAGCACGAGCACCTGCCTCTGACCCGTTTGGTGGTGACGGGGGGGGAAAAGCAGTCCTGGTGTGTTAGTAGAGCCTGGGTAAATGTGGAAACTGCCGTGGCTGCATTAGAAAGGGAAAAAAAGCATGTGTCATAACTGTCACTGTGGCCATACTGCATGCACCAACCCCCACATGGGCACCGCATGGCTGGGGGATCTTCTGCAGGTCACTGTCTCCCCCCCACCCCAGCCCAGTGCCTGGAACCAACATTGTGCTGGCAGTCCACTCACAGCGGTGACTGCTGCTGTTGACACAGGCATGCCACATGCCCCAGTCAGCTGACCGACAGGCACAGTGGCCATGTACACTGCTACGCAGTATCGTGCTGACATGTGGGCCTGCAGTTGTATGCTCTGTCCCATGCATGTTCCATGGCCATATGCATGTGTGCACTGTGCAAGCCAGGGCCTAGTCAATCCCACTGCCATACAGCCAAGCCCAAGGCTGCTTTACAGACCTGCTTGTTGCTGCTCTTCCTCCTGTGACATTCTCCTCTGTGTTGGGCCTATTCAGCTGTTGCACCTGCTGAGTATTGCAGTCCCTCAACACAACACAGGTGGAGCACTGTTTGCACTTAAATAGCCCTACTGGGCAATCCTGCCTGTTAGGCACGCAAATGAGCTGATAATGATATGCTAGTCACACTGTTTGGCCCTTGCATACACAAGTGCCCTCATTTGCATAGGCTGTTTGAATATGGGCCTTATTAGTGCCGGGCAATAATTTTAGCTCCAAGCTAATGGTAGCACTGGGCTAAATGGTGCCCAGTGCTGCGCTGTCCCAGTAAGCAGCTATGTGGCTGGCGGTGACATCCCGCACGTAATGCGTGTGACCCGCTTGTGCAGCTCTAGTACCCCAGCATAGCATGCTGTAGTGCCCCGCTATGTCATACATTGTGGTGCTGTGCACATGCATGACTATGACGCTCAAGGGTTGTGGCTGGGTTGGGCATGTGTAATGACACCACTTCTGGGTAGAGCTGCACTATGCCATGTGACTGCATGGAGCTAATGTACATGTAGCTAAAGGACCCAGAGTGTGACACAGGCTGTGGAGTTGTTCATGTGGCAGGGTACCAGCTGTTGCAAAGAATGTCTGGGAGGCATAGGCAGCATGCAGTGGTGCACAGGGACAGGTGCTGAGGGGATGTTGAGTTGGCTAATTTGGTGCAGCTTGTGCAACAATGGCATAGACGCCAGTTTGGTAAGGTCAGGAAGGGTGACTTCCATGACACCAGGTGTGGCCATCCATTGCACGCCACCTCACAGAACAGACAGGCATCACGAAGGACGAGGGAGGAGGTTGTTCATCTCCATGCTGACCTGGCAAGGATTCTGGAAACCTGCTCCCCCACCCAGAGACCACCCAGGCCACCGCCACTACCTCAGAGGTTGCCAAGAAAGAGGAGTGCTTGGCCCACAGTGGGCTCAGAGAGGGTTAGGGTGGTGGAACAGAGGTGCTTCCCTCCAGTTGTGCCTTTCCACAATTCATTCGCCACTCTGGTGAAGCATGGTTCCTCTATGGAGGCACCTGCAGTGGAGACCAAGGAGGATGCTGGGAACCTCCACAATGGAGACCCACAGAAGGGTGGCCCAGGACCCCACAGGGGAAGGAAGCAACTCCTGGTGGGGACTCAATTGTTAGGGAGTAGAGCTGGGGGGGAGGGGAAAGGGAGGTAAGGTGCCTGCCTGGTGCCAAGGCTTGGAGGGACAGGAAATGAATCATCAGGATCGTGGGAGCAGCAGCAAGGGGAAGGGAGCTGGATGTCATTATCCACCTAGGGAAAAATGACCTGGCTGAGAATGGGATCAGAGCAGTGCAACAGGAGTTTGGGGAGTTGGGGAGGGGCCTTAGACAAGTAGCACATATGGTAACTTTCTTGGAAGTGCTACCTGTCTATGGCATGGATGAGGCTAGGGCACTCCGCACCACGGGTTTCAATGACTGGTTGAAAAGCTGGTACAGAGCTCAGGGATTTGGCTTCATTGGGGACTGGGGCTCCACCTGGAGGGATGCAGGCCTATACAGGAGCAATGGTCTGCATCTTTACTGGAGAGCAGCCAGGATCCTAGGTGATAGGTTTAAATGCTTCAGTGGCAAGCATTTAAACTAGCCAAGGGGGGAGGCACTGAAGAGGAGAAGGGAAATCCTAGCCCCCCCAAAAATCAGGATAATTAGTGAGGTAAACACCAAAATAGAGCAGGCGATAGGGAGAAGGGCAGGGGTAACTGGAGAAAAAGACAAAGGCAGTAGGGACAGGGATAAGGCAAAAAGAAATAAAGCCATAAAAAAATGGATGGTAATGAATACCAATGCCCATAGTCTAGGTAAAAAGCTCCCTGAAATGGTGGCCATGATGGAAGAGGGATACCTGGATATTGTGGCAGTCACACAAACATGGTACAAGGAGAACCATGACTGGGATGTCAACATACCAGGGTACACAATCTACAGGAGGGACAGGGAGGGAAGAGGAGGAGGAGGAGGAGGAGTAGCTCTCTATCATCATCATCATCAAATCTTTATTTATTCAGTCGAACATCATTGAGCAAGGCTCATTTACAAGATGGACCTGATAAGGTCAAGGTTCAACAGTTGATACATAACAGATACATCATACACTTATATAAAAAAATTATACATACAGGGGAAAAACATGTTTATAAACACAGTGATGTACAGTAAAATTCACATGATAAAAATGGGTTATAGGAGTTAAGCTAATGTTTACAGTATATACATATCCCAGTGGAGGGACAGGCAAACACACAGCATAATGTAATACTAGGATGGTGAGGTATTACTGGGTGCCATAAGATGGGGTGTCTGCCGGGAGGGAGAACTGAAGAACAAGATTATGCCATATATGGTTAAGTTTTGGGAGGGAGATTGTGAGATGACAAAGCTAGATCTAGCGGTAGCAACTGCATTTCTATGTGAAGAAAACTGGACTACTGCCAGTTTAAAGGATGCAATTGGAATAATATTGGACAGTTTAGGGATTTTTGTAGGGTGTTCCATGCTATAGCTAGAGAATAGCTGATTGCTGCCCTCCCTAGCTGGGTGTTGAATTTGGGCAATTTGAACAGGATGATGTTGTTGCTTCTTAGGGCATAGGAGCTAGGAATGGTCTGGGTGAAGCAGTCCAGAATATAGTTTGGAAGTTTTTTTGATAACGCTCTGTAAATCCATAGGGCTGCATTTCTGTTCCTTTTGAGGTGATGGGAAACCCATCCAATTGCAGCATAAAGAGAGCAGTGATGGGTATTAGATGGCAGCTCTGTAATGAATCTTATTGCTCTATGGTATAAGGTATCCAACGTGTGTAGGTAGGAGGTGGGGCAGTGACTATGAAGGAAGTCTGCATAGTCAACAACTGAGAGAAAAATGGCCTGGACTAACCTCATCTTTGAATCTCTGTTTAGGAAGGGTTTTAATCTATAGAGAAGGCCAAGCCTTTGGTGAAGCTTTTTTAGCAGTTCTTCTAAATGATGAATGAAGTCGAGTCTGTTGTCAATCCACACACCTAGGTATTTGAAATTTTCTACATGCTCCAGGTTTTCTCCAAGTATAGTGCATAGCTGGGAGAGAATGATTGAAGAGGAGGTGCTGGTGGAGCTTTGATTTGTGAACATCATTGCTTTAGTTTTCTTTGCATTCAACAGAAGCTTTTTCTCAAGTAGCTGATATTGTAACAGGGAGAATTCTGTGTGTAGGATTTCACATGCAGCTGCAAACGAAGGGTTGCTGACATACAAAACAGTGTCATCAGCAAAGAGGTGTACAGAGGAATTGGTGAGGGTTGAATCAATGTTATTTATATAAATGGCAAAAAGGATAGGACCCAGGATAGAACCTTGGGGGACTCCTCTTAACAGTGATTTTAATGGGAATAGGCCACCTTCAGCTTTTACCTGCTGTGACCTACCGGTGAGATAACACCTGAACCACTTAAGGGAGGGTGGATCTAGGCCAAGGAAGAGCAAGAATGATAGTAGAAGCTCGTGGTCCACAGTATCGAATGCTTTGCTCAGGTCCAGAAGTACTGCACAGACATTATTCTTTTTATCTAATTTGGTTTGCCAGTCATTTGTGACCTTGGCTAGAACAGTGATAGTGCTATGCTTGGCCCTGAATCCAGATTGAGCTGGATTCAAGAGGTTAGCATTGTCAAGATACTCCCTTAACTGGTTACTCACTAATTTCTCAGACATCTTGGATAGCACCGGTAGAATGGAAATGGGCCTGTAATTATTAAGTTCCATAGGATCCCCTGATTTTAGAAGGGGAACCACTTGGGCTGTCTTCCACAGTGTGGAAATAGAACCAGAGTTTAGAGATAGGTTAAAGAGATGAGTTAGGGGGACTGCAAGTACGTGGGATGCAATCTTTAGAAAGTAGGGGTCCAGAGAGTCTGCCCCTGTGCTTTTTTGGTATCCAGCTGCCATAATAGGTCCTCTACTTGCTTCAACAGTACAGATTTGAAGCTGAAGGAAGAGTCAGCTCTCTGAACACCAGTGTGCTGGGAGCTTAATTGTTCCCTCAGCAGGTTAGCTGGGGAGGTGTCAAAGGCAAGGCCAGCCTTTGTGAAGTGGTTATTGAAGGCATCCAGAATTTCCATTTTGCCAGTGATAGGGCCATCACTGTGGTGTAATTGAGTTGGAAGGAAGGTACTAGCATCCTGCCCCACCATCCCCTTGATGGTACCCCAAAACCTAGCAGGATTATGATAGGAGGAGTCGAGCTCAGCCAAGTAGAAGGCAGCCCTTGCATCCCTAATTTTTTTGGTGCATCTATTCCTTGCTTTCTTAAAAATCATCCAGTCATTTGCATTCTTGGTTTTTCTTGCCATTTTCCAGTTTGTCTCTCTCCAGTAGTGCAGCTTTGAGGTCAGCTGAAAACCAATGACAGGATTTGTTTTTTATTTGGATACTAGATACTGGGGCATGGGTGTTAAGGGCATTTATTATAATGCTATTTAGTAACTGCTGTGCTTTCTCCACAGAATGGGCAAGGTAAAACTCTTGCCAGTTTGGAGAGTGAGCTAGATCATGCAAATATTCTTTGATATTGATGTTTTTCTTGGATCTCCTCATGAGGAATTTTGCAGGGGTTGTTGCTTTGCTGGTGGATCTTACCCCTGCGATGGGGCAGTGATCACTTATGTCGCAGAGAAGCACTCCAGCGTGTGTGAATAGATGTGGTTTATTCACTAGCATGATATCGAGTAGTGTGCTGTTATTACTATTCCTTGCATTAATTCTTGTTGGCTCATTAATTAGCTGTGTGAACCCATATGTATCACAGAATGATACCAGAGGTGCAGCTGCCTGAGTAAGCCAGTTGAAATTCAGGTCACCTAGAATAATGATTTCATCAGTGCTGGGCTTGAGCAGATTCCCCAGGTGGGATAAGAGCTTAAGGTCAGCAGAGGGGGGTCTGTAGCATCCAACTAGCTGAAAAGCTGGTGTGTTGGGGAGAGAGACTTTTAGGGATAGGCATTCAAATTCCTTGGGCATAGAGGTTGCAGCAATACAGGATATACAGTAGGTATACCGGATTTTGCATATATAGCTACTCCACCTCCCCATGTTTGGCGATCCGCTCTGAATAGCTGATAGTTGGGTAGGTTAACATCCCTGTCTGCTGTGGTGGGTTTGAGCCATGTCTCAGATACCATGAGAAAGTCTGGCAAGGTATGGGCAACCCAGGCTTGTATCAGTGTAAGTTTTTTCAACAGACTGCATACATTAATATGCAGTAAACTGAGGCCTTTAATTGAGGTTAGGTCTGATGGAGAGGTAAAACATTCAGGGAATCCAGGGTTGATTTCCACGTTACCAATACAGAGCAATAAAAAGAGCAGGAGTTTCATGAGGGCTGCCAGTGATAGGGAGAGGGGGTTGTCTTTAGTTCTCCTTCTCTTATTCTGTTGCCACTCTTTTGGGGTGCTCCATGTGGGATTATGAAATTGTGTCGAGACACCAAGTAGCAGTTTGGTGGTTAGACATAGGGGGGATCTGTATATCCAGTAGTGGAGCCTTGATTGAAATATATCTGTGGTGATTTGTGTCTCCTTTTGAGGCTCACCCCACTGTAATCGATGCAGCAATGGTAGGGCATATGTGAGGGTTTGAGCGTCAAACAATGGGGATGATTCAGAGAGACTGGGCGGATGGATCACCCTATGTTGTGTGGCAGGGACATCTTCTTTGTGGAACCCCATGGCTGACAGTGAAAGAAGTATCAGCAGTAAACTCCCCATTGTGAGAGAGATATTGTTGGTTGGCTACCAGGAGAGTAGTGAAGTTGCTGATTGGTTGTATCAGCAAGCCAGTGAGACAGTTTATTGGTTTAGGGTAATGCTGAGGCCGGGGAGGATATTTCAGCAGGAAGATATCTATAAAAGTAACACACAAGAGGGAGGAAGGGCGGGTGGGCAAAAATTTTGTGGCTTTCCCGAGTCCTCCCTCGCTGTCCCTCCTGGCCTCGTGGTTCCCTGAGTCGGCTAAGGTGCCACCGACCGCCTGCTGGCAGAGCGAAGCCCCGGCACTCAGCTGGGCGCTGTGGGGCAGTGATGGTAGGCTAGAGAGAGACAGAGGAAGGTGCAGGAATTAAATAGAGGTGGAAACAAGTGTTCCTGTTCGTCACTTATTAAATCTGCACAACAAAAGGCTGTGGGGGGGGTGCTGTGGTGCCTCAGTGTCTGGCCCACCTTGCAATTGCAAAAAAGGATTTGTAATCACAGTGAAGAACAATAAATCAACAGTTTTCCCTTGCAATTACCTTAGCAGAAACAGCACTTTTAGGTATTTTTCACAGCTTAAGGAAGGAAAAGTGGCGCCTCAGCGTCTGGCCCACTTCGGATACCAGGATTTAGAATAACAGCAAAAATACAACAAATCAACAGAATCCCTTTACAATTTCAGCAGATAGAAGACAGCTATTTTTTTGGGGGGATTTTGCAAGAAAACAGGGAAGAAATTCCCAACTCCCAGACAGGTTTCGGTATAGCAGGCTCAGTCAGTGAAAGTCAATGGAGTAGGAGAGCCAATCGGCTGCTGTGCCTAGAGGAGCGCTCACTTACCGATAATATGCCAGATGTTGACTGGAGCATCTTTGCTGCAGCCACATCCAAAAGCATGGCCATTCTCAATGCCCTACAGGCGGCATGCCTCATGTAAGGGAAGGGATCAAAGCAACAAAACTAAAGGGTAAACAGGGAGGAGAGGAGGCACTGTGGGTCACCCTGGAGACTGGAAATGGCTCCACATCCGCACAGGGGTTGTATACAGACCCCCATCTCAGGAGGAGGAAAAGGACAAGGAAATTATAGAAGGCATCCTTGGGATGGCAGAGAAAGAGGAGATATTGCTGATAGGGGACCTGAATATGCTAGATGTTGACTGGAGCACCTTTGCTGCAGCCACATCCAAGAGCAGGGCCATTCTCAATGCCTTACAGGGGGCATGCCTCAGACAACTAGTTTTGGAACCCACTCGGGAGAGAGCAATCTTAGACCTGGTACTCTCAAATGGGGATGGAGAGAGGATCTCTGATCTTGAAGTAGGTAGCCATCTAGGAACAAGCGACCACCAAACAGGGTGGTTCATGATAAACTCAGCTGTAGAGTTAAGTGAAGGTACTGGACTTCAGGAGGGCTGATTTTGTCAAAATGGGAGAGTGCCTCAGAAAAGCACTAGCAAACAGAAAAGAAGGTGGGGTGGAGCAACAATGGGGAAACATCAAAACCGACATCACAGAGGCAACAAGCCTTTGTGTGAAGCAAATAAATCAAAACAAAAGAAAAAAACACTATAAATCTCAAAAGAAGTGGCAGAAAAGGTAAGGGAGAAAAGGATAGCATTCAGGAAATATAAGGAAACACAGAAGGAGCAGGACAGAGAACTGTACCAGTGAAAGCAGAAGGAAGTGGGTAAGGCAGTCAGAATAGCAAAGGCCCAAACCTAGGAAAAGATAGCCAACTCATTTAAGAAGGGGGATAAAACCTTTTATAGGTACATTAGGGAGCAAAGAAAGACGAAGGCAGGGGTACTGAGGCTGAACAAAGAGGAAGGTCGTTGGGCAGAGTGCGACAGTGAAAAAGCAGGGATACTGAATTAATACTTCTGCTCAGTATTCACAACGGCAAAGCGGGGGAAATACCTAATCCGGTCAATAAACACTCTGGATAGGGGGGTCAATATTTGTCCTTTCACAGAAGAAAGGGTTCTGAAAGATCTCTTAAAACTGAAGGTGGATAAAGCAATGGGGCCTGATGGGATTAACCCCAGAATTCTAAAAGAACTAAGGGAAGAACTAGTAACACCACTGACTACCCTTTTCACTAAATCATGGGAAGATGGTGCGGTACCTGAGGACTGGAAGAGGGCAGCTGTGATTTCCCTTCACAAAAGTGTGAGCAAGACAGAGGCAGGAAATAACAGACCTGTCAGTTTGACCTCAGTGGTAGGAAAAATGATGGAATCATTTCTGAAGGAAAGTATTGTTGAGTACCTAGAGGCCAGTGATGCACAGGACCCAAACCAGCATGGATTCACAGTGGAAAGGTCATGTCAGACAAATCTAATTGATTTCTTTGACTGGGTGACCAAAGCAGTAGACCAGGGAGGGCCTGTGGACATGGCCTACCGAGGCTTTAGCAAGGCATTTGACACAGTCCTGCACAAAAGATTAATAAACAAATTAGCCAGCCTGGGAGTGGGTCCCAGGGTGCTAACCTGGGTAAAACACTGGTTGTATAGCAGGACACAGCGGGTAATAGTAAATAGAGTCCACAGTGAAGAAAGGAGGGTTACTAGTGGGGTACCGCAGGGTTCAGTACTGGGGCCGGTCCTTTCTAATGTCTTTATAAGTGACATTGCAGAGGGACTGGAAGGGAAAGTATGTCTTTTTGTAGATGACACAAAGATCTGCAACAGGGTTGATATACAAGGTGGGATAGAAAGGATGAAAAGGGACTTGGCAAGGTTAGAGGAATGGTCAAATGTATGGCAGCTTAGATTCAATGCTAAGAAGTGCAAGGTAATGCACCTGGGAAACAAAAACCCAGGGGAAGAGTACACAATGGGGGGTGAGATACTAACAACAAAAAAAATGGAAAGGGACCTGGGGGTAGTCATATCAGATGACCTAAAGGTGGGCCAGCAATGTGAGAAGGCAGTAAGGAGTGCTAGGGGGATACTGGGATGCATAGGGAGGGGCATCATTAGTAGAAAACAGGAAGTTGTTGGACCTCTGTACAGACAGTTGGTAAGATCACATCTGGAGTACTGTGTACAGTTCTGGAGACCCCATCTCCGCAAAGACATAGACAGGGTGGAGGCTGTCCAGAGGAGGGCAACCAAAATGATGCAGGGTCTACATCAGAAGACATATGAAGAAAGACTAAAGGAACTAAAGACGTATAGCCTCGAGGAAAGGAGGGAGGTGGGGGGCCATGATAGAAACTTTCAAATACCTCAAGGGAATCAACAAAGTCCAAGAGGGTAGCATCTTTCAGGAAAAGAGATGTGCAAAAACAGGGGGGTACAATTTGAAGATAGAGGGGGAACGACTCAGGGGTAATGTGAGGAAGTATTTATTCACAGAGAGGGTTGTGGATTCATCGAACAGCCTTCCTGAGGAGGTCGTAGAGTCAAAAAAAGTGGAGGAATTCAAGAATGCATGGGACAGACATAAGGCAATTCTAGTGGGGGGGTAGGAGGAAGTAGGCTGTTGGTTACCTAGGATCTGCAGCTTATCTGTTAAGTAGGGAAGTGGGCAGACTAGGTGGGCCAAGTGGTCCTTATCTGCTGTCAAATTCTATGTTTCTATGCTGAAAAGTGTCGGCACCATTACATGGACCTGTGCCGCTGACAACACCAACAGCTGGAGAGGTTCAAGCAGATGGTGCTTGATGGAACTGTGCTGGTGCCAGGTAGGTGCTGTCACACATCGCACACATATGTCACATGTCTCTCTGTCTGCCAGTGTGTGCATGCATGTGCACACTCATGCACATGTGTATGTGTGCGCGTGCTTGTTTGTGTGTGTCCCTGTCGATGCACAAGTGTGCTGTCATGCCAGGTGGTTGGACATATGTGGCACTGGTTCTGGGGCATACAGTGTGGGCTCCTTGGGTGTCACTATAGTAAAAGGTGTCTGGGGGGCACAGTTGCCATGCACCACCCATGGTAGCTGGAGTGCATGCATGGTGCCTGCTGTGTCCATGGGGGATACACTGCAGTCATGCCATGTGAAGCTGTGACACTTGGCCATGGCATGGGTGGTGGGTCTGGACATTGCAGGTGGGGTGACCTGCAACAGGACTGTCCTGCAGCCAACACCAGTGTGGTGCAGGGGTGCTATAGCCTGGGGCTCTGTATGCCTACACAGCTGCGTGTGCATCCAGTCACTTTGCACCTGCACGTGGCACTGTTCCCTTGCAGTGTTACCATGCCTACAGGCCCTGTGTGACTGGCGCATACTCCATGGGCCATGGGAGGACCTCAGTGTGGGTGTATCCTGTGTTTGGACACAGTTCCTGGGCTGCCCTCTGTGTAAAGTGTTCTGCGGGTGGGAGTGCATCTTACTGTAGCTATGCTGGGTGTTGAGCTAACACTGTTGTTACCTCTGTCCACTGTAGAGTGGATCAAGCAGTGCAGCCTAGGGAGAGGGAACCAGGCGATGTCCTGAGAATCGATGCGGAGCAGCCCGAGGGTGCCATCCATGCCACAGCAGGTGCAGGAGAGCAGCCCTGAGGCCAGGGGCCTATTGCATGAGTACACATCTGTTTTCATTTGTGCTGTGGTTCTGTTTTATGTGGTTCCTTCACTGATCTGCCATTGACTGTGATGACGGGTTGACAGCCATGGGCATCATGCCATTGCTGGTGCAGCATTGTGCTGGGTTGTGAGTCAGTGTTGCAGAGTGCCGCCAGTGTATGGCTGTCTGGCTGCTGTACCCTGTGGCTGGGGGGGATGCAGTATGGGCCTCTGTCAGCATGCACGGCTGGCAATGCCATGTAGTCCACAATTGCCACTGTCCATGTTTAGCTGTTCACTTGGTGTGTGTGGATTCTAGTTGCAGGGCTCCGCACTCATTGCAGTACGTGGCCCATGTGTGGCGGCATCTGTCTGCCCATCCCTGCTGGTGTGTGCACCCTGTGGTCTTGCATCTGCTGTGGGACAGTTTGGCCCTGGCATGGGATGGCCATTGGCTGGACACAGTGCTTGCATTGTGATGTACCTGCACTCTATGTGTTGTTGTTGCACTCTGCCTTCTGGTACATTGCTATCTGACTATGGGCAGCTTGTCCTGATGTGTGTTATCCCATGTGTGTGTTGTTGTGTGACACACCCCAACCGCCATCCTGGGGACCGCCTGTGTGTCTGCACTGTCTCACTGCATGCAGTGCTGGGCTGGGTGGTGCCAGTTGTACCATGGTATTGTCATGACCTGATGTATCCATGTCTATTGGGAATTGGGTTGTTGCCTGTGTCTTCCAGGCCTGCCCTATGGGCACCTGTTGGTTGTGCCTACCATTGTTTCCCTCAGCACCACATGGTCATGGCTGTTGGGACATGCTGTCTATCCCTGTATGGCTACCTGTGGCTGCAGTATGACTCCTGGCTGGTTTCCCATCCTCACATGCTCCCCCATCCTCTTGTAGGTCCACTCCAATCTTCATTGTGAGCAACACAGCCAGAGAGTCAGGTGGCAGTGAGGGCCTCCTGAGACAGATAGTATGCCAGCAGTGCACCATCATTGATCAGCAAATGGTGCTCATCTCAAAATCATGAAGGGTGGCCACCATACTGGAGGCACAACTGCCAGAACCAGAAAGCTCCCAGCCATGAAAGCTTTCATCACACCTTTGTTTGCCTTGCCTCCCCCCTCTCACTGGACTGAGACTTCTGTTGCTGCCCTTTTACCTCATTGTTTGTGTCCACATCTCTGTCCCCTCCTGTTACATTGCTTTTCAGTTTGTTTCTGCCTCTGTTCATGTGTTTTGCATTATTTAATACCTCAGTTGATGTAGCTATTGTAGTTGTAGTTAGTTGTAGTATAGTCACTTTTGTAGCATAGCTTGTAGTGGTAGTGTTATCATTAGTAGCTGTAGTAGTAGTAGTAATAGCAGTAGTTCCTCTTATAGTGCATATAGTGGTTGTAATTGTAGTGGTGTTTGCTGTAAGTTTCCTTTTCGTGTTTGCATTTTGTATTTTCATTACATTACTGTTTGTTATGTTTTGTGTTGTTGTTCACTTGTTGTTTACCTGTTTCCTTTGCTTTGCGTTTGTTACATTATACATACCTTTATCATATTTGCACTGTGTCATGTGTCATTATTGGATGCTTGGCTTTTACAACAGGGTTGTTCTGTTCTGTGGTTCTACTCTTGGGTCCTGGTGCCCTCTGGCCATTCCCCTGGCTGGGTGTGTATCAGTGTGTGGGTTGTGCACTGCTGTCTGCTCTTGGGATCCCTTTCCAGCCTGTGCTCCTTTGCCTGTGGTCCAGGGTATGGTGGCTCCCTCTGCTCTGTGTTCCTGTGGGTGTTTGCACTGCCTGCCAATGGGTACTATATTCAGTGCTGTCTTATTTGTAATATTTAGTGCTGTCTTTTTTCAGGCTATTTTGGCCCTGCACTCCTGGCCCTGTTTGCCCAGCTTCCCTTGCTTGCTATATTCTGCTGGTTTTGCACTGCGCTATTCCTTTTGAATATAGCTTGCTTTTTGCTCCGGGCTAAGTTTGCCCCCTGGGCAATGCTAATTTAGCCCTGGGGCAAAGGTTTGAATATCTGGCCCGCTGTGTATTACATTTCATTTCGGCATTGTATTTCTCAATATATTTACATGTATTTTTGCATACTATGAGTTAGTAATGTATTACATCAATATATTTAAAATATATTTCATAAACTATTATATAATATATTACATTGTGACAATGTGTTTGTCAATGTATTGACACACATTTATTCATATTTTTCAGTACATTGCAATATATTCCATTTTTGTAAGGGTAAGGTTACCATATCCAATACAATGAAAAAAAACACCTGTTTTGTCAGTGTTGAATATGTTTGCAGATCATAACCCTCCAAAATGTCAGGAAGAACATTATTCAGCTAGGAACTAGCCCCACTACTGTCAGTATTGAGCTTCTCTCCATGGGCACGGTGGTAGCATATGTAATGCCATCCCTTCCATCACTGGAGCTAGCCCTCTGTAGGGACAAACTCCTCCTTGCCTAAGGTACATCTTCATAGAGAGGGTGGTAGACACTTGGAATTCATTGCCAGAAGAGGTGATCTCATTGAAGACAGTGGGCAGCTTCAAGAGAGGCTGGGATAAGCATGGGTGGAGGTAAGACTCATGGGTAGGGAGGATGGGAGAAGTGGGGAAGGGGGTCAGGGACCATAGCTCAAGCTGTAGACCCTGCAATATGAGCAGAATACATAGACCAAATGGCCTTCCTCTGCTGGCTTCTTTGTATGTATGTTCGCATGTTGAAAGTTTGGGCCAAAAATATAGATAAATGTCAAAGTTATACTAGTTCAAAATGCGTTGAAAAAGCCATTAACCAAACTTACCTTGTTTTCAGTCATTTGAGGTCAGCATTGGAAGAAGCAGCACATGTCTGTGGAAGAAGTAGGATATGCCAGTGGACCAGACAGGTAAGATGTGGTTGGGGAAGGGGGGGTGGAGGAGCCAGAAGTTGTCACTGGACGGTTTTCTTGATTTACAGGTAAAGGGCAATGGGTAAAATAATTGGGAACTGGTAGAATAATTTACAGTGGTTAAGAGTTTATTTTTACAAATGGGCATAGAGAAGTGATTGGGAGGTGGGCAGGATAATTAGCAGTGGGTAAGAGTTTATTTTTACAAAGAGGGTACAGCGGAATTAATCAGGAGGTGGGAAGGAAATTGGCAGTAAGTGAGAGTTTATTTTTACAAACTGGGCATGGGGGAAGCATCATTATATGGGCAGGATAATTGGCAGTGGGTGGGAGTTCTTTTTACAAACAAGACATGTGGTAGGTGATTGAAAGGTAGCTGGGATAATTGGCAGTGGGTGGGAGTTCTTTTTACAAACAGGACATGTGGTAAGTGATTGGAAGGTAGCTGGGATAACTGGCAGTGGGTGAGAGTTATTTTTACAAACAAGACATGTGGTAAGTGATTGGAAGGTAGCTGGGATAATTGGCAGTGGGTGGGAGTTTATTTTTACAAACAGGACATGTGGTAAGGGATTGTAAGGTAGCTGAGATAATTGGCAGTGGGTGGGAGTTTATTTTTACAAACAGGACATGTGATAAGTGATTGTAAGGTAGCTGAGATAATTGGCAGTGGGTGGGAGTTTATTTTTACAAACAAGACGTGGTAAGTGATTGGAAGGTAGCTGAGATAAGTGGCAGTGGGTGGGAGTTTATTTTTACAAACAGGACATGTGGTAAGTGATTGGAAGGTAGCTGGGATAATTGGCAGTGGGTGGGAGTTATTTTTACAAACAAGATATGTGGTAAGTGATTGGAAGGTAGCTGGGATAATTGGCAGTGGGTGGGAGTTTATTTTTACAAACAGGACATGTGATAAGTGATTGGAAGGTAGCTGGGATAATTGGCAGTGGGTGGGAGTTCTTTTTACAAACAGGACATGTGATAAGTGACTGGAAGGTAGCTGGGATAATTGGCAGTGGGTGGGAATTCTTTTTACAAACAAGATATGTGGTAAGTGATTGGAAGGTAGCTGGGATAATTGGCAGTGGGTGGGAGTTTATTTTTACAAACAGGACACGTGGTAAGTTATTGGAAGGTAGCTGGGATAATTGGCAGTGGGTGGGAGTTCTTTTTACAAACAGGACATGTGATAAGTGACTGGAAGGTAGCTGGGATAATTGGCAGTGGGTGGGAATTCTTTTTACAAACAAGATATGTGGTAAGTGATTGGAAGGTAGCTGGGATAATTGGCAGTGGATGGGAGATTATTTTTACAAACAGGACATGTGGTAAGTGATTGAAAGGTAGCTGGGATAATTGGCAGTGGGTGGGAGTTATTTTTACAAACAAGATATGTGGTAAGTGATTGGAAGGTAGCTGGGATAATTGGCAGTGGATGGGAGTTTATTTTTACAAACAGGACATGTGGTAAGTGATTGAAAGGTAGCTGGGATAATTGGCAGTGGGTGGGAGTTATTTTACAAACAAGATATGTGGTAAGTGATTGGAAGGTAGCTGGGATAATTGGCAGTGGGTGGGAGTTTATTTTTACAAACAGGACATGTGATAAGTGATTGGAAGGTAGCTGGGATAATTGGCAGTGGGTGGGAGTTTATTTTTACAAACAGGACATGTGGTAAGTTATTGGAAGGTAGCTGGGATAATTGGCAGTGGGTGGGAGTTCTTTTTACAAACAGGACATGTGATAAGTGACTGGAAGGTAGCTGGGATAATTGGCAGTGGGTGGGAATTCTTTTTACAAACAAGATATGTGGTAAGTGATTGGAAGGTAGCTGGGATAATTGGCAGTGGGTGGGAGTTTATTTTTACAAACAGGACATGTGGTAAGTGATTGGAAGGTAGCTGGGATAATTGGCAGTGGGTGGGAGTTCTTTTTACAAACAGGACATGTGATAAGTGACTGGAAGGTAGCTGAGATAATTGGCAGTGGGTGGGAGTTTATTTTTACAAACAGGACGTGTGGTAAGTGATTGGAAGGTAGCTGAGATAATTGGCAGTGGGTGGGAGTTTATTTTTACAAACAGGACATGTGATAAGTGATTGGAAGGTAGCTGAGATAATTGGCAGTGGGTGGGAGTTTATTTTTACAAACAGGATATGTGGTAAGTGATTGGAAGGTTGCTGGGATAATTGGCAGTGGGTGGGAGTTTATTTTTACAAACAGGACATGTGGTAAGTGATTGGAAGGTAGATGGGATAATTGGCAGTGGGTGGGAGTTCTTTTTACAAACAGGACATGTGATAAGTGACTGGAAGGTAGCTGGGATAATTGGCAGTGGGTGGGAGTTTATTTTTGCAAACAGGACATGTGGTAAGTGATTGGAAGGTAGCTGGGATAATTGGCAGTGGATGGGAGTTCTTTTTACAAACAGGACATGTGATAAGTGACTGGAAGGTAGCTGGGATAACTAGCAGTGGGTGGGAGTTTATTTTTACAAACAAGACATGTGATAAGTGATTGGAAGGTAGCTGGGATAACTGGCAGTGGGTGGGAGTTTATTTTACAAACAGGACATGTGGTAAGTGATTGGAAGGTAGCTGGGATAATTGGCAGTGGGTGGGAGTTTTTTTTTACAGAAAAGGGCACCAGGGAAGCAATCGGGATGTGGGGATGCTAAACTGTGGAGGGTGGGATTGTTTTACAGAGGGAGCACTGGGGAAGCCATCGGGTTAAGTGGAGGTCGAGCAGCAGACGCAAGGCAAGCAACAGGCTAATCGTGATGGTGCTCATCTGGCTGCTGGGCATGTGTTGTAGATGAAAGCATGCAGCCCCTCTCTAATAGGCACTGCTGCCTCCTTTTCATTACGTGAAGTTTCCGCCAATCACCAGCAGAATGGTGTCATGATAGATTCACTTTTCATTGGTCTGTCACTGTCAAGGCTCCTGTAGAGTGGGACATATTAGATATGACTATGAAATGTCTCTGAAGCCCACTACCATAGCAGTTATGTTTGCTGCTCATGCACAAGCAAACATAAAAACATAGCAAAACACATATTTGCAGTTCCCAACCACACACCCACACTCCCACAGCACACCTAATATATAAAAAAACATATACATGACAACTTGCGTCTTAGGTCTTACATTATTGTTCTCTTACTCGTTGGTCTGTCCAACATAGGCCTCAGTGTTATACACTGTCAGAAGCAATTTAAAGCTCTTGCTCATTCCATCAAGGGTAACCTGCTCCTGTTCCCATCTCACAGTTTATCAAGAATCCAGCTTATCTCTGACCACTCTCTTATCTCCTTCCCCCTCAACATTCTTTCTTTTCTTTCAGGCTTCTCACCTCTCCCACCTAGCCATTACATAGTCAGGCTGTTCACTTATCAACCAAATGTGTCTCATAATTCTGGAAAAGCACTTATGAATTGATATAATATGTCAGACAAGAGTATCGCCCATTATTTGATAATATGCTGACAGTACAGTGATAACTCTGAAATTTGTCTAAACAGCTGGTTATGTATCTTTGTCAACACAAATGTATTGCACAATTCAAACAATGTAGTAACCGGTACTGCAGTATAATGACATGCATTCTGTATATAATAAATGTAAGTTAAAAAAAAATTAACTGAAAAACGTCACTTGTGTTAATCATTAGGCATTATTGATTCCAGATTTGTGTCATCAATAAACAAACTCTGGTTAGAGCTGACACAGCTGCTCAAAGCAGTGAGACCAAGTTATAGAATACTCAGAGCTCTCACCATATCAGAGTCTGCCATATGCAAGATGGTCGCCATAACAGAACTGCTCATGCACGATATTTGCACATGTGCAGTTTGATTTGGTGGCCATCTTGGGGACAGCGGCCATCACTTCTGCAGTTGCAGGAGAAAAAATAGTGCCCTGCAAAGGAGGTGTGTTTCTGCGGCCAGTGGAAGGGAAAGGCCAGTAACAGAAAGCACAGTGGAACTGTGACACAGCACTGTGGAAGCACTCCAGAAGACTGCCTGATCACGTACTTTCACAGTGCTATTTCACAGAATGGCAGCAATACATCCATGGAGCTCCACTCTCGTAGCTGTAAAAAGTCAATTTCTTTCCAGCTGGTAATTTTCATCTCTGTCCTCTAAACAGCACTAGTAGTTTCCCTATCACATCTTTGTGTCCCCACCCCACCAGTCTGTTACAGTTCAGACGCATGTGGTAGGGTCGTTAGCCACTGACACTGGGACTGCAGATCACCATGCTTTGTGCAGGGCCTATGGGCCTTGCGGACCTTAGGTAAGTCACATAGAAACCTAAAAAATAGAATCCAATGGCAGATAAGGACCACTTGTTCTATCCAGTCTGCTGATTTCTCCCTACCTACACTATTATCACAGACCATGCCCTATTTACAGCTCTTTCTTCCTCCACCCCTTCCTTTCCACTATGATTCTTTTGTGCTTATCCCATGTTCCCAAGTTCTGGTCAGATCAAAATGGCAACTCTTTCTCCTTCCCTGCACATTTGTAAATGAATTTGCAGATGCACTGAAAGGGTTGGGCCACCTTTAAGTATTGCTGAGCAGTTTGTAAGACAGCAGAGAATTCAAAATGGTCACAGCAACCACACTGTGCCTCAATTTGTGACTGGGAATATAGCCCCTGAACTTTATTCTAACTTTCTTCACTGATGTCCTTATTCAGCATCCCAAATTACATGGTTAGGGTATCTTAATTTGTCTGACAACTTCATTTTCAGTGTTCAAGGGAGAGGCTTAGAGCAAGTGATGCACATGAAGTCAGCTTTTTTTAACAGACTGTTACCACTGCAGTGATTCTTAGGCAGTTAAGACACACTAGTCTGACCTTTTTTTAATAATCCTGTACCAACACCATTGTTGCTGTTCTATGCTTTTGCTTGCTATTTTAGTTCTAAGAAAATGAAAAATAGGATTTTACAGGAACGCCAAACTTTTCCAAGACCATCTTTTCCTTTGTAGTCCAAATGTTTCCCTTAAAAAAAAGGGACACTGTACTCGCACACACATGAACCACTCACACTGACAACAACAACCAAACATTTTTCTCAAGCACTGTACATGTCTAAATTTGCCAGCACATTTTATAAACAGTATAAACAGAACAGTCTATACAGTAAACCATCTCACTCTTTAGATAAGTTCTGGTCAAGGCCAAACAGGCTACTAATGCATTACATGATAAGGGATAAATAATTAATGTGAGGCTTGTAGTGCAATTTATTTCTGGTATACTGTAATGTAATAATCACACACTTTCTTCCAGTATATCACAATAATAAAATCAAATAAATACAACCTTACATATCATTCAGAAACAGTGGTTATTCGTTCTTGATATTAACACACAGAGATACAAACATTGATAGATACACACATGATAAGGCACACTCACACACATATATATTGGGCATGCATGCATGGCACTTCCTAGACACACTTTTTTGCACACAAAGATGGATTCCACCTCTCTACAGTACTGAGTGACAGACATATGCTCTGTTACACATGGAGCTCCACATACCCCACAAGACAGACACATGAACACCCACTACACAGATACCTGTGCATTTCATTACTCACACAGATGCTTACACACTTCTTTGCACACACACACACACACACACACACACACACACACACACACAGACACTCTGACATCCTATCACACACATTACAATACACACACATACACACACACACACACACACACATTTCACCAAATTATGCGCATAGACATGCATACATGCAGATGCTCCCACAACACATTGAACCTACACAGACAGAAGATTCCAACCCTAAATCACACACACACACACACACACACACACACACACACACATATATGCACAGACACACACACACACACACACATGCGTGCACAAACACACACACTGGGGCATTACTCATACAGAATCACATGGGGGAGTCACTGCCCACAGTTGGGTTTCATATGACTGTGAGAACGGGGAACCAGTAAGTGAAAGTATAAAACAGAAAAAAACAGTAATTTAAAAACAGTGTCATGAGATCTTTAAATTAACCTTGGGGGAGAATGAAGGGGGAGGAGGAGGGAATGAGAGAGAGGGAGGAGGAGGTGGATTCATTTATGTAGTTTATATAGTGCCCCTTTCTATAGACTCTGAGTGCTTCATATTAACAATTTAAAAACAGCATAAAAAACACACAAAAAATAATAATCAAAATCAGATGAAGCAGGCAACAACAGACTGAAAATCTATATATCATTATAAAATAAAGATAATGTCTTTAAACCTCTTTTAAAAGTTTGCATCAAGGGTGCCTCCCCAAGATGATTAGGCAGTGAGTTCCACAGGGTAGGCACAGCAACAAAAAATGCATGATCACCTGAATGCCACAACCTTACCCTGGGAGCCCCAAGGAGGCAACCCTCGGAGGAACGGAGAGCCCAGGGCAGATGATGGGGCACAAGGAGATCTTGCAGGTAGACTGGTCCCCCTTCATGTAGGGCCTTAATGATCAGTAACTTGATCTTGAAGACAATTCTCCACCTAACTGACAGCCAGTGCAGTTTGTGGAGGACAGGCATAATATGATTAAACCTTCATGTGCCCATCAATAATCTTACCTCCACATTCTTCACCTGCTGTAGCCAGTGGCGATTGCCTCCAGATAGCCCTAGGTACAGGGCATTTCTGTAGTCCAAACAGGATGTGATAAAAGCATGTACCAGTGTGGTCAGGTCTTCAGCTGGTATAAGGACCCGATCCAGGTGATATTCCTCAGATGGTAAAATCCTCTTTTGACAATGGCTGACACCTGAGAATCAAGTGTCAAGCTATCATCGAGGATCACACCCAGATCCTTAACCCATATGGAGAGGGTCAGTAGGACCTACCCAGTACTAGACCAGGGGATCTCCCTCCATCCCCCACAACAATGACGTGGTTCCACTGTAAGCTCCTCAGTCTTGTACGGGTTGCCTTGTAGCCAGTTTTGAGTCTTCCAAGTCTGGATCTCCTCCAGGCAGTTGTTAAAAATGAAGGCTGCCATCTGGTTACCAGGTGCACAGGACAGGTATAGTTGGGTATCATCAGCATAGCAATGAAAACCCAGTCCATACCACCTGATAATGTCTCCCAATGGCAGCATGTACACCGTGAACAGCAAGGGCGACAGGACCAATCCCTTCAGAACTTACAGAGCAGAGCCTTCAGGTTAGATGAGGCTAACACCATTGTCACATCTGTACTTTGCCTGTCAAGTATGACTTGAAAAAGTTGATGAAATTACTGGATAGGCCACACCAGTACCACAGGCAGTCAAGCAGCACCTCATTGTCCACGGTGTCAAACGCTGCCGAGTAATCCAGGAGGACCAAGATGGTTTGCTCTCTCATGTCCTTCACCACGTTGCTCCTCTGCAGAACAACACCTCTAAGAGTACCATATCCCTACCCCATTACACTACTGCATAATACCAAAAGTCAAAACTTGACTTCAAAGGTCAAACATCCTGCATTCCTTGCTCTCTTTCTTCTGGCTCTTCAGAGAGCTGCATTGGTGGCAGCAGTTACAGCAACAATCACAGTCAGCGAAGGCTTCCAGCCTCCAGCAGTGCAGCTCTCCTTATTCTGTGGTCTGCTGGAGCAGCAGACCTTCAGTTCACCAGAGCTGCAGCTATTCAGGCTGAAAGAGTAGTAGGTAAACTGGCTATCAGGATGACCACAGTTGCAACTCTTGGGCTGTTAAAGTGGTAGCTCTCACAATCACTGCAGTAGCATCTGTGCCAACCGTCAGAGTATCACCTCTTGCTTTGTCATAGTAGTGACTCTCCTGACCTACAGAGCTTGTTTCTAGTGGGCAAGGGTTGTGTTGGGAGATGGGATGGATGATCAGCTGATGGGAATTTGTTGTGGTGGGGTTGTGATGGAAATGTGTAGGGAGCCGGGTAGCAGGTTTCACAGTGGGGGGACTTTGAGACTGGAACTCAGGGAGACAGGCAGGTGGGAGTTGTCAAAGCAATACAGACTTTGTGCCAGGGGACAATGAGCAGGTGGGAGCAGTGATAGTGGGAGGGAGTTAGAAACACAGTATGTGTCAACAAAAAAGGACATCTTGGTCAACCTGTGTAGTCATGTGGTCCCTACCTTGTCTTTTTCCGCAGACCCTAATTGGTCTTTGGTGACATTCCTTCTTCCCTAACTGTTTACTAACATTTCCCTATATCTATCCCACATATGCTTTAAAAACACCTACTGTTTTTGCCTCCACCACTTCTGCTGGCAGTATGTTCCAGGTATCCACCACACTTTCAGTGCAGTAGTATTTACTCACATCTCTCTTAGACTCAACCCCCTCCCCCCCAACACACACAGTTCATCACATGCCCTCTTGTCCTGGTGTTCTTTCTCATTTGAAAGAGACTCCACTCCTGCAACCTGTTCACCCCCATGAGGTACTTGTAGGACTCTATCATGTCCTCTCTTACTCTCCTCCCTTCCAGAGTGTACATGCTGAGATGCACTCCTCTGGACTTCCTCCATTCTTTCTATGTGCTTTCTAATGTGTGGCCTCCAGACTGGAATCAATACTCCAAGTGATGTCTCACCAGTGAACAATACAGCGTTTGATGTCTGGAGAAGAGGTTGGAAGGCATGTGTGACTTTTGACAGTGGGAGGGACTTTGTCAGCCAAGAAATGGGTAGGAAGGCATGCAAAAGGAACGGTACATGGTGGATGAACAAGAGAGGTGACAACTTTTTATTTATTTATTTTATTTAGAAATTTGAGCCATTGGGAAAACACACTAAGATGAAATTAATTTCCAGGAGTGAGCCAGTAACTTAAAGGAGTCACATAGGACAGCAGGCAGTGTAGTAAAAGAAGAACAATAAGAAATTAAACATGGAAATCACTAGGGAGCCAAAAAGCTAGTATGTTAATTTAGAGAAGAAAATTCTAATAGCAATCAAAAGCCACACTTGGACTATACACACAAATCAAACACTCTTCATAAAATATATTGACAGGGTTGGTTGGGCCTTGTTCCATATGTGTTGTGTAGAGAGAGTCTGATGCAAGGATTCTGCCTGCTATCTCTATCTCTATCTTTCCTATTGCATTGCACATTCATCTGTTGCCTTTACTTACTATTCTTTCCTTTTTCCCTTTTTTATGTCTCTACCTTGCTTATATATAGTTATACACATACTGTATGTACAAAAGTGGATTCCATGATTTGTAAACTAGATATAGTTATTACTGATGAAATTATTGCAGAAACAGCTCTTTGACTTGTATTAGCAAAGTGTATCAGAGTGTGACCTTTTGATCTCAGACTGGTGGAATCTGTTGGCAAAAGAGACCAGCTAGTAGCTGGATCACAATGCTCTGGAAGTTTGAATCTGACAAAGTTCTGAAGTTCTGGTCACAATGCTCTTGTGGAATCTAGAAGCTGACAAGGTTCTAAATTTTTGTGTGAAAAGAGCAGCACAAGTGTCTTCAGGGAGATTTGGAGACCAGATGCAACAGAGAGCTGGTTGATTGAAGACCCCTGTTCTGAACTTAGAAATTGGACTTTGTTTTTGGAGCACCTATCCTGAAAACCAGTCTGCACATTTCCTTTTATTTTTAGTCTGTTGTTACTAATAATAATAAAACATTACGTATGGATTTTACAATTTCTCTTGGTCTGCTTATGTCTCCTGATCCAAGCCTCAGTGACAGTTGGTGCCAGAATAAGTAGATTTATGTCATACATACTCACTCTAAGGCCAAGAGTTTGTTCATGGGTGCGAGATCTGGTATGAGGGAAGCATAGCAGAAATGTATGGATCCTGCAACAGACGGACCATGAATCTTGAACAGAAGTAAGTATGGCAGCCAAGTTAGCACAGACACAAGTCCAAGATGAGATGGTACAGCTAGCACCAGAGATGGGAGGAGGAGGAGAACAGACAGCAATAGAACCAGAAAGTCTGTCTCTGTTGTTCAAATGATTGGTGATACAACAAAAAGAGACAGAGAAGCAGACAGAAAAAGAACTCCAATGCTTAGAGGCACAGAGAAGAGATGAGATGCAGCAACAGGAAGGATAGAGAAAAGAAGAGATGCACCTATTGCCGAGTACCTTGCAAGCTATTAAAGGTGGAGGAATTGATACAGGTCTAGCAGATCAACAAAACACAAGTAACTTGAAAGACATTAAGCTGAATAAGCTGTGTCCCTCGGATGATACTGAGGCATACCTGACTACTTTTGAAAGGGTTGCATTCCAATGGCCAAAGCTGCAACGGGCAATCAGACAATCAAACCTTGTCTCACAGGTAAAGCCCAATTTAACTACAGTAATGTGGACACTGCTCAGTCAGCAGACTATGACCTGGTAAAAAGAGAAGTACTGAAAAGATATGACACCTCAGAAGAGATCTACAGGCTGAGTTTTAGGTCCCTAGAGTACTAGTCATTCAATAATCCCCAGGAAGTCTGCACCTGACTCAAAGAACTCCTCATTAAATGGCTCCAACCAGAGGGCAAATCAGTCCCCCACCTTATTGACATATTTAAAATGGAATGGTTCATCAATATCCTACCTACAGACATGTAACTTTGGGTAAAAGAGTACTGATCAGAAAGTTAGTGAAGGGCTGTTTCTTTGGCTGAAGACTATCAGATGGCCAGACAGACACCACAGCAGGGTGGTAATAGACAAGGACCAGTAAGACCACCTTTTTCCTAGTCTAACTCCAGGTCAGAAAAGAACTTTGGTGGGGGTAACACATCTGTACCCAAAGACTTTATTTGCTGTAACTGCAATAAGCCTCAACATATTGCAAGAAACTGCTGTAAAAATAAGGAGAGTAACACTGAAGCAGATCTGGCCTTAAAAATTGTGGCAACTATTTAACAGAAGTCAAGGTGGGAGGTAGGGCTGTGAAAGAACTTATAGATTCAGGAAGCAGACAGAATCTGGTGCATGCTGAAGTTTTGGGAATTAATTGTGTAAGAGGACCAGGTACTGGGGTCATCTGCATTTATAGGGACACATAATACTATCCCACTACTCAACTGACTCTGAGCATTAATGGAGTGTTGCACCAAATGAAAGTCTGTGTGGTACCAGTGATAACTGGAAATTACAGTACTTTCCAGGCTTTGCTAAGTTAATCATAGAGGGAGAAAAACCTGCAGTTTCAGCAGCTGTGATGGCAAGAGCACAGACGAAGGAAAAGTTGCATGATGAGGGCAGTTTCCCTTTGGTAACCTTGATCAGGACTTGTTTCAGCTCAGCTCCAAGATCCAGAATTCCTGGCAGGAAAAAAAGACACCTGAAAAAAATGATGGCAATAAAAGACTGATGATAAGGGGCTAATGTATGAAAATGCCAAAATCAGACTGATAACTGGTTGTGATTTTGCTTCTGAATAAACTAATTGTTTCTCTCCAAGATAACTTTAAGCAGGTGGGGGTGAAACAAAAAGAGGAAGAACCTGTATTTAAAAAGTGTAATGGTTTACTGTACTGAGTTTGTGTTACTTCTTAGACACATGAACAGGCAGAACAACTGGTCATCCAAAGGAAGTACAGAAAATAATTGTTACAGATAGCACATGACAGTCCTATGGCTTGTCACTCGGGAAGGGATCACACCCTTACCAAAATGCTGTACAGGCTTTACTGGCCTGGGATCCATTATGATGTGGCTACTTATTGCAGGTCTTGTGCTGAATGTCAGAAAGTGACCCCAGTGTCTAAGAGAGACAAGGTGCCTCTGCAGCCACTATCATTGACAGATGTACCATTTGAGAGAATTGCAATGGATGTGTTTGGCCCCTTAGATACAAGTAAATGGGGTAACCAATTCATTTTGCTAGTATGTGACTACCCTACTAGATACCCAAAGCAAGTGCCTATGCACACTGTGACAGCCCAGAATGTGGCTGCAGAGCTTGCAAAGATTTTCAGCAGGGTAAGCATACCTAAAGAAATTATTCCTGATCAAAGCAATAATTTTGATGCTGCCCTGCTGAACGAGCTGTACCGACTGCTCAGTGTTACTGCCATTAAAACCTCTTCTTATCACCCTCAAACAGACAATTTTGTTGAGCATATTAGTCAGACCCAAACGCATGCTAAAAATGTTTGTGAAAGGTGAAGGGAAAGATTGGGACCAGTATTTACCTTACTTGTTTTTTGCTTACCAAGAAGTGCCACAAGCATCAAGAGTTTTTTTGCCATTTGAAATGCTGCATGGTAGACAACCTAGGGAGCCCCTAGATGTTATAAAAGAAACATGGGAAATAACTCCTCTAAAAAAATCTATTACAGCATATGTTTGCACGTTGAGAAAGAAGTTAGCCAAATATGTAGAAATTGTCCATAGTAATCAGGAAGAAGCTCAAATCCAGCAGAAGGTATTTTATGACCACGGGGTAAAAGAAAAGGTTTTTCAGCCAGATGAAAAAGTATTGTTATTGTTACCCACTTCAGAAAACAAACTGTTAATGAAGTGGCAAGGACCTTACAAAGTGCTTAGTCGTGACGTACTGGCACAGTTAATTATGAGGTTGAGACCCCTGGCCAGAAAAATCCTACTAAGATAATACCATGCTAATCTAAACAAAATGGGTTGCAAAATCACCATGGGCTGCTTTGTTAATATTGCCAGACACTGAAAAGGAAGATATAGATCTAGCCAATGGCAGGCTAGAACAAACTGTAACTTCTGATGCTGTAAAGATAAATGTTTCCTTAACCTCAGTGCAATCTGCAGAAACACATACCTTGGTAAAGGCATTTAACATTACTTTTACCATGGTATTCAGCCATGCAAAAGGTGTTAAGCATGTAATAGGGACAGGTAATGCTCACTCTATTAGATACATGACACACAGAATATTAGAGAGGTTAAGATCAGATGTGGTTGAGGAAATACAAAAAATGGAAGAATTGGGTATCATAGAAGAGTTAAGAAGTGCTTATGAATCACCAATTCTGATTGTAAATAAAAAGAAAATGGAGGGGGGTAGGAATCTGCCTTGATTTTGGAAAACTTAATCAAGCATCTGAATTTGACAGCTATCCAATTCCCAGGATAGATGACATAATGGTAACTAACAGCCCTGTCCCTAAAACAAAGAAACATATCAGGTAATTTTTAGGGCTGGCTGGTTACTACTGGAGATTCATCCCCAACTTTGCCTAGCTGCTCCCCTCACTGAACTTACAAAGAAAAGATATCTGAATAATGTAAAATAGACCCCAGAGATGAAGCTTTTAGGGCCATCAAGGCTGCATCATGTTCAGCCCCCACTTTAAAAAGTCCAGACTTTGATAAATAATTTCTTTTACAAACAGATGCATTAGAAGTAGGCCTTGGTGCAGTCCTTGACCAGAATATAGATGGGAAAGAGCATCCCATTCTATATGTCATAAAGAAATGATAGAAACTTTCAAGTACCTCAAAGGAATCAACAAAGTCCAAGAGGGTAGCATCTTTCAGAAAAAGAGATGTGCAAGAACAAGGGAGCATAGTTTGAAGATAGAGGGTGGATGGCTCAAGGGCAACATGAGGAAGTATTTTTTTCACAGAAAGGGTGGTGGACGCATGGAGCAGCCTTCCTGAGGATGTTGTGGGTCAAAAACAGTGGGGGAATTCAAGAATGTATGGGTCAGACACAAGGCAATTATAGTTGGGGGGTAGGAGGAAGTAGGCTGTGGGTTAACTAGGATCTGCAGCTTATCCAATAGGTAGGGAAATGGGCAGATTGGGTGGACCAAGTGGTCTGTATCTGCCATCAAAGTATATGTTTCTATGTTAAATCGTACAACAGGGAGAAAAGGTTCTCCACTATTGAAAAGGAATCCCTCATAGCCAAGTGGGCAATGGAGTCCCAAAATTTTATTTGCCAGGAGCTGACTTTGTACTTATACTGTCACTGATCATAATCCTCTCTGTTGGCTAAATCAAATGAAGGATAACAATTCCAGAATCATGACGAGGTGGTATCTGGCACTACAGCCATTTAAATTTAAACTGTTGCACAAATCTGGAGAAGAGGATGTCACTGCAGATTTTTTATCATGGTATGGTTCAGGAATTGAGGAACTAGAAAGGTTAGAGAATAAAGAAAATAATGGTATACAGGATATGTGTGTTCACTGAACTGTATGATGTAGGACTCACCTAGTGGATCCACTGCTCTGCAAACAAAAGAGGGTGATATCACCACAAGATGGCTGGCTGAGTGCAGGAGCTGTGTGAGCTGAGCACTTTGTGGGATCTCCCCCTATTTTGATTTAAATTACCTCCCCTTTTTGAATCCAAGGGGGTTTTTGTCCCCTTTCTTTCTCATTGCTCTTCATTAAAAAAAAAAACGTTGTAGTTGGAAGTCGGTGAAGGTGTCTTGCGATGGGGATGTCCAAGAGGTTTCGACGTGTACGCGAGGTTGTGCAACATGGTTTTGAGCAAGATTCACCCACTAGAAAATGCTGACCAAGGTTAGTGGAAACAGCTTTGAATTACTGCAGTTTGTTGGGAGATTCCTACTTAAAAAAAGCACATAAAAGCATTTGGTAGTGACTCGACTCACTTAACAGGTACGTCAGGAATTTATTTTATTTCTCCGGGAGTAATTGGGACAGAAGATTTGGATAACACACTGTGGAGGGGAAGGGCTGATGATTTACCAATGCTGAATGAAGATAATATATCTACACTGGGTATTCAAATGAAGACTGATTAATTTGCAATAAAGTGGTTTGGAGATATTAGTGAACCGGGTGAGGCTATTTTAGAACAAAATGAGTTGTCTGCAGGTGGAAAAAGAGGTGTTGGAAACTCTCCTTTGCTAGCCATAATGGTTAAAAAGGGGAAAAAAATGAAAGCCTGTTTGTGAAAGTGGGTGTAACAACCAAAGGTTTGTCCTCAGTGTGTTTGAATGAGCAGGAAGCTGACAAGCAGGTGCTAACCGAAGAAAGTGCAACATTGGGGATTTTTATGAGAAAAGCTATCAAGACTTCAGCTTCATTATTCCAACAGTCTATCGTTACATTCTTAAAATCCCCATTGGGTCAAAGGAGTGCTTATTTAAATTCTGGAATGGCCTCTTCAGTAAAAACAAGACAATCAAAACAAATGGAGAAACAAAATAAAGGACAGGGTGGGGTGTTGGGAGATGAAGGGGGAAAAAATGTGATGTAGCTCCTACTAGGCCTGACTCCTCTCCACCCCCCACGGGAAGCAGTAAATATGTCTAATACAACAAGCTCAGAGCTGAATAAACCCTTGGGACCAGTAGACAACTCGGAAAATACTTCACTGTTGTAGAAATTAAGAACAGGGTTTGGAAACATAAATATGGCAATTACTTCTCTGGATAAGAAATGTACAGATATAGTGGAGAAGATGAATGAAGTTGTTTTAAGAACAGATCAGGTTGAACAGAGAGTGTCTAATATGGAATATATGCTTCCTAAAATGACAACAGATTTGGCTACTGCAAATAAAGAATTGGATATGTTAAAAGATAAAGTTGAAGATTTGGAGGCTAGGCCTAGAAGGGTGAATATTAAAATCAGTCACCTGTCAGAAGGGGCGGAGGGGGATAATCCGGTGTCCTATTGTGAACAAAAGTTAACCTCAATAATGGGCCATAAATATCCAGAAGATAAAACTGAAGTAGATAGAGTCCATAGAGCATTTGGACAGCAAAAAGAGGATGGTAGGCCTAGATTTATGTATATCAAGACATTGCAATTCCAAGATAGGGGAGGAGATACTGCCTAAAGCAAGGAGGGAAAGAGGGTTAGTGTATAAGGGAATGAAATTGCAAGCACTTCCTGACCTTCTCCCCTCTATTTTGAGAAAGCACAAATCTTTTGATGGTATAAGAGACCAGTTGAGGAAATGGGGTATCTCATTTGCCCTACTTCATCCTGCAAAACTTAGGGTTTTCATAGAGGGTAAAGCTTTTTTTTTTTTCTACACCTCAAGAAGCAAGAACCTTTTTGTATAATAAGTGGTTTACAGAATTTATGTCTTCCTAAATTGTGGACTTATAAGGGGAAGGAGGGGGGTATTTGGTTGGTAATTAGACAGAAGATATAAAAGGGGGAGAGATCTTTACACACAGTTAAAGTAAGCTATCTTAGAGTTGGGGGTTGGGGAATGTTTTTTCTGAGGATAGGAAAGCCTGTAAAGGGTGATGGGGAATGGAGGAGGGGGGCATAAAAATTGTTAAGAGGGTGAATAGCTGGAAAAAGGGGGATTTGGAAAAAAGAAGAAATTTAGATTATGTAAGCATGGATGAGGAAAGGGAATGGTTATTTGAGGATGTTTCCCTGCCGCCTGTGTTAGGGGTTAAAATAAACTGGGGAATAGTTTTTTTTTTCTTTTTTATTATATAATGGTTCAGGTATTTAGGATATTGATTTGGAATGTGAAGGGACCCAGGAATAGGATTAAGCGCAAACAAATTGTTAATTACTTAAATAAAAAAAAAAGATTGATTGTGTCTTGTTACAGGAAACGCATTTTGGGGAAAAAAAGATGTAACATATTTTTCCAACCTCTTCAAGGCGGTAAGAGTTTCCAGTGGGTGAATGGAGAAACCTAGCCTTTCTTCTTATTAATATCTATGCTCCAAATGAGGAAGCGCTATCTTTCTTTACTAATATTTGTTTGCAGGTTGCAGCCTCAGATGTTCCAGTGATAATAGGGGGAGATTTCAATGTGGCTTTGGCCCAGTTAGATAGGCTCTTTTATCTCTAGAGCATAAAGTAAAATTTTTAGACCTTATAAAATACTATGCCAAGGATTTGGCTTTGTTGGATCCTTTCCAGGTTATGTATCAAAATTTGAAGAAATGTTCTTTTTTTTTTCAAATGTTTATAACTATTTGTCTAGGATTGATTATTTTCTTATTTCAAGTTCTCTTTTGCAATCTGTAGTGTTTGTAAGATATAATGCCATTCTCATTTCAGATCATACTTCATGTTATATGGAGCTAGATCTGTTAAAAAAATAAATTTGCAGGTCAAAAAGGTGGAGATTTAATAATATGCTATTACAGGATTTTCAATTTGGGTTTTTTTGAATAAGAAAATTTTTTTTTTTTTTTACCATAACTTCCCAAGTAATTGTGCTTGTGTTAGTATTTGGGAGACCCTTAAGGTGTATTTGAGAGGTTCTATTATAAGTTATGAATGTATGATAAAAATTAAGAATCAACAGTATTCAGATCAGTTGGAGCAGGAATTAATCTTAACAGAAGAACATTATGCTGAATTAGAAACCGATGAAATTAAAGTAGAAATGATGTTCCTAAAAGAAAAACTGGAAAAAAATAGTTGAGAGAAAACGAAAAAATAAATGTACAGATCTAGGACAAAATATTATTTTTGTGCCAATACACCATCTAAATTACTGGCTTATCAATTAAAAATACAGGATAATCAGAGTAGAATTTAATTTGTTACTTCATTATGGAGTGGGAGGAAAATTTTCGATCCAATTCAGATCAATGACGAATTTCAAAAATGTTATAAGGATTTATACAAGGAAGATGGTATGGTGAATAATTTGAAGCTTAAAGAATATATAGGCGGGATTGACTTGCTTCAGATTGAGGAGCTGAATGGAGTCAGCCTGAATTTGGAAATAACGATGGCTGAGATTAATGGTGTTACAATTAATATATCAAATAATAAAACTCCAGGGCCTGATGGGTGTTCCTTGGAGTTTTATAAATATTTTTGGGAAGACTTGGCCCCCTTATTATTTAATTCATTTAAAAATTTTCAGACACAAAAAGATTTTCCATCAACTTTCAATCAAGTGTCCATAATTTTTCTCTTAAAAAAAGATAAATCTCCAGGGACATGTGGTTCTTACAGACCCATTTCATTGTTGAATAATGATTACAAGATTTTTGCAAAACTTTTGGCCAATAGACTGGTGTATGTTATCCCAAAAATTATCCATTCGGATCAAAGTGGGGTTTGTAATGGGTAGAAGATTAAATCATAGTGTGAGGAGGGCAGTCAATTTATTGGTTCCAGCTTTAGATATAAGATTGGCTGTGCTTTCCCTTGATGACAAAAAAGCCTTTGATAGGGTGAGGTGGGAGTTTTTATTTTGTTTATTGGAGATTTTCAACATCAAGGGGAAATTCTTAGAATGGGTAAAATTAATTTATCACGCACCTGTGGCTTCAATTAGGACAAATCAGAATTGTTCATCTCATTTTGAGTTAGAACAGGATACTAGGTAGGGGTGTCCTTTGTCATCCCTGCTTTTTGATTTATTTTTAGAAACATTGGCTGCACTGGTAAGGAATGACTCTTAGTTTAAGAGAGTTGAGATAGGAGGGAAATCGCATAAAATATCATTGTATGTAGACGGCATTCTGTTGTTTTTGACTGACCCAGCCAAGGAGTTTGATAATTTTTTAAAGATATTTGCAGAATATAGTAAATATTCTAGATATAAAATTAATTGGGGCAAGACAGAGGCAGTGGTAAATTTACTAGAAAGCGAATTACCTAAAGGTAATTTGCTATACGCTTATCATAAACCATATATGAAGTATATGGGGGTTTACATTTCTCCAGATATAAAAATATTGTATGAGAAAAATGTTATACCAGTACTTAAAATGATTGAGCAAGATCTTTCAAGGTGGCAGAGTATTCCCTTAGTGTTGATTGGGAGAGTTAACATTATTAAAATGGATATTCTGCCAAGGGTGTTGTTTTTATTTTAGACAGTTCCCATCATAATTCCTAAAACATTTTTTGATACTTTAAACAGGGTACTTAATAAATTTTTGTGGAAACAGAAGACACCAAAGATTGCCTTTAAAATTGTATTATTATCATGGGAAAGGGGGGTTGGCTTTACCTAATTTTAAATATTATTATTTGGCAGCACAATTGGAGTGTCTGGGTTACTGGACTCAAGGAAGGGAAGAGATGCCGGCTTGTTTCCAAATAGAGGCAGAGAAAGTCCCGTTTGTATCTTTGAGACATAGCTTGGGGGTTAATATAAATAATTCTAACTTTAATCTTTATTCTAACATTCTTCATTCAACCAAAACTACAAATTGGGCTTGGAATTTAGTGAGGAAATTGGTAGGGGAACATAATAGGTTAATTTATAGGACACCTATGGTTAGTAATCATCATTTCCCCCCACCTATTGGAAGGGGGTTGATACAAAAAGATTTTGGGGAAAAGGGCTTGTCTGTTGTGGTAGCAAGTTCTCTTTACTGTCTATACTTTACCTTAGTTTTTCTATGTACTCAATAACCACACCCAATGGTTATTCCAATAACACTTAGTTTATTGTCAGCACATATATGTGGGACCCTTAGCTAAAGGAGAGAGCTCCTCGATCATTGTTCACAGAAGCTTATATACCTTTGCAGTTTAACAGTGATCTCATTCTAAACATGCTTATAACAGCTTTTCCTTATCTCTAGCAAAACCTTAGATTCACACTTTCCTTATTAGGAGTTGTTTTCCACCTTCTTATCTTTTAGCAAAACCTTAGATTCAGCACTTCCTTATTAGGAGTTGTTTTCCCACTTGCTATATGTCTCCCCTTTAGCTTAGTTACAACCAGCTGTATCCAGCTTCATTTGGTTTCAAGGTTTGCTTATCTCTGTCAAGCAACCTTTGTCCTTTGTTCTAGTCAGCACAAAACTGTACATCCATTATGGCTGTTTTACAAAGCAGATAGCTTCAAAGCATATGAGAAGCAACATGGCTATAAGACATATAACAGTTATAAGCTCTAAGGTATAATAAGCTTTAGGATATAAAGTTATAGGCTTTAGGATATATAAAAAATTCCTTCACACTCCTCCCTCTTGATACTTTGTATCAACCTAGCTAGATTTTATATTCTGGTTACATCTGGTTCATCATAGAAGGGAAGTACCCAACTAATTCGCTGGGGTGCAGCCCTTTGGTGCGCAGCAAGGGGTGCTGCTGGGTAATGGCATGTGGTGACAATGAGCTACACAGGCACCACAAGACAAATTTAAACAACGTGATCAGGAGCCACAATACCAGTATTACCACCACTATAACTGCCATCCAATGCAGGAGGGTAGCCCCCCAGTCTCCAAATATGCTCGAGAACCATGACCAGGGGTCCCAACCCACTGATTTCGGGGCATGTTCATTTATGATGCGCTGTTGCAATTTGCGCACCCCTTCTGTTACATGTTCCAATTCTTCTGAATTATCGGTATATACGTACAGCAGTTATCGCCACAATAGCAACACACACCCTTAGAGGCCAATACATAATCCAATGCTGTCCTATTTTGCAAAGCTACAAGTCTAAGCGCTTTATTTCAGCAGTTAACAAAGCGGTGGATTGCAGTGTACCATTGACCAGTGTCTCTAACTCATAACTCAATTGATCTATATAATGCATTGCTTGCACTGTTCCCCACCAAGGAAAAATACCAGCCCCAAATTTTTCACCCACTGGTATTCGCTTTGAACCTTCTGGAATTTCTGGGAGAGATCTCTTATATCTGACTTGGTTGTGCAAGGGGCTGTCAATATGGAATTTATACACCCTTGCAACGGGGTGTAGTGTGGCCAGATAGCAACACCCAGTCCATTGTCGTGGTAAGAACGTGTAGGCTCTGCTCCCATATACCCACTACAGGCCAGTCAGGGTTCCAAAGGGGGCAGTGCCCCTATAGATACCTATGCGAGTGGTCGATTGATTGTGTAATGAGTTAGTGGAGAGGTTTGTTACTATCTCCCACCTCTTAGTACAGTTAGAGGAGCCCAGCACCAGGCTTTCTTCAGTCGTGCTGGTGCTGCAGATGCAAGCCACCTGTTGCCCCCGTGTGGGCCGGGCCCGTATTTGCAGCGGCTCTCCGGTTACATTAGGGTTTGCTGGTGCATACCACATAATAAAGCCTTTTCCAGCAAATGCAGTAACGTTTTGGAGGACGTGGTCCGCCCAAATTACAATCTTCCTGTAGGCGTGGTCCTGGTACAAGGAAACATCTGCTAGCACCCCATAAAGTAATGTGGTGTCATTTAGGGGCAAGGCTCAGGGCTCAAATGGAGCCCCACTGTGGAGGACGGGGGGGTTGGGCACAAACATAACAGTCAGAGAGATTTAAGTTGGATGCACACAGATTCATAAGGCTCCACCAAGTGTTAGCGGTGTGTATCGGTTTCACTGGATGGCATAATGACAATAGAAAATAACAGTCCATAGTCTATGTGGTATACTAGCACAAATCATTGTTCATTCACTGTTGTGGAGGCAGTGCGAGCGGTCACCAGAGCGGCAATCGATCGTGGATCCAAGTGTCCCGTTCGGCAACCTTCACGGCAGTGGCTGTCATCAGCAAGACTTGGTATGGTCCTCACCACCTCGGGGAACACCACTTTTTCCGGCGGAAATCCTTAACAAGCACGAAGTCCCCTGGCTGTATACGGTGTAACGAAACTTCTGTTGGCACCGGGAGTGCGGCTTTTACCCTAGGGTAGAGAGATCTTAAGACAGCATTAAGAGATAAACAATAGGTAACCATTTCATTGTCCACACCATGCAAAGTGACCTGACTCTGTGAGAAAGGAGCATTTGGCATTCGCAAAGGCCGTCCTAGCAGAATTTCATGCTGGGAGAGACCTTGGGGGCCTGCCCGCCCCCTCATAGCCATGAGGGCGATGGGCAGTGCAGCCACCCAGGTTAAATTTGTATCTGCCATGATCTTTGTGAGCTTCAATTTTAAGTTCTGATTCACTCGTTCTACTGCCCCACCCGATTGGGGGTGGTAGGCGCAGTGCATACGGAGGTCGATTTGTAAAGCCTCACACAATTATTTGACCACCTCGTTAGCAAAATGTGAACCATTGTCACTGGATAAATGGCTGGGTAGTCCCCAGCGGGAAATAATCTCACGAATCAGCAGCTTTGCAACTGCGCATGCAGTGGCCTTGCGAGTAGGGAATGCTTCTACCCATTTTGAGAACATGTCAAGAATAACTAAACAATATTTGTAACCTTGGCATGGCGTTAACTCTATAAAGTCCATCATAACCAGGGTTCGACCTTAACATTGTTTTACTAGCCCTGAACCTAGTGCAGATTGGCCAGGGCTAGTGCAGCTAACCCTCTACTTGTCCGTTTTGACTAGTGCAGGTTTTTCATGGTTGTTACTGAAGTTGAAAAAATCCCTACTTTAGCAGGCTGTAGTCCTTCTGCTAATATCCCTCAGTGTTCCAGGTAGGCTGGTGTGATTAACAGCTCATTAAGAACTGCAATTATCTGGCAGTTCAAGAAATGGATCCAACAAAAGACTCAGTGTGAGTCATTATCACTTAATTGTTAGGACATTCAGCTAGTGTGCATGCTGTGATCAAGGGTGGAGTGTTAAGTCACTAGCTTCCAGTTTGCTGAACTTGTCTTTGATTTTTCCCACACTATTAAGACCAGTATGCCTCATTTCCCAACCTTCTGAGTGTCTGTATCCAACACTGCAGTGACAGAATGCTATCGTGTATACACGGTCTGTCCAGCCAGGTGGTCTGTCCACTCTATACTTTTTCTTGACACCACTGCAGACTAGACTTAGAAGTGGCCATCCATAGACCCATAGCTGCCATTACTGACTGGTGTAGGGTTAACAGCTCCTCTTAATGGATCACACCAGTCAATGCCATCAATGCAGTACCACCCGGCATGTCATTTCATCCTAAAAACAATGCTTTGGAGCATGTATGGTAGAAAGCAAAACCTTAGTAAAATATATAATTTGAAAGGTTAAAAAAGGTATTCCTGGTATGCACAGATCATCCTCTATAGAAAGATAGATAGTACAACATCATGCCTGTATACTGCTCCCCTTTGACTGATGAAAGGACACCGTTATGAAAAATCTGTTTTTATTAAGGCAGAGCATGGTAAATCAATATTTTTGTACCTGGTATATATAAACAGATATGTCAAAGTTTCTTACATCCCAAGCCCCCCTGTGTTTGTTTAAGTCTGTCCAACGAAATCCTAGACCTTCCCCTGGCTCACTTCGCAGTGTAAGAAAACTTCCAGAAGTGCAGTTCTGGTTCATCACAGGGTGGGGGATGACAGTGTCTTTCTCGGTCTGATTCTGCACATTGTCCTGTAGGTCAGGGTGGGACTATGGTGACATGCATGATGATGTTGGCTATTGTGTGAGCAGAGCTAGAAATGCCTGATTGAACATTTGCTATTATGGTATTCTCTGGTTTGGCAGGGAGGGGGTGAAGAAAGAGGAAGCAAGGGGCACATGGTAAACAAACAATGGGGGCACACACTGAGTGTGACTGGACTGCAGTCTTTTTTTTTTTTTTGCTGGGGCAGGAAGCAATGTGGGAGCAGGATGAATATGCAATAATCAGAGTATTTCTTGGCTTGCATTTTTCCTGTATAACCAATCAACATTTACCATTATTATTGTGGGCTAGTGCAAGCATCTGCAGGCTAGTGCAATTTTTAATCAACTTGTCCGGCTGGCTAGTGCAAAAAAAAGTTATGGTTGACCCCTGATCATAACATGCTCGAATGGACCAGCAGGACGCGGATGGGCAGAGGGGGTTAACTGCTGTCCCCTGCCCGCATTAAATTGCATGCAAATCATACATTTACTACACAAAAAGCATCAGCATAAGCAGAAAATCCTACCACACACCAGTATTTGTTTACAAAATCAACCATTCCCATCTTTGACATATGGTCGGCTCCATGAGCCAACTTTGCCAAATACGGAAACACCGAGCTCGGTAAACATGGTTTCCCATCCCCTGAAAACCACACCTTTAAATCAGAATTATACACACAATGCAATTTCCAATGGCGCTTTTCCGTCATTGTTGCTGTCTGTTGCAGCGCATTAAATCCTGTGGAAGAAACAAATTACAAGACTCATCACTAGTTACAGTTAACTGAAAAAGTGGAACACTTTCGTTGATTGAGCTGCTGCCTTAGCACTGGCGTCCCTGTAGCGTTCCTGTAGAAACAAAATCTTGGTTAGACGTGTGTGCAGAACATTTCACAATTGCCAGGCTTTTAGGTAATTGGATAGCTGACAGCAAATCTTTAACCAATTTTGCATGCACGATGGGCTTTCCCACAGCAGTAAGGAATCCCCTGTGCTTCCACAACGTCCCAAAGTCATGAGCCACCCCAAATGCATATCGACTGTGTAGATATTAGCTGTCTTTCCCTGCACCAGCGCACATGCCCTCGTCAGGGCAACTAATTCCGCTGCTTGGGCGGAGAAGTTCGGAGGCAGTGGTCCACTCTCCACCACACTAGACACTGTGCACACAGTGTACCCTGCTCATGCTACCCCCCTCTGGTCCCTAAAAGCAGAACCGTCAACAAAAAACTCCACGTCTGCATTAGTCAGGGCTACATCCATAATGTCAGGTCTAGGCTTACTGTCCAAGTCGATTATTTGACCGATCATGCTCTTCCCCATCATCGGGTGGGTAACATGGTAGCCGGTTTAAGGTGGTACAGCATTTCAAAGACACATTTGACATTGTCAGCAGAACATTTGATATTGCAGTACTCGAGCTGGGGTTAAATGGGCCGTTCGAGCCTGCAATAGTATTGCCTGCACTGCATGGGGAACATGAACGGTAAGGGGGCAGAACCCCACCAAATCTACACAGGCCAATACTGCTTCCGTGGCTACTGCCACTGACTGTAGACAGGATACCATACCAGACACTACTGAGTCTAACTTTTTAGAGTAATAGGCAATTGGTCTTTGGCTACCTCCATGTTCTTGCATTAGGACAGCAGACATGTACCCTCCTTGTCCCGCTACAAACAAATTAAAGCCCTTTTCATAGTTTGGGAGGCCCAAACATGGGCTGGTGACCAGGGCTTCCTTCAACTTGGCAAAGGCTGTCTCCAACCCAGGAGTCCATTTTACTTCCTCAGACATTTTAATTCAGGTCCCATAGATAGCATCATGCAGGGGCTGGACTATCAGTGCATAGTCCATTATCCAGGCATGGCAATAGCCTGCCATTCCCAAAAAGGACATCATTTGCTGTTTTGTGATGGGACGGGGCCAGTTAGTGATAGTGTGAATACGCTTAGGGTCCAACTGCCTACCATTTGCTGACAAAACCTGGCCCAAGTACTGCACTTGTGTGGCACATAGCTGGAGCTTACCTCTCGCTACCTTGTGGCCATTTTGTGCTAGAAACAGCAAGAGGGCTTTGGTATCCTCTTTGCTTGCTGCCCGGGAGGGGCTAGCAAGCAACAAATCATCCACATACTGGATCAAGGTGCTGCCTTGTGGGGCAACAAAACCCTGCAGACTTTCCCATTTGCGCAGAGAAAACTGCTGGCGACTCCGCATAACCCTGAGGCATACGAGTCCATGTCCATTTTTGGCCCCTGTACGTAAAGGCAAACCATTCTTGACTATCTGGGTCTACTGGTATGCTAAAAAACGCATTTGCCAGGTCAATTACTGAAAAATATGTGGCGGTGTGGGGAATTCCTGCCAGAATAGTTGTTGGGTTTGGTACCACTGGTGTTCTCACATGCACTGCTTCATTTACCGCCCTCAAATCTTGCACAAAGCGATAGTCCCCGTTTCCCTTTTTTACAGGCAGTATAGGCATGTTTACCACTGCATTAGGGCAAGGAACAATTACTCCCTGCTCTACTAAGGCAGCGTGCACCGGTGCAATGCCTTCTTCTGCTTCCCTCCCCAGTGGGTATTGGTGGCGACTCGGTCTAAAGGAACTTTTAGGTATTACCACTAGCGGCTGTGCTCCCTTCATTAGCCCCACATCATACTTAGATGTAGCCCATAATGTAGCTGGGATATCCCCTATCCACTCAGGCTCTATGCATACTTTTTTCTCTTTCTCCCACCATCTCTTCACATTCACCCGTCTTTCACTGACACACACCCGTACCCAACACCTCAAACTGAATCACTTACATTGTCCCTTCTCCGATCTTTGTCCCTTTCCCGTGTCCACACAATCATGCAACTGCACCATTTCCGCCATCCAGGGTCCCAGATCTTTCCATTTTACTGGTGGTTTTCTGGCCAGCGAAACATGGGGGTGGGAACCTGGGACCTTAAGAACTTTACTTTGCTCTGCCGTCAGTATCACTGAAGCCGCTACCCGATCCCTTCCCACGTATAAATCGTTCACCCACAACCACTGCTTGACCTGCTGTTTTCCCCATTCTCCGCATTCATAATCGTAATCCCGTGCCCCCACGGCATAATGCGCCGTACAGTGTAAATTCATTTGGAATTGCATATCACCATGTGTTACCTTGTCCGCCCATGCCTCCAACCAACATTGTTCTTCTGAATCTGTAAGGTCCCAACTATACAGCCAATCCCCTCCCCTTCTTCACTAACATATATACCCACCATTGGTGCCTCAATCGTTATCCCCTCATCAGTACATGTAATTTGGGCACTTACCTTTGCTAGGAGATCCCGTCCCATTAAGTTTACCGGGCAGGTCAAGCTACTCAAAAATGCATGATGCAGCACTGTATTTCCACATTCCACTGGTAGGGGGATAGTCAATTGTTCCTTTTGTAGTATTCCCGAAGCTCCTATTGTTGTCACCGTCTTGTCGGACAATGGGGGTGCAAAATTGCGACACAGTATCACAGAAATAGAGGCTCCAGTATCAATTAAAAATGTCAATAACATTCCCATTACAGTCAATTTTATGATTGGGCTTCCTGCTGGAGTTGTCGAGGCACACAACATCAACGAGCGTTCCTGTAACCATCAGCTGTCGCTTGCAAATCCTGTCTTGTTAGACCAAAACTGAGGGTTCTGGGGATCAGGACCATTTTAGCTCCCTGTCCCCATTGATACTGTCCAGGTTGATTCTCGGACCACTGTTGCTCTGGCGGGGGTGGGGGCGGCAGCGGATAAGAATTTCCCTGGCTCTGGTCTCAGGGTGGCCACTGCTGTTGCACTCGTGGGCAATTTCGAGCAATGTGTCCCTTCTCTTGGCATGCAAAACAAGTAATCTCTCTATTCCCTTGGCCACCCCCTCTTTCTCTCTGTCCACAGCCTGATCCCACTTGCGTCTGCTGGGGTGGATAGCCAGGACCAGCGTTCTGGGTGTAGTCACCCCGTGCCGCCCCCCATCCTCTGTTTTGTCCTCGGCCACCCCCGCCTGTCCGTCCTGAGCTTCCGTCCCTCGAAAAATACATTAACTGTGCCTGCTCCAATTTTTCTTTCTTTACTTTTTCTGCTCCCTTTAGTTGTCTCTCAACATGCTCCGCGTAGCAGAACAACTCATCTAATTTCTGTGTTTCCCATCCAACACAGACTGTGGTCACCCACGATCGGACTGTTTCCGAAAGTCCTGCACAGAAAGCCATTGCCAACTGGTTCTTATATGCTGGGTTGTCAGGACCTATGCCAGAATATTGGCAGAAGACCTTTTCCAGTCTTTCCTTATAGTCACGTACCGATTCCCCCTCCAGCTGGCGGGTGTCTCGGATGCGTGTCCAATCCACCACCGCTGCGAACTTTTCGCGCAGCTTAGCACAAACTGCGTCGAACACAGTCATTAACCGATCCCTTCCAGCTGCTGGGTCCCAAGACTCCTTTACTTCCTCCCATCGCCCCTTCAGCGTCCTCTGTAAACACTCCTCCACCTCCTTGGTGGACAACTCATACATTTTAATAAGGTTAGTCAGTTCTTTTATGTAATCCTCCAAGTTCTCCTGGGGCTTGGGCACATCCCTCAAGGCTTCCCTCAACTCTTCGGGATTCAAGGGGCGTTCTACCTCCACATATGCCGGTACAGGTATGTCACCATTAGCTGTCGCCACACCTGCACCCGGTTGTGGGTTGGGATATCGTATCAAAGGCAACTGCCGAAATTCACTCCTCTGTTTCATTTTACCATGTGTGGTCGGAGGTGGTCGGACAGACGCCGACCGTGTTGTCACCCCCACCGCGCCCTCACCTGGGTACCCGACCATCTCATCGGGATCCTCCTCTTCCCCTTCATCATCCGCCATGGACGAGCTAACCTCAGGAGCAGGGGAAGATGATGGGTCTGGATATAATTGGGCCTGGGCTCCCGCCCCAGGTGCCCCTGGTTGATCGAGTGGCGGAGGCGTCCGCGGTGGCGGAGGTGCCGTGGGTGGTGGCCTATATGGTGGTGGTGTATCATGGTGCCTAAACACTTTCCTTTGTTTTCCTAACCATTCCTCCTCCTCCTTTAACAGTATGCCCCGCTGCTGGCTTTCCAGCCTACGTTCCGCTTCCCTTTCCCACATTCTAAAAACATGCCATTTTATGCCTGCTGACTTCTGATGTTTGCGTTCCCTTTCCTCCAATCTAAATCGTGCCTCCTTTAACACCTCCACACTAAGCGTCCCTAACGGAGGAAAAACTCCCTTCGTCCATTTGTTCCATTCTTTTATTTGACAGACCGAGTCCTCACCAAACTTGTCCAGCATGCATTTAGCTGGTCCACTTCCCACCCCAATCTCTCGCTTGGCCCCAGTATTTCCCATTGTCCCTAATGGCGCCTAATTACTTTATTTTACGGCGTCCCTGATGCCTAGTGCCCACCTAGCACTTACGGTGCCACCCTAGCACCCTAGACAGTAAATGATGGCTGTCGCCAATCCCTAGGAGTCACACAAGTGATGGGACTAAACACAGGGGCACCCTTCCCCCGTGGCCGGGACTAGGTAGTCCGATCATGGCGCGACACGGAGAGGTGAAGCCTTCCTGCCGACTACGCCAAAAACTGTGGTAGCAAGTTCTCTTTACTGTCTATACTTTACCTTAGTTTTTCTATGTACTCAATAACCACACCCAATGGTTATTCCAATAACACTTAGTTTATTGTCAGCACATATATGTAGGAGCCTCAGCTAAAGGAGAGAGCTCCTCGATCATTGTTCACAGAAGCTTATACACCTTTGCAGTTTAACAGTGATCTCATTCTAAACATGCTTATAACAGCTTTTCCTTATCTCTAGCAAAAACCTTAGATTCAGCACTTTCCTTATTAGGAGTTGTTTTTCCACCTTCTTATCTTTTAGCAAAACTAGATTCAGCACTTCCCTTATTAGGAGTTGTTTTCCCACTTGCTATATGTCTCCCTTTAGCTTAAGTTACAACCAGCTGTATCCAGCTTCATTTGGTTTTCAAGGTTTGCTTATCTCTGTCAAGCAACCTTTGTCCTTTGTTCTAGTCAGCACAAAACTGTACATTCATTATGGCTGTTTTACAAAGCAGATAGCTTCAAAGCATATGAGAAGCAACATGGCTATAAGACATATAACAGTTATAAGCTCTAAGGTATAATAAGCTTTAGGATATAAAGTTATAGGCTTTAGGATATATAAAAAATTCCTTCACACTGTTCTGCAGGATTTTTTGATTAAGGATAGGGTTGCCTACTTTGAGGAGTTAAGGGATAAGCTCAATTTATCTGATAGGCCATTTTTTGCATATTTTCAGGCAAGGAATTTTATATATAAGAACAATCAAAAATCATTAGTAGTCCCGATGGGGGGGGGGGGAGGTGGCATTTTTTTTGACAATGTATATTCCTTAAAACACATAATTGGAGAAATCTATCGATAATTGGGGGAAAAAGGTAGATCAGTTTCTTTGGGTAAACTTAAGCAGAGTTGGTAAAAAGCAAGGGGTCAATTTATATCAGATATTAGGTGGGAGTCTTTAGTTAATTTAGAAAATCTGCCATTTAAGAATAATAGATTAAAACAAATCTATATAAACATATTACATAGAACTTATTTGATACTGGTAAGGTTACATAGAATGAGTATTAATAATTCGGAGTTATGTATAAGATGTGGAGAGGGTAGAGGTACATTGGACAATATGCTGGTTTCGTGTCACAAGTTGGACTCATTTTGGCAAAAAATATTTGGGACACTTGGAAAACTTATAGGTTGAGACTTTCCAGTTGACCCCGGTATTGCCCTGTTTGGATTTTGAGGAGGCGTAGTAGATTTGGAGGATACCATGGAATTATGTGCAATGGGTTTATTATTGGCAAAAAAACTTCTATTGGTTCATTGGAAAGACACATTTCCTCCATCTTTTGTAGAATGGATACAGGGTATGGTGGATTTACATAAAGTTTAGGAAATGCATTATAAAATGGAAAATCAATCTGAGCTATGTCTTCGGATCTGGCTCCCATTCATGAGTTTCAGGTCAAATTTAATTTAAATTAGCTTAGGTGATAAATAGAGACATGGGCGGCAGGAAGGGTGTTTGATAAGGATGAGATGGGATATTGTAGAGTGTTAAGGTGACGATTGTGATAACCATATTCTCTGAATCATCCACTTAAATAAAAGAAAAGAAGAAAAAAAAGAACTGTATGATGTAGCATGTGATATGAAAGAGAGCATGATGACTTCAGAGAATTAACAATAATGTGATGAGAATGAGAGAAGGTTTTGGAAACCAGTGTTAAAAAAAGTGAGTAGAAAAAAGCAGGTTTCCTCTTAAAGGGGGAGGCATATGTGAAGATTGGTTGGACCCTGTCCTATCTGTGTTGTGTAGAGAGAGAGAGTCTGAAACACGGATTCTGCCTACCATCTGTCTTTTCAGTTTGACTGCACAGTCAACTCTTGCCTTTACTTGCTGTTCTTTCCTTTTTACGACTGTGGGTGGAGCCAACAGCAGTACTGCATGCACAAAAGGAGTGATGTCATGTTTTCTGTCCATGGAACTGACTGAAGGTGTAAATAGTCTCCTCCGCCTTAACCTCCTCCAAGAAATGTGTTCTGCGCTCAAATAAATATGCTTTCATGTTAGTCAATGGTTGCAGGGAACTATTTTCTTTCTTAAATGGTAGGTCCAAGAACTGGAACTTGAGTAGTGGGAGGCAGCATTGTTTTTTGGGGGGAAGTAAGATCCACCCCATCTCCACCCAAGAAGCTCCAAAAGATCCATCCCACTTTTTTTTATTCATGTGGAAGGGGCATGAGGTGGATCTATCATGTTGAAAGAAGAGTCACTAGTTTGGGATCGGGACCAAGGAACAGAACAAGTTTGTGGGCTCCCTGCATTTTGTTAAGGACTAGGAGAACAGAAGGTACTTAATGCCTTCAAACTGACTTAAAAACCCTTAGAACAAATGCTTATCAGAGTCACCTGGTGTCCTAAGAAGTGTCTGAAACTACAGCTTCCAAGGATTCAGCTTCCAAGGAAAATAGACAGCTTTCAGGTATTTCTTAAACATTTATATACTAAAAACAAAGTTCAGCTTTTGGGATTAACAATATTTGTTTACCATATTATATCTATCTATCTATCTATCTATCTATCTATCTATCTATCTATAGTTTGTCTTTTTAGTAGTTTCAAAACCTTGAAAGCATTGGTGTTAGTAATGCATTTAGAAATACATGTTTTAATTGTCTTTACAGATAAATCATGCAGGTTCATGTGAGGGCACATTTTTGGGGGGAGGGGTTCAAATTATTTTAATCATGGGCACAGTACTTGGTAAACACAGTCTGGGATGAAGTGTATTTTTCTTTTTAAGTTTGAGAAGTGGAGTTGACTTGTACATGTTAAACATACCAGTTGCAATTAACAACCATGTGTAGAAACAAAATGCTGTTTTTTTTTCCTACTTACTTTTTTCCTGGCTCAGTTTATATCAGTGAAAAGAAAGACTGGAACAACTATCAGAGCTGCCACCCCCCTGGACAAGCTATGTATCATTCATTTAAAATAACACAAATGTAGTTTCACATTTTTACCATGAGGGAAGCAAGAAGATGAACCAGCATGGTTAACAAATGCATTCATTAACACCCGTGAATGAATGGGGAGAGGTCATTTTTTCTAATATTCCTGGTGAGGTTATACTCCTTAGAACCTATTATTCCAGTTTTTATGACTGCGGGTGGAGCCAACATGAGTATTGCATTCAAAAAAGGGTTGATGTCATCTTTCCTACCAAACAACATGATAGCATGTTAAAAATTGATTCCTCAGCTGAAGCCTCATTACTATGCTGCCTGTGTGTGTATAGGAAGATTTAAAGCACTATTTTTTTCCACTGGCTTGAGGAGTTAATTGATCCCACAGAAAGTTAACGCATTATCTTCTGGGAGTCATTCTGTGTCAGATTACCAATGGATAGTACAGACATCATAGAAAGCTATCAGAAGTAGAATGGGGTAAACACTTCCTGGAACTTTCTGCATAACAAGCTCCCCATGGCACCACACAGCACCTCATTCTAAGAGCAGCCAGAGTGCTACTTTGCAGGACATTGCATAGCAAGAGACCCAGCCTTGCCATTTTCCAAATAATAGATCAACTTCATTCTCAGGCAGGCGGTTTTGGGCTGTTGTTTATATTCTACTGAATCTTAACTTGCAGTTTGTGACTATAGGTGTTTACAAATGAAAGATAATCACATTTGCTTCACTTGCAAATAGGTAGGTATTTGTGTGTCTAATTTCTGTTTGACTTACTGTAGGTTACATATAGAATCTGAAAAATTCATAACATATTGTAATGTGATTCAATGAACTGATAAATGGAGATTTTGGTTTCTTTTACAAATTAATTTTTCTTGACCATGGATATACTAAAACAAAAATTTCTCAACAAAATGTTTTTTTAAATAGAGAGTTTAGCAGTAATTTAGTTGATATGGTGTAAAGAGCTGCTCCCTGGAACATTATCTGGTTGGTGGGGGACTGCCACAAGCAGAATGGGACTTCACAGATGGGGAACTCACAGCAGCAGAAGAAGCATATTGGCATTAAAAGCTTAGTGGCATGGATGTAGAGGCACCAGTATTTAAGCATGACTTTGGTAGAGGATTAATTGTGACTTGGGGGTGAGGGAGGGAGTGAGTCTTGATATTTTTAGCATAATGGTTTTCTGAAATTTCAACCTTCAATGGGTTAGACTCTGCAGCCAACTGTACAGTATATCACTAAGCCACATTCAGTGTGGTATGGGTAAAACCCAGATCACCAGACCAGGACCAGTACTGTAAAATCTGCACTGGGTACAGCTTGTGCAAATATTGTTGATCCAGTGCAGCAGCAATAACGTATTGAGTTCAGAAAAGGGCTGATTTCTTCTTTGCTACCAAACAGTATAATAGTATGTTAAAAATAGATTCCTCCACTAAAGACTCATTACTACGCTGCCTGTGTGTGTGTGTGTGTGTGTGTGTGTGTGTGTGTGTGTGTGTGTATAGGAAGTTTTAGAGCATTATTTTTCCTATGGCTTGAGTAATTAATGGAGCCCACAGAAAGTTAACTTATTATATTCTAGCAGTCAGAACTTTCTGCATAAAAAGTTCCCCTAGGCCCCTCACAACACCTCCTTAAGCCATTTGACATCACCATCCTAAGAGTAGTCAGTGTGCTTCTTTGCAGGACATTGCATAACAAGAGTCCCAGCCTTGCCTTTTCCAAATAATACAGCAACTTCATTCTCAGTCAGGCAGTTTGGGGCTGGGCTACTGTTCATATTCTACTGACTCTTCTTAACTTGCAATTTGTGACTATAGGTGTTTACAACTGAATGATAGTAACCACATTTGCTTCACTTGCAAATACATAGACATTTGTGTGTCTAATTTCTGTTTGACTTACTGTAGGTTACACATGGAATCTGATAAGTTCATAACATACTTTATTGTGATTCAGTGAACTGATAAATGGGGATTTTGGTTTCTTTTACAAATTCATTTCTTCTGATCATAGATATATTACAACAAAAAAATTTACAACATTTTTAAAAATAATGAGTTTAGCAGTAATGTAGTTGATATGGTGTAAAGAGCTGCTCCTTGGAATATTACCTGGTTTTGGGGTTGGGGGATTGCCACATGTAGAATGGGACTTCATGGATGGGGGGGGCTCATAACAGCAGAAGTGGCATGTTGCCATTAAAAGCTTAGTGGTATGGATGTAGAAGCACCAGTATTTAAGCATGACTTTGGTAGAGGATTAATTGTGATGGAGGGGGGAGAAAGTGAGTCTTGGTATTTTAAACATAATGATTTTGTAAAACTTCAGCCTTCAATGGGTTAGACTTTGTAGCCATCTGTATAGTATATCACTAAGCCACATGCAGTGGGGTATGGGTAAAACCCAGATAACCAGGCCCAGGCCAGAGTGGTAAAATCTGGACTGGGCACAGCTTATGCAAATATTGCTGCTCCAGTGGAGCAGCAATAAAAGATAAACTATGAAATACCCTCAATAACACACCTACCCCAGTTTACATTTACTTGATGCCCATTTTAAGGCCTTATATAGCAATACTGTATCTTCCTTCAGATGAACAGTTTGCAATGAAATGTGTCTAATTTACATTGGCATTTAGGCAAAAAACAAACACATCAAATGTCTTTAACAACTTGTCTCAATATTGTGTTTATCTCCTACCTTGTCACAACATACAGTTGTCTCAGCAGTGTTTTCAGTTAGGGTACAGTATCTTCATGTATATGATGGCCTGGTTCTGTTGAGTTGATTGCTATAACAGTGCATAGAATAAAATGCAAAGCATATAGGTAACTGTAATTCAGATGGTGGCATTATTTTTAATTATACAATGGCAAGGAAAAATGTAAGACTCTGATTGGCTGCTGACCCATTGAAACAGTGATGTTATTACTGTTGACTCCTGATGTCTATTTGCTTTAGCTATTGTATATTGTTTGAACTGCTTTGGTCTTCTTGATGTGGTGCCTGTGTGCCTAAACTATGTAATCTGTTTATCTACTGCTACCCATGTATCTGCTGTGAATGATTGTTATAATTGTCTGCTCTCTGAGCCATTGTTTTTTGACTTAACTGTGCTGCCTTTGTATTAGTTTCGATGAGGTGCCTTTGTAAATGAGTCTCTGACTCAAAGGTTTGCACATCTGATATTTTTAAAATAAATAAATAAATAAATGTTTAAGTCCATGAAACACCCTTATCTAGTTAATGCATTCACAGTCGTAGTGGCTCTGCCAGAGCTTGTTCCCTTTTGCTGTCTCTACCTTGCTTATATATAGCTATAAAAAATAAGTATGAAACTGGGTTTACTGATTTGTAAACTAGATTTGTAAACTAGATGTAGTTATTACTATTGAAATGATTACAGAAACAGCTCTTTGAGTTGTATGAGCAAAGTGTAACAAAGTGTGACCTTTTGATCTGGTGGAATCTGTCAGCAAAAGAGATCAGCTATTAGCTGTGTCACAATGCTCTGGATGCTAGAATCAGACAGAGTTCTGAAGTTCAGGGTCACAATGTTCTGGTGGAAGCTAGAATATGACAAGGGTCTGAAGTTCTGGGTCACAATGCTCTGGTGGAAGCTAGATGCTGACAAGGATTCAAATGTGTGTGTGAAAAGAGGAGATCAAGTGTCTTCTTCAGTATTTGGAGACCAAATGCAACTGACAGCTGTTTGATTGTAGACTCAGGTTCTGAAGTCAGAAATTGGACTTTATTTTTGCACTGCCTGTGCTGAAAACCACTCTGTACATTTATTTTTTATTATAGTGTATGGTGGAACATTGTTGTGGATAGAAATCCATCCCTTCAACAACGTTGTTATGCTGCACTAGCTACATCATTATAACTGTTGTGCTGCACTAGATTCATAGCTAGTGCAGTATAACACTTAGAAGGTGGGTGCGCATGTGTGGTCGGACAACTGGCGATCCTCTGAGAATGGCCGTGGCAGTGAAACAAGCTATAGGAGGAGAACATTACAACATAAACCAGCAAGAAAGTAAGGGCAATCTTTGTATGAGTGACCATACGCTATAAAAGACTGTGTATGATCGCTTATACACAGCAAGGGTATTTTTCAACTCTTGAGGTTTCCACGGTAATGAGACCTCTCGAGCTGTGCTCTTGAGGTCTCCAGTTAGCATGGAAACCTCTCGAGTGGAAAATACCCTTGTTGTGTATGAGCGATCATACACAATTCTGTTTTGTTCTCTTGTTACTGGTAATAATAGAACACTACTTGTGGATTTTACAATTTCACCTGGTCTGCTTACTCTTCCTGACCCAAACCTCAGCAACAAATATGTTTTGCACTTTTTGACTACACCTTTAAAGGGACATGATTCTTTTTTTACTTTTGTCATTTTAAAGGTTAAGCCAGTGTTAGAGCTGATTAGTGCTGTGTTTACTTGTAATATGTTATGGCAATAGTATGCTAAAAAAGAGACAGTTATTTTTATTATTTTATTAATTATGCTTGTTGTATGGGCAATAAACATGAACATCAATGTGGCTGACAGGTGCATGCTCCTTACTCTGAAGTCAGTTACAGTTTGTAGTTGCATGGTGAACAGGGTATGTAACTCTTTTGGTTCCAGCATGGTTACTATGATTAATTTCATTAGCTGTTAAGCCCATGTCTGCTAATACAGTAGAAAAGGTAAATTATTGGACTATCAGATATGCATGCTTTTTAAAATCTTAGCAGATACCTGTTACACTCAGATCCCATGCCCTCTTTAGCCTCCCACTGAGCACCTTAGACAAACCTTATGTTATACATATTATGACAAATCACTACTAACTTGTAGGGCATTGGCACTTACTGTAGAAGTGTAAGTAGCCAGGGAAACATTATGATTCCATTTTACTCTGCTTAGCAACAGCATGTAGTAGGCCAAGACACTTGTGTCTTTATCTTCTAATAAGTTATTATACAGACTACACCACCATCTTTTGGATTTGTGTAATACTGCACTTATTATGTAATAGTGCATGCTTTTTCTGAACCTTGTATGAGCTCTTTGTTAACTTCAGCCAATATTGCACTTTCTGCATAATGTTATCTACACTATGGAGCCACCTATCTTTTGGCCAATAGGGCGTATCTGTAACTGTAACAGTAATTATAATATATTCATGGACTAGCTATTGCCATAGTCACTATCTTACTATAAGAACTGTTGCATTATGTATTCTCACTGATATCATCTTGTGGGGATGATAAACTGCAGCACTCAGGATCCACTTGGCTGAAGATACTGTTTAGGGTGTAAGTCCAGCCTTGTAAGTAATAAACAAGTTATTACTGCTTTTGCCACTTGCCTGTCATTTCTTCTGCTGGTTTATCACCATCTAGAATTTGAGGAGGGCTTGGTGTTTCCTAAAAATTGGTGCTGTGACTCAGATGGTCTAAACTAGTGAAGATTCACTTGCTTGCTGGCTTACCCTTCCCTTGCGGGTAATAAGTGGGTATACACCCCTGTGCCACCTCACCCATGTTCTGTTGTTAATTCTGTAGCATCTTGTAAGATCTGGCTGCTTACTGGGTAAGGTTGATGCCACCTCACCTTGTTCAATGGAAGTTTTGAACTCCAGGACTGCATTGAGTTCTGACCACCATCTGTCTGTTCAATCACTGTGGATGCATACACAGTAGGTGACTACAGATGGGTTAATTTAAGAGTTTCCCCACCAGTGTTTACTATCTGTGCAGCTTTGAGGCTTTTTGTCTCAATTTCAAGTTCCCTTGCCTCCTATGGCGGCCTCAATATTTTTTCCTAAACCTCGGCACCACTATGAAATAGGAATCCCTTAATTTTGAACCTTAAAAATCCCTTAATTTTACAATTTATGGCCCTATTGAATTTTAAGGGAATAATTAAGCTGTTTTCATCCTTAATTTCTGCTGAATTTGGCCTTAATCAGAGTACACAATTTAAACCTTTTTTTCCTTAATTTTTTAAGATTAATTATGTTTTTCTTCTTACCTGCATGCTTAATTTTTACCCTTATTTTTTTTTAAGAAAGCATGAATATCTCATTGATTTTATACTTGATCTGTACCCCATAATTCTTAAAATTAAATATATTTACATTCTTAATTTTACACTTAATTTTAATCCCTTAATACCTAAACTAAATACATTTTAGTGCTTAATTTAACAATTAATCTGTGGATTATTTCATCCTTAAATTCTGCTTAATTCATCCTTAATCAGTGCACACAATTTAAACCTTCTTTTCTGCTTAATTTTTTAAGATTAATGACATGTTTCTTCTTACTGCTATGTTTAATTTATACCCCTTAATTCCTCAAAGTAAGCATGGGTTTCTAATTGATTGTATACTTAATCTGCACTCCTTAATTTTTTTAAACTAAATATATGTAAATTCTTAATTTCACTTTAACAGTAATCCCTTAATATGTAAATTGAATATATTTTACCACTTAATTTAACAATTGATCTTGGTTAACACCTAAAATAAAAAAAAGATGATTTACTTCATTTTTTACTTATTTGTACTATAAATAAATGTATTTTTATACTGAATTTACCAAAAGTAAATCCTTAAATATGAAGTAATTGTATTTATTTATTTATTCATTCTCAGATTACAATATCTTTGAGTACAAGGCTCTCATTTACACAGGTTCCACATCAGTGTAGGAGGATGAACAAACATACAATGGTGGTAAGACAAAGACTTGGTTTGAACAATGGCAATAGTACATTGTTTGTATACTTATCTAAAACTTTAAAATGGGAGTTGAAGCAAAGGGAAAGATGCACAGAATAGAAAGGTGAAGGGGTAAGCAGCCAGCAGGCCTTGTCAGGAGATGAGAAGATAAATGCGGAGTGGGGAGTTAGAAAAGGTATGGTAATGCATAGGGGTGTGGGAAATGGGTAGGTTGAAACACACAGCAGGTGGAGGAACTAGGTGAAGGAGTCACAGGAACTGTTAGCTGTAAGATGCTGATGGAGCATGTGTTTGAAATGGCCAAGTTCTGGTATGATTGAGATTTCTTTGGGAAGAGCATTGAAAACAAGTAGCTCTCTGTAAGCAAATGAGCACTGGCCTTGAGATGTCTGACACCTAGGCATGTGTAGAGACTGGTGGGCCAAGCTTCGGGTGTGCTTGGAGCTGTGGTGGAGGTTCAGGAGGTTGCTGGTTGCAGGGGGTAGGAGGCCAAGAAATGCTATTTTAGCTAACAGATATGTTTGGTACTGTATCCTTCCGGCTTAGTTGAAGCCATCCAGTTTGTGCATACAAGTCACGAGTATGGGTGAGGTGTGCAGCACCAGTAAGAAGCCTACATGTCTTATTTAAGGCAATGGATATTCTACGGAGAGTGGAATTTGTAGCAGCACCATAGATAACTATACCATAGTTGACAGCTGGTAAGACAGAGCTGGTAATTGCAATTCTGAGGGCTTCAGGCATTAAGCAGTGTTTATGATGGTGGAGTAAGCCAATCTTGATGGTAACAGCCGAGGTGACATTGTCAACATGTTATGTATAGGAAAGTGAGCAGTCCAGGGTTACTCTCAGGTATATAAAATGTTGAATTTGTTTGAGTGGTACTCCCACACAGTTCCTGATGGTGAGGGGCTGAGATTTGTGTTTATTGCAAGTGCTGCTAAACATCATGGGCTGGAATTTCAAAGCCCTGGTGCAAGTTGTGACAATGGCAGCTTGCGCTGAGTGCGGTGCACCCAGGACCCTGCACCTGAATTTCTACTGAACAGGGTCCTGGTGCCTAAGTCCAGTGGCATGTGGAAAAGGGGGTGCAGTGCCCGATGCATGGCACACCCACCCAGAATGCCACAACAGCTGTGGGGAATCTGCAGCACCCACGGACAGGGGATGGCAACTGGGAACTGCCCCCCAACACCACCGCACCAATGGCACCAACGCCACAAACCTCCCCGATATCCTAGTGGGCTAGTGCCTCCCCTACCCATCTCAGCACTCCAACCCCCCTCCCGTATCCTGATCCAGTGACTGGCACAGCCATCCACACACCACCCTGGCCAGCCACCAAATGGGCAGTCCTTGCGGGTACTGTATACAGTATATAGTACACGCACAGACTGCTCATTCGGTGGTTGGCCGTGGTGGTGTGTGGAGGGCTATGCTAATCACCAGATTGGGGTACGGAAGGGGGGTAGGGGTGCTGAGATGGGTAGGGGGTTGGCAGGATGCATGCACGTGGGTGTTGGGGACCGTGATGGGGTGAGGAGGGACCACCAAGGATCACCTACTGGGGATGGATGGGGCAGGCCACATGGTAGCATCTACAGGATGACCACCCAGGAGCCATCTAAGTCCTCTTAGACCTGCCCCTTGCTGGTCTAAGGGTACTTGGCACTTGGTTCCTGGGGGGTTCTTTCAAATTCTGGAACCGACTGCTGCAGCAGTCTGGGTCTGCCACAAGCCCCCAGTGCCATGCCTCAGCCACTTTTGTGGTGCAAGGATGGTGCTAGCACACTTTGGGGCAGGTAGCCTGCTGGGTGAAGCAGTCTGCCTTTCAAATTCCCACTTGGCGCAAGGTGCCCTTGCATCAGACCTGTTTGACACAAGACCTTGCGTTGATCTAAGGCCTTTGAAAATCCGGCCCCATGACTTTAGCTTTTCGTAGTTCAGCATCAGTTTTTGAGAGTTGAACCAGGCCTGTACTTTGTTAAAACTATGCTGTAGTTGACATTCCAGTTGCAGTGAGTCAGGGTTACTGGTAAAGATGACAGCATCATCCACATATGGATCTGTACAGATCTGCACAGTATCTCACTGGAGTCAGGATATGTGCCACTGGACTGGAGAATGGCACATGTAGTACTGTTACTCAAGAGCAGACCAAGAGACGAACTGGGTAATTATTGTCTGGGAAGTGTCACCTCCATAGTGTGCAACCTCATGGAAATGATACTAAAGGAAAGACTGGTGTCATGTCTGGAGGACAGCAGCCTCCAGGATGTGAGGCAGCATGGGATAATTTTGGGGAAGTCTAGCCAAACCAACCTGATACAATATTATGACTGGATGACAGGTGAGCTGGATAAGGGCTGTACGATGGATGTCCTTTACTTGGACTTTAGCAAGGCCTTCAATTCAATGCCTCATGTGTGGCTTGGGGGGAAGCTAATTGGTGTATGGAGAAGGACAAAAATGATGAACTTGATTGCAAGCTGGCTGAATGGGAGGCTGCAATGGGTGATGGTAGGAGGGGAGTTCTCAACTCCGAAGCCAGTGATGAGTGGGGTGCCACAGGGCTTTGTACTGGGACCAGTATTATTTGGGCTCTTCATATCAGACATTGCACACAAGGCAGTGAGAAAGGTAAGTCTGTTCACAGACGACACTAAAATGGGGACAGTGGTGGGTGGGAGGGATGGAAGCAGCTGCAGGGGGACCTAAGCAAGCTAGATGAGTGGTCAGAGAGGTGGCAGCTGAGGTTCATTGCAAAGAAGTGTAAAGTTATGCACTTCATGGTGAAGAACCCAAGAAGAGAATACTGGCTGGGGGGGGTAGTGGAATGACAAAGGGGAGGGAGTGGGGCAGCTGCAAACTAGGAGTGCTGGTGCACACTAGAGCAGACTTAGATAGACTAGGTGGTCTGTTTCTGCTGACACATTTGTGTGTTCATATACAGGAGTATCCTTTGTTGGCAGGCCCGAGGGAGGTTGTTAAGAAAGATACTGAAAAGTAGAAGCCCTAAAATAGAGCCCTGTGGCACTCCAGAGCAGACAGGCTGCTTGTCAGAGTTAACATTTGAAATCTTCACCTGCTGGGAGTGACCATTCGAGTAACTCTTGAACCAAGGTAAGGTGTCAGAGGAGAGACCAATGGAAGTTAGTTGTCAGAGAAGTAGAGGGTGGTGAACAGTATCAAAGGCCTTTGTTAGTCAATGTATCATTGTATCATTAATTGATTATTGCATTATGGGGTGCCTTACAAAAAAGTAGCATATTATTACTATATTTATTTATTTATTTATTTATTTATTTATTTATTTATTTTATTTTAGTCTTTGGTAACCGGGTAAGTCCCATTAGGCACAAGTACCTGTTTTCAGGGGTGACTTGAGAGCACTGGGCAGTTAAGTGACTTGCTCAGAGTCACACAGTATGCAAGTGGAGGTTGTGAGAATCAGACTCAGGTCTGGTCTGCTGGATGTATCAAGCTTGTTCACACCTCGTTCCTCTAACCTCTAGGCTATACTGTCAGCCCATATCTAAGTTATCTAAGTCTATATCTAAGTGTACTTCAATATTTAGTATAATAAATATAAAAGTAAATAAGTATAGTTTAATTTTTTGTTAATAAATGAACTTGAAATATATATCTGAAAACACAAAGTACTGTATATATTAAAAGCATAAATTACTATTGTAGTTTCTATTATGGTCCAGTTTAGTATTTTTAAGAATATTAAGCAGTATATGATTAATGTACTGAATTATAATATCAGCATAGGAAATACTGTATTACAAATGTACTATTATATGAGGACTGTACTGACAGTATACGATTGCTGTACCGAAAATATATCATCATTCTAAGATTATTGTGGTGAGAGAATGCCATCAGCATATGATTACTGTAGTGACAATATTCCATTGGCACATGATGATTGTGCTGAAAGCATACCATCAACACTGTACTGAAAATATACTGTATTTAATATGTGATTGTACTGAAAGTATACTATTAGTATCACACACACACACACACACACACACCCTATACTCTCATCAACATTTTCTGTTTGTATACTATGCATTGACTACATTCAGTAATAATTATATCCTCAAAGCATTTTTGAGCTTAAACCAACTTTATTTTTTCATTATAAAAGAAAAAAGTAAAACAGTTTCATTAATAATAAATTAGAATGCCCAGCATTTATGGCCCCCCATGTCAGGTGTGTGGCTACCAAATTTTGATTAGAACTGGGTGCATGAAGAGTTTTTTTTACTCACTTCCCTGCTGGAATTATACTTCTATCTGGTTGGTCCGACATGACCCACATTATCATATCAACAAAGCCGCTCCAGCAGCATCCAAGGACCTCCTGCAGCTACCACCACCACTGTTGGTCAGTTGTGGGAGAATAAATCAGCTACAATAAAGTCCTGGCACTATTTAGTTCTCCAAACACACAGATGAAAGCTGATCTTGTAGAACTACTGAGGTTAAGTACAAGTCCCATAATAACCAAAGTAATATTCATTGTCAACTGGTCTGCAGTTTTGTTACAGATGGTTCCAGACTATACAGTCTTGCATTTATCTGGGCTCATGTTTCATTTGCATACTTCAAAGTTAGGAAATCTGCAAAAGGATAAAAACAAAATATTATGCTAAATTACAGTCAGTTGAAGAAATCGGAACTTGAAATTGTGACTTGGTTTATAGATTTCAGGACTGTTCAAACTGAAATAATTTGGGAGAGAATATAGCTGCCATGGAGTTAGCACCACTGGTGGTCTTGTTAGCCTATTTAAATTCTTCAGTTGGTAGCACCCCCCGGTGACAAGTCCTCTGATGTCAAGGACGATCCTACTACTCTCCAGTTCAGTGGCCCACAATGCAGGCTCAAATCCATCCTTTCTTCACCTACATCTGGTCACTCTGTGCAGCAGCTCAGGCCAATCACAGATGAAAAGATAGAAACACAGAGTTTAACAGCAGATAAGGACCACCTGCCCCACCTAGTCTGCCATTTTCTCTACCTACGATAACAAGGCAGACCCTATTTATTCTTCAGCTTCCCCCTGTCTTTCCTTACCACTATGGTTCCCTTATGCCTATCCCATGCCTTCTTGAATCACACTACAGTTTTTGCCCTCACAACTTCTGCTAGGAGGCTGTTCCAGGTATCTACTACTCTTTCTGTGAAGATGTTCTTCCTTGTATCACCCCTGAAACTGCACCTCCCAGCTTCATAGAATGACTGCTCATTCTGAAGTAGTTTTTTCTTTGAAAAATGCTTCCCTCTTGAGCCTTATTTATACCTGTGAGATATTTGAAAGTCTCTATCATATACCCCCCTCCTTCATTTCCTCCATGGTGTACATATTGAGGTCCTTCAATTTCTCCTCATAAGGCATTTGATGCAGACCATGCACCATTTTAGTTGCCCTCCTTTGGCCAACCTGTAATCTATGTCCTCCCAGGGATGTGGTCTCTAAAACTGGACACAGTACTATAGGTGAGGTCTCATCAGTGATTTATACCGCAGTATCATCACCTCCCTCTTTCTACTGCTGGTATCCCATCCTATGCACCCTAGCATCTCACTTGTCAAACTATTTGGCCACCTTTAGGTCATCAGATATAACTACCCCAGGTCTCTTTCCTATTTGGAGGTTGCCAGTACCTCTCCCCCCATTTTGTACTCCACCCCTAGGTTTCTGCACCCCACATGCATGATTTTGCACTTGTTCACATTAAAACTTAGTTGCCACACTCTTGATCACTCCTAAAGAATTCTTAGATCCTCTTAATTCCACCCCCCCACCAAGTGTCTGCCCTATTAGAGGTTTTAGTACCATCTGCAACAAACACATACGTTCCCTTCTAGACCACCTGCAATGTTGCTAATAAAGACATTAGAGACGATCAGTCCCAGTACTGATCCTTGTGGCACCCTACTGGTCACTCTTCTTTCCTCTGAATGAACTCCATTTATCACCACCCTCTGTCACCTATCCCCCAACCAAATTCTTACCCAGTTTACCATCTTTGGACCCACTCCTAGGTAGCAAAGCTTGCTTATGAGTTTCCTATGTGGAACAGTGTCAAAGGTCTTACTGAAATCTAGGTAGGCCACATCCACCACCCCACCAAGATCTAATTACCTGGTCACCCAGTCAATGAACTCTATCAGATTTGTTTGACATAACATCATCCCAATGAATCTATGCTGCCTCAGATCCTGTAAGCCACTGGATTCAAGATATTCCACAATCATTTCTTTCAGTAGTGATTCCATTAGTTTTTTCACCACTGAAGTCAGGCTGACTGGCCTGTAATTGCTAGCCACCTCCCTGCTTCCACTTTTGTGAAGTGGGACTATATGTGCTCTCCTCCAGTCCTCAGGACCACTCCAGTATCCTGTGAGTGACTGAACACGACTGTCAGAGGTGCAGCCAGAACCCTCAATATCCTTGGATGTGTCCCATCTGGCCCCTTTGCCTCATCCACTTTCAGATTTGCAAGTGCCTTCAGGACACCTTTCTCTGTAAATGGAGTAGTATCCACCCCCCTTCCTTCAATGCCCCTGACATTTATCTGTGGTCCCCCTCCTTCCCTTTCCTTTGTGAACACTGAACAAAAGTAGTCATTTAAGATTTCCCTTGTCCCCTTCCACCCCTCCCCTTTGCAGCCTTAGACTTATAATCCCTCCCTTGAACTTTCTCCTTTTAATTACATACTTGAAAAATGTCTTGTCCCTTTTCTTTACTCCCTGCGCTATTTTTCCTCTGTTTGCACCTTTGCATTTCTGACTGCTTCCTCTGCCTCCCTCTGATTCTCCTGATACTCCTCCCTATCCTCCTCCCTCTGTGTCTCCCTCTACCTTCTGAATGCTAACTTTTTTGCCCTTATCTTCCCAGCAGCTTCATTTGAGAACTATAGCAGCCTTTTTCACTTCTTGCTTTTGCTTACTAGCTTAATGCAGAGTTTGTTACCTTCACTATCAGCGCTTTTAGTTTCATCCACTGTTCCACCACTCTACCCAAGTTCTATTCCCCCTGCCAGGGCATCCTGGAGGTATTCCCCCATCTTTGTAAAATTGGCCCTCCTGAAGTCCTGGAGCCTCACCTTTGCATGGGTCACTTCTGCCAAGGTGCTTATATTGAGCCCCACCATACGATGATCACTGGTCCCCAGATGGCCACTCACTGTGATGTCTGCAACACTGTCCCCATGGCAAGTACAAGGTCCAGTATTACTCCCTCACAAGTGGACTCTTTTACTAGTTGCCTGAGGAATGGCCCCTGCAGGGAGTGTAGGAATGGAATAGGAGTGACCACCACATAGTGATGTTTAGCAGGGGGACAGGGATGCAGACTAGTCACACTAAGGCAAGAGTCTTGGATTTCAGGAAGGCAGATTTTGCTAGTATGGGGAGGGGCATCAAAGAAGCCCTGGCAAGGAGGGAGTTAGAAGGGGTAGTTGAGTAGGGGGAGCTGAGAAGCAGTGGGAACACCTGAAGGGAGCCATACAGGAGGTTATGAACCAGTGTATTAAGGTGGTAAGCAAAGGCAAGAAAAGGAGGAAACCACTATGGTTCTCAAGGGAGGTGGCAGGCAAGGTAAGAGCCAAAAAAGTGAGTTTCAAGAAATATAAGGAGACTTATATGGAGGAAGACAGGGAGGTGTACCTAAAGAGTCTAAAAGAAAGAAGCAAAGGCTAAAAGTACAGCAAAGGCATTGACTCAAGAAAGATAAGTGCAGACGGTGAAGCAAGGAGACAAGGCATTCTTTAGGTATATCAGTGAAATGAGGAAAAGCGGGGGGGGATTGTAAGGCTCAGACAGGAAGCGGAGAATGTCAAGAGGGAGACCTGGAAAAGGCAGAAATACTGAACAAATACTTCTGTTCAGTATACACTAAAGAGGGGGAAGGTCATGGACCACAGCTGAGTAGAAGAATGAGGCAACTACTGCCCATCAAAACAATGAGTCCACAACAAACTTATACCACTACTAGTATTTCTACTCATAATCTTGGACCACTACACAGCTCAGGATTCCCCCTCTACATCAACACCAAGGAATAAAATCCCCACTCTAACATCCACTATGTCCATGGCTTTATAACAAGTAACCTGTATCATACACCAACAGACACTTGGATCTTTCCTTGGCCTCTACGATATGCACCAGACTACGCAAAACTCTTGTACTGCCTCCCTGTGGCTTTATCACCCTTGGTCACTGTGCTACACATCAGTAGAAAGAGAATCTCAACCCAGCGCTGGCACATCAAATTCAAACTCAACCTAGTAAAAAGACTCTTACTTTGGCACATATTAATACTATTGCTATTATCAGGGAACGTGCATCCCAACCCTGGCCCACCTCATCTACTGGTCTCCACAAGACTGGATCACTCCAGCTTGCCTCCTTCAATGTCTGCAGTTTACTGTATAAATTAGATAGGCTCCAAGCATGGGTCTCACAGCAGAACCCTGATATCCTAACTGTCATGGAAACATGGCTCTCTATGAGGATCCCAGATTCAGCAATGGCCTTACTGATTTTTTGTCACATTCAGGCAGGATAGGCTTTCAAAACACAGAGATGGGTGTGCCATCTACATCAAGGAAACCCTTGCAGGTTGTACCTTTCCTATAGACAACCTATGAAATGCCTCCCAGCCACTAGCTGTTAATGTTCTGCTTGAGGCACACAACAAAATTCTTACAATTGTGGCTGTTTACATACTACCCAAGAACCATGACACTAGCTTTCATTCTCTGGTGGAATTCATTAGGAATTTGCCCCAAAACTCTGAGTCTATTATTATGGGTGACTTTAATATCAACTGCCAAGTACCTGATGTTGGCACTTTTAAGGATGCAATCTCTATTCTTAACCTCACTCAGCTAGTTACCGCACCAACCAGGATAAACTACAAAACCAGTTCTCATTCTCTAATTGACTGGATCCTGTCTAACTACCCAGATTGAATCTCCAATGTTAATGTGCTACCAAATCCTATAAGGGACCACTCACCCATTACCTGTCTTTGGACAAACAAATTTAACAACCCTTCCAAAAAAACAAAATATTCTCACCAGGGTGCTAAAGCCTGGTCACCAAGAACATATGAAGCAACACCTTTGTGGCATTGACTGGTCATTACCTTATTCAACAAATGACATAAACATAGCTCTTGACTACTTCATCAGTCACTTTAATGAAGCCTGTGGTATCTATGCACCTTTGAAATAAAATGAAAGTCAGCGGCACAACTAATCCCTGGATATCCCAGGACCTGATCAGGCAGATGAACCACAGAGACCACTTTTGGCACTGAGCCAGGGCCAATAGCAAGCCAGCTGATGTCCAGGCTTACAAAGCTGCCAGGAACATGTGTACCCTGGTTATCGGTCTGGTAAAAAGAAGGTACTACAGAGAGGAGCTCATTTCCACCTGGGTGATGGCAAAAGTTTCTGGAACAACATTAAAGATTTAACTAGCAAAGACCCCAAGGCTGCCCTTACAATGCTCAGTATCAATAGAACTCCCACACTTGACTGTCTGACCATAGCCAATGCCTTCAACAATATGTTTTTGGACCTGGGCAGTGTCCTGCTCCTTATTTCTTTGAGGACAGTGAAGATTCCACCATAGACACTGAAAAACAGCCCATTGCTGGTCCCGAGGTCCAGACCCCCACACCTCCTCCTTTCTACTTCAAAGAGGTCCCTCAGTACATTGTCAAGAAATACCTTGCAAAGGCACTAAGTAAATCCAGGCACAGCAGTGGCTCATTAGATCTCAAACTAATCACACTTACACTTGATGCTACCCTGGGGCCTATCACAAAGACAATGAATCTCTCACTAAGGCTGGTGCAATTCCCCCTGCTATGGAAGTCTGCCCTTGTTACCCCATTCACAAAAGTGCAGACCATTCTCTATGCTCTAACTATAGGCCTATCTCCATCCTCCCTCCCCTTTTCAAGGTGCTTGTATGTATTGTTGCCGACCAGCTGGTTGATTACCTGGACAAATACTCATTACAGTGCCCCCAGTAACATGGATTTAGAAAGGGCCACAGCACCAACACAGCATTGATTGAATTCACTAGTTTCATTCACAAGTCCCTGGATCAAGGCAGCTTAGTGGGCATGACATTCATCGACCTCACTAAGGCCTTTGATACAGTTAACCTCAACCTTCTCATCAAGCAGCTATCCTCCTTAGGCCTCTCTACCAATACTGCGTCCTGGTTCAGAAGCTACTTAACTGAACATACTCAACAGGTAAGATTAGCCAATGTTACCTCAGACCTACAACCTGTCAGATCGAGAGTCCCACAAGGCTCTATTCTTGAGCCACTTCTTTTCAGCACCTTTATGAACAACCTCCCAAGTGTATGTCAACAGCACACCCTCCTCTATGCAGATGAAGCAGTGATCTTCACTAGTGGCACAGAACCCATGCCCATGGAATATCAACTTCAACTTAGTTTCAAGGAGGTGGAGGACTGGTTCTGGTACCACAAACTGGTACTAAATTACAAAAGAAATGAAGGTTACATTATTCAGTGGTACTCATAGCAAACACAGAGCTATATCACTGACCATCAGGAACTCCTCTGGTGTACCACTCGACCAAATACAACACTTTAAGTACCTAGGTGTAACCTTGGATAACTCCCTGTAATTTGCCCAACACATCAATAGTCTCACCTCCACAGTAAATATAAAAATTGGGTTATTACACAGGCATAAACATAGTTTAACACCAGAAGCCCTGAGACTTGCAATCCACAGCTCTATTCTATCAATTGTAGATTATGGACTGGACATTTATGGCTCAGCTATGGATACCTCCCTCCGCAGAATTGCAGTTGCCCTACATAAAACAGGACATCTTCTTACTGGAGCAACTCGGCTTATCCACACATGCAAACTATATAAGCAAACAGGGTGGCTTCAGCTAACTGGCAGGGACCATCACCAAAATTGCCTGCTCTCCAAGAAAGCTATCCTCAGGCTCTTTCCTGCTGGAACTAACAATATACTCAATTCATTTTTCCGCACCCAGCATACCTATAACTCTGTCAACCAATTTCTCTCCATCCCTAGATGTCAGACCACCCAGGGGCAGTGCTCTTTTGTGTACAGAACACCCCTGTGGTTTAACACCCTGTCGAGTGATATCTCTCCCCTTCCTAAATTGGGTTTGTTCAAAGTCACCTCTGTCAACACCTCTCCTTGGTCAGCATCTGCGACTGCATCTGCTGACACTGATCTGCAATTTTTTGTCAATTCCTGGGGTAGCCACCCCACCTTTCTGCTCCACTTCTGTACCTCTGCCACCTCTGGCCTCCCCTTCCCCTTCCATCCTGTATTGAACTACCTAACTTAATGTCACCCTAACTAACTTGCTTACTTGACAAGGCCTCTTGGCTGCCATCTTACTTTTCTTATTCTAGCCACTGTCATTTCTAGTTGCGTTGTCTAGGTCTTTTACCTATCGACTATTGTATCTCATTGTTATACCTACTATTGTTTATTTTATTGTCCAACTGCCTTGATCACTGTCATTTGGTTTTGTTTTTCACTATGTTATGTTTCAACAACCTTTGCTTGTCTGTCATCCTTCCTTTGATGTAGAACCTTTGTAAATGAGCTATTGTAGCTTAAAGGTATTGTAATATGAGCAGTAATAAATAAAAATAAATAAATAAAACAAAGCAATAGGACCAGATGGCATACATCCAAGGATACTAAGGGAACTGCAAGGGGAGCTAGCAGCATCTCTGGCAGCCATGTTCACCGAGTCACTCAACACAGGAGTGATTCCAGATGACTGGAAGAGGGCACATGTAGTCCCTCTACACAACAGTGGCAGCAGGGAGGATGCAGGGAACTACAGGTTGGTCAGCCTCACCTCGGTAATGGGGAAGATCATGGAGGCTCTGCTGAAAGAAAGAATAGTGGCACACTTTGAATCCATCAGTGCCCAGGACACAAGGCATCATGGATTCACAGTGGGAAGGTCATGTCAGATGAATCAGATAGATTTTTTTGGCTGGGTGATGAAGATAATAAATCAAAGAGGGGCAGTGGAGGTAGCCTACCTTGATTTCAGCACAGCCTTCGACACTGTCCCACATAAAAGGTTGGTAAACATGATGAGAATGAGACACAAGGTGGTAAACTAGGTTAGGAACTGCTAACTGACAGAAAGCAGAGGGTGGTGGTAAATGAGATCCAGTCCATGGAGAAGGAGTGACCAGTGGAGGGGCTACAGGTTTCAGTCCTTGGGCCAGTCCTTTGTAATGTCTTCATTAGTGACATTGCAGTAGGACTGGAGGGAAAGTCCTGCCTGTTTGTGGATGACACCAAGATCTGCAACAGGGTGGATACTCCAGATGAGATGAAGAGAATGAAGAAGGACCTGGGAAAGCTTGAAAAATGGTCAGAGAAGTGGCAACTGAAGTTCAATTCCACGAAATGCTAAATAATTCATCTGGGACAAGGTAACCCTGGGGAGAGCTATAGGATGGAGGAGGAGTTACTGATGATCATGAGGGAAGAAAGATCCTCTGAAGGTTATCATTTCAGACTATCTAAAGGTGTCCAAATAGAGTACAGAGGCTGCAGAGAAGGCCAGTGGCATGCTGGGGTTGCATAGGCAGAGGTATCATGAGCAGAATGCAGGAGGTGGTGATGTCATTGTATAACACACTAGTGAGGCATCATCTGGAGTACTTGTGCAGTTCTGGGGGCCACACACTCATAAGGACATTGACAGGGTGGAGGCAGCCCAGAGAAGGAAAACTAAGATGGTACAGGGCTTGCACCAGAAAATTTATGATGAGAGATTAAAGGACCTCAATAGGCACTCACTGGAGAAAAGGAGGGAGTGGGGGGGCATAATAAAACATTCAAATACCTTAAGGGCATAAACAAAGTGCAGAAGAAGACATCTTCCTGCTAAGAAGGAGTATAATAACGAGGGGGCATGATATGAAATTGGAAGGTGGCAGGTTAAGGGGAAATACTGACATACTAAGATGCCAGCACAGTAAGCCTAATGGTCTGTCAATTCTGCTCAAAAATCAGCACCCGGTCAGGACACCATTGCTGCCCTCCCCACCTCACCCTTAAATCTCTGTGACCCCATCCCCCATTAGAGTTGCACCTCCAGGTCTAGCATTACTCTGTTTTACCTTCCCCTTATACCTGTCCCAGTCCCTCTTGAATCCCTTCACTGTATTAACAGCCACTAGTTTTGTAGGCAGTGCATTCCAATGGTCTACCACCATCTCGGAGAAATAGGGTCTCCTAGTCCCCCTCAAAGCCTCCTGCCAACCAGTCTCATGGAGTGCCATCTGGTGGCCCCTTCCTCCCTCCCTTAGCAGAAACATGCTATTTAGTCTGACCTTATTTACTCCCTTTAGATATTTAATGTGAGGAAGTTTTTCTTTATGGAAAAGGTGGTGGATACATGAAATAGACTGTCACAGGAGGTGGTGGGAGCAAGCACAGTGGAGGGATTTAAGCATGCCTGGGACATACATAGGGTAACCTTAGAGTTGGGAAGGAGGAGTGAAAAGCCAACAAACTGATAGGGTCGGAGGCTGCAAATGAGTGTAGGGCTTATGAGCAAACTGGAGTGGCCTGGCGGTCTTTATCTGATGACAATTTTTCTGTGTTTCTATGTCCCTGCTCTTAGTTGATGCTGCAGCTAGGATACTCCAATCTACATCAGGTAAATTGAAGTCCCCCACCAGCAGCACACCCCCTTATTTACCATCTTTTGGATGACTTCCACCAGAACTTTATTCATCTTTCCCTACACTGGAGTTCTGTAGATTACACCAGTGGCTCCATTCCCAATCTCTATGGTGACCCACAGTACTTTCACCCCTCCCCAGCTGTGTTCCCTGTATCTCTGTTGCTTTTTGTGCTATCCCTCACATAAACAGCCTCTGCTCTCCCTTTCTTACCCTCCATGTCCTCCCTATGTTTCTCCTTAGTGAAGGGGGGTTCACTTGACTTGCTGCTTATTTACCACTTGGAGATGTTCAGGTAGCAATGCATGTAAGACAATGCTTGGTTAAGAGGCCCCACAGACAGGGTGCTGGGAGCATCTTCAGAGGTGGCGATCATACATTGCCTCCACTGTCATAGGTGTTAGAACTGGTGGGTTTGGGGGTTAGCCCCCCATTTTTTTGTGCAGTAGGAGATTGTCCCAGCCCCTTTCATATATTAGTGCTGCAGAAAGAATGATGATCACATTGCGTGATGGTACTGCAGTGCCCCCTTGCCTTTGAAACTGCTGCCGCTGCACCTCTGCCCGTGCCTCACCACTAAAACAAAAGATAAAGAATTAAACACCTGCCTGTGTTAAATGCCTCCTAGTAGAGTTGTAAAGTAGAGTCATTATTATAACTACTCTACTTTACCACTACAGAACTTCAGCATGTATTTTACGTCAAGGAGCCCAGCAACTCTTAACTCCTCTGGTCTCCTCTTTGTTTTTGGGAGTCAGGACTTGTTTTAGCAGCTAGCCAGGACAGATTACCATCATAACGCCTATACTGATATGCCCTGCCTCCACTAAATCACTGGCACCTCTAGGTCTAACACAACATAAAAGTAAGCTCAACAATAATAGAAATAATGTTTTTTTTTTCTTTTAAATGTCCTGACTCCCACAAAAGTTCCAAGAACAAGATGAGAGTGAAGTCAGGCTGGCTAGCAAGCCCCAAGCCAAGGTATAAAGGTAGTGACACCACAGGACCAAATCCCATTTCTCCTGACTGCTCATTCCTATAACCTGGCTTTGCCTTGTTTTTGTTGGGTTGAGTGTTGCAGACTTACTTGCTGACGTTGCTGTTCAGAACCTTGAGCCACCAAGAAAGAGAGAGACCAGGTCCAGATTGCCGACTGACTGTCTCCGTTGTTGCACAGCTCATGCCACTGCTAAAGCCTACTCCAATTTATTATTTTCTAAACACTTTTTTTACTTAATTAGAGAGTTGGTTATTTTTTTTTTCCTCTCTGACCACAAGACAATATAACTAATTCCCCAGATGGACGAAGTGACCGTGGCTGTTTCACTGTGAGTGGCACTGGTGCTGTGTGTGGTGCTGCCTGCTGTTGCCTGTGAGGCAATCCACCTGATGGTCCTGGTGACCACAGTCCATCCGTAAGTGAAGTGACAAGTCCCGGTGGTTCCTTATTCCCTAAGTAACTACCTGTACTTTTTCCATTGTTCTTCTGACTCGTGGTAATCATAAGTCACCCACTTGCTTGTCCACATGCCCCACCAGCTTTCTTGTTGCACCTTTTCCCACATAGCCCAAGTACTGCATTGCCCTTTGCCCAGCTAGATTCAGAAAAGAAAAAGCCAGGCAGTCAAGATGAAAGAGAACCGGTGACTCAAGGAGAGGAAGCTCCAAATAGGCTATGCTGCCTGGACTGGACCTGTTCTGCTATTTACAAGTAAATAAAACCAACATTAATATTTATTTAGATACTTTACTGGCTGCATATTTTGCAAGGCAAGAAGGGCAGCTTACTAAATTATGTAAAACGTGATGTGCTGTTGTGGTTGTTTTTTATGCATCTATTCTTTATCTACAAGTGCAATTTCCATTTATAACAGGATATATTATAACCATGTCAGTTTCAGGTTTGTTTTAAGTCTTGTAATTACTGTTTTAATGTTTCCATTATTGAATGGAGAGCATGTTCACAACAGGGTGTGAAGGAAAGGAGTTAGCACTTTCATAGGCTTCAGTTGTATTATTAACAGCAATGTGAGCAATGCAATCTGAGCTGCAAATCTGGAGACATGGGTTTGAAACCCACAGCCCCCACTTGCATATACTGTGTGACCCTGAGCAAGTCATTCAAATTCCCTGTGCTCCCAGGTTGCACCTGTAAAAAAAAGCTTTCAGCTTAGTGTGTCTCAACCGGCTAAACAATTGGAAAAGAAAATGTGTGTACTGTCTGTGTAAACATGACTACTACAGTAGAAGGGGATTCATTTATAACATGGAAAAAGAGGCAGCAACACTAGGTGGCTCTAAATTACTATAAGTGTGTTTGCCTACTCAAGTTGGACCTGTGGGTTTATTTTGTTTTTAGTTACCTGCAAGACTGGTGGCACCACAGTCAGTATTTGTTGCAAGTCAGTGGATGGGTATAGTTATTGAGAGAGATTCCCAGTTCAGTTCTCTGCTATGCAAGGAGTGGTACTCAAATCTTTTTGTCCAAAGACATCTGAGATAATACAAGCTTTTTTTTAACAAGCTACAATAAGTTGGGCAAAGGGTAGAGATAGACATAGAAAACAGTGCAGTCTTTTACAGGAAAAGCAGATTGCAAGTACCACTGTATGTTTTACAAGTTAATTTCCTTCTATCAAATGCCTCCTAATTTGAAATGTCAGAATTTATAAAACTCAATGTATAGTTTTAATTAAAACTCCCTGACAGACTTTTACCAAAAATTTGCAACTGTGGGTGTCAATTTACAAGCCCTAAGTTAAACAATATCTGAGTTATAAATTATAAGTGGCAAAAAATAATGGTTTAACATAAAACTATTATGGTGCCACTGAACCTCTGCATTACATGTTGTGTGTGTGTGTGTGTGTCTGTGTCTGTGTGTCTGCATTTGTATGGGCAGTGGGCACACATATAATGGCAGAAAGACACAGACTTTTATTGTTCATGGATAGATAGATAGATAGATAGATAGATAGATAGATAGATAGATAGATAGACAGGTTCTATAAAATTCATCCTGGTACTTGCAAAATATATATATATATATATATATATATATATATATATATATATATAGGATATGTAACTTTCTACTGGAATATTGTCGATATTTTTGTTTGAGTGCCAGTTGACCCAATAACATCATGAGTGGCGAAGCCATGAGTGATGACATTGAGTCAGGTTGCACAAGAACAAAAAATATCGACAATATTTCCAGAAGGGGGCGTTGCATATTCCATTTATGCCATACCTCCAAAACAGTGAAAAAAAAAAGTAAATTCTTTCTATTTTTTGCTGATTATAAAAAATCTGAAAGAAATCTATAAATGAAACACCACTCATTTTGTAGGTATTTTTGTCCTGATCAACTTTTTTCTCAAAAGTACCATGCTATTATTTTTCATTTTTAAGTTATATGAATTTGTTTGTTGCAAAAAGTGAAAAAAAAAATTTCTGCAGTTTTTTTGCTCACTATAAAAAAACTAAAATGTATCTATAAATGAAACACCTCTCATTTTGTAGATATTTTTGTGCTGAACAACTTTCATGCACATAGTACCATGCTATCATTTTTCATTTTAAAGCTATTCACATTTGTCGAAAAAGCAAACAAAATTGCATTTTCTGCAGTTTTTTGCTTATTATGATAAAAAATAAAAGTTAGTCATAAATGAAACACCACTCATTTTGTAGTTATTTTTGTGCTGAATAACGTTCGCGTTCGCAGTACCATGCTATCATTTTTCGTTTTAAAGTTATTCACATTTGTTTGTCAAAAAAAGTGAACAAAAATGCATTTTTTGCTGTTTTTTGGCTAATTATATAAAAAATAAACATTATCCATAAATGAAACACCACTCATTTTGTAGATATTTTTATGCTGAACAACTTTCATGCTCAGAGTACCATGGTATCATTTTTCATTTTTAAGTTATTCGCATTTGAATCTGGTTACTACTGCTACTGTGGCTGAATATGCAAATGAGTTCTGAATGAGCCAATCTCTACCTACTGTGTGCATAAATTTACCTACAGTGAGGATAAATGTGATATTCTCGCTGTAGGTCTGACCACCTCATGATAATATTGAAAGTATTTGCCATTTTTATCCTCACAGGTATGGCATAAATATATATATATATATATATATATATACACAGTATATATATATATATATATATATATACAGTATATATATATATATATACAGTATAGATATATATATATATATATATATATATATATATATATATATATATATATAGCACAGTAGTGCTACCATAGTTAGGGTTGAGGAGCCATTTCTATGTTAAACCCCAAAACTTTGCACCTTAATAACTTTGCAACTGTTTGACAGATTTGGCTGAAATTTGGAATACGAAATCAAGAACCATAGGCCTTGGCATCTGCCAAGTTTGTACCAGTCAGATACACGGCTGCGGGTTATTAAGCGTGATTTGGCAGCGTTTCGCTTTCTGGAATTCTACGATTGTGTACAGGTCGCATGATTTTGCACGACTGGCCCAAAATCTTCAGGGAACGTATGCCAGGGTCCCGATGTGCCTTTTAAAGATTTGGTGAAAAAATATTAAACAGTTCAAAAGTTATTCAAAAACAATTTCCCATTATAAGTCAAGGAAAAGTTAAAAGTTCAACACTTTCAAATGCAGTTTTACTTTCACAAATGGCCCTTTACTTCTTAAATCGGCCATTTTGTTTTCAGTTGGTGATTAGAAAAATGCTTGGCATTTAAATTTGGGACCATCTAGCAACCTAATTTTTTGTATTCACCTAGTCGGACCCTGAGGATGCTAGCTATGTCTTTATTTTGGGGTAAAACACCCCAGAAATATGTTTTTCAGATTTCTGGAAAAAGTACTTTCGCAAAGTACTTTCGTGCTCTCGAAAGTGTTGCAAATGTTTGCCAAAGCTTTTGCAAATTGCGACAGTAATTTTCTAGTCTGTGGGAAAATGACAGCAATTCTTTGGCACTGCACTGCAAAAGAACAGTTGGGAGTTTTGGGCTGAAATTTGGAAGGAACGCAGCCGACATCTCACAGATATGCCTTTCAGTGTTGTATTGAAAACATATTACATGACAGCAAAGTTACGGCACTCCAAAGTTGACAGTTTTTCCCCTAGGATAACATTACGGCGCTCGACGCATTACAGGAATCCTTTGGCACCTGCTGCAAAATAACGGTTTGGTCTTTTTTCCTGAAATTTGGAGGGAAAACAGCCAACAGCCCACATCTGTGCCTTTCAGTGGTTTGGTGAAAAAATATTACAGGGAGGCAAAGTTATGGTGCTCCAAACTTCTCTTTTTTCCCCATAGGATAACATTACGGCATTCGCCGCGCCTTTCAGGGCCCGTATCTCGGAAACAGTGTGAGATACGGACTTTTCGTCAGAAAATTTCTTAGCTCCCTAATGGGGGCTAAGTACAACACTAGCCAGGACAGTCATAAATCATACGACTTTTACATTTCTTTTCTTCGTTGTACGGTTCAGGAGATATAACCTATTTAATATTCCAAGTCCTCATTTTCTGCTCCGATATCCATTATTATGCATACATTCTTTGTACTCACTGTCTTTCTCAATTCAGTTTTTGGGGAAAACCAGCCTGTGTGCTTACATTACTGTTACCATTGCCCTTTCCGCTTGCCGTTCCATGCCGTTTCACTTGCGGCGTCACTGCCGCATTAAATGCATCCTTTCTTGCCGTTTTCATTTGCGCTTGCGTTCTGTTATTTTTTGCCATTTGTGTCACGGTACTGTTTCTTTCTGTTTCACTTTGCGTCACCATGCCAATTGACATTTCCATTTGCAGGCACCATGTTGCTATGTGACAACACATCACGTGTCAGACCGTTCCCGTCCATGCCACCGTGTGCGTTGCCCTTCCTGTTGTCATTTGCGCTTGCGTTACCATGTGCGCCACTGTTAGCACTTCTGTTTGCGTTGCTCTTCCTGTTACTATGCCACAAGACATCATGTGGCGGGCCCCACGCTCCTGCTGCTGCATTACATTCACTATTTCTCGTTATCATTCTCAAAAAGAAGGGAAATTAGAGGCAAAAAACTTCATTTAATGCATTGGTTAGGGTTGTTCCACAGTGACAAAAGTGAGGAAATTCGCTGTTAGGGTTGAAAACCCTAACTCCGAATTCACCCCCAGCACCACACACACACACACACACACACACACACACACACATATACAAGTATGGGGGAGGACCAAGTCAACACAATCAATGACAGTCAACCAGCAGCAGGTGAAAAATAACAAACAATTGTCTAAATGTACTCACAGACATCCCCATCCACCTGACCAGGTACTGCATGCTCAGTGGAGATCAACAGCAAAACTGAGATATGTACACCAAATGTACACATCCCTGTTTACAGCTGCACACGCGTACCACACCTTAGTAGTTACGTGGCCTTACCTACCGATGCCCCACCACACCACAACTGGTATAATGCGTTAGTCAATATAAATGCTGAAGGTGCATGATGACAGTTGTAGAAAGGTTTTAACACTAGTGAGTATACATTAATTAAGAGAAGTACATAAATTAACTACAAGACACTAGCATGCTCAAGATAAAAGTAGTATTACATTTAGTATGCTGATTTACATAGTAGTACATTTACTGCAGCGGTTTACTCAAGATAGAGGCTGATGTAAGCGCATGGAAAAACATTGCCTGTTCAACGCTGGAAAATCGTGCTGCCAGTATCAGATGCATTCTTACTGATGAAGGTGTACTGCTGATGTACATACATAGACCTGCGTGTGTTTCAATACTAAAGATGCAGTAAGTATTCTTTGTAAGAAACAGTGTAATTGCATGGATCAGTCCAAGCAACTTCTAAATATCATAGCACTACTGAGCCAACAATGATGTACCTGTATCGGAGATGTATGTAGGATAGATTTTCCTGTAGGCACTTACTGAGTATGTTGTACCTGATAAAGACAATCTCATTACATCTGTGATGACTAACTTATTCAAATAGTAATACATTTACTATTGTTGCAATGAGTGATCTATGCCACTTATGGACACAGTGTAATTTTTTTAACAGTTGTTTCATACTCAGGCTGTATGCCTAGTGTTTGGTTGCCACACTTCTGTCACTGATGCTATCAAGTGATAACTATATTAATTGTGCTACAACAGGAATCAAGTAGGTATAGTGTAGATATAAACAGAATGTCTTTTAGTATTGATTTAACTCACAGTGGGGTAAGTGTACTAGGACAGCAGGGGTTATTCTCTATCACTGACTCTGTCAGTTATAATCACACTAAGGTTTCGATGACTGTAATGATCAAGTTACACTGTTCATCTTCATGAGTTCATATTCACAGCCATTCTCCAGTAACTAGACAGTGTATGGTGTAACTGGGTGGGACACTGTTGCAAAGCTGCTGCAGTGCCTAGCAGAGGAGAGTATCTACTCATAAAGACAGTTAAGCAATAAGGCATGACCAACAGTTATTAAATGGTCTGTTAATCACCCTGTATGAGGGTTTAATGTTGAATGAGGCATGGCCGAGTGCCACATGTTGCTAGACAGTGATAAACTGACCATTAACATAATACCTGGGAGTGGCTTATTGCTATCATAATAAAACTGTTTTTAAACAACATTAAACCATGTTCATCATATGGTTAGGCTCTACATGTATGTTAATAAAAACTAAACTTAAGGCTGTTACAATGTTTACAGTCAATTAGAAAGCTGCATTTCTCAAACCCTTGTTATAATCAGAGATATTATACCAGTACAACTCCTTGGTTTTGCTGAACTCTAGCGCTCAGGTGGCCCACCACATGTGGTGTGGTCTGGTGTGGGGCATCGGTAGGTAAGGCCATGCAACTACTAAGTGTAGTACATTGTGTGCAGCTGCAATCAGGGATGTGTACGTTTGGTGTGCATGGCCTCAGTTTTGCTGTTGATCTCCACTGAGCATGCAATACCTGGTCAGGTGGGTGGGGATGTCTCGTAGTACATTTAGACAATTGTTTGTTATTTCTGTCACCTGCTGCTGGATGTCTGTCATTGGTTGTGTTGACTTGGTCCTCCCCATACTTGCATATATGTGTGTGTGTGTGTGTGTCTGTGTGTGTGGTGCTGGGGGGTGAATTCAGGTTAGGGTTTTCAACCTAACAGTAATTTCCTCACTTTTAATCGCTGTGAAACAACCCTAACTAGTGCATTAAACAGAGTTTTCTGTCTCTAATATATATATATATATATATTATGGTAGCACGGTAGTGCTACCATAGTTAGGGTTGAGGAGCCATTTCTATGATAAACCCCAAAACTTTACACCTTAATAACTTTGCAACCGATTGACAGATTTAGCTGAAATTTGGAATTCACAATGAAGAGCCATAGGCCTTGGGATCTGCCCAGTTTTGTACTGGTCGAGTATACAGCTGCGGAGTTATTAAACATGATCTGTGCGCGTGTTTACGCTTTTTCTGGAATTCTTCATCCATGCCTACAGGTCGTACAGGTTGCACAACTGGCCCAAAATCTTCAGGAAACGTGCGGCCAGGGTCCCCAATGTGCCTTTCAAAGATTTGGTGAAAAAATTTTAAACGGTTCAAAAGTTATTCAAAAAACAGTTTCCCATTATAAGTCAAAGGGAAAAGTTAACAAAAAGTTCGACACTGTTGCAAATGCATTTTTACTTTCGCAAATGGGCCTGTTACTTTCAAAAATCCACCATTTTGTTTTCAGTTGGTGATCAGAAAAATGGTTGGCATTTAAATTTGGGACCCTCTACAACCTAATTCTTTTTGTATTCACCTAGTCGGGCCCTGAGGATGCTTGCCATGTCTTTATTTTGTGGTAAAACACCCCAGAAATGTTTTTCAAATTTCTGGAAAAAGTACTTTCGCAAATTACTTTCGTGCTCACGAAAATGTCAAACGTTTTTGTGAAAGCTTTCACAAATTGCGACAGTAATTTTCTAGTCTTTGGGAAAATGACAGCAATTCTTTGGCACTGCACTGCAAAAGAACGGTTGGGAGTTTGGGGCTGAAATTTGGAGGGAACACAGCCGACATCTCACAGATATGCCTTTCAGTATTATATTGAAAAAATATTACATGGCAGAAAAGTTACGGCACTCCAAAATTGATGTTTTTTCCCATAGGATAACATTACGGCGCCCGTCGCATTACAGGAATCCTTTGGCACCCTGCTGCAAAATAACAGTTTGGTCTTTTTTCCTGAAATTTGGAGGGAAGACAGCCAGCAGCCAATAGATGTGCCTTTTAGTGGTTTGGTGAAAAAACATTACAGGGAGGCATAGTTATGGCACTCCGAACTTCTCTTTTTTTCCCATAGGATAACATTACGGCATTCGCCGCTTCTTTCAGGGCCAGTATCTTGGAAATGGTGCGAGATACGGACTTTGCGTCCGTATTTGCAAAATTAGCCAGGACAGTTGTAAATCATACGACTTTTACATTTTTTTTCTGCGTCGTACAGTTCCTGAGATATAACATATTTAGTATTCCGTTCTCATTTTCTGCTCCGATATTCATTATTATGCATACATTATTTGTACTCACTGTCTTTCTCTATGCAGGTTTTGGGAAAACCAGCCTGTGTGCTTACATTACTGTTACTGTTGCCCTTTCTGCTTGTGGATCCATACCTGTTTCACTTACCGTTGACGTCTGCGCCACCACGTGCGTTATCCTTTGCGTTTTCATTTGCGCTTGCGTTTCTGTTATTTTTTGCCATTTCTGTCTACAGTACTGTTTATCTTTCTGTTTCACTTTGCATCACCATGCCCATTGACATTTCTGTTTGCAGGCACCATGTTACTATGTGACAACACATCACGTGGTACACCGTTCCCGTCTACACCACCATGTGCGTTACCCTTTCTGTTCTCATTCATGCTTGTGTTACCATGTGCGCCACTGTTAGCACTTCTGTTTGCGTTACTGTTCCTGTTAGTATGCCACAAGACATCATGTGGCGGGAGCGTGGGGCCCAAAGGGCCCCCTGCTCCTGCCGCCGCTGCATTACATTCACTGTTTCTCATTATCATTCTCAAAGAAGGAAATTGGGGCAAAAACTCTGTTTAATGCATTAGTTAGGGTTGTTCCACAGCGGCGAAAGTGAGGAAATTCAGTGTGGGGTTGAAAACCCCTTGGACCCCACCACCCCAACTGGCATTGGGGTGCGCATTGGGATCATGGGTCTAACTCTCACCCATTCTCCTATACTTCTGCTGCTTTACACATGTCATGGGGTGAGAGTTAGAGGCTGACGATCTGCGCAAATGCGAACCAAAACAGTGCTGTGGTTGAAGGGGTTTTCAACTCTTTCTCAGACCCCTCACTGTCACTGGAACAACTAATACATGCGATAAATGTTTTGCCTCTAATATATATATATATATATATATAAATTAGAGACAAAAACTCCATTTAATGCATCAGTTAGGAGTTGTTCCTGGCGACAAAGTGAAAATTCGATGTTAGAGGTTAGAAACCCCTTTGTACCCCTCAGCCCACCCCCAACTGGAATCAGGGTGCGTGTTAGAGATCATCGACCTAAGTGTCACCCCATCACATGTGGAAAGAAGCTGAGGAATAGGATAATGGGGTGACAGTTGGGACCGATGACCCACTGCACACCCCATTCCAGTTGGGGGGTGGGCTGGAGGGGTGCAAAGGGGGTTTCAACCCTAACATCGAATTTCCTTGCTTTTGTCACTCTGGAACAACTCTAACTGATGCATTAAATGGAGTTTTTTGCCTCTAATTTCCCTTCTTTTTGAGAATGATAATGAAATAATAGTAGATATAATGTAGGCACTTGAAGCACGGGGTGATGTCTTGTCGCATTGTAACATTGTGCCCTTAAATGCGTCGTAATGTGCATGGTGACGCAAAGCGAAATAGAAAGAGAAGCAGTACTGTTGACAGAAATGTTAAAAACAACAGAAATGCAACTGCAAATGAAAACGCAAAGGGTAATGCACATGGTGGCATAAACGTGAAAAGTAAGTGAAATGGGTATGGAACATAAGCAGAAAGCAGTAATAGTGAAATAATGTAAGTGCACAGGCTGGTTTTCCCCAAAAGCTGTATAGAGAAAGACAGTGAGTAGAAAGAATGTATGCAAAATAATGACTCTCGGAACACAAACATCAGTAGTTGTAATAGTAAATTGATTATATCTCAGTAACCATATGACATAGAAAAAAAATTTAAAAGTCATATGTATTATCAATTTCCTGGCTAGTTTTATACATATGGGGGCTATCATTTTTTGACAAAAACTCCATATCTCGCACCGTTTTCGAGATACAGGCCTTCAAAGGCGCAGCGAATGCCGTAATGTTATCCTATGGGAAAAAAACAGAAGTTCAGACTGCCATAACTTTTGAACAGTTTAATATTTTTTCACGAAATCTTTGAAAGTCACAACGGGGACCCTGTCCGCACGTTCCCTGAAGATTTTGGGCCGGTCACGCAAACCGTGCGACCTGTAGGCGTGACCGTAGAATTGCAGAAAAAGCGTAAATGCACACACAGATCACACTTAATAACTCCGCAGCCGTGTGTCCAACTGGTACAAAACTTGGCAGATTCCAAGGCATATGGGTCTTGATCATGTATTCCAAATTTCAGGCAAATCCATCATACAGTTTCAAAGTTATTAAGGTGCAAAATTTGGGGTTTAACATGTAAATGGCTCCTCAACCCTAACTATGGTAGCACTACTGTGCTAACATAATATACATATTAGAGGCAAAAAACTCAGTTTTATGCATTAGTTAGGGTTGTTCCACAGTGACAAAAGTGAGGAAATTCGCTGTTAGGGGTGAAAACCCTAACTCCGAGTCACCCCAAACACCACACACACACAGACACACACACACACATATGCAAGTATGGGGAGGATCAAGTCAATACAACCAATGACAGACATCCAGCAGCAGGTGACAGAAATAACAAACAATTGTCAAGTACTCCCAAGGACATCCCCATCCACCTGACCAGGTACTGCATGCTCAGTGGAGATCAACAGCAAAACTGAGGCCATAGCCACATAACGTACACATCCCTGATTGCAGCTACTGTAGTACCACATAGTAGTTACGCCTTACCTACCGATGCCCCACATCACACCACAACTGGTACTGTGCCGTTAGTCAATATAAATGCTGAAAGTGCATGAAGTGACAGTTGTAGAAAGGTTTTAATACTAGTGAGTATACATGAATTAAAAAGTACATAAATTAACTACAAGACACTAGCATGCTCAAAGATAAAGTAGTGTTACATTTAGTATGTGATTTACATAGTAGTACATTACTGCAACTGTTTACTCAAAATGAAGGCTGATGTAAATGTATGGAAAGCATTGCCTGACCAAGGCTGTGAAATTCGTACTATGACTCAGATGCATTCTCTTACTGATGAAAGGTGTACTGCTGATGTACATACACTAAACCTTCAGTGTGTTTCAATACTAAAATGCAAGTAGTATTCTGTGAAAGAAACAGTGTAATTGCATGGATCAGGCCAAGCAACTTCTAAATATCATAGCACTACTGAGCCAACAATAGCGTACCTGTATAGGAGATGTCTATGGGATAGATTTTCCTGTAGGCACTTACTGAGTATGTTGTACCCGAGAAAGACATTCTCATTGCATCTGTGATGACTAACTTATTAAAACAGTGATACATTTACTATTGTTGCAATGAGTGATCTATGCCACTTATGGACACAGTGTAATTTTTTTAACAGTTGTTTCATACTCAGGCTGTATGCCTAGTGTTTGGGTTTGCCACACTTCTGTCACTGATGCTATCAAAGTGATAACTATGTTAATTGTGCTACAACAGGAATCAAGTAGGTATAGTGTAGATATAAACATAATATATTTTAGTATTGATTTAACTCACAATGGGATAAGTGTGCTAGGACAGCAGAGGTTATTCTCTATCACTGACTCTGTCCAGTTATAAAATCACACTAAGGTTCGATGACTGTAATGATCAAGTTACACTGTTCATCTTCATGAGTTCATATTCACGCCATTCTCCAGAAACTAAACAGTGTATGGTGTAACTGGGTGGGACACTGTGTTACAAACTGCTGCAGTGCCTAGCAGAGGAGAGTATCTGCTCATAAAGACAATTAAGCAGTAAGGCATGACCAACAGTTATGTTAAATGGTCTGTTAATCACCCTGTAGAGGTTTAATATTGAATGAGAGTGTAACAAATTGCCATGTCACTAGACAGTGATAAACTGACCATTTACATAATACCTAGGAGTAGTTTATTACTATCATAATAAAACTGTTTTTAAACAACATTAAACCATGTTCATCATATGGTTAGGCTCTACATGTATCTTAATAAAAACTAAACATAAAGCCATATTACAATGTTTACAGTCAATTAGAAGCATTTCTCAAACCCTTGTTATAATCAGAATATTATACCAGTACAACTCCTTGGTTTGCGCTCAGCTCTATTGCTCAGGTGACCCCACCACATGTGGTGTGGTCTAGTGAAGGGCATCACGGTGAGCAAGGCCATGCAACTACTAAGTATAGTACGTTGTGTGCAGCTGAAATCAGGGATGTGTACGTTTGGTGTGCATGGCCTCAGTTTTGCTGTTGATCTCCACTGAGCATGCAATACCTGGTCAGGTGGGTGGGGATGTCTCGTAGTACATTTAGACAATTGTTTATTATTTCATGTCACCTGCTGCTGGATGTCTGTCATTGGTTGTGTTGACTTGGTCCTCCCACACTTGCATATGTGTGTGTGTGTGTGTGTGTGTGTGTGTGTGTGTGTGGTGCTGGGGGTGGATCCAGGTTAGGGTTTTCAGCCTAACAGCCAATTCCTCACTTTAATAGCTAATGAAACAACCTAACTAATGCATTAAGCGGAGTTTTCTGTCTCTAATATATATATATATATATATATTATGGTAACACAGTAGTGCTACCACCAATTAGGAATTGAGAGCCATTTCTATGTTAAAACCCCAAACTTCACCTTAATAACTTGCAACAGTTTGACAGATTTAGCTGAAATTTGGAATTCACAATGAAGAGCCACAGGCCTTGGGATCTGCCCAGTTTTGTGCACAATTAAGTATACAGCTGCGGAGTTATTAAAAGCATGATCTCTGTCGCAGGCATGTCTACGCTTTTCTCACAAATTCTTCATCCGCATACAGGTCGTACAGTTTGCACACCAGACCACAAATCTTCAGGAGCGTCGACCAGGGTCCCGATGTGCCTTTCAAGATTTGGTGAAAAATTTTAAACAGTTCAGTTATTCAAAAAACAGTTTCCCATTATAAGTCAAAGGGAAAAGTTAACAAAAAGTTCGACACTGTCGCAAATGCATTTTTACTTTCGCAAATGGGCCTGTTACTTTCAAAAATCCACCATTTTGTTTTCAGTTGGTGATCAGAAAAATGGTTGGCATTTAAATTTGGGACCCTCTACAACCTAATTCTTTTTGTATTCACCTAGTCGGGCCCTGAGGATGCTTGCCATGTCTTTATTTTGTGGTAAAACACCCCAGAAATGTTTTTCAAATTTCTGGAAAAAGTACTATCGCAAATTACACTAGTGCTCCACGAAAATGTAAACTTTTTGTGAAAAGCTTTTCTAAATGCGACAGTAATTTTCTAGTCTTTAGGAAAATGACAGCAATTCTTTGGCACTGCACTGCAAAAGAGCAGATTGGGAGTTTGGAGCTGAAATTTGGAGGAGCATGGCCGACATCTCACAGATATGCCTTTCAGTATTATATTGAAAAAAAATATTACATGGCAGAAAAATTCCGGCACTCAAAATTGATGTTTTCCCATAGGATAACATTACGGGACGACTGAATTACAGGAATCCTTTGGCACCTGCTGCAAAATAACAGTTTGAGATCTTTTTTCCTGAAATTTGGAGGAAGACAGCCAGCAACCAATAGATGTGCCTTTTAGTGGTTTGGTGAAAAACATTACAGGAGGCATAGTTATGGCACTCGAACTTCTCTTTTTCCCATAGGATAACATTACAGCGTGCCGCTTCTTTCAGGCCAGTATCACCCAAATGGTGCGGTCGGACTGCATCCGTATTTAAAATTAGCCAGGACAGTTGTAAATCATCGACTTTTACATTTTTTTCTGCATACAGTTCTGAGATATAACATATTTAGTATTCGTTCTCATTTTCTACTCCGATACTCATTATACATACATTATTTGTACTCCTGCTTTCTCTATGCAGGTTTGGGAAAACCAGCCTGTGTACTTATTACTGTTACAATTGCCTTTCTGCTTGTGGATCCATACCTGTTTCACCCGTTGACGTCTAAGCACCACGTGCGTTATCGCTGCGTTCCTTTGCGCTTGCGTTCTATTATTTTGCCATTTCTGTCTACAGTACTGTTTATCTTATTCCTTTGCATCCCATACCCATTGACATTTCTGTTTGCAGGCACCATGTTACTATGTGACAACACATCACGTGTACACATTCCCTCTACACCACCATATGCGTTACCCTTTCTGTTCTCATTCATGCTTGTGTTACATTACGCCATATTAGCACTTCTGTGCCGTTACTGTTCCGGCTAGTATGCCACAAGACATCATGTGGGCGGGCGTGGGGCCCAAAACTACCGCCACTTCACGTACATTCACTATTTCTCATTATCATTCTCAAAAGAAGGAAATTAGAGCAAAACTCTATTTAATGCATTAGTTGGGTTGTTCCACAGCGGCAATGAGGAAATTCAGTATTGGGGTTGAACCCCTTGGACCCACCACCCCCAACTGGCATTGGGGTGCGCATTGGGATCATGGGTCCTAACTCTATCGTCGGAATGTTATCCTATGGGAAAAAACAGAAGTTCAGACTGCCATAACTTTGAACAGTTTAATATTTTTTCACGAAATCTTTGAAAGTCACATCGGGACCCTGTCCGTCACGCCCCTGAAGATTCGGCCCACGCAAACTGCACCCTGTAGTGTTGACCGAGAATTGCAGAAAAGCGAATGCACACACAGATCACACTTAATAACTCCGCAGCCGTGTGTCCAACTGGTACAAAACTTGGCAGATTCCAAGGCATATGGGTCTTGATCATGTATTCCAAATTTCAGGCAAATCCATCATACAGTTTCAAAGTTATTAAGGTGCAAAATTTGGGGTTTAACATGTAAATGGCTCCTCAACCCTAACTATGGTAGCACTACTGTGCTAACATAATATATATATTAGAGGCAAAAAACTCAGTTTTATGCATTAGTTAGGGTTGTTCCACAGTGACAAAAGTGAGGAAATTCGCTGTTAGGGTTGAAAACCCCAACTCCGAATTCACCCCCCCCAAGCACCACACACACACAGACACACACACACACATATGCAAGTATGGGGGAGGATCAAGTCAATACAACCAATGACAGACATCCAGCAGCAGGTGACAGAAATAACAAACAATTGTCAAATGTACTACGAGACATCCCCATCCACCTGACCAGGTACTGCATGCTCAGTGGAGATCAACAGCAAAACTGAGGCCATGTACACCAAACGTACACATCCCTGATTGCAGCTGCACACGATACCACACTTAGTAGTTGCATGGCTCATTTCACCGATGCCCGACATCACACCACAACTGGTACTGTGCCCTAGTCAATATAAATGCTGAAAGTGCATGATGACAGTTGTAGAAAGGTTTTACACTAGTGAGTATACATGAATTAAGAGAAGTACATAAATTAACTACAAGACACTAGCATGCTCAAGATAAAAGTAGTGTTACATTTAGTATGTGATTTACATAGTAGTACATTTACTGCAACTGTTTACCTAAGATAGAGAGGTTGATGTAAATGTATGGAAAGCATTGCCTGTTCAAGGCTGTGAAATTCGTACTGCCAGTATCAGATGCATTCTTACTGATGAAGGTGTACTGCTGATGTACATACATAGACCTTCAGTGTGTTTCAATACTAAAAATGCAGTAAGTATTCTGTGTAAGAAACAGTGTAATTGCATGGATCAGGCCAAGCAACTTCTAAATATCATAGCACTACTGAGCCAACAATGACGTACCTGTATAGGAGATGTCTATGGGATAGATTTTCCTGTAGGCACTTACTGAGTATGTTGTACCTGAGAAAGACATTCTCATTGCATCTGTGATGACTAACTTATTAAAACAGTGATACATTTACTATTGTTGCAATGAGTGATCTATGCCACTTATGGACTGATGTAATTTTTTAACAGTTGTTTCTCATACCAGGCTGTATAGTCTAGTGTTTGGGTTTGCCACACTTCTGTCACTGATGCTATCAAAGTGATAACTATGTTAATTGTGCTACAACAGGAATCAAGTAGGTATAGTGTAGATATAAACAGAATATATTTTAGTATTGATTTAACTCACAATGGGATAAGTGTACTAGGACAGCAGGGGTTATTTCATCACTGACTCTGTCAGTTATAATCACACTAAGGTTCGATGACTTAATGATCAAGTTACACTGTTCATCTTCATGAGTTCATATTCACAGCCATTCTCCAGTAACTAAACAGTGTATGGTGAACTGGGTGGGACACTGTGTTGCAAAGCTGCTGCAGTGCCTAGCAGAGGGAGAGATCTGCTCATAAAGACAATTAAGGTAAGGCGACCAACAGTTATGTTAAATGGTCTGTTAATCAATTCTGTAGGGTTAATGTTGAATGAGGTGTAGCTATGCCACATGTCGTACTAGACAGTGATAAACTGACCATTTACATAATACCTGGGAGTGGTTTATTGCTATCATAATAAAACTGTTTAAACAACATTAAACCGTGTTCATCATAATGGTTAGGCTCTCACATGTATCTTAATAAAAACTAAAACATAAGGTCAAGCAATGTTTACAGTCAATTAGAAAGCTGCATTTCAAACCCTTGTTATAATCAAGAGATATTATACCAGTACAACTCCTTGGTTTTGCTCAGCTCTATTGCTCAGGTGGCCCACCATGTGGTGTGGTCTGGTGTGGGCATCGGTAGGTAAGGCCATGCAACTACTAAGTATGGTACGGTGTGCAGCTGCAATCAGGGATGTGTACATTTGGTGTACATGGCCTCAGTTTTGCTGTTGATCTCCACTGAGCATGCAGTATCTGGTCAGGTGGGTGGGGATGTCTCGTAATACATTTAGACAATTGTTTGCTATTTCTGTCACCTGCTGCTGGATGCCTATCATTGGTTGTGTTGACTTAGTCCTCCCCCATACTTGTATGTGTGTGTCTGTGTGTGTGTGGTGCTGGGGGTGAATTCGAGTTAGGGTTTCAACCCAACTGTTTAATTTCACTTTGTCGCTGTGGAACAACCCTAACTCAATGCATTAAACAGAGCTTTTGCCTCTAATTTCCTTTTTTGAGAATGATAAAGAGAAATAGTGAATGTAATGCAGCGGCGCCCACCACATGATGTCTTGTGGCATAGTAACAGGAACAGCAACGCAAACAGAAGTGCTAACAGTGGTGCACATGGAACACAAGCAAATGAGAACAGAAAGGTAATGCGCATGGTGGCGAGATGGGAACAGTCTGCCACGTGATGTGTTGTCACATAGTAACATGGTGCCTGCAAACATAAAATGTCAATGGGCATGGTGACACAAAGTGAAACAGAAAGAGAAACAGTACTGTAGACACAAAATGGCAAAAATAACAGAAATGCAAGTAAATGAAAACGCAGGATATCACATAGGGCCCTCACTGGCCCCTATGTAATGCGCGGCAGCGGGAGCATCGGGCCCGCTCTCACCACATGATGTCTTGTGGCATAGCAACAGGAACAGCAACGCAAACAGAAGTGCTAACAGTGGCGCACATGGTAACGCAAGCGCTAATGAGAACAGAAAGGGTAACGCACACAGTGGCATAGATGGGAATGGTCTGCCATGTGATGTGTTGTCACATAGTAACATGGTGCCTGCAAATGAAAATTTCAATGGGAATGGTGACGCAAAGTAAAACAGAAAGAGAAACAGTACTGTAGACAGAAATGGCAAAAAATAACAGAAACGCAAGCGCAAATGAAAACACAAAGGATAATGCACATGGTGGCGCAGACGTCAACGGTAAGTGAAATGGGTATGGAACCGCAAACGGAAAGGGCAACAGTAACAGTAATGTAAGTGCACAGGCTGGTTTTCCCAAAACCTGCATAGAGAAAGACAGTGAGTACAAAGAATGTATGCATAATAATGGGTGTCGGAGCAGAAAATGAGGAGTTGGAATACTAAATAGGTTATATCTCAGGAACCGTACGACATAGAAAAAAAATGAAAAAGTCATATTATTTATGACTGTCCTGGCCAGTTTTGTGCTTAGCCCTCATTAGGGGGCTAAGCACTTTTCCAGCGAAAAGTCCGTATCTCGCACTGTTTCCGAGATACGGGCCCTGAAAGGCGCGGCGAAAGCCGTAATGTTATCCTATGGGAAAAAAAGAGAAGTTCGGAGTGCCATAACTTTGTCTCCCTGTAATATTCATTCACCAAACCACTGAAAGTCACATCTATGGGCTGTTGACTGTCTTCCCTCCAAATTTCAGGAAAAAAGACCAAACCGTTATTTTGCAGCAGAGTGCCAAAGGATTCCTGTAATGCGTCGGGCGCCATAATGTTATCCTATGGGAAAAAACATCAACTTTGGAGTGCCGTAACTTTTCCACCATGTAATATTCTTTCACCAAAATACTGAAAGGCACATCTGTGAGATGTCAGCTGCATTCCCTCCAAATTGCAGCCTAAAACTCCCAACCATTCTTTTGCAGCGCAGTGCCAAAGAATTGCTGTCACTTTCCCACAGACTAGAAAACTACTGTTGCAATTTCAAAGCTTTGTAAACTGAACACTTTGTGAGCACGAAGTCACTTAGAGTTCTTTTCCAGAAATTTGAAAAACGTATTCTGGGGTGTTTTATCCCAAAATAAAGACATGGCTAGCATCCTCAGGGTCCGACTAGGTGAATACAAAAAGAATTAGGTTGCTAGAGGGTCCCAAATTTAAATGCCAAGCATTTTTCTGATCACCAACTGAAAACAAAATGGTGGATTTGTGAAAGTAACAGGGCCATTTGCCAAAGCAAAAATGCATTTGAGACAGTGTCGAACTTTTTGTTAACTTTTCCCATTGACTTATAATGGGAAATTGTTTTCTGAATAACTTTTGAACCGTTTAATTTTTTTTTCACCAAATCTTTGAAAGGCACATCGGGGAACCCGGCCGCACATTCCCTGAAGATTTAGGGCCAGTCGTGCAAACCGTGTGACCCGCACGCATGACCTTAGAATTCCAGAAAAAGCGTAAACACGCACAAAGATCACGCTTAATAACTCCACAGCCGTGTATGTGACCGGTATGAAACTTGGCAGTTCTCAAGGCCTATGGTTCTTGATCATGTATTACAAATTTCAGGCAAATCTGTCAAATGGTTTCAAAGTTATTAAGGTGCAAAATTTTGGGGTTTAACATAGAAATGGCTCCTCAACCCTAACTATGGTAGCACTACCGTCTACCATAATTATATATTTTAGAGGCAAATTATTTAATGAATAGTTACAATTGCGACAGTGAGGCCTGCAGTTGTTGAGCCTGACCCCCAGTCCACCACCCAACCAGCATCGGGTGCATTGAGGTATTGGCCCTAACTCTCACCCCAACACATGTGTAAAGAATCAGAGGTATAGGAGAATGGGGTGAGAGTTAGGACCAACAACACCAATGCGCACTTTGATGCCAGTTGAGGGGTGGGCTGAGGGGTCCAAGGGGGTTTTTAAACCCTAACACCAAATTTCCTCACTTTTGTCACTGTGGAACAACCCTAACTGATGCATTAAATGGAGTTTATGCCTCGAATTTCCCTTCTTTTTGAGAATGATGATGAGAAATAGTGAAAGTAATGCAGCAGCGGAAAAGGGCCCCGCACTCCCACCACATGATGTCTTGTGACATAGTAACAGGAACAGCAACATAAACAGAATTGCCAACAGTGGCGCGCATGGCAACAGAAATGTAAATGGTAAAGGAAATGTTAATAGAAATGCAAGCGCAAAGTGACGCCAAAGCAAACAGTGATGCAAACGGACATTGAAGCGCATACGAAAACACAACTGGTAATGCGAACAGTGATGGCAGTGGTATTTTAAATGGAAATGTTAAGTGTCACAGCAAAAAGAGCGCGAAAGGGAACAGAAATAAAAACGCGAATGCGAGCGTACACGTAAACGCAAACTGTAACGCACACAGCCATGGTACCACAATAGTAAATGCAAATAGTAAAGTAAACATGAAGCATAATGCCAAAGGAAACAGAAATGGGGATGGAGGTGCATATGGAAACGCAATTTGTAACGTGCATGGTCACGGAACCGCAATTGTTAATGCAAATAGTAATGGTAACAGCAACAATAACGCCAAAGGAAAGAGAAATGCAAATGCAAGTGAGTACAGAAATGCAAACCATTACACACATGGTCATGATACCGCAATTGTAAACGCAAATGGTAACAGTAACAGCAAAAATAATGCCAAAGGAAACAAAAATGCAAGCGCATATGAAAACGCAAACCATAACGCACGTAGATGGTACCGCAATTGCAAATTAAACTGGTAATGGTAACAGCAACAATAACACCAAATGACACAGAAACGCAAATGCAAGTGACAACACAAACCATAACAGACACGGTGGCATAGACGGTAATGGTGCCACAAACGGTAACAGAAATGCAACTGGAAATGCTAACTGGCACAGTAATGAAAGGGCACACCCTTCTTTTCCCCAAAAAATGCATTGGAAAACACAGTGCAAACAAAGAATGTATACATAACAATGGGCCTCAGAGCAAAAAATGAAGATTTGGAATATTAAATAGCTTATATCTCAGGAATTGTACGACGTAGAAAAAAATGTAAATTTCATATGAATTATGACTTTCCTGGCTAGTTTTGTACTTAGCCCTGTGTGTGTGTGTGGGGGGGGGCTAAGCATTTTTGCAACAAAAAGTCCATATCTCACACCGTTTCTGAGATACAGGGCCCGGAAGGTGCAACAGGTGCTGTAATGTTATCCAATGGGAAAAAGCATTAATTCAGAGTGCCGTCACTGTGCCACCCTGTAATATTTTTTCACCAAACCACCAAAAGGCACATCAGTGGGATGTTGGCTTTCTTACCTCCAAGTTTCAGCACAAAAGACCAAGCCATTATTTTGCAACAGGGCAGCAAAGGATTCCTGTAATGTGGCGGATGCTGTAATATTATCCTATGGGAAAAAGCATCAAATTTGGAGTGTCGTAACTTTGCCGCCCTGTAGTATTTTTCCACCAAAATACTGAAAGGCACATCTGAGAGATGTTGACTGCGTTCCCTCCAAATTTTAGCCCAAAAGACCCAACCATTCTTTTGCAGCAGGGTGGCAAAGAATTGCTGTCATTTTGCCATAACCTAGAAAAGTAGTGTTGCAACTTGCTGAAGCTTTCACAAAAATTTGTGACACTTTCATGAGTGCAACACTACTTTGTGAAAGTACTTTTTCCAGAAACTTGAAAAACATATTTCTAGGGTGTTTAACCTCAAAATAAAGACATGCCTATCAACCTCAGGGTCCAGCCAGGTAAACACAAAACAAATTGTGTTGCTAGAGGGTTCCAAATTTAAATGCCAAGCATTTTTCTGATCACCAACTGAAAACAAAATGGTGGATTTGTGAAAGTAGAAGGGCCATTTGTGAAAGCAAAAAATGCATTTGCAAAAGTGTTGAACTTTTTGTTAACTTTTCCAATTGACTTATAATGGGAAATAGTTTTTTGAATAACTTTTGAACTGTTTAATATTTTTTCACGAAATCTTCAAAAGGCACATTGGGGACCCTGGCCACATGTTCCCTGAAGTTTTCGGACTGGTTGAGCAAACCTTGCGACCTGTAAAGACGAGCAAAGAATTCAAAAAACGCAAATGCGTGCAGATTGTGCTTAATAACTACGCAGCTATACATCTGAACAGTACGAAAGTTGACAGATCCCAAGATGTATGGTTTTTGACCAAGTATTCAAAATTTCAGGCAAATCCATTCAACGGTTGCAAAGTTATTAAGGTGCAAAATTTAAGGTTTAACATGTAAATGGCTCCTCTACTAATATATATATTATATATATATATATATATATATATGTGTGTGTGTGTGTGTGTGTACATATATATATATATATATATATATATATATATATATATATATATAAATTCTCACTTATGACATCAGGAAATTAACAAAACTTATTGATTTTAATTTATTATTCAAACCATTTACAGAAAAGCTAATTATATCACTGAATATATATTGAAAAAATCAGAAGGAAAAATGTTTTTAATTGATTCTCAAACATTACCAATGAGTCATAACAGTCTAATTATACTCCCAGACCACCATGACCAGTTATTTTTAATACAGTGAAATATACATTTATAGTGAAAGACTAAATTACATATTATACCAAGGTGTTCAGTTTGCAATGTTTTAGTAGGATAAAAACTGCAGTAAATAAACTTACATCTTGCTGCTTTCCATTGAATGTCAATGTGTTCATGAACTTAGGAAATGAACAGGCATCAAATCAGTGCAAAAAGATATGCAGGACCTACATGAAGCAGCAGACTTGTCTTGGGCACAGGGCTAACCTCAGTTGCCTTATGCTGAATGCTTATGCAACTATGTATGTTTATGTTTGTACAGAGTGACATGGTCTAACTGAAAAGCAGCAGTCATAGTGTGTGAACAAAGAATTAAAAAAATAGAGATAGTGGATGGGCAACTATGCACAACCAGTGTGTTCTGCCAAAGTGGGGTTCTGATTCTATTTGACCTCGAGACCGAAGCTTGAGAGGTTCATGAAAATCAGAACCCTGAGGTGTCAGAACACACTGGTTGTACATAAAGTTGCTCAGCCTGTATTTTTATAGTGTATAGTATTATGTGAAATGTGTTCATTGTGTTTTTTCTCTTTCACAATGAAACTGACTTGTACATTCTCTAGAGGTTCTAGAATGCAGTTCTACCACAGAATGGTACAATAACATTCCATGACTTCTGAACTGTGGTACAACAGCATTTTGAAAAGGATGGATTCCAATATAGAAAAATGCTCTACTATACACAATTAATAGATAAATATGTAAGTGTGCCCTGTCCAGCAGTTGTCATAACACTTAACAGTGTGGGAAGGAGGGGGAAGAGAAGTAAGATAGCAAGTGAGGTAAAAACAGGATGAAGAAGAACTAGGGAAAAATAAACAAGTTAGTGTTCACAGGAGACTAGAGACAAGGAATGGATTATTCATTTATTTATTCATGTATTTATTTATGAATTTTAACATGACATTCTCTTGAGCAATGTCTCATTTTGGAGGTAGCTCTGACCAAAATAGTTTGAAAGCTTAATAGTCTGAAAGCCTAGACATTGTTTTCTTTTTGTAATATCTGTGTTGGTCCAATAAAAGGTATCATCCCATTTGCTTCTGGATCTATTTTATCGTACAGTCAGCCACAGATGTGTAAAGAGTTATTTCAACTAAACACCTTGGATCCTTTATTGGTTACTGATGTGCTGAATATGAAACACAGAGCATGGATGACATTTGTACTCATCTATACAAAAATGAGGTGATATCAGCTTGGTTCCTGGTGTGTCCTGGGGGGAAGGAGTTGGATGTGCAGTTCACAGAAAACTGAACAAATGTACATGGTTACAAGATTTGAAAAAAACACACACCCAAAGAAATAGAGACAGTACAATATGCAGTACGCATTTAATATATTCTTAATTGTTCTGCCGTGTCATGTGACAGGACATGTTCTGTGGTTTCAGAGGGTGTAGCATTAGCACAATAGAAAAAATATATGGTTTTGTTCTCTTGGTTCACTGGGTTGCTTCTTTTCAATGTTAGGGGGCAGCCAGTCCCCCAACCCAAAACATTGTCAGATCAAAAGATGTGTGCACTTATCAGCTGAAATGCAATAATACTAGTCCTCAGTCTCATCTGTGTGGCACTACACAGAAATGGAATGTCCACGCTAAGGACCCAAAATATAAGAAATGTATTGCTGTGCAAAAAAAACTACAGGTGGAAACACAAAAACCTTCAAGTTTTTCATCCAGAGTTATCTAGGGTGGTAGTAATGTGATTAAGGCTTTGCTATACCACATGAGGATAAAGACCAACCAGTTAAAAAGCATTAACTACTACCGCCTTGGATTAATTTTGTCAACATTTGTTTTTTGTATTTGCACTGGTACTTTGTTGTACAGCAATAATTTTCCTTTGTTTGGAATGCCTGGAAACTGGAGTGGACATTTCATTTTTGTGTGGTACCATGATGGAAGGACTGCCTCCAGCATTTCATCTGAAGATTGTATGCATCTTTTGTTCTTTCAAAGTTGCAAAATGGAACATATTGCTGGCATTGGGCTGAGAAGACTCTGAGCAACTCTTCAAAACAGTATGGAGTATGAATTGTTTTAAGGGAAAATGTGGCAGAAACTGTTCTATTTGGTATTTCTAGGAGCACATGAGCAGAACATTGAAGCCTGCCACAGGAAGGTCTGCCAGTGGGTCACTAGAGACTTTCTGCTTCACCCAAACAGCATCCTACAAATAAAACTGCCCTATAAGGTACCCTGATATCCAGTTGAGATGAGCACATCACTTCTATGGGCAGGCTTGCTACAACTGTCTATTTATGAATACTTATTTTTCTATCTGCAACTGAGCCTGCTCAGGAGTGTTTCATCAGCTTTCAGTCAGCATAAAAAACATCACAGAGAATGTTTTCTGTGTGAAAGTTGCAGAAGGACTGCGCAGTGGCAGTGATAATACTCCATGGTTCTTTGAGAGTGTTTATTGTTTTACACAGTAGGACAGTCGATGTTTCCTAAATATACAATGTCAAGGAGTTTGTCATTTGACATAGTTCTGTCAGAGTGAATGGAGACAATGAAATCATGCAGTGAAAGTTTTAAGGACTGTGGGCAATGTTTGGTTGGACTAGTAAACACCTGTTCTGAGACGATTTTGGGGCCACATAGCCGTGAATAGCCAGGAGTAACATAGATATGGTAGTTAGTTACAACCAGTTTTCACATTGGACTCCTAGAATATGTCTGCGGTAGTTTTTCACTGGCCCTGGAAAACAAATACCTATAATCTCTATATCTGAAGGTCAATAACAGAGTCCACACTTTTCCCTGGGGAACAGTTTACACTGTACCAGTCATTATGAAGATTAATGAAATATAATTTTGCTAATCAGACCTTTGTGACTTTGGGTACAGATTTATGTTACCCAGGCAGAACATTTAGCAAGGAGGAGGAGAGTTAAAGGCATGCACCCACACTGTGGGAATGCCAGCATCTAATTGTTTGGTTTGCCAGGGTTGACATGTCAGAAAACTAGGGAGTATTATTTGCATTTAAGAAGTGATGCTATGCAAGTGCGAACTGTGCTGGGTATGAAGGAGGCAACTACAGAGAGTGCTTAGACTGATTAATGTTTCATTTAGTCCTGGTGGATGCTATGTAGGAAAATATTACACTGTGAGTTTGTAGTATGCAAGTCCTAGATCAGGGTGCTGTAAAGGAGATGATATGGGGGAAAACGGTTTATCCGGCTGCTTAGTTGTTAAGTGCTAATGTGCCCTGTGCCCTTTCCTGCAACACCTAGTTTAGGCTCATTATCAAAGGCCTTAACAGTATTGCTACTCTGGAAATAAAAGTAACATTATAAAATAAGGGAAATTGTAGTTATACATTTTTAAATGAGACTGCAGTGGGGTCAACACTTTCAGGATCACACAATATGTTGCAGTGGTTGGATTCAAACCTGGGTTTCTACATTCACAGCTCTCCATACTAACTACTGGTCTTGGCTGCCTTCAAAAGGCTCTTAATCATATTTCTGAATATTTTGTGGTATTTTTATCATCTTCTTCATTTCTAGTTGTCAAAAGTTCATTTATGATTAAACAGCTTGTTTTGTTTTCATTTCTCATTTGACAGTAAAGGTAAAGATAGTTCATGTGGTCTGTATTAAGACTTGGTGCTAGTAATGTATTTAGTATTTCCCTTCTCTGTATTGTTTGCAACAACTGAAAGTGCACACTGTCTTCAAAGTTCCAAGCAAAAATGCCTCTCTGGAAATTTATTACAAAAGGAAAAGAACAAAATGCAAAATGTAAGGCAATCTATCAGAATTCCTCCTGCCTCACATCTCTTTATCTGAACCTCTCCTCTGAACAGGAGGGATCTTTAAGGACCTTGGCCCAGTTATCCAGTAAACTACATTCCCTAGCACCCACAGTAAGATGTTGCTCATGGTGGTTGAATGCATCATTTATTTTATTTTAGTCAAAATACCTGTCTGGCTATTTATTACAGAGTAAAAGGAAACAAGAACTCTATATATACACATCAATCTAGCAGGTCTCCTCTTGTTTAAAATCTATGATAAGCCTGCCTAAATTAAAGTAACAGTGCAAGAATCTGGTGAAAACTCTGACCTATACTTTTATATGCTATTTTAGATTGCCACTTACCTCCTGACTTGTATGATACCCTTCTTTCCACAATTTGAGTCCTCTTTAGTACTTTTCGTCATGTTTGAAATAATTTAAGGAATGCTCCTTTTAATACAGCTTGGACCAGGTCTTCATCAATATTCTCAGCTGCTTTTGCCCATCAGTTGTTTAAATATCAGTTATGTTGTGACTAAAATGAACTATTATGCAACAGGTGGTGCTCTCTGACCTTACAGAACAATAGGTTTTTAAAAACAACTGCAAATACTGATGAAAATCTAGTCTGAGTCATATTAAAAGGAGTGCTCATTTTATTATGTCAAATGTAAAAAAAAAATACTAAAGCAGATTCAAACTGTGGAAAGAATGGTATCATACAAGTCATGAGGTAAGTGTCAATCTAAAATAGCATAAAAAAGTATAGGTCAAAAGTTTCACCGGATTCCTGCATTGCTGCTTTACGATAACTAGAGTGATATGCACTTATCTACCCTAGAAATCACCAGGCTTGCATGAACTTTTTAAATTAAGTAATATGTTCAGTTCAAAGTACTAAAATCTCAGGCTCACCTAGGCTATAAAAGCAACTAGGCCTCATAACTTATCCATCAGTGCCACCATAATTAAGTGTGCTAAATGTTGAGCAAAATAAGATTTATCCACGATGCTTCCAATTCCAGTAGGTTCCAGAGAGCAGTAAACAGTTTAATTTTAAGGTCTTAGTTTAGTGACTGCACTCTCCTTTCTATAGCCAAGTCTGGTATTATTGCTGTTACATTGTTCATGTGTTTTTAGATCCATAGTATGGTGCTTGTTTGTAGTGGCAGGTAATGGCACGGAATCTGTATTGTAGGTTGGACTGAAGTATGGCACTGATGTGTTTGGGTATGGTTAATGAAGTTGTCACTCTGTATGACTTGGGCGAGATGAACCACTGTGAGTGGTATAGGGAGCATCAGTAAAAAGCAGTGCCACTACGTCAAAGTCCTCCCTGTGGGCACCGTTTATGAAAAATTGAGGATAGATGTGGTCCTCATACTAAAACACTTCAGTGTTGGGTGAATAGTGTACAGTGCTTGAGTGCACTTAACTTTGGCCTTTCTCTCTCTTCCCACCCTTGGTAGAAGAGCCAGGCAGTGATAGGGAATGGAAGACCCAGCAACAAGGGGAGAAAAAGTTCCAGAGAAGGAAGAGTTGGGAAGGCTGGAGGACATTTGAACATTATGTGAGTGGCAGTTGCTGGAAGAGGCTGGCTTTTAAGTGATGTATGGGAGGAGTAAAATTTCCCAACATTGAATCACAGGCAAAACCCCTCCGATTGTAACTGTTGGGCAGGTGACAAAGTAAAGGACAGTTGCAAAAATAAACAAACACAATGGCATACAAAACTACTAGTGTTGTTGGGACCAGCTAAATCATGCATTATAAGTTTTATTGGACCCACATGTCTTGTACAATAGCGGTGCAGTACATAAGCATTTTGAGGCATAGGTCACCATCGAAGAATGGCTAATCAAAGTTTCTCCAGTAGTTGAGGATAACTATTAACTATTGACTAAGACATGGGGGGGAGGGCAAGATACAAAAAATGTTTTTGCTATGATACTTCATTGCTAGATTGCTTAATAATCATACAACAGTGCCTTGTTGAAAGGTGGTAACCAGATGGTTTCAATAAATATTATACACAAAATTCATTCTCAGAGCCTGCACTCTCTGTGACATTGCATTCAAATATGCCAAGGTCCGAGAGATGAAAAAGACAGATGGAGAAGCAACTGGCTGATATAGCTGCCCAGATGCCAAGAAATCTAAATTACTGCTTTGGGAGTACCCAGATACCAGTGGCTTCAGAGACTGCATGTGACATCGCTGCTGGGAACATTATCACTGACACTACCACAAGCATTGCAACTGTCAGGTACAGTGACAATGTAACTGCATACAGCTTCACTGCCAATGGCTTTTATAGAGTCCAATGCAGCCATGCTTGTTTCATATGTTGCATCAGTGCCAGAATTGACATGTTCCTTGCCTGATGTGGGTTGTTCTGCAGCTGCTTTTCCAGTGACCCTGGATGGTAAGGTCTGCTCTGATACAGAAAACAGAGCTGCAGAGCTGTTCCGAATGAACATCAATAGTGATGGCAACATCACTCACATCTCTGTGAATACCCGGATCACAGCAGTTGACCCAGTATCTTAATCTACTGTCTCTTTGTCTCTCCCCTTCTGTTCTGAGAATACCTGGGTTACTGCAGTTGACCCAGTGTCTCATCTGCTATCTCTTTGTCTCTCCTCTCCTGCTCTGAGAATACAAGGTTCACTGCAATTGAACCAGTGTCTGAATCCGCTGTCTCTTTGTCTCTCCATCCTGCTCTTCTGTTTGTTGACACAATATTAACAATGTTTTTCAGCCAAACAGTGTTACAGACACATCCATCAAACAAGTCATTCTGAGAACCAGTGAGAGAACTGAAATAAGAATTTGTCAAGCACAATGGTTTTCATCTTTCAGCTTGCTAACCTATTGTGTTTCAAAAGGATGTGCATTTTGCTACTACTGTCAGGCAGCAGTGGAAAGAAAACTCATCACAGGCAGTCATTGTGGTGAACCGACCTTCATTTCAGCAGGAGTCAGCGATTGGAAGAAAGTAATTTTAAAATTTAAGAAACATCAGGCATCATCATTATTCCACCGTGAAGCTGCTGAGAAGTATACTGCATTCAACAACACAAGGATGAATGTTGGTGCTCAGTTCAGCCAGCATCTTCCACAGGAACAGGTGAGAAACTGAGAAATGTTCCTGAAACAACTAAATGGAATATAGTTTCTAGTTAGGCAGGGATTAGCAATTCATGGCAAAGAAGAGGAAGAAAGCAACCTGAGTCAGGAAATGCTGAGTAGGGCAGCTGACATACCAGAACTACTGAAATGGGTCCAGGAAGGGAAATATCAGAGTGCAGATATTGTAAATGAAGTCATGGAACTCATGGCACATCAGCTGCTAAGGAACCTACTGGAAGAAATATGCAATGAATCAAAGCTATATGCAATTATAGCAGATGAATCTCAGGATATCAGCCAACATGAACAGATGAAGATATGTATACGATGGATTTCCCTGCCCCATTTTATTATACATGAAGATTTTTTTGTGGATGTACGAAATGGCAAAGACTGATGCAGAATCCATCACCAGTTTCATTAAGGATGTTTTATTAAGATGTAATTTATCAATCAGCGACATAAGGGGACAGCCATATGATGGAACAGCAAATATGAGTGGATGTATTTCTGGAACTGCAGCAAGAACTAAAAGACGGAATCCACTAGCACTGAATGTCCATTGTGCAAATCATTCCTTAGACCTGGTGTTGCAAAACTGTGGCAAAACAAGTGATGCCATTGAAGATGCCCTCAACTTTGTCGAGAATTTAAGTGTGTTGATTTGGGGATCACCACAGAGGCTGGCTCTTTGTGAAAATATTACAGGGAATGACAACGAGGACCCTTACATAATGATAGAAGGCCTCCACTTACTCTGTCCAACAAGATGGACAGCAAGAACAAAGAGCATCACTTCAGTTCTCACAAATTATGGAACACTTTGTGAAACCTTTAAGAGAGTTGGAAGCAGGCAGATCTACTGATGCATGAAGTAAAGTCAAGGGCCTGTTGTCAGTGATGACAAAGTTTCTGACCTATTTTGGACTTGTTGTATCATACAATATATTCAGCATATCAGAACGAGTGACTTCAACCTTGCAGACAAACACACCAACATCAGCAAATACAATAATGACTGTATACTCTCTAAAGCAAAATTTACAAAGCCAGTGCAATGACTTTGACCAGGTCTATGACGGTATCAAAGAGAAAGCACAACTATTGAAATCTGTGAAAGAGCACAAACTCCCCAGACAGTGCTATGTCCCAACAAGGCTGCAACATGTAAGTGCACCACATCACCATCCTGAATCTGCTAAGGACTGGTATCAACAAATGTACTATGAAGCCATTGATGCTAGTCTTGTTGAACTAGACCAATGTTTTGATCAAGAAACCTATGCTTTGCTGTCATCCATGGAGAAATTGTTGATTCAAGCAGCCAATGGAAAGTCATTTTCAGTTCCTCCTAAGGTTATAGAGTTGTATGAAGATAAAGACTTGGACACTGACAATCTAAATGTACAACTGAAGTTGCTCCCAGGACTTGTGCAGCAGGTTTTGCTAGAGGTGAAGGCAGTAACTTCAATCAACACCTTAGTGTTAAAAGACTGCCAACAGACACTGTATTCAGAAGTAGTGAAGCTCATTGAAATTTACCTCCTCGTCCCAATGAGTACAGCAACTGGGGAGAGATTCTCTTCAACCCAGTGGAGGATAAAGTCTTATTTATGAAGCACCATGATGGAGAAGAGGTACACTCACCTAACGCTATTGAGCATTCACAAAGGGAGAACAGACAAGTTGGACTGGACACAAATTGTTCAAGAGTTTGGCAATGAAATGAAAGAGGACGTAACTTTTTCAGAAAAATGTGATACTGGAACACCTCACTCGAGGTAAGTGGTGGTAAATTGGTTGATTGGGTGATTTGGTGGCCATCAGGGCATGGGAATGCCTTGTGCAGGCATACCAGCCTAAAGTGGTGATCACAGCATCCATAGGATTCATTCATGGCAGAAGTATAAATATGGTGGTAAATTGGTTGATTGGGTGAACTGGTGGCCACCAAGGCCTGGATATGGCTTGTACAGGCACGACAGCCTGAAATGGTGATCCGACCATGATGCATTCATAGGATTCATTCATAGCAGAAGTATAGATATGGTAGTAAACTGGTTGATTTGGTGATTTAGTGGCCACCAGAGTATGGGAATGGCTTGCACAGGCATACCAGCCTGAAGTGGTGACTAGAGCATCCATAGGGTGACTTGGTGACCATCAGAGCCTGGGAATGGCTTGTACAGGTATACCAGCCTGAAGTGGTGACCAGAGAATCTATGGGATTCATCTATGGCAGAAGTCTAGATATGGTCGTAAATTAGTTGATTGGGTCATTTGGTAAACACCAGAGCCTGGATATAGCTTATACAGGCATACCAGCCTGAAGTGGTGATTCGAGCATCCATAGGGTGACTTGGTGGCCAACAGAGCCTGGAAATGTGTAGTACAGGCATACCAGCCTGAAGTGGTGACCAGAGCATCCATAGGATGACTTGGTGGCTACCAGAACCTGGGAATGACTTATACAGGCATACCAGCCTGAAGTGGTGACCAGAGCATCCATAGAAGAATGTGGTGACCACCAGGGCCTAGAAATGGCATGTACAGGCATACCAGCCTGCAGTGGTGACCAGAGCATCCATAGGATGATTTGGTGCCCACCAGAGCCTACCAATGACTTGCACAGGCATACCAGCCTGCAGTGGTGACCAGAGCATCCACAGGATGATTTGGTGGCACCAAGGCTGGGGAATGGCTTGCACAGGCATACAAACCTGAAGTGGTGAGCAGAGCATCCTTAGGATGCATGCATGGCAGAAGTATAGATATTGTGGTAAACTGGTTGATTGGGTGAGTCTGTGGTATGCAGTTGCAGCAGTAAAGGACTAATCAGATGGCTAGCCACTACTGAATTCTTAGGGAACAGTGGCTCATTTCCAGGTGTATCCTACTCCTCCATCCAGACTTTGCTGTAAAAACTGGATGTGTCCGGAAGAGCATTGCCATTGGCAGAGCTTCTTCATGAAGTAAAGGCACTGCTTTTCTAATTAGCTTCTGTGCTGCAGGCTGGTGTAAAAAAACTGCAGGTCAAAGAAAGGACTTGTTTTCATCTTTACTGTTCAACACTGTAATTACACTCATTTTATTTTTGTAATAAAACAATGTGAGCAGGAGTACAGGAGAAGATTGAAGGCCATGCCATGGACAACACTAGGTAGGGCCTAGCTCACTATGAGCATTGGTCTTCCAGAAGGAGTCAACGTCATCCAAAGGACTCTTCTATCCAGGTGCTGTGTCTAGTCCTCACACCAGCGAGTGATGTTTTTGACAGGCTGACCTCTCTGACTCCAGCAATTGCAGTTGTGCATTGTTTTGTGTTGTGCCCATACTGTTGTAAATTAATATTGTTTACTGCAATTGTACTCTGTGATTCATTAATAAATAACCTTTATATTGTATACTATGATTCGTTAATAGATAACCTTTATATTGCACACTGTGATTCATTAATAAATAACCTTTATAATGTACGCTGTGATTCATTAATAAATAAGATATGTGTAAAGTTAATAACTCTGTCATTATTTCCCCAGCCTCAGGAGTTTACCTTGTCGATGGTGGTTGGGCTTAACTGCTAACTTCTATCCTGAAGTTAGTGGAACCAAAAACTCCTAACTCATTTGTGAGAAGACTGTATGCTCAAGACTGATAATACACATATTACTATGCCATCTTTCATTTTTACCTGGGCAACAATTGTATCAGGTTAAGCAATGGATGGTTCAGACTTCATGTGGAGCTATTGGGGGGAATGGGTTGACAGCTGAGCTCTTTATATACTCCAGTAAATATTCCTATATGGTATAACTGCATTTTTAGCATTATGAACTTCATCATAAGTGTACATTGATTGTTTTTTTTGTATGGCAAAAACCAGTTTAGAAAAAGTGCGCTTTGTACCCTCAAAAGTGCCCTTCTAAGCCTCCAACCCCCCCCCCCAGCTTTTGCTACCTTCTGGCACCTATGTCGACTGTATGTGCTGTGAGCCCAAGGTGAAAATAGAGGAAAAAAGACTCAGACCACGGGATGAAGACTGACCCCTCGCAGGCACTGCTCAGGTGACCACGCACCCCCACAATTCCTGTGGAAGAGGATGTCGGGGGAAGGGGACTCCTGGAGAAGCCAGATGATGGGGCTGGGGTGGTGAGTCAGAGTGATGCGGACGGGGCAGAAAGGTGGATAAAAAAATGATATGGCGGAAAAACACAATCATATGCTGGGCTAGACTGGAGTCAACCATCTTCAAACAAACCAAAAAGTAAAATGTGGCACTCCAGAGACAACTAGCCTAAGATAGCTAGAAAAAAAAGGGAAGCAGAGGTGTAAGCATATCTTAATGGAAAGTATAAAGGATCCTTTGTTGTACTTTCCACTGGAATTAAAGATTGCTGCTGTTAATACTTAATTTGCAAGTTTCCATTTTTTATTTTTACCTATCTTGGTTGGACGGTTTAGTAGTACTCAGATCTGTTTGCCTTCACCATTTCAGATAACAATGACAATCTATTTCCCCACTTTTCTCTCCCAGCTTTGTGCCTAGTCATTCACCAGTAGGCCATCTGTGATAACTGTCCCAAGAGAGCGGGGAAGCAGGTTGTCCAAGTGGTTATACAGTAGCTCAAAGCTGAAGATTTTCCTCCCTGTCAACTTGTCTCCTGACTGTAAGATCACACTCACCTGTTACTCCTTGCCACAAGAGCAGACACAGAACTGTAATAATCTAGAGATTCACAAGTTACCACACATTTACCAGGCAACCCAGGGAGAGCCACTTAACCACTTTCTACTTTCTCTCTAATCATATCTGAGTTCAAGTCTCTCACAGTGCCTCAATTTTCACATCCCTCTCCTGGATTGTGGAGTGTTTAGGATAGTCTGCATAAAATGCACTTTATAAAACCAAATTTCTTTCTTTCCTTTCCAGCCGCCTCTCTGTGCCGATGCCTACCGTAAAGGCAAAGACAAGAAGATGAAGAATCGGCATTTATATAGCACTTTTCATACACATTATATCCCAAAGCACTTTTCAAACAATAAGAGACTGGTAGTGAAGTGACTGTAAATGTGCAGTGGCAGTCATTTTACACATCAACAACCACACAGCCACTTTACAAGCAATGAGAAACTGGTAATGAAGTGGCTGTAAATGTGAAGTGGCAGCCATTTCACACATCACCAATCATACACAGCCACTTTACAAGCGATAAGGCACTGGTAGTGAAGTGACTGTAAATGTGCAGTGGCAGCCATTTCACACATGGACAACCACACACAGCCACTTTACAAGCAATAAGGAACTGGTACTGAAGTGACTGTAAATGTGCAGTGGCAGCCATTTCACACATCAACAACCACACATAGCCACTTTACAAGCAATAAAGAACTGGTAGTGAAGTGACTGTAATTGTGCAGTGGCAGCCATTTCACACATCAACAACCATACACAGCCACTTTACAAGCAATAAGGAACTGGTATTGAAGTGACTGTAAATGTGCAGTAGCAGCCATTTCACACATCAACAACCACACATAGCCACTTTACAAGCAATAAAGAACTGGTAGTGAAGTGACTGTAATTGTGCAGTGGCAGCCATTTCACACATCAACAACCATACACAGCCACTTTACAAGCAATAAGGAACTGGTAGTGAAGTGACTGTAAATGTGAAGCCATTTCACACATCAACAACCACACACAGCCACTTTACAAGCAATAAGGAACTGGTAGTGAAGTGACTGTAACTGTGCAGTGGCAGCCATTTTACACATCAACAACCACACACAGACACTTTACAAGCAATAAGGAGCTGGTAGTGAAGTGACTGTAAATGTGCAGTGGCAGCCATTTCACACAACAGCCACACACAGCTACTTTACAAGCAATGAGGAACTGGTATCGAAGTGACTGTAAATGTGCAGTGGCAGCCATTTCACACACAACAACACACAGCCACTTTACAAGAAATAAGGAACTGATATTCAAGTGACTGTAACTGTGCAGTGGCAGCCATTTCACACATCAACAACCACACACAGCCACTTTACAAGCAATAAGGAACTGGTATTGAAGTGACTGTAAATGTGCAGTGGCAGCCATTTCACACATCAACAACCACACACAGCCACTTTACAAGCGATAAGGAACTGGTAGTGAAGTGACTGTAAATGTGCAGTGGCAGCCATTTCACACAACAACCACACATAGCATTTTGACAAGTGCATGAACTGGTTTTCAGAAAGGGGCATGTTAGCCAGGGCACATCCGAGTCCAACATAAGTCTGGTGTTTTTAAGAAAAAAAACATAAGGTGGGAGCAAAAGTAGACCATAACATGAAGAAAGTATCAGAGAGCACAGCACAATGTAGGGGCATGTGTGAGGTAGCACAACACAGGTCAGGTCAGGTTTGTGTAAGAGCAATAAGAGGAATGTGTAGGATAGTGTATGTGTGGATGAGGAAGTGCAACATGGGACAGGAATGTAAGAGGACGACACATGGCAGGTGTGTACAAGAGAAAGCACAATACAAGATGAGGTGGAGAGAACAGCACAGCATGGGGAAGTAGTGTGCAACAGTACAATATGAGGTGGGTGAGTGGGATTGAGTTCATTATGTGGGTGTATACAAGATAACACAACACATAACATGGGTATCTGGTACAGTAAAACTCACAACATAGGGTAGATGCGTTCAAGATACTGTACAACATGAGGCATGTTTTGTGGGAGAGAATTACATTAGGTAGGTGTGAGCAATGCAGGTGCAGGGCGGACAGGGGGAGACTGAGACACTGTGAGTCGCCCTTGAGCCAGGAAATAGCACAGCATTTTGAACATGGGTGATCTACAGACCTCCAGCGCAAGGGGAGGAGATGGACAGGGATCTACTGGATCAGACTCAGGAGATATCAACAAAGGGTGAGGTATTACTGAAGGGTGACTTCAATGTCCCAGATGTCGATTGGAACATCCCAGCAGCTGTTTCACACAAGAGCAGGGACATCCTGGATTCACTGCAGGGGGCAAGACTCAGACAGCTGGTAGGAGACCCCACAAGAGAAGGGGCAATTCTGGACCTGGTACTGACAAATAGGGACAGTGTATCAGACATCCAGGTGGAAGGGTGGCTGGGATCCAGTGACCACAACATTGCTTGGTTTAACATGGGGACAGAGACACTATCTAGTCACACTAAGGCTCTGCCCCACCAGCTTCGCCGGGCTGCCCCGCCACCCCCACCACCACCCTAGGTCGGCGTTTGCTTACATAGCTGCTGAGATGGTCATGTGAGCTGAAAATACCTATCAGCTCACTTTACCATCTGCAGCCTATACAATTCCTCCACTAGGGGCCCCTCTGTCATCACTGGGACAACATAGTCGCTGCCTTTGTAAACTCTCAGCACCATCCTTCATCTTATATCACTTCTCAGCTTCCCCACTAGAGGCCATCCTGCCACTTTATTTTATTTTATTTATTTTATTTAGTTTTTGTTTACCAGGTAGGTGCGCTAGCCAGCAGGTGACTATTTTCAGGCACGACCCTGGAGGGTACAAAACAGGATAACACAAGGAAGCAACATTACAGATTGAGGCAAAAACCATACAGAGTACATTCCAGACATATACAGAGGCAGTTCCAGCTAGTCTAACATGATATAGGCTATACTGGGCAATGAGCAGCAGGCCAAGAGCAGGGAGGTGTTACAGGGGAGTGTTGGTACAGGTAGTGGTAAAGAAAGGGAGTTTAGAGCCACTCGGGAAACTTACAGCTTTACCAGGGAAAGCAGATGGAGTTAGCCGGGCTTGTGGTTCCCCGACCGGGCAGGATGATGTGGAGTAGCAGGGAAGGGTGTAGGCAACAAGAATCGTGGCGGAGGTAGTCGGCCAGTGCGTGTCAGGAGGGAGGGGGGTGGATCATTTTGGGGAGACAGTTAAAGCACCCAGCAGCGAAAAATAGATGGCAGGAAGGGTAGGAAGAAGCCGTAACCTGGCAGCCAGCAGCAGCCAGCCCGAGCAGCAGCAGGCTGCCCAAGGAAAGTGAGGAAGATGCCAGAGACATCTCGGTGGCAGGCTAAGAGGACCCAGTTCATGGCCCCACTGTCAGGGATGAGGAAACTGGAGGGGGTGGATGGGGAGGAAAAGTGGCTTGAAATACGGCTTTAGCGGTAGGAGGAGGGTAGGTGCAGCCGAGCTCGTGGTTCGAGGCTGGGCATAAAAGCGGTGGCAGTCCTGGCCGTGGACATTCTGCGGTAAAGGTAGGCAAGGGGGGAGGGAGGAGGTGAGGCCTAACTGTACCAACATCCATCTGTAGTTAGTTTAGGCAGCGCCCAGGTAGCGCAGAGGATAGAAACAATAAATAATAAGGAAAAATAATGCAAGTAGCAGTAAGTAATGCAAACATTCACAGAAACATATTCAGACATTAAAATTAAATTTGAAGATAAAGATAGGTGTGCTTGGAGGGAGGGAAGGATAGGAATATGGGGGAAAGAAAACAAAAAGGGGGGGAAGTATGGAGACCAGTAGCAGGGGAGTAGGGAGTAGATACAGGGGAGATACAAGGAATCAGGTAGGGTCAAAGCAGGTACTTGGGATTGCATTAATTACTAAAAGACATCTCTCCACTCAAACTTTCACAGGATGGGCCAATTTGTCTCCCTAATCCTTGGCAATATTTCCCCAGCGGTGCTAGGAAATTTTTACTTCTAAAAGAGTATCCTACCCCGTTCTTTATATATCCCAGTAGCTGATAATTACTTAACTTGCTAACCCTGCGTAACCTCTGGCACAGCCATCGTGTTTCTCAACTCAGTACCGAACCTCCTTGTCAGACATTAGATCATACTAGTGCCTTCTTACTAAGGACTCTTTCTCTCCTGTTCTGTACTCTAGGACCCCTTCCAATATGGCCTTCTTAAGCCCACCCCTGTCTGGACACAGTGGTGCCGAGGCATCTCCCCCCAAGAGGTGCAATAGACGACTGACTCTTCCCCCTCCTCAGCTACCTCCTGACAGTCTAGGTAGGATCTTCCTAGCCCTTGGGGGTGACACAGAATCAAACCCAGGTCCTATCTCCCCTAATCTTATTCTAAACACCACCTAATGCCTCGCATGGACTGATACCAAAGGGCTCAAAATCGCTCATATGAACATTTGCAGCCTAAGGTGCAAATTCCATGAAGTCAAGGCTTGAGTAGCACTATATAAGCCTGACATATTAGTCTTGACAGAAACTTGGCTCAAACCTCAGATCCTCCCCCATGAAGTGTACTTAGTGGGATAGCTTACTTTTTGAAAAGACAGGACTGGGAAAAGGGGAGGTGGGGTCGCTATTTATGTCAGCACTGACCTCCAAGCCACAGAGCCAGACTCCCCCTCTCGTAGTGACTCCCTGGCTGAAATGCTGCTCGTCAAAGTACTTCTTGGTAACACCAAACCCCTTACCATAGGAGGTGTCTACATTCCCCCTCAATCTGCTGCCTCCTCCTTGGAAGCCATAACTAGCCTTCTTGAGGACTACCCCACAGGGGAAACCATGCTACTTGGGGATTTCAATCTTCACTGGCCATCCCTACTCTCCTCCTCTATTAAGAACCCATTACTTGGCTCACCTCTTACCCAGATCATCGACCTCCCCACAAGACACAATGCCAAGACTGGAAACCACTCTCTCATTGATTGGATCCTCGTCTCCTGCCTGGGCCGTATTCTGTCTGCAGGGATTATGGCTGACTCCTTGAGCGATCACTCACCTACTTTCTGCATATGGTCCAACAAGCCCCCCAAAATTGCCTCAAAGATCATTGAAGCGAGAAACTACAGTAGGTTTGTACCTGCAGACTACCGTTCCCAGCTGTTGAACTCCGACTGCTCCCCTATCACCTCTATCCCCACACTCGATGAGGATCTCGAGTACTTCACTCAGATCTTCTTGTCTGTATCTAACACTCACGCCCCGATAAAAAAGCTCAGGGTACAGGCAAATGTCATAAATGGCTGAGCCCTTGTCTCAAGTACTCCATGCTCCTCCGGGATAGAGCTTGGGGTATCTTCAAATCCTCTGGCAGTCCAACAAACTGGGAAAAGTACAGAGAGGTGAGAAACCAGTGCAAAAAATCTTCGAAAAAAGCCAAGTCTCAATACTTAAATTACCTACAAACAAGGCACCTACAGGACCCAAAAAAATTCTGGGGTCACCTAAACCTACTTATTAAGGGCTCCTCAACCAGTCAAATGGACTCCCTCTTAGTGGGAGACTCTCTGACAAATGACCCAGCCATAGTTGCTGAGGCATTTTGTGCCTCCTACTCTACCCTGAGTGGGTCTCCCCCTCTGGTCTCCCATGGGCCTAACCCATACTCTGGTGATGAATGGGCCCACCCTCAGCCCCAATTTCACCTAAAGCTGGTCAAACAGGCAGAGGTGCTATCTTTCCTATGCAAAATTAACCCTTCTTCCTCACTAGAGCATGACCAACTTGAACCTCGCCTCCTGAGGGCTGCCGCCCCGGCTATTGCCTATCCTGTCACCTTACTTATAACTAGGTCACTTCAGGAAGGAAAGGTCCCAGAAATGTGGAAGGTTGTGACCATTATACCTTTCCAAAAAAGTGGTCCCCGAGACAAAATGGGAAACTATAGACCAATTTCCCTTCTCAGTCCCTTGGGGAAAATTCAGGAAAGGCTAGTTTCCAACCAACTCCAAGACTACCTTGAGCTGCACTCTCTCATGGCTGACATTCAGCATGGTTTAAGAAAGGGCCATGGTACTGACACTGTGCTTATCCGACTCACTATGGACATCCTCTCCTATATGGACCAAGGTTCCCCAATGGGCACCCTCTTCATTGACCTATCCAGGGCCTTTGACTTGGTCAATCATAACCTCCTCCTCTCTAAACTCCAGACCTTGGGACTGGATCACCACTCTCACTCCTGGTTCAAGAGCTACCTGAGGGACTGTTCCCAAAAGGTCCGCTGGAAGGGTGTACAATCTGGTCCTAGATCGGTCACTGCTGGGGTATCTCAGGGCTCAGTCCTGGGCCTTCTGCTCTTCTCACTCTTCCTGAATAATATTGAGGGAAGCAGCCTCTGCAGCAATCTCATTCTGTATGCTGATGACACTGTCATTTACTGCAGTGACTCACAACCTAGTGTCATCTCAACTAAGCTGCAGAATAGTCTCTCCACCCTTGAGGCCTGGTTCTCCATAAACTCCCTTAAACTTAATGATGCAAAAACCAAAGCGGTACTGTTTGGATCGAGACGACTGGGCTCTGACAGAAGCCAGTTCCTCCAGATCTGTACCAGCCAAGGAAAAAGAGTCGAGGTCATGCCTAGTTTCAAATACCTTGCGGTCCACCTAGACCAAGAAATGACCTACCAATTCCACATCGACTCAATAACCAGATCCACCCATCAAAAGCTTGGCCTCCTTCACCGACTGGGGAACTCCTTATCCTCTACTGCACATCGTGCTATTGCATGCTGCAATCTCCTTCCATCCATCCTATATGGTGCTCCTCTTCTGCAGTTCCTCCGTGAGACAGAATATAATAAGCTCTTTGTACTCTATAGCCATGTGGCCCACTTTGCCACTAACTCCTCCCCTAGAAAACATCATTGTGAGGCCCTAAAGGAGCTAAACTGGCCCTCTCTCCGTCATAAGCTAGCCTATCCTGTGGCCTGCCTAGCTTTCAAGTTCACTTACCTAGGTCCCCCTCCCCATTTCAGAGGACTTCTTTCCCCCAGAAAACATCCCAGAACCCTGCGATCAACAGCAAGTCACCCTCTCATCACCGCTAGAACGCGCTCAACCCATGGCAAACGTTCCTTCAAATTTGCTGCCCCTTGCCTATGGAACTCCCTACCACCTGGTCTGACAAACTCAACCACTCTCACTCAGTTTAAAAATGGACTCAAACTATATCTTCTAAATCTTAGTATCCATGACTGTAACTGCTAGCTCCCTAGACCAGTCCCCTGGGCCCTTTCACTGTTTGAACTCTCTCTTTAACTGTACTTGAAATGCTAATGTGGACTCTGATTTCTGGCTGAACTTATGTACATATTGTATATAATGTGTGAGATCTTAACATATTGATTTTAATATGAATCTGTATGGGAACCCTCCTGCTACCCTTGTATAAATGATGTCATTATACTGTGATGTAACAAATGTAACTAACTTAATTAATGTAATTATTGTTCTCAGTGTCCTTTCAGTAATTAACTCCAGGTCACCCCTGAAAAAGGGACCTTTGGTCTCAGTGGGCTTACCCGGTAAACAAAATCTAAATAAATAAATAAGATTATGAGAAAATGGAGAGGTGTGTCAAAGGGATCCTGCTGGGACCGGAGATAGGACAGGGCGTTGAGAAGCAGTGGAAACACTTGAAGGGAGCCATACAGGAGGTTAAGAGCCATTGTATCTACGTGGTAAGCAAAAGCAGGAAAAGGAGGAAACCACTATGATTATCAAGAGAGGTAGAAGGCAATGTAAGGGCCAAAAGGGCAAGTTTCAGGAAATACAAGGAAACTCAAAGGGAGCCAGACAGGGAGGAGTACCTAAAGAATCTTAGATAAGCAGGAAAGGCTGTAAGGAGAGTATAGGCTCAGACTGAAGAAAGATTGTCGCAGACAGTAAAGTAAGGGGACAAGACTGTTTTTAGGTACATCGGTGAAAGAAGGAAGGCCGGGGGAATTGTAAGGCTCAGAGGGGAGACAGGAGAGTGCAAAGAGGGAGACCTAGAAAAGGCAGAAATACTGAACAAATACTTCTGCACAGTATTCACTGAGGAGGGTGAGGGTCACAGACCACAACTAAGTAGCAGTAACAAAGGGGAGGGAGAGGTAAACACTAGTTCATTCACGGTGGAGAGAGTCCTGAAGGAGCTCACAAAACTAAGAGCGGACAAGGTAATGGGGCTAGATGGCATATATCCCAGGATATTAAGGAAATTGAGATGGGAGCTAGCGGCACCACTTGCAGCTTTGTTCACTGAGTCATTTAACACAGGTGTTGTTCCAGAGGACTGGAAGAGGGCACATGTAGTCCCTCTACACAAAAGCAGCAGGAGGGAGGATGTGGGGAACTACAGACCCATCAGCCTCACCTCAGTAGTGGGCAAGATCATGGAGGCACTGCTTAAAGAAAGGATAGTGGAGACCTGGAGTCCATCTGGGGACCAGGATCCGAGGCAGCATGGATTCACAGCTAGAAGATCATGTCAGACAACTCTGATAGGCTTTTTGATTGGGTTACAAAGGACATCAATCTGGGGGGGGGACGCGGTGGATGTTACCTATCTAGATTTCAGCAAAGCCTTCGACACGGACCCACAGTCAACAAAATGAGTAGCCTGGGCATGGGGCACACAGTGGTAAACTGGGTTAAGAACTGGCTTATAGACAGGAAGCAGAGGGTGGTGGTAAGTGGGACACAATCAGAGAGAGGGAGGTGATCAGTGGGGTACCTCAGGGACCAGTCCTTGGGACAGTCCTGTTTAATGTTCTCATTAGTGACATTGTGGTAGGGCTGGAGGGGAAAGGTCTGCCTGTTTGCAGATGACACCAAGATCTGCAACAGGGTGGATACTCTGGATGAGTAGAGAGAAAGAAAAGGGATCTGTAGGAGCTTGAAAAATGGTCTGAAGAGTGGCAACTAAGATTTAATTCCAAGAAGTGCAAAATAATGCACCTGGGAAGAGGGAAACATGGGGAGTGCTACAGGATAGAGTGATGAGTTGCTGCCTATTACAAAGGAAGAGAGGGACCTGGGGTTATCATTTCTGATGACCGACAAGTGTCTAAGCAGAGTGCAAAGTACTGCAGGGAGGGCCAGTGGCATGCTGGGATACATAGGTAGAGGTATCACAAGCAGAAGGCGGGAGGTGGTTATGCCATTGTACAAAATGCTAGTGAGGCCTCACCTAGAGTACTGTGTGCAGTTCTGGAGGCCGCACCTTCATAAGGACATTGACAGGGTGGAGGCGGTCCAGAGAAGGGTGACTAAGATTGTACAAGTAATGCACCAGAAGACATATCAGGAGACTCAAGGACTTCAACATGCATGGGACAGGCATAAGGGTACATTGCTGGTGGGAAGGAGGGGGAAAAGCCATTGACTAGGTAGGGTCAGTGGAAACAAACTAATGTAGGGCTTTTGGGCAGACTAGATGTGCCTGGTGGTTTTTATCTACTAATAATTTCTATGTTTCTATGTGTGTGTGACAGAAAGCACTACATAAGACAAATGTGAGAGAGAGGCTCAACACACAGCAGCTCTGTAACAGAATGCAACATAAGGGGTGTGTGGAAAACAGAGCAGCATGGGTGTGTGTGTGAATAACAGTAAAGTGAGTATACTTCTGACACATCAATGTGGGAGGATGCTGTGAAACAGCAGTACAATGTGGCTATACTTATGTAAAGTGAGTATACCTGTGTGATATCAATGTGGGAGGATGCTGTGACAGAGCAGTACAATGTGGGTGTGCTTATGTAAAGTGAGTATACCTGTGAGATATCAATGTGGGAGGATGCTGTGACAGAGCCGTACAATGTAAGTATGCTTATGTAAAGTGAGTGTACCTGTGTGATATCAATGTGGGAGGATGCTGTGACAGAGCAGTATAATGTGGGTATGCTTATGTAAAGTGAGTATACCTGTGTGATATCAATGTGGGAGGATGCTGTGACAGAGCAGTACAATGTGGGTGTGCTTATGTAAAGTGAGTGTACCTGTGTGATATCAATGTGGGAGGATGCTGTGACAGAGCAGTATAATGTGGGTATGCTTATGTAAAGTGAGTATACCTGTGTGATATCAATGTGGGAGGATGCTGTGACAGCGCAGTACAACGTGGGTATGCTTATGTAAAGTGAGTATACCTGTGTGATATCAATGTGGGAGGATTCTTGTGACAAAGCAGTACAATGTGAGTATACTTATGTAAAGTGAGTATACCTGTGTGATATCAATTTGGGAGGATGCTGTGAAACAGCAGTACAATGTGGGTATGCTTATGTAAAGTGAGTATACCTGTGTGATATCAATGTGGGAGGATGCTGTGACAGAGCAGTACAATGTGGGTGTGCTTATGTAAAGTGAGTATACCTGTGAGATATCAATGTGGGAGGATGCTGTGACAGAGCAGTACAATGTGGGTATGCTTATGTAAAGTGACTATACCTGTGTGATGTCAATGTGGGAAGACTCTTGTGACAGAGCAGTACAATGTGGGTATGCTTATGTAAAGTGGGTATACCTGTATGATATGAATGTGGGAGAATTCTGTGACAGAGCAGTACAATGTGGGTATGCTTATGTAAAGTGAGTGTACCTGTGTGATATGAATGCAGGAGGATGCTTGTGACAGAGCAGTACAATGTGGGTATGCTTATGTAAAGTGAGTATACCTGTGTGATATCAATGTGGGAGGATGCTGTGACAGAGCACTACAATGTGAGTATGCTTATGTAAAGTGAGTATACCTGTATGATATCAATGTGGGAGGATACTGTGACAGAGCAGTACAATGTGGGTATGCTTATGTAAAGTGAGTATACCTGTATGATATCAATGTGAGAGGATGCTGTGACAGAGCAGTACAATGTGGGTATGCTTATGTAAAGTGAGTATACCTGTGTGATATCAATGTGGGAGGATGCTGTGACAGAGCAGTACAATGTGGGTATCCTTATGTAAGAGTAGTGCAAGGTAAGCTTGCTTGTGAGAGCACAATGATTTGGTTGTGCATGAGGAACAGTCAGATACAGCATGATATGTAATAAAAGGAGAAGTAGATTGAAAAATGGAAATACACAGTATGTGGTAAAACACATGCTTACCTGAACTACTTATGATTTGCTGTCTCCAAGTGTCGTCACCATTCTTTAATGTGTGCATCTGCCAAGAAAGTGGGCATCTTAAGAAACCTGCATCTGAAAGAAAACATCCCAAATCGCAAAGTTAAGCTCATGTTGGGTCTAATATCTCAGTTGATAGAGCACTGGGTAGCATTCTGGGGGCCTGGGTTCTATTAACAGCTAAGTCTCATATTTTGACCCAAGTGGTGCTAGTTGATGGTAAGCCACACTACAATATGGGAGACCCAGGACCAGCTTATGATACCAATTCGCATTCACCAGGTTAGAGGGGCCACTACTGTATATGGAGGTAATGTGCTGTGGCTCTGGAAAAGGAGGGTGTAGGCAGCCGCTCTTCTGGTGACACTTTTGGAACAGCTGGGAGTATGGCACTTTGTGTAAAGAGAGTGCAGACAGCCTTCTCTTCTTGCAGCACCTATGGCACAACTGGAGTATGGCATTGCTGTTAATAATGCACAGTGTCTTCCAACCAATGATAGTAACATGAGGGCTAAAATCTCACCCCACAGCGCATGATGCCTGGATACTCTCCTTCCACCTTAGATCTGCTTAGACTCTACCACTCTGTGTACTTTGATGTATTATGCTGTTGGGTATAATGGCGAGGATCAGTCTCTGCCAGGCTGTAGGGCTTCAGATCTGTATGGCTACCCCATCCCCTCAACAATCTTTCACCGTTGTCCTCACCCTGACATTCTTTCCTCATCCCACCTTTACCTAACTCAGCTCCCCCTGAACTCTTTAAAGGCAAAAATGTAGGGAACACTGTGCCCCACCGATTCCCACCCATAACTGGGAGTGGAAGAATATAGGTAAATCCTGGCTGTTCGGTTTGAACCCCTGTCCCCTTGACATCATCTTGACATCAATATCCCCCTGCTAACTGGGCCATGCCCAAGCCCCTTACTGTGCAAAAGATGGAAAGGTAATGGCTGGCATGATACTTTTAGATGCACCATTATATCCTAACATGGAAAATAAAGAGCACGTACCTGGGTCCTGGGGATTCTGGAAAAGGGTTGGGTGGTTTGAGGAAACATCCTGTCGTACCTGTAAAATAAGAATAGTAAAAAAGTCACAAAGGCTCTGCAGCTCTTCAGTAGCTAACTGGACAAACAAAGTAATATAATTATAAAACAATACTTATCTGACACACATGGTCAGTGTCCTCCCACACCAGAGCTGGTGTCCTGTTACAGTGTGGTAACTGTTCCATAAGAACAGTAGTCAAAGCAGAAAATGGGATACTATTAGTGATAATGATTCTGATTAGCTGGGTCGGATGGGTGGTTTAAAAAATAAAAGGGCCTTTTTCAAGTGTTTTTTTTTTAAGTTGGTTGGGAGGGTGATACCACTGCCAGGACAACAACCTGAGTTAGAGGACAGACGCTGGTCACTAACATAGACTAGCACGGGGGAGGCTGACAGGATTCAGCATCCCTCAGACCAGTCTCCTCTCAGGGAGGGGTGAAGGTTGAAAGAAGCTACACTCACTGACCAACACTACAGAAGGTTGAAGGCACCAGTGCACAGACAGGGCAGTGGACTGCTAAGCTGGGCAAATCAAGGAGAGGCAGCATCTCTGGGGGGGTTATCTAAGGTACAAGGCAAGTTCTTGGGATGGAGGGTGAAGGTTCTGGGTGGCTAGCAGCAGTAGGGGACCAGTCAGTAGTGCATGGCCTACAAGAACCAGGCCTTCATCCTGCCAGCTGCTCCTTTCCCCATTTTTCATGCCAAGCCACTTCTCATGATGCAGTGTGTGGCCCCATCAGGCCTCGACATGCAAGTCAACCCCGCAACAACTGGCACAGCCTTCCTCTCTTCTCCTCGGCTGGCCACAGACTAACAAATGCAAACTATAAAGATATATGCTTTGTGGTTTGCATTTGTTAGTCGGTGGTAGGCAGAGGAGGAGAGAGGAGGGCTGTGCCAGTCCCTGAACTATGTGACTCAATATTACTTTTTGGACAATGAAATATGCAACTAAAGGGTGTAGGGGAGCCACTGGATACCATGAAATAGACAAAAAGAGTAATATGTTACACAAAACAAAAAGACAGTGTGAAAAATGTGACAAGGCAGCGGAATGAAGAGAAGAGAGGAGTGCGGTGCCATCCACAAACTGCATGGCTCAATATTACTTTTGGAACAAGGAAATATACAATTAAAGGGTGTAGAGCAATTACTGGACATCAGGGAATAGAGCAAAGTAAGTGATATATTATGTTACATAACAAAAACGTGTGATGACATGATCTCAATTTTTTTTTTGCATACTCAAAGGTATCAAAAAAAGACTGCAAAAACAGAAATTCATTGGGCAAGAAATTGAAAAAAAAATTGCAAAACCAGAGTGGCAACAGTTTCCACTGTGCTTGAGTCCAACCCAGAGGTTTCTATATTCAATCTGAAAATACAACACCACAATTCGACTGAATATTAGGTGGTTAGAGAAGCATGGTTGTGTTTTGGTCTTCAGTAAACCTATTGTTATATTTTGCATACTTCGGACTCATTGTAGCCTTATTGAAGAACCTGAGTGCCACAATACTTTTGTTTGTTTGTTGTGGCTCTGAGAATGGTCTGGCTGCTCGTCTGGTGAGCACTGAGCACTTTGCACTGGTCGCAGCTGCTGTTTTGGAACTTTAGTGTGTTGGATTCCCTAGTGCGTAGTGGCACTCCCCTCACCCACTGAACACCTGTCTTGTAGACAATACCCATCACTGGTGGCTATTGGCATATTCCAAAATGACTATCCAGTTGCTGAGAAGACAGTTACTGTTGACAAGTGGCCACCACCTGCACACCCTTACCAACGAAGGTGGGATGTACCCTAGTGATCACAGGCACACCCCCAAACACCTGTTCCATAGATTGCAGTATGGTCCCTGGCATCTCATGGCACTCCCTGACCCTGCTCGCCTGTCTGAGTAGCCTCATAGCCCTGGTGTCCAGTGGCACAACCCACCCATCTGAGCACCCTGCCCATGTCCCCTGTACAATCCTTGGCTTCCAGTGGTACCCCTGCCCTACTCCCAAATGCTGGCCAACAGAAGCCCTGATACACAATAGCCATCCTGGGTCCACCAACTGTGTCACACACACCCAGTGCAGCACCCACCCCAACCCCTTCCCTTTACCAGGCAGGATGGGAATGTGCAGTGACTCTCTCTATGGTAACCTGCATAGCCATCCTCTCACTTTCACCTCCAATTGCCATACATGCTGCAGTGAGCACTCATATCATGTGTGTTTGTGGGGGAAGGGGCCACTTGTCAACAGTGACTAGCTTCTCAGCAATGGGATAGTTGTTTGGGGAGTTGGGGTACTGCTAACCATCAATGATAGATGTTGTCTATGGGATGAGGGGGAATCAGATAGTTTAGGGTCTCAATGGATACCATTGCAGACAGTTACAGTACTGGGATGGTAGATCGTTGGGTTGGGGTGCCACTAGAAACCAAGGCAGGCAGTCACTGTACCATGACAGGGGATTGGAGGGTAGGGGTGCCAATAGACACCAGGGCAGACAGTCACAGTGCCAGGACAGGGGATTGGAGGATTGGGGTTGCTACTTCACCCAGGGTTATGGTGATGCTCTCCATAACATGTGATCTGGAGGAGGAAGGAGCCACCAGACACCAGGGCTAGGGTGATGCCCATCTGTGCAGGTGATTGGGGGAGTTGGTGGTACTAGACACTAGGATCTACACTGCATTTCCTGGGACAAGTGGTCAGGGAAGGGGTGTCAATGGACACTAGGGCATCATATACATGACCAAGGATGGAGGCTCAGAGGTGGGGGTGCCACTAGACACCACTTTTCTTTTTATTTTGCCAGGATGGGGGTTCCGAGGCTGGGGGGCTGATGGCTATAGAAACACCATATTGCCACCAGGTCTTTGTGGCCAGTTAAGACTAGGTTTGCAAAGGCAGAAAAAAGCACCTCTTTAGGTGCCATTTACCACTGCTATAAACCTCTAAAATTGCGCTGTCCCTGTATGCAGAGGAAGACCCACCCATTTGTATGGGCACCATGCTATGTTAGCACCTGAGAGGTCAGGGGCTTAGTCAGCACTACAAGGGTCTCTGAATATAGACCCCACCCACAAACCATGTGCAAAACACAGTTAGCATAGGCTAACACCACTTAACATTTGAATATATGGCCCCTGATCTGTTATCCTCCAGCAAAACTCAGGAACGTACCCTGAGGCTTAGCACAATCAGTACTGGTAGAATAAGCATTATTATGTGCTTCTTCACAGTAATGCAATCTAAGTGACCTCCTGGCATACAAAGGTTCCTTGCTTCTCAGTCTGCCAGTCACAACATCAAAGGGCTGGCTGCTGGGGACACTGGGACATGTAGCAGGTAAATGTAGCAGATGGAGGGTTGCAAGATAAACCAGATAAAACAAGCATTTGTCAATGACGAATGTTTGCTTGCTGGCATTGGCATTGGTAGTGTAGGAGTTAGAGAGCTGCATGATAGGAATGGCAGTGAAGTATTGAACTGAAGCCAACCCCGCCACCACCCTGCAGAGACTAACAGGCATTGGGGTGTGTCTTTGGGTCATCAGGCATAACGGCCATGCCATTTCACCACACCCTACCCTGCAGACACCGACAAGTGTCATGGTGTGCCTTGGGGTCTTTAGCCCTTATGCTCACCCATTCCATCAGGAAATATGGCATTTCCTCCAAATTTTCAACATGGGTTTTTGCCCCCACCTTATGAACAGTGGCAATATCAGTTTGCTAGCCGAAAGCTGATTTTGCACAGCGACTACACCATTTGGCAACACAGGTGCGAAAACACATTTCAAATAGGATGTGAAAAATGACAGCTGTACTGTTCATGGGGAAGTGGAAAAAATGACAATGTTGAAAATCTGCAGTGAAAATATTTACAACAAGCATTTGTCAATGCCAAATGTTTGCTTGATGGCATTGGCAGTGGTAGTGTAGAAGTTACAGAGCTGCGTAATAGGAATGGCAGTGAAGTATAGAACTGAAGCCAACACCACCACCACCCTGCAGAGTGACAGGCATTGGGTGTGCCTTTGGGTGCGTCAGGCATAGCGGCCATGCCATTTCACCACACCCCACCCTGCAGACACTGACAAGTGTCACGGTGTTCCTTAGGTCTTTGGCCCTTATACACCCATTCCATTAGGAAATACGGTGAGATGGGTGTGATATAGGAGAATGGGGTGAGCGTTGGGGCGAAGAGTCCAAGGCATACCTCGATGCCTCTCACTGGCTGCAGGGTGCGGAATGGTATGAGCATTACAGGCAAGAATCCCAAGTCACACCCCTGATGCCTGTCATTCTCTACAGGGTTGGGCATTATGGTTGGAAACTCTAATGCCTCAGGCATTCATTGGTATTTTCACTCCAAATTTTCAACATGGTTTTTTTGTGACCCCACCTTATGAACAGTGGCAATATCAGTTTGTTAGCCGGAAGCTGCTTATGCACAGCGACTGAGGCATTTAGCACCACAGGTGCAAACACATTCCGAACAGGATGTAAAAAATGACAGCTGTACTGTTCATGGGGAGGTGTAAAAATGGCAATGTTGCAAATCTGCAGTAAAAATATTAAAAAAAACTGCTGAAGTCATGAGCGTACATAGAAACTGTGCAACGCACACCCATAATATAATTAGATTGGGGATTTTTTACAGCAGATTGTCAACTCAGGCATTTTGGTGCCTCCGATCATGAACAGTGTCACTGTGATTTTCTTTATCTGTCCTGAATAATGATTTCCCACCGCGACCATGCATCTCTGCGCTGAAAGTGTGAAAACACACTTCGTCCATGTTGTGAAAAATGACATCTGTACTGTTCATAAGGAAGTGTGTAAAAATGCCACTGGTGAAAATCTGGACTGAAAATATTACAAAGTCATGAACTTACGAGGGTGTGTGGAAACTGCGCAATGCTCACTCGTAACACAGTCATTTTATGGACTTTTGTCACCAAATTTTCAACATAGCCATTTTAAGACCTCTGCTCATGAACAGTGTAACTGTGATTTTTGTAATCTGTCCCAAACATTGCTTTCGCACACCAACAGCACCATTGTGCACTGCATGTGTGAAAACACATTTTGGGCGACATATGAAAAATGGCAGCTGTACTGTTCATAAGGAAGTGTAATAAAATGGCAATGTTGAAAATCTGGAGTGAAACTATTAAATTCGCAAACTTATGAGCATGCATAGGAACTGCGCAATGCACACTCATAAAACAGTCATTTTTAGGAATTTTTTCACCAAATTTTCAACATAGCCATTTTAAGACCTCTGCTCATGAACAGTGTCACTGTGATTTTCTTAATTTGTCTGGTACATTGATTTTGCACACCGACTGCGCCATTGTGAGCTACATGGGCAGAAACACAATTTGGGTGAGATGTGAAAAATGACAGCTGTACTACTCAAAAGAAGGTGTGGTAAAATGGCAATGTTGAAAATCTGGAGTGAAAATATTGAAAATTCGCGAACTTACAAACATGCGTAGGAACTGCGCAACGCACGCTTGTAAAACAGTCATTTTTTTAATTTTTCCACCAAATTTTCAAAATAACTTCTTGAGAGCCCACCTTATGAACACTTGCAGTGTCATTTCATTAATCATTCGGAAGGTGATTTAGCACAGTGGCTGAAATCACCCTTCCCGAGTAATGCCATGACAGTATAAGAATTCATGAGGAGGAGTCCCAAAAACCCCATGTTGAAAATTTGGTGCAAAAATTCCAAAAAATGCCTGAGATATGCAACAAAGTTGAAAAAACCCTATCTATCCCATTATACAGCTTACCGGCATTTCCTCAGTTTGCGGTCGGCTTTGAAGAGTGCATACGTGTTTCCTGTCCACCGAAGATTGTCGCGCCGAGGTCCGGAGGTAAGTGTGGGGTGAGGGAGGGTATGGGGAGACGGGGTGTGCAGTGGGTGGGTGCAGGTTGTTAGAGGGGGGCCAGGGAGAAGCGCCGAGGGACAGTTATTAATTTTCAGGGGTTTTTTTTTTCAGTGAAGATGCGGGACATTTTCCACGCTGGGGTGGGCTCCCAGTGTGGCACAAGGATGGCTGGGGGAGCTGTGGAGCCTACGGGGGATTGGGCACCCCCGTCAGCCATATGATCAGTTGCCACGCTGGGGTGGGCTCCCAGCGTGGCACTCTGTACTCTGGGGCGGAGAGGACAGTGGAGCTGACGGGGGATTGGGCACCCCCGTCAGCTATTCTATGAGTTGCCACGCTGGGGTGAGCAACCAGCATAGCATGTGTAAGGCTTTGGAGGGGGAGCATAGCACAGCCAATGGGGGATTGGGCACCCCCGTCGGCTATACATGTGTTCCGGGGGGGGGCAGCACGCAGTATGCGTGCGTGCATTTCTGTGTGTGTGTGTGTGTGTGTGTGCGTATGTGTGTAGGGGGAGCTGCGCATGAGCAGGTGATATCTTATCACTGCTCACTGAAGCGTAGCTCCCCCTTTCAACTGTATGCCACTGAATTGTGGAGCTTGTCATAGACAGCTCCAGCATGCATTGGCAGATTGGGGCAGCGCCTACCAACACACTAATTGAATTGGTAGAGGGGGTGACACACCTCCGAAAACTCGGATGATGGCACTATGTTTCTTGCACATGCGTGCAAGCAAACATAAAAAAGGTGAAGTCACAAGCGTGTGTAGAAACTGGTCAATGCACACCCATAATGCAATTAGTTTGGGGATGTTTTAGGGGAGGTTGTCAACACAGGCATTTTGGAACCTCCACTCATGAACAGTGTCACTGTAATTTTCTTAATCTGTCCCAAACAGTGATTTCCAACAACGACCACACATTTCTGCGCTGGAAGTGTGAAAAATGACAGCTGTACTGTTGATAAGGAAGTGTGGAAAGATGCCAGTGGTGAAAATCTGTACTGAAATATTAGAAATCCATAAACGTACGCGGGTGCATGGAAACTGCGCATTGGTCACTCGTAACACAGTCATTTTATGGACTTTTTTCACCAAAATTTTAACATAGCCATTGTAACACCTCTGCTCATGACCAGTGTCACTGTGATTTTCTTAATCTGTCCCAAACATTGATTTCGCACACTGACTGCGCCATTGTGTGCAACATGCACAGAAACACGTTTTGCACGACATGTGAAAAATGACAGCTGTACTGCTCATAAGGTGGTGTGGTAAAATGGCAATGTTGAAAATCTGGAGTGGACATAGTGAAAATTCACGAACATAAGAGCGTGCGTAGGAACAGCATAACGCATGCTCGTACTGTAACACAGTCATTTTATGGAGTATCATCACCAAGTTTTCAACATAGGCATTTTAGGACCTCTGTTCATGAACAGTGCCACTGTCAGTTTCTTAATCTGTGCAGAACACTGATTTCCCACACCAACCGTGCTATTCCGCACCACAAGTGCAAAAACACATTTTGTCCAGGGTGTGAAAAATGATAGCTGTACTGTTCACAAGGAGGTCTGAAAAAATACCAGTGCTGAAAATCTGGGGTGAAAATATTGCAAATTCGTAATGTTACAAGCGTGCACAGCAACTGCTCAACGGCATGCTCATAAAACAGTCATTTTTTTGATTTTTCCCACCAAATTTGCAACAGAGGCTTTTGAGAGCCCACCTCATGAACACTGGCACTGTCATTTCATTAATCGGTCCTGAAAAGTGATTCCATGCAGTGACTGTAAAATCACCTTTCGGGGCCGATTAACACCATGACAGCGAAAGAATTCATGAGGAGGTGTCCCAAAAACCCCATATTGAAAATTTGGTGGCAAAATTCCAAACAATGCCTGTAATATGCATTAAAGTTGAAAAAAAACTATTTATTACATTATACAGCTTACCGGCATTTCTTCAGTTCGCAGTCAGCTTTGAAGAGTGCAGACATGTTCCAGGGCCACCAAAGATTGTCCCGCCGGACTCCGGAGGTAAGTGTGGGGTGAGGGGGGTGTGAGGAGGTAGGGTGTGCAGACAGTGGGCACGGGGTGTGGGAGGGGGCCAAGGAGACCACCTGGGGACCATTTCCTTCGTTACAGGTAAAAAAAAAAAAAAGACATTGTGGGACTTTTTTATTTACAGGGCAATGTGGCATGCTGGGTTGGGCTCCCAGCGTGCCAACTGAGATCTTTCTTTGGGGATGATGTAGCCAACAGGATTGGGCACCCCGTCTGTACACAACAGGGGGTTGATTATACCAATGGGATTAGGCACCCCGTTGGCACTAATAAAGGCGGCATTATGCAGACGGGGATTGGGCACCCCATCGGCAGACAAGAAAAGTGGGGGGGCCGTTACATACTGCCGACGGGTAGTGGGCTCCCCCGTTGACAACATACATCTGGGGCACTGCAGCAGATCGGGATTTGGGGCCCCTGTCAGCAAACAAACATGTTGGGATGGGACACACGCTGCCAGGGGGATTAGGCACTCCCTCAGCAAGGGAGGGGGTTAATATTGTTTGTGAACAGGCGGCAAGCCACCGCCATGTTCATAAACAATATCAGGGCTGCAAGATCCTGCCCTGCAATAATGGGTCACTCCCTCATTGCAGCGAATGGCTGATGCTGCAATGACGAGGCGACCCCTGATTGCAGCGGCTAGTTTGTCACAAATTGGTGGCAAGGTTCCAAACTAGTGTCACCAGCTGTGTCCCCCATTATTGGTTGACATCACACGCACCCAAAAATGCCGTGCCAGTATTGGCCTTAACAGTGCCGCACCTCCAGAACCTGCTTCAGCACCAAGATGCCGCAATATGTTTCTTGTGCTGCACGCAAGCAAACATGAAAATGAAATTACAAAATAGTAAGTACATTAAAAAAAAACAAAACAAAAATATCCTTTCACTGCATTTTTCTCTGCTGGAACCTATAGGTCCTGCAGCATTACTGCAGGTAAAGTGAGGATTCCCCTTTAAAATTGTCATGCTAACTTGTAAGGCCCAATATGGTTTGGGTCCTAGTTACCAGTTTGGTGCCCTGAGCCCTTATGTGTGTTCACCCTCTCTTTGCTCCATCGTGGTGGCTCTCCAAACTATACTGAGGGCTGTGCTGAAAACCTCAGGAGAGTGGGCCTTTGAGGTGGCAGTCTTGGTCTTATGGAATTAGCTCCAGAGGATCCTCAGACAGCCCCCACAGTGACTGCCTTTGAAGATGTATCCGAGGACTGTTTTGAAACAAACTTTTCAGGATTGATTGGTCTTCTCTATTAGGCCCCTTCCAGCACAGCTTTTAGCAGTTTTATGTGTTTTAACTGCTGATTTATGATAATTATATGCTTGTTTATTTACGGATTGATTATAATTTCTGCACTTCTGTGAACTGCCCTAGGCCTACGGGGAAGGGTGTTGTCAGAAATAAAACCTACCACTACTTCTCCTAGAGGATGAAGAACCCAAGGAACAGTCTAAAAGTATAAAAAGTGCTCATGAATATGTACAGTAGATGTATGTGAACCCATAAGCATCCCCACCATGCTATATTTCATGACTGTATCTGTATTCTTTGATAGAGCATAATGTTTGCCCTGTGATGAATTCGGTTTCTTTCTAAACTTCAATAAAACTGTGAAAAAAAAAAAAAGTATAGAAAGTATCTATGAAGTCAATACAGGCTTTCAACTATTATAAGCCTGAAGAGAGAGAGCGAGAGAGAGAGAAAGAGATTTTTATTTATGAGGCGCCCGATTCGTGGGACTCTGGATGCTGTACAATAAAACAATAATACAAAATCCAATTAATTAAAAACAAGCAAAAAACACACATACAATAAAATCATTATAAATACAGACAGTCATCTATCCATTCAAACCATGTCAATCAATAAAAGCTAGTTGGAATAGGTATGTTTTTAATCCACTTTTAAAGGCTTCTACCAAGGAAGCCCCCTCAAAAAGTCAGGTAAAGAGTTCCACAGGGTTGGCACAGCCACTGCAAATGCTCTGTCTCCTAAATGCCACAACCTAACCCTGGGAACCCCAAGGAGGCCTTCCTCGGCAGAACGGAGTGCCTGGGCCAGACGGTAATGGACAAGGAGATCTTGCAGATAGGTGGGGCCCCCATCATCCAGGGTCTTATAGGTAAGGAACCCTATCTTGAAGACAGTCCTCCACCTGACTGGCAGTGAGTGCAGTCCATGATGACTGGGATAATATACTCACATCTCCTTATGCCAGTCAAAAGTCTTGCAGCCATGTTCTGCACCAGCTGAAAAGTCTGCGGAGGTTGCCTCCAGATAACCCAAGATACAGGGCATTACAGTAATGCAATCTGGAAGTGATAAAAGCACGTACTAGTGTGGGCATGTCCTCAGGAGAGATCAGGGCTCGGATTTGGGCCATATTCCTAAGATGATAAAATACACTTTTGACCATAGCTGAAACCTGAGCATCAAGTGTCAGGCCGTCATGTAGGATCACACCCAAATCCTTCACCTGTTTAGAAGGGTCAAGGTAAACACCCCAACACTAGGCTAGGAGGCAATCCCTATCCCCTTCCCTCCCATGATGACCCGACTCCACCACCAGTACCTCAGTCTTGTCTGGGTTGAGCCCCACGCCAGTTGTGAGTCATCCATGACTGGATTTCCTTGAGGCAGCTGTTAAATATGGAATCTGACATTTAGGCATTGGGTGCACAGGATAAGTACAGTTGGGTATCATCTGCATAGCAGTAAAAAAATAACCTGTACCACCTGATAATATCCCCCAATGGAGCATGTACACTGTGAACAATAACGGCCACAAGGATGACCCCCGCGAAACTCCACAGCTCAGAGGATTTGTGCTAGATGAGGCAAGTCCCATCTTTACCCTGTGCACTGTGTCTGTCAGGTATGACCTGAACCAGTTGATGACATTACCGGACAGGCTGCACCAGAACCGGAGGTGATCGAGTAGCACCTCATGGTCCATAGTGTCAAATGCTTCATAGAGGTCCAGGAGAACCAAGATGGTATGGGTTGTCCTGTCCCTAACCATCAGGAGATCATTAAGCACTGTTACCAATGCAGTCTTCATACTATGCCCCTCTCAGAACCCAGACTGGAAACGCTCATAGGTAGAAGAAGATGCGAGATGTCTCTCAAACTGAACGGCTACCACTTTTTCTATAACCTTCCCTAAAAACGGGAGATTTGAGACTGGCCTGTAGTTGCTGAGGTAGTCTGGGTCCAAAGAGGGCTTCTCTAAAAGGGGTCTAACCAGAGCCTCTTTCAAGGACAATGAGAAGACCCCACCCCTCAATGAACTCCAGACAACATCAGCAACCACAGGTCCTATCAGGTCTGCACATCCAACCAAAAGATGGGTTGGACCTGGGTTCAGATCACAAATGTGTAGGCTGCAGCTTTGAGATTACCCCTGTCACCTTCTCCACCCCAACCAGCTCAAACTCATCCCAGAAAGGAGGATTTTTTTGACACAACTCAGGCTGGACATTTCATCCCTTTCAAGAGATACTCAAGGAGACCTCAGCCCTGATAGAGGACACCTTGTCAGTGAAGAACAGAACCAACTCCTCGCACCTTTTGCTAGAACCTGCTCCTCCAGCACAGAGACAGACAGAATGTAAAAGTCTGTCTATCATACTGAAGAGTTGAGCTGGTCTGCTCCTCACTGCAGCAATCTCCCTAGACAGAAACTCTGCCTTCTTTCAGGGGATTGCAGCATAATGCAACCTCAGGGCCAATTGTCCTCCATCTGGCCAGATCTCCTCCAGCACCTCTCTAACCTCCGCCCCTTAGTCTTTAAACTCCAGAGAGCCTCATCATACCAAGGAGGTCTCTGGCAAGTAGACAAGGTGAAAACATGAATGGGTGCTATTGAGTCAAAGATTGCAATCAAAGCTCCATTATAGACTGCCACTGATTCCTTTGGCCCAATTGCACAAGCTGCTCCAACACTCGTTAGGTCCAGCACTGCCAATAATAATCCCATAGAGGAAACTCCTCTTAACGGGTGGTACTGGACCATCTCCACAGGGTCAGAACCATCTGGGTGGGGGCCTTAAACATGAACCCCACAGTGCTGTGATCCGACCAAACCACTGGATCAACACAGAGGTCAATAATATTTAAGCCTGCTGAAAAAATGAAGTCCAATGTGTCGCCACTGAGTGTGTTGCAGAGGTTACAGTTTGTGTCAGGCCTAGGGTCTCCATGCTCATAAGGAGATCATTTCCTAATTGTGAGTGCCCTCTGTCAACCCAAGCATTTAAGTCCCTCAGAATCAACCACCTGGGGGACTCCAGCACCAAGCCATTGACAAGCTCCTTGATCTCCCTTAAAAAGTCCCCATCTAATCCCAGGGGATGATAGAGAAGGAGAACCCTGAAGCCCGCAACCATGCCTCCCCGGGAAGCCACACATGCAAAGGACCATGTAGGACATATAGTTAACACCGTGAGGTTCAGTCTAGGTTAAAAACAAATGGCCACACACCCTGCCCCTGCGATCCTCTCTTGGGGTGTGTATCATGGAGTACCCAGCCAGCACTGCCGCCTCCAAAATAGGAGCAGCATTTTAATCCAACCAGGTCTCTGTGATGTAAGCCAGATTGACTGAGGATATCAAGTCTACCATTATGGCAGTCTTATTACTCATCAACCTGGCATTGTATAAAACTACCCGAGTAGGATGTGGGGAGGCAGCTGGGCTGGTCATCTGTCCATCCTCTAAGGTGGAGCCTTTGGGTATGGGAACTAAGCATGGCAACCCCCTCTCAACTTCCCGTTTTGCCCCAGGGCATCTCCTTCCTTCACCACTTGAATCCCAGACACTCTGGCAGCCACATGGGTGCAATCCCCTCCAGACCACCCCTTCAGGCTATCCCCAAGGCCCTACACCTCCTATAGGCCTCAGCCAGGAGCACTGGAAGCTCAAAGGACAGAGTTCACAGAAGAAGCCCCCCCCCCGAGTAGCTGCACCTTAAGAGTTTCTGTCCCAAACACATTTTAAACTAGTCCCACCTCAAATAACCAAGTCCTCAAAAACATCCACTATCACTCAAACCCAAATGAAACCCACAAATTAAATACAGCCCTCACAATTCCAGCCCTCACTACCCACAAACAATAAAAAAAATCCACAACCACACACACACACACACACACACACATATGAACACTCACCAAACACACTCCAATTATAATAACTAATAAAATGAAAAACAAGCAGCACAGTCCTCTATTCATCATAAACAACTAAAATAAATAAAAAAAATTAAATAATCCATTTTTAGGATTTCAGGTTTATGGACAAAAAAAAACAACCTTGAATGAAAAATCAGAATCCAATTTCGCATGTGAATGTAGTTCTATGAAACACTGCCCCTTCCTCAACCCTTATACAGCTGGTGCAGCTGGGTGCTTGCTCGGGAGTCTCAAGGCTGCTGGTGGAGGGGCTGTGGAACAGTGGACACCTTGGAGGCTGGGGACTCAGAGGGAGGGTCGTCTTTCATAGACTGGCTGCTAGTTTGCAGTAGCACTGATGGATTTGGACAACAAAGGGGACTAGAGTGGAATACCAGCTGAATGACCTCTATGCTACCTCAACCCCCCAGGGACCCCAGTCAGTTGGTAAGGGAGAGGAGCAAGAGTGGTAGGAGGGTTATTCTGAGTTACTGGGGGGGGGGGTTTACTTCAAGGTTAAAGGGACACTGTCAGCTTTTGCAGGCATTTTTATGACCCCATACTATGGGTGCCTGTAATCTGCACTCTAAACACAGTTGCTGAGTTGACTGTCTAATTGAATCTGGGAAATGTGAAAACATTAATTTTTACAGAAAATGCATTCTGAGTGGACTGACCTTGTGTCCTCCATGCCCTGCTCCCATCTCCATTGTTGAATTCTACCAAACATGTGCATGAACAAGTTCAGCAATTTTGGTGGCTAATAAACAAAATAGCGGCATCATGGATTAAAGTGCGGTGATTCTGCAAATACTAGATCTGTCACAAACTGAGCTGAATTTGTAAAGAAATCCTTACCTGAAAAGTAAAAATGGGACTTGTTGCTTGTGCACCACTGACACTCAGCGCATGTGCACTAGTACCAGTAGTGAACGTCTGCCGAGTCCATGATGGGGGGGCATTTCTTCTAGTGCCGGTGGTGTGTATGCACACAGTCCCATTTCTGCTTTTCAAGTAAAGAATTTCTTTATGAAATACAACGCAGTTTGTGGTAGAACTAGTATTTGCAGAATAAACACACTTTAGTCCATGATACCAGCTATGTACTAGCCACAAAAATTGCTGAACTCGTTCATGCACAAGTTTGGCAGGATTCAACAGAGTGAAAGCACAGGAGCAGAGCACGGAGGACATAAGGTCCATCTGCTCAGAATGCATTTTCTTTAAAAAAAAAAACCTTTTCATACTTCCCAGATACAGTTGGACAGTCAGCTCAGCAAATGTGTTTAGAGTGCAGTTTACAGGCTCACATAGTTGGGGGCCATAAAGATGCCTGCAAAAGCTGACAGTGCCCCCTTTAAATGGTGTCAGATACAGAATCTGAACTTTCAATTCCACCTCAGATTTCATTGCTGTACCCTAACTAGAGGCAAAATAGAATTACAGTCAGAATATGAAATTCTGAAACTCTGACTAGCTAGTGACAGAATGGATTCCATAGAATTCAAGCACCCATAATGGGTAGTACAGTGGGTAGCGAGCCCTTTAAAATACACATTTTTTTACATCATACATATTCATCCCTGCTAAGGAAGCTGTGGGTTGGGAAAATGATGAACCTAGTTTTAGTGTTGTTGTGTAATTACACACACATAACCCAATACACCCAAATCAAGCTCTACTTATCTAATAAGTAAGGCATCTTTCCAGACCTGTAAAGGGTTACCCTTTGTAGGAACAGAATGGTTTTAGGATCAACAAAATGTATGGCATGAGGAAAAAATCCCCACGAGAGTTTACCTCAATCCTAGAAGCTGCATTACCTTGCTTAGAAAAGGCAGTAATTAAAGGTAGCACTTGCCTGCTTCTGGGTGAACTTAGGGATGAGATCTGAAACATACTGTAAATGGGGTGCCTGTAAAAAAAGAATAAAGACAGTGGTAAAAAAAAAGAGTCCATAGTTCTTGAGAAAGGTAGGACAGGTGAAAAGTTAAATAATACTTATCTGATGGATTGTAGGTGGCTCAGCAGACCTGTAAAAAAACAAGCATTTGTCAATGCTGAATGCTGATTGCATTGGTGTGTTGAGCTCGCTCACTGCCCCTCTGTCAGTCGCTCAGTCTATTTCTCCCAGTGCTGCAGGCTGCTCTTCTGTACTGGGCTCCTGCCTGCATTGGCACCTTGTTCTTCCCACTAAGAAATCCGCAGCTGTCCTGACAGAGCTGCGTTGAGGTGGCTCACTCCACCTCTCTCACTTGCTCATTCTGTTTTTCCTGGCACTGCAGGCTGCCCTTTTGTACTGGGCTTCTGCCTCTGTTGGTGGCTTTTTCTGCCTACAAAGAAATCTGCAGCAATCCTGACTCAGGTCTGTTGAGCCTGCTGACTCCCCCTCTCTCACTCACTCATTCTGTTTCTGCTGGCGTTGCAGGCTGGCCATTTGTACTGGTCTCCTGTCTGTGTTGCCACCTTTTTCTGTTAACAAAGAAATCTGCAGCAGTCATGATAGAGCTCCATTGAGCTCGCTCACTCCCCCTCTCTCACTCACTCATTGTGTTTCTCCCAGTACTGCAGGCTGCCCTTTTGTACTGGGGTTCTGCCTGCATTGGCACCTTTTCTGCCCACAAAGAAATCCATAGCTGTCCTGATAGAGCTCCATTGAGGTAGCTCACTCCCCCTGTGTCACTCACTCATTCTGTTTCTCCTGGCGCTGCAGCCTGCCCTTTTGCACTGGGCTCCTACCTGTGTTGGTGCCTTTTTCTGCCCTGAAAGAAATCTACAGCAGTCCTGACAAAGCTCTTTTGAGCTCGCTCACTCCCCTTCTCTCACTCACTCATTCCGTTTCTGCTGGCATTGCAGGCTGCCCTTTTCTATTGGGCTCCTGCCTGCGTTGCCGCCTTCTTCTGCCCACAAAGAAATTTGCAGCAGTTACAATACAGCTCCGTTGAGCTCGCTCACTCCCCCTCTCTTACTTTCTCATTCTGGTTTTCCCGCCACTGCAGGCTGCCATTTTGTACTGGGCCCCTGCGTGCATTGCTGCCTTTTTCTGCCCATAAACAAATCTGCAGCAGTCCCAATAGAGCTCCGTTGAGCTCACTAACTCCCCCTCCCTCATTCACTCATTCTGTGTCTCCTGCCGCTGCAGGCTGCCCTTTTGTACTGGGCTCCTGCCTCTGTTGGTGCCTTTTTCTGCCCAGAAAGAAATCTGTAGCAGTCCTGACAAAGCTCCATTGAGCTCGCTCACTCCCCTTCTCTCACTCACTCATTCCATTTCTGCCCACCAAGCAAGATGGCCTTTTGTACTGGGCTCCTGCCTGTGTTGCTGCATTTTTCTGCCCACAAAGAAATATGCAGCAGTCACAATACAGCTCCACTGAGCTCACTTACTACTGCTCTGTCACTCACTCATTCTGTTTCTCTTGGGGCTACAGGCTGCGCTTGTGTACGGAGCTCCTGGCTGCGTTAGCACCTTTGTCTGTCCACAAGAAATCTGCAGCTGTACCGACAAAGCTCCATTGAGTTCGCTCAATCTTCCTCTGTCACGTGCTCATTCTGTTTGTCCGGGTGCTGCAAGCGGCCCTTTTGTATGGGGCTCCTGCCAGCATTGGTGCCTTTTTCTGCCCACAAAGAAATCCACAGCAGTCCTGACAGCGCTCCGGTGAGTTCGTTCACTCCCCCTCCCTCACTCGCTCTCTCGTTCTGTTTCTTCCAGTGCTGCAGGCTGTCCTTTTGTACTGGTATCTTGAGTTGGGACCTTTTCCTGCCCACAAACAAATACGGAGCAGTCCCGACAGAGCTCAGTTGAACTCGGTCACTCCGCCCTCTCACTCGTTCAATCTTAATCTGTCCCAAACACTGATGTCCCACAGCATCTGTGCTATTCTCCATCAGGAGTGCAAAAACATATTTTAGCCAGGATGTGAAAAATGACAGCTGTACTGTTCATAAGGAGGTGTGAAAGAATGCCACTGTTGAAAATGTGGCATGAAAATATTACAAATTTTGAAGTTACAAGGGTGCATGGAAAGAGTTGAACACACGCTTGTAACACAGTAATGTTATGGAGTTTTGTCACCAAATTTTCAACATAGGAATTTTAGGACCTCTGCTCATGAACAGTGCCACTGTCATTTTCTTAATCTGTCCCGAACACTGATTTCCCACAGTGCCCGCGTTATTCTGTGCCGCAACTGTGAAACCACATTTCAATCAGGATGTGAAAAATGACAGCTGTACTGCTCATAAGGAGGTGTGAAAAATTGCCACTGTTGAAAATATGGCATGACAATATTACAAATCTGCAAAGTTACAAGGGTGTATGGAAAGCATGCAACGCACACTTGTAACACAGTCATTTGATGGGCTAGCATCACCAAATTTTCAACATAGGCATTTTAGGACCTCTGCTCATGAACAGTATCACTGTCATTTTATTAATCTGTCCTGTACAGTGATTTCCCACAGCAACTGCTCTATTCTGCGCTGGAACTGAGAAAACACATTTTGTCCAGGATGGGAAAAATGACAGCAGAAGTGTTCATAAGTAGGTGTGGGAAAATGGCAATGTTGAAAATCTGGAGCGAAAATATTATAAATTTGCGAAGTTACGAGCGTGCATTCAAACTGCCCAACACAATCTCGTAACACAGTCATTTTATTGAGTATCATTACCAAATTTTCAACATAGGCATTTTAGGACCTCTACTCATGAACAGTGTCACTGTCATTTTCTTAATCTGTCTCAAACATTGATTTCCTACAGCAACTGGGCTATTCTGCGCCGGAAGTGCAAAACCACATTTCCGCCAGGATGTGAACAATGACAGCTATACTGTTCACAAAGAGGTGTGAAAAAAATGCCAATGTTGAAAATTTGGCATGAAAATATTGCAAATTCACGAAGTTATGAGCATGCGTAGCAACTGCACAGCACACGCTCATAAAACAGTAATTTTTTGGATTTTTCCACCAAATTTGCAACATAGGTTTTTTGAGAGCCCACCTCATGAACACTGGCACTGTTATTTTGTTACTTGGCCCAAAAAGGTGATTCCACGCAGTGACCACTAAATCACCTTTTGGGGCTGATTAATGCCATGACAGTTCAAGAATTCATGAGGAGGGATCCCAAAACCCTCATGTTGAAAATTTGGTGCCAAAATTCCAAAAAATGACTGAGATGTGCATTAAAGTTGGAAAAAACACATTTATTTCATTATACAGCTTACCGGCATTTCCTCATTTCGCGGTCAGCTTTCAAGAGTGCAGACGTGTTCTCGGTCCACCAAAGATCGTTGCGCTGAGCTCAAGTAAATAGAATTGAGGGTGTGGGAGGCAGGAGTGCGCAGTGGGTGGGTGCGGGTTGTGGAGGGAAGGAAGCCGCGAGGGACCGCTTTTGTTCTTACAGGTTTAAAAAAACCATCAGGGACAGTTTTTGTCTTTACAGGTGCATTGGGCATGCTGGGATCGCTCCCAGCATGCCACCGGCTGTTTTGGGGGCAGCAGTAGCCGGCGGGGCGTGGGCACCCCGTCCCAGCACCACAACAAAGGGGAGCTTAGATTATGCCGGCGGGGTGGGCACCCCATCGGCAGAGAATATCTGTGAGGAGTGGGGTTACATAATGCTGAGGAGTGGGCTCCCGGTCAGCAGCAGAAACATGCAGCAGTGAAGCCGATGGGGATTGGGGCCTCCATTGGCAAGCAAACATGGGGGAATAAATATTGTTTGTGAACATGGTGGGGATATCACTCTGTAAAGATTCTGCCCTGCAATGATGGGTCGCTCCCTCATTGCAGCAGATGGCTCATGCTGCAATGACGAAGCGGTCCCTGATTGCAACGACTAAATTGTCACAAGTTGTGCAAACATTCCAGACTTGTGTCACCAGCAGCCTGCCACGGCATTGGAGGAAGAGGGACAAGCCTTTGCAGGCTGTGGGAGCATTGGCCACAACAGTGCCACGCCTCCACAGCCCACTTCTCAGCAAGCTGTCCCAATATGTTTCTTGCACTGCATGCAATCAACGTAAAAAACAAAGAGGGAGAGGAATAGGTTAATATAAGTGAACGGTTTCAGACAGCATTGAAACTGGATATGCAGTGATATCCTAGCCACCATCCGGGGGGGGGGTACAGAAGAAAATTATCACAGCCATCAGGTAACACCAGCTACATTTGAGCCCCACATGGTCACTTATACCCCATCACCCGCAAGTGCAGAGCGTTTGCACTTTATGAGTCAGGGGTCATGGTGGACTGGAAACAGTATGGCTGGGAGAAGCAAATGACAAATTAAAAGAAAAGACCTTAATTCCCTCTTACTGAATATTATTCATTTTCATATGGTTTTTATTTTATGCTGTAATTCATTTACCCAGGATAGCTCTCATTTCAACTGTGATCCTGCTTCTAAGCACCAATTTCTACCACTGAGTGGACTATAGGTTAAGTGATTGGCTGACAGTCACACAGAATAAAAAAAACAGTTTAAAATAAACACTATAAAATAAACATTTATATATTTAAACATAAAATCAATGTCATATATTAGTGGGACAGTCAAATTCTCTTCCACAAAATGCTCTTCGCACAGCCACAACAATTTCTTCAGCTAATACTAATATTTTGTTGAGATCTACTCAGATTTTTGCCTTTTGTCCCAGATTTCTTTTTAGCAAAAGTGTGGCATGGGGTGAGAAAGTAAATCATCTAACAACATACACCCAGGTTTGTAACATACTGTATAAACCCTGCAGGACTACAAATGCTTCATATGAATTCTAAACCTGGAGGAGAAGGCCTCAGCTGCCCCCCCCACCACCACACACACACACATGCTGTGGCATCTACAGTATGTGTTGGTATGCATTCAACTAACTGCAGTCACAAACAGTTCTCAGTCTGAAAGTCCAGTTTCTGTTAGACAAAACTTCAAAAATGCAGTGAAAACAAAAGATGAACCAATTAAACATTGCAGCAAGTAATGGATATGATGCCATCTGACCCAGCATAGCAGTCAGAAATCTACAGTAGTTACGCATAAATTCAATGTTTTTCAGTTGAGACTCTCTAGAACTATTCCTAGATTAATAAGCACCTTTCTGAATTAAACTCCTTACAAAACTGCACAAAAAATACCTGAATATCTGTACAGAATCCTTTCTTTAGACAAGTCTAACACAGCACAACTCCAACTGCCCAAATCTATGATTTCACACTGGGAGTGAACTAAGAAGTGTCTCCCACTGACAGTATTATATCCTGCCAAGAAGCCTGGGGGTTTGGGGAAATAAAGTTTTATTTTTGAGTAGATTTTAAATAATCTGGCAGTATCATATCCTGCCAAGTAGCCAGGGGGTTTGGGGAAATAACGTTTTATTTCTGAGTAGATTCTAAATAATCTGGCAGTATTATATCCTGCTAAGAAGCCAGGGCTTATGGGAAATGAGTAAAAGTTAAGGCAATAGACAAGTAAAATCTGTTAGTTTTTCAAGGTGCTACAAATTATTTATAGAAAAAAAATGGGGTTATAAGGAGGATTACAAAAGGGTGTGTTTTAGAGGACTGACTTTATTTAACCATTTACTTACCCAAGGTTATCAAAAAAGATGATGAAGGATCTCATTTTCAGTGAAGTCCTGTTTTTTTTTGCTCAATTTTCAGAAGTTGAATAGAGCCTAGGGAGATCAAATATGGTCACATCTGAACAAGAAGCTACTGTGGCAGGCCTGATGAACAGTATTTAAGCAATAGGGAATCACCTGTAAATCACACCCATGGGGAGTAAAGTGACACAAGACAAAGTCTTAATGGAGAGGGGTCAATGAAGTAAAACCATTTAGGATTATTTGCGGTTTCCTTTAAGGACCAGGCTGGAAGGGGTAGACGTTACCAAATGGTGATGTCACCACATGTTTGCGTGTGCCCAGAATAGCCCAGCCCTCTCCATACCTTTGGGAAGAAAGAATCCAAGTTCTAATCACTTCACTTGGCATGCTCAGTAATGGCGCGATTAACACGTAAGTTGTATTGAATGAGTGTGGGCTGCTAGTTGCAACCTCCTTTCTCTGAATCTGTATAAATGGTAGCAACAGTCACATCCCGATGAATTATTTTTTAATGATGGAACCTACAGTAAAATAAGAAGAGAGGGAACAAACACAAGTAAGGTTAAAACAAACTGTAAAACTTGATGAGTACCCATTGAAACAGAGAAACAGTGAGATACGAATTTATGAATGTTCTTTTGTTTATTTTCTGGACAGAGTGATGCTGAAGCACTACTTTTTAAACTTAAGCAGGCTTACAATTATTTTGCAGCAGGTACCTAACGATTAAACTCTGGCTACCTAAAATATAAGATGAGACAAAAATAAACACACAAACTAAGCAATATTAATTCTATATCTTCACAGATGAACTGGGCTAAACTAACAATACCCACACAAAAAGAAATCATTTTCTTGTTGAAAATGAAACTAATTAAGGTTTGTTCCAACCTTGAAATAATAAAACTGAACAGCCAAACCTAAATAATAATGACTGAAAACACAGACCAGGTTTTAAGTAATTGAAAGTAATTTTTATGTGTTTTATGTTTATATAATTAAAGAAGTATTAAAACATGGGCTAGGAATGTCCTGAAATGCAACTTTGTTTTGTTAATTATTAATTGAGACCCGTATCAACATGTTCTGAAAGAAAAGAGAAAGAGCAAAAGAGATAAAAGAAAAAGGAATCAATGGCTGAAAGATATCTGAATCCTGGACTGTGTCTGTTTTCGTTTATATATTTATTTATTTATTTAGGAAATCGGAATGACAACCCTTTGAGTCATAGACTCATTTTCAAAGGCTCCATGTCAGAATAAAACATAGACATTCATACAGTGCATACATAGAATAAATGTGGGTGAGCTCCACAAAGGGTTGAGGACCACAAATCTTATTTTAATTTACTTCATGGTCAATCCTATAGTGGTGCACTCCCATCCAAGAAAAATCAAAAGAAACAAACCGAGGGAAACATACATAAAAGTTGTTAGTATCATATCCTGCCAAGAAGCCGGGGGTTATGGGGAATTACGTTTTTTTCTGAGTAGACTTTAAGGCAATAGACAAGTAAAATCGGTTAGTTTTTCAAGGTGTTACAAATTATTTATACAAAAAAATGGGGTTATAAGGATGATTACATGAGGGCATGACTTAGAGAACTGACTTTATTTAACCATTTACTTAGCCAAGTTGTCAAAAAAGATGATGAAGGATCTCATTTTCAGTGAAGTCCTGTTTTTTTATTCAATTTTCAGAAGTTGAATAGAGCCTAAGGAGATCAAATATGGTCACATCTGAACAAGAAGCTCCTGTGGCAGGCCTGATGAACAGTATTTAAGCAGTAGGGAATCACCTGTAAATCACACCCTTGGGGTGTAAAGTGGCACAAGGCAAAGTCGAATGCCACATGCCCCAAGGGTGTGATTAACATACGGATAATGCAACCTCTAGGAGAACCTTATTGCTTTCTTAGCAATGTGAATTAAAAATGTTCATAGTAGCTGTTTATTTTTTTATTAATTATACCTGTTTTTTTATTTAAATAGTCTTTCCATCATCTGATCATTGGTCCTCAGTAAGTTTATGTTCCAGTTTAGCTTGTAGACATTCAAAGACAAAAGCCTATATATACAGTACTATCCCAGCATCAGTTGGGTGGCTGGCTGCCGAGGAGGAGTGCGGAGGGATGTGCTGCTGGCCATCTATGCCTATGGCATAATCTTTCAGGTATGGGCTTAGGGGGAGGAAGGTTGTCAGTGCCGTGGGGGTCCACTGTCCACAAATGATGCTGCTGGGCACCGGGTTCGGGGGTCAGGGTTGTGTGGACTGGGGCACCTCAATGTGTGCATGAGGGTCATGTTCTTCACTGGAGATGGGGCAAACGTGTTGAGGGGGTACATTGCTACATTGGGGATGGGGCAGACATGTGTTATGGGGATGTATTGACACAACGGTAATGTGACAGTCATATGCTGGGGATTCACTGAAACTACAGGGATAGGCCAGTCATGTGTTGGGATTCACTGAAACTACAAGGATGGTGCAGTCATGTGTTGGAGTTCATTGAAACTACAGGGATGGGGCATTCGTGTGTTGGAGGTATGCATTGCTACAAGAAGGACTGGGCAGTCATGTGTTCTGGTATGCTTTGCTATAAGGGAGACAGGGCAGATTTGTATTAATGGGTAATTCAGCAGTGCGGCAGGTGACCAAGGTGTTCCAAGGGCTCAGGCAGGAGGTCCTCCAGCCAACGGGGTATGATCCCATTTGTCCAGGTGCCGGTGTTGACTATTCACACATCTGGACCAGCACCTTCACATGCATGTGATTCACTATGGGGCCCAGGACAGTCAACTGATTGGATTCATGACTGGTTCTGCTACTCTGCCGTGGCTGTCCTGCGCAGCCTTGCACACTGGTGGGGTAGGGCCATGGACAGGTGCCCCACAGGTGCATGCAGTAGTGAATACCATGCACCCTGCACCTGTCCAGGGCTGCAGAGCTAAGCAGGTGGGGTACACACCTTTAGCATGTACCTTCCACCCCATTCGTGCATAGCCCCCATTTAGTAAGCTGCCTGTCCTTGAACAGGGCTGCTTCAGCTCCCCCATGGTCGGTCGGCACCCAGCCAGTCACCAAACGAGACCAGGACACCTGCCTGCAGCTCCTTGGAAGGTATGGTGACAGCACAGCCAATCATAACATGGGCGCTTCCAGCAAACCCGCTCTGATTGGCCAGGACTTTTCCCCTGCTTTTGCCACCTGCCACTTTTTACAAATAGATTTAGCTTCAACTAAGCAAAATTCAAGTGTCTAATAGAATTTTTTTTTGTTTTTTTTTTAAGTGGCTAGTTTTCCATTAGCAGGTTGTACATATCTGCCACTAGAGGGATCTTGTTGTTTCATTAAAAAAAAAGTCTACCCTCATAAAGTCACAGTTGCTTTACTTGCTATATACCTTCCTTGTACTACCTCCCAAAGAAATCCTATTTTGCCGAAATGTTCTCTTTTCACTACCTCTCCCTGCCTGTTTCTTTTTTTTTCTTTTCTTTGCCCTACACCGGCTATGAGTTCCCTCCCCCACCTGCTCCTTCCCCCTCTCTCCCTCCTTGTCCTTCCTCCCTTGTTCTCTCTCCCAGGCCCCTGCCACCCCCACCCTGTACCCACTATCTACTTAATCAATACCAGCAGTACCTTGGGAAAGCTCCACTTCTCGACCAGTCCTTCCCAAGGGCCTCCACTTGGAAATACCTGGCTGCTTCTTAACACTGTTAAGATTGATCTTAAAGCCAGCCTATCCCTACTGTACCACATTGTATATCATCTGGACTGTCATATGGGCTCCACCTACTGCCCATACACTAAAAGAAGACAAAAATTATCACTATTGGACCTGCGCCTCTGTTCAATGAAGCTCATCCTACTTCTCCTACTGATCTCAGGCAATGTCCATCCGAACCCTGGCCTGGGCTGTTCAAGCCTTCTGAAAAAGGCAGGAGCCCTCACCATCATAACCATGAACATCTGCAGCCTGTTACCAAAGCTTGATGCACTCCAAGCCTTTATCAGCCAACATAATCCTGACATCCTTGCTGTAGTTGAAACATGGCTGACACCAAAAGTTCCTGATCTGGCAATTACCTTACAGGACTACAATGTTTTCAGACTGGACCGTGTCTGTAAAAGGGGAGGCGGCTGTGCCATCTACATTAAGGATAATCTCCTGGGGCACCTTGTTCCAAACCCCCCTTCCTGCCTCCTCAGCCCAGCTTCTACCCATTAAAATTCTTCTAGGTCCCAATCAAAAAGCCCTCACCATTGTCTCTGTATATATTCCACCTCGAGATCAAGATCTTGGCATCAAAGAAGTTCTTAACTTCATCAGCTGCTAACCTCCTGGCTCTGAACACATCCTGCTTGGTGATTTCAATATAAACTGGCTCACATCTAATGTCTACACTCATAAGGATGCCCTTGCAGCTGCCAACCTCTCACAATTGGTCACCACACCAACTTGGATAAATTACAAAACTGGCACCAGTACCCTGCTTGACTGGGTTCTCACCAATCACCCTACCAGGCTCTCTCATACCTCCATTCTCCCAGACTCTCTCAGTGACCACTCCCCGGTTATATGTGAATGGTCTAATAAATTTCTAAAGCCACCCCCTACAATCATTACCATCAGAGTCCTCCCCCGTGGTCAACTTACCCATCTTAAACAGTACCTATCCTTGCAAGACTGGCTGCCCATCTACAAGGCGACAGATGTTAACCTTGCCCTTGGCTACTTCATCACCACCTTCAATAAGTCCTGTGACCTCTTCACTCCTTCAAAAAAACTGAATGCAAAAGCCCTCTGTAACCCTTGGATAACTGTGAAGCTCCTTCACCAGCTGAAATCTAGGGACTACCTGTGGGCAGTGGCTAAAGCCACAGGCAAACAATCTGACATCCAAAAATACAAACATGCCCGTAACGCCTGCACAAAAACCATTTGTCCCATGGAAAGCTCATATTATAAGAACGTCCTCACCAACACCTGGTGAAATGGTCATGCTTTCTGGGACAATATCAAGGACATTACTGGGAAACAATCAAAGTCCCCTCCGGCCATGTTAATTGCTGAAGGGTCCACTACCCTTGATCCCATGGTCATTGCAAATACCTTTAACACGGCTTTTACTGACCTCACTACTGTTCTGCCATCTGATTTCTTCACAGTCAGTCACACCCCCTCTAACACACCCTGTAATCTGTCAAACCATCCTCGTTTCTACTTCAGGGAAAGTAAGATGATGAAGCTCACCGCCACATCACCTCAGCCATCTCCACTTCCAGAATCAGCAGTGACACCCTGGACCTTAAGCTGCTATCACTTACACTTGACGAGGTCCTCAGTCCCCTAACTAAAATTCTTAACCTCTCTCTCCACACCAGTACATTCCCTTAAATATGGAAAATTGCCACGGTGACCCAGGTCCACAAAATGGGGGATAAGACCTGCCACTCTAACTACTGCCCGATCTCCATATTGCCATCACTATCCAAGGCCCTAGAGTGTATTGTTGCGGACAAGCTCACTGATTATTTGGACAAATATAATATTCTGTGCACACAACAGCACAGTTTTAGAAAAGGGCATAGTACTACCACTGCCCAGCTTGAATTTACCAGTGCAGTGCATAGTTCCCTTGATAAAGGACTTCTTACAGGGGTTGTCTTCATCGACTTCTCGAAGGCATGTGACATGGTCCATCATCGGCTGCTATATGACCAACTACTCCTTGCTGGCCTCACGCCGGACTCATCCCGCTGGTTCAGAAGCTACCTTGACAACCGCTCTCAAAGAGTAAAAATTGCCAATGCTATCTCGGACACCTTGCCGGTCCGTTCCGGTGTACCTCAGCGGTCCATACTGGGCCCTCTCCCTTTCAGCCTCTTTTTAAACTCCCTACCACAATCCTACTCAGAGCAAATCATCCTGTATGTGAATGATGCTGTTGTCTTTTCTATGCACAAGGACCTTTCACCACTACAACACAGCCTCCAACTCTGATTCAGTGCAATTGAAACATGGTTCTCCAATCATAAACTAGTCCTCAGTCACAAGAAAACCAAGTCATTGCTATTCTGCAGTTCACATAACCGTCACAAGCAACACCCCCTTGCCATCTCCACCAAACAGGGGACTGTCTTCGAATAAGTTTAGTCTTTCAAATACCTAGGGATCCTGCTTGACCCCAATCTCTCCTATACAGCTCACATTGACAGTGTGGCAAAAGCTGCCAGCACACGCCTTGGATTACTCTGCAAGCACAGGCAGCACCTCACCCCAGAGTCCCTGAAGATTGTCTTCCAGAGCTCTGTGGTGTGAACTATTGATTATGGCCTCATTATCTATGGCTCCGTCACGACGTCCGCTCTCCGATGTATAACAACTATTCTTAACAAAGCATGTCGACTCATAATTGGTGCCTACCGCCTCACCCACACCTGTACACTTTATGAACAATCTGGATGGCTCCAACTCTCCAACCATATAAAGTATCTCACATGTGCTATGGTGGGAAAAATCAACCTTGGCCTCACACCCCCCGGTGTTACTGCCTTGTTACATCAAAACAGCAACCAACAGAACACCAGGAGCTTGACAACCCAGATTCTACAAGTTTCTCACTGTGGAACTGTGGAACAGGGCCAATGCTTCTTCACCTATTAGGGCTCCTCTATGGATGAATGGTCTCAGCCACACCATCTCCTCTGCCTCAACACTAGGTCTGTTCAAAACCAGGCTCTGGGCCAATCTCATTACCTCTAGCTCCTGTGACTGCCTCTCCTAGATGATGTCCTACACAGCTTTAATCCTAACTTATATACTACTTAACCCCAGGCCCCCCAGTCCCTCTCCCCACCCCGCTCCTGTGGCGCTACTTCAAATATCAGGTCTTCATACCACCTCATTAGTCACTCCTTTCCCATTACAGCACTCACCCCACCCTGCCCCTTTTCTCTTCTATCACTCCTTCCCATTTGTTTTTGACAAATGCCTCCAGCTACATCTTCATCTTCCCCCTCTCCTCTCATCCCTGTTTCTCTGCCACCCCTGGACACCTGACCCTACCCATTCCTTGTGGGCATATGCGTCCTAGCTGTGTTCACCATCTTACTATAGCTGCCTCTGTTAACTACCTACACTTCTTCTCTTCCTCTACACCTTACTCTTCCTATAATTGACCCCTTTCAATAGCACTGTTGTACATGAATTGTTTACTGTTATTTCACTGTTGCGTCCTTGTTGTTTGTTATTTCTGACGTGGAACCTTTGTAAAAGAGCCTTTGGCTCAAAGATATTTGTAATCCTAGAATAAATAAATAAAATAAAAATAAATAACCAGGACCTATGAATATACTTGCGATGATTCTACTGACGTAAGAAAATAACATATATTCAGTTCAAAATGAGTTCATTAATGCTGAAATAACTTTGTACATTTTATAGTTTGGGAGTTACTGTGTTGGTCTGTTTCTATTGTGTTTGTAAATGTATGACACATAGCACATCGTAATTGAAACCACACAGTGTACCCCTCTGATAGCGACATTGTGACAGTGACCACCACTACAGCAACTACAGTGCCAGGTCACTGTAGTGCCCATGGCAGGATTAACCTGTATGCAAATTACACCATGGCGTAGGGCCCCGAGGTTCAGGAGGGCCCCCACTGTTAACCAATTTACAGCTACTTTCTTTGATCCTGGCTGTACTGGGTGACTGCCGATGGGCCGAATTGCCTAAAGAGCACCCCACCTTCTTGGAGTCAGTCAGCCCCCTGCCCCACTGAGTCAGCCTGGTGAGTGGTGACCCCCTCCCCCCGCTCTGAGCAAGCGAGCCTCTCAATCTCTCTGACGGGCAGCTCCGTCTTCACCTCTGATCCACCCTGACCCCACAACACACAACCAATCATGTCCATCAGAGGTCCTTTGGAGGTGTGGCTATTGGAGAGCTGGAATAAGTACATTCGTGTGTGTCGCATCAGAGTGTGTGGCTGGGCAGTGATGAGGAGTAGAGGAGGATAACGAGAGAGAGCTGTAGTGGTCAGTTGTTGGTGCCGGTGGCTGGTCTCATCTATCAAAGAAGAAGAGTCTCTGCCTAAAGACACAGAAGTAGAGAGAGGGAGACAGTCTGAGCAGGCCACGGGGGGTCACCTGGAGTTGGATTCGGCTTCAGTGCAGCATCGCATGCTGCTGGTGTTTTCCGTGTAGCCACTAGCCAGGATCAGTTAGTGCTGCTGCTAGTTGGGCCTTTGGTCCTGCTGTGACTGTGAGGAGTCCTCCCATGTCGGGCTGCACTGCAGGACCAAGTCGTGTCACCGCCACCTGCATGATCTTGAGGAAACAATCAAGAGGACAGACTGGACTCATTACATTCACATTCATAGCAGTCAGGCCACACCAGGTATGTTGTGTTGACTAGTCATCTGTGTTCTGCAGTGTTCAAGCCATTTGTGCTGCAGAAATAACTTGTTCTATTGCATTGGAGAAACAAACTAAGTTGTGGTTGCCTCTGGTCATGGTCTGTCTGTGAGTGTTCAGTAACCTGAGTAGTGTACTGATGAGTCTTTAATAAGATTTGAGTTAGGCACTGAGTGGACCATAGGGTGCTGATAAGTCACCTGGGGGGAACTAACCTGTGGGACTTGGTCTTGCTGGCACAGATTTGTCTTGGTTTGACTGGAGTCATACCTTACTGGGAAGTTGCAGTAGGTTGCTCTAGGAAACTTAATCTCTGAAGTGACTGCAGTCAACACCTGCAGGTCCTGCAGGTTTCTTAAGGCTCAGTCTTCTTGGCACAACTCTCTTTAGCTGCTTTGGCATCAATGACTTGGAGTGGTGGCAAGGATGTGGCAACTCAGCATTGGCAGCAAAGCAACTTTTAAGCTGACAACAAAACTATAAATGACAATGGAGATGGAGGAGAGGAGACAGTGGGAGAACAGACAGAATTGAGAACAAAGATAGCTGCACAGAGGGTGATTGTGGCAGATGCATTGTGGAGGCAAGGAGCTTGAGCATGTCTCAGGTTTGGAGCTTGAAGGAGTCTTGAGCAGGGAAATGATGCCAGGGAGCTGTGAGCCCCATTAACTGCTTCAATACACGATTCAGTTTTTTGGCTTTGGCAGAGAAAAGGTATTTAAGGAGAAGATGAGCAGGAGATTGTAGCAGCTACAATCCCCATTTTTATTAAATTATTTATGTGGAATTTGAATTTGATACCTGGGAAGGCAGGGCACATTAATCAAGTCTAATGTCCAGTTGTGTCTCGGAGGAGGGACAAAGAGAAGAAAGAGGATCCATAATTAATAATTAATCCATAATTATTAATAACAAAAATAGTTACAAGGTACAGTAGTGACAAGGGAAAACAAGACAAGCTATAGGTAACCAAAAAGTGAAAATTTACAAAATGTTAATACTGTACCGATAAAATATTTCTTTATGCAGAAATTGGTAATTCTGAATTGTGTTGTTTATAATCAAGGGCATGTGACCTGTCAAGTCATGTGGCATAACACAGCATTATAAACCACATCCTGCTTGAGTACCCTGGTCATTGCTGCCTTGCCAGCCCGGCAATGTAGAAGAGTGGGATGTTGGCATTTAGGGGCCCCCAGACCACAAACTATGACTTGGAGTAGGGCCCCCACTTCCATTAATCTGGCCATGGTAGTGCCAGCCCTGGACCCCGGCACTGTATTCTGGGGGACATGCACCCCCTCCCCATATCAGCTCTGACTTACAGTTGATTATATTTAGTGGGAGAGGTGCAGGGGCGACCCCACCAGAAGAAAACATATTCAGTAAGTTGGAAACTGTATACCGGCCGTAAATGCAGCCAATGTGATGGTTTTGCTGTATGGTCGTTCAACAACATTTTTGTCAACAACCGATCATAGATCCAAAACCACACCATGTAATTGCAAACATTATAACAAACATGTCAATAAAGGATGACACAAAAATAGAGAAATGCAGTCTTTTCATCTAAATAAGTACTAATAAAATGCTGGAGAACTACAGCAATGCAGAAGTAAATTCCAGGGTTTATTATCGTAGCTATCAATATGAAGCTACAATTTTGAGGGTCATGTGGGTGGGCGGACACTATGGTGATAGTACTGTGCCCCACACTTTCTTTTATATTTACTTTTTTTCTATACATCTCCAAATGCCCTTCAGCCACTGCCCTAGTTCCATTCCCACCTTTTCTTGGTCTTACATCCATCTCTGACATCCTCCACAAGGGCTGTCAGTTTGTTGCAAGTCCTCTTTGAAGACTAAATTCAGTAAAGCAGGGTCTGAGTTCAGCAAGCATGATCCTGCACAGACCCAGCCTTTTATTCTCTGATTGTTCTTCTTGCACTAAGGCAGCAGCACAATGCTTCCACCGCACATGCATAGAATACACAGAGATGTACTGCAGTATGTGTACCTTTCACTTTTGCAATTCTATGAAAGTGTGAATGCTTACCTTCCATGTTGCAGAGCCAAGCTGATAATGTTTGCTACCCTTTTTCCCTCTCTACAGCCACTGAGAACTTATGACACTTATGATTTAAGGAACCAAAAAAGGACAAGGCCCCAAAAACAGCTCCTATCTAAGAGAAAAAGAATTAATCCACATTTCCCTTATTTGAGATGTATTTGTCTAACCTTCTTTTTAAAACGTCTATATTTTCACTGATAATTATATTCTCTGGAAGTCTATTCTGAAGATTTGACGCTGTCTGCCTATAAAAATATTTCCTTTTTTTTAACTAAATCTTTTGACTTTAACCTGCAAGAAGTGACCTCTTGTAACTGAGTTAGAATCTTTATAGTCTATTTCTAATTCTGTCATTAAACTCATATCACTCATTATATTATAGTAGAAAAGCATATCTTCCCTTTTGTGTCTAACTTCTTTTTTTTTATTTATTTTTCCCTCTGATCACCATTCTATAGTCATCCCTCAGAAATCACCTGGTTGTCCCACCTGGCCTGAGATCCCCCAAATCCTAGGTTCCCTGGATCTCCATCCTGACACCTCAACCCATTGGAACCCCCCTGGCCTGTGCCCCCAGGTCAAGGCCACCCTCTTCTCACCTTGGCTACTCATTGAATCCAGTCTTTGTGGGAATGGTGCAGGCCAGAAGATATTGGGACCAGGGAGGGCTGGGTCAGATAGTGGGCCTGGGGCTGGTGCATTGTCACCTCAGGATCCAGGGTTTTTCGTCTTTGCATGAACATGAATGTGCACCCCCCACGGAGGCGAGGACATGCAATGATGTCCAGTTTGGAATGGGCACACTCCAGCCCCGACCCATAGATGTCCCCTGCAGCCTCCCCACAGACCCAACGTAACCCAGACTGTTGCACCACAAGTCTCCACTGGCAGTCGCTGGTGGCAGGGAGTCACAATCCACCCCACCCATAAGAGGATAGCTGTCATTGGATGCTCTATCTTCTCCCTTCCCGACCAACCTCCAGCAACCCAAGCTCGCTCCTGACCCTAGGTCACTGACTTGGTGAGAGGTAAGGCCCAAGGCACCTCAGCTGTCTACACTATTGGTTCAGCTGACCTGAGAACTTCTTTGTGGTTAGAGAACAGAGAAATGCTGTTGTCAGATAGATGGACATACTACAACAAAGAAATGATAAAAATGGTCTTGGAGCCAGCCCAGCAGTACAGCGGTAGTGCTACCATTCATAATGTTCGTAAACTGGGTTTATAACCAAGCCCCAAGCATCAGGGGTCAGCTGCGGGAGGAAGATTGAGCATCCCAGAAGATGTTCTCCTCCTCCAGGGAGGGTGGGTCGCTGCCCCCCACTGCATTGCTGCCACCTAGGTGACCATGGGTGACACAGCAATGGAGATAATCAGGTTAGGGCCTGGATGATGGCTGGTTTGCTCACCACATGCTGTCATGAGTGAGTACACCTGTTCCTTTGCATGCCATCACTAAGTGGGGTGGAAATGAGTTAAAAGAACAGCCCTGGAAGCCACAAGTGACAGAACCCTGGTAATCCAGGCCCTCGCAGCATTCATCACACTGCCCATCTGATAAACCTGTAAGAATTCAGGGATACATTCTCTGGCATCGACTCTGCAGTTGGGGTGGGGGGCAAACCATTGCTCCACAGAGGGGCATGCAAGAGCTGGCATCGTGAGGTGAGTCAGTAAGTACCTTGGGATCCCTGAGAGAGATAGCAACCAGAAACCAGCAGGGAACAAAAACTATATGAAAAAAGTAAAAAAAAATGGTATTGGAAATGCTACATTCTGACTGGCTGTTTGCATTTCAACAGCCTACATTACTCTCTATTATACTGTCATGAGCCCGGTTGTGGTGCATGGATTCTTCCTTTCAGTTTTTCATTCTCTAGTACTGTATTGACTAGAATGATCCACTCAATTGTTGAACAGCCATTTAAACAGAATTAACTATTGTATTATGTTTGATATACAAGGTTTTATTTTATAGCTTTTGATAATGTGTGACTCAATGTATTACAATAAAATATTTGATAATATTATATATGTGATGTATATAATAAATATTTGAAATGTTTTGTGGTAACTTGGGCACATTGAACATTTTTGATTTAACTGTTCGCAACTTTTTACTTTTTATCAATTTTAATATTTATGTAAATAATTCCTGTACAATTTTCCTAAATTTTAAATAAACACTTTGGGCACCATGCATGAATGTGTGGCATGACTATGCACTGCGGATTAGTGGTGTGTAGGCTCCCTGCAACCATTGCACCCCCTGCATGGGATGCATGAAAGGGGCATGCATCCCATATGCACCCAATTCCCCAGCTGCGTGAACAGCGACATGCTGGGGGCAGGCCCACACTATGCACCATTCACTGAGGAGCATAGTGCTGTGCACCGGGGGAGTAGCAGGGTGCCGGTTACACTAGGGGGGCCCTGCTGTAACAAATGAATGCACCCAACCTGTGGCACACAGGACACCAGCACAGTCCTGGCCATACAGTACAGGCCCCCAACATGTCAATCTCCCACCCTGTTTCCGATTGGCAGGCACCCCCCCACACACACACATCGGAGCACTGTCCCCATCTGTGTGCTGCAATTCCCTCCCACCACAAATCACTGTCCCATTCCCTACCATATGTAGGCCCCCTCCCTACCACACAGCTCTGCCCTGACCCCATCAGTGTGCAGGAACCCCCCTGACACACATCCATGCCCTGTCCTGCAGTGATGGTACCCAACCGTCCCCCTGACATCACATCAGTGCCCAATCCCCAAGGTACCTGAGCCCCCCCAATGAGGGCCCCAATGTGTTTTGTGCAGTACAGTGCAGAGAATCCCATATACCTCCTGATCCTGGCATCCCCACCCCCTCATTGATGTTCAGTGGTCTCCCCTCTCCCCCACAGCACTGACAACCCCCCTGAACCACGTACCTGCCTGTTGGTGCCACAGCATTGGACAGCCAGCAACACAGCCTTCCTCACACCTCCTTAGCCATTGGCTGTTCAAGTGATGCTGGGAGCACACCCCTATATATAGGCAGCATTGCTTGGACAGCTGGCGGCTGTACCACTGGTGGTCTCTTGCTGCGGTACTGATGAGCAGGTACAGGGGTTGTCAGTGCCACAGTGGGTGAGGTGGGGTGGGGTGAGGGGAGGCCACTGAACACCAGTGAGGGGGTTGGGGTACTAGGGTTGGGGATCTGGATAGTGTGGTCCGGGGCACCTGTATGTGTGTGTGGGGAGTGGTTACTGCATTCATGGGGCCAGTGCCTCTACATGTGTTGGGGGAGTGTCTGTATTCAAGGGTCCATTGCCCTTATATGTGTTGGAGGGTGTCTGCATTCATGGGGCTAGTGTCTCTATGTGTGTTTGGGGGGGCTGCAGTACTTGGAAATGGGGCTGTGCTGTGTGTGGGAGCAATGGGCAGGCATTGGGGACTGAGGCAGCTGCTTTGTTGTGTGTGGGGGCAGCTATACACCTGCCGTGGTGGTGCCACAGGGTCAGATTTCAGGTAAGGGGATTGTACCACCAATGAGGACCATGATCTCTGGGGGTGCCTGTGTGGGATGCAGTTACCAGGTCCCACACTGGCATGCACAGGTGATCCAGTCTGGGACCCAGGATGGGCATCCAATTTGCTGCATGCCTGGGTCTGCTACTCCACCCCCATCTGCCCTGTGCATACCTGTGTGATTGGGGGGGTGGGTCCACAGACAAGTGGTGGCCACTGGTAAATAGAAGGCAGTATAGCGCAGTGGTCTAAGGCTCTGAGCTGCAAATCTGGTGACATCCAGCAGACCAGACCTGAGTTTGAATCCCACAGCTTCCACTTGCATACTGTGTGACCCTGAGCAAGTCACTTAACCTCCTTGTGCTCCCAGGTCGCTCCTGTAAAAAAGCTTTCAGCTTAGTGTGCTACACCTGGTTAAACAACTAAATTAAAAAAAAAAATACCAGCCTGTGCACACCTCAGCTATGGAGCTGCATGGGTGTGGTATGCATCTCTGCTGCATACATTCCACCCATTGGTGCACTGGCACCTTTGTTATTAACGTATATCGGTATTCTCTGTATGTATACTTTCACTGTTTTCTCATAATTTGAATTCAGCATAATTGATTTGTTAATGCAACCATTAATTAAAATTAAGGAGAAGGAGGATTTCCTAGGACATTTTACTTCAGCAGATTATTTTGTTCTTTATCTTCAGATTATTTTGAATTAAGCACCAAAGACTTCATTGATTTGTACCTTAATTTTAATTAAGTATATTCTGTTCAAGTAATTAAGGATAATTAAGGGGTTTGAGTTTTGCAAACTAATTTTTAAGGGACCCTTAATTTTAAATTAAGGGGCAGATTCTAAATTCAGGGGTCAATTAATGGAAAAGTAAAGAGATTTTAAGCACTTTTTGTCCCATAGTGTACTGGGGACCACCGCCAGTTGGATTTCAACCCAGCCCCCAGTGCTGCTTCAGATTTTATAGACTGCACAGACCCACTGTCTACAGGGTCTCTTGGCCACAGCACTGCATCATTCCTTCCCTGCTTTAAAAGAATCCTAGTTCTGAATGCATACTGTTAAACTGCAAACCACAGCTCTGGAAAAATAATTTGGCAGGTTCCTGAAATGACCAACAAGAAACCTGATTTCAAAGGGTTAATATCTGCAGCACTCAGGTTAATAGCTGCAGAACTTAGAGGTAATCATCAAGGTTTTGTGGTCATTCTCCCCGACCGGAATGCCAGGAGAGTGAAAAGGAAAAAAAATACATTGACATGGGGTAAGTGTGTGTCGTCTTAAAAGTCATTGTCACGGGATGAGATATTGGCCCAGATATTCAAAAGGGTTGCGCATGGCATAACAGTGTTGCACCATGCACAACCCACTGATGCACCCCGGTGTGATATTTAAAAGGGAAAAGTGCACCTGCACAAATCCTGATGCGCCGTGGTGCATCAGATGTATGCAGCACAGTGGGGGGGTGCCCATGCAAACTGCACAGCCCAATATTCAGTCTGAGTCGTGCAGAGTTTGCAGGTGCAACCCCTACCTGTGCCTGCACAAAGTTGAGCCGAAAAAAAGGATCAAGTCGAGGCCACCCACAGGTGAGCTGCCACATTGCGGGCGCAGCACAGCAGCTGCCACCTGTGGGTGGCCCTCGTCTGTTCCACCACACCTGGCAGTGCCCCTCATGCCCCAATCATGGGCAGAGTGTAACCCAGTGGCCGATCACGGGCATTACTGTAATACACCCCCTGAGTAGCCCGATCACGGGCGCGTACTGTATTACCCCGGTGGCAGTCCTTGGGCATTACTGTAATACACTCCCCGAGTAGCCCGATTGCGGACATTACCGTAATACACCCCCATTAGCGATCCCCAAAGTACAATATCATTCACATTTCTGGACTGACTAATGCGGTATGGGCTGCCGCCCATTGGCTCATGCTCTGAACCGGTGGGCGTGCAGCCCCTAAACTGTCAGTCAGCGGGTGATGGGTGGCAGGCGGTGGGGTGCTGCAGCCCGCTGGCTGAGGGAGTGGGGTGGTGGGGCTCCTTGGGTGGGTGGGTGGGGGTCACACAGATCACCAGGGATTTCGGACTTGGGGGTGAGGAATGCCACCCGTGATCAGGCTCTGTTCAGTCCACTGGACCACCAGGATATTGGACTTTGAGGGGGGTTACTGATGTCTGCGATCGGGCTAATGGGCGGGTGTATTACAGTAATGCCCATGATCGGGCTACTCGGGGGGGTGTATTACGGTAATGCCCATGATTGGACTACTCGGGGAAGGTGTATTACAGTAATGCCTGCGATCAGGCTACTCGGGGGGGCTACTGTTATGCATGCGATCAGGCTACTCACGGTCCACTGGACCACCAGGGATTGGAGACATGCATTGTCCCTTATGGGACGTAATGTAATTGGGCTGCAGGGGGAATCGGTCCTGACGGCTGCTGCCTGGCAGGGCATCAGGTGCAAGTCTTCGGGGATCGGTGCACCTGCATGATAATGGCATGCAAATGGAGCCATAATCAGATGCAAATGGCCCCCTGTGCACCTTGCATAAATTATGGCCCCATTTGCATGTCATCCTTTCAATATCGCAGGTGCTGTGCATGGCGCAATGGAACTTGTGCCACCACATCTCAATGCTCCATTCTGACCACTTGCACTGGCACAGTTCCACTGCACCATGCGCAGTGGGGGTGGCCTGGGGGCAATATTCAAAGCAGAATATCACCCTGGCCACACCCCTGCGCAACTATTTTGAGCAGCACAGGGGCTTGCGCCACAACATGGCGCTGTTTGAATATCTGGGCCATTGTGTATCTTGTCCTACAGTTTATTTTTTAGTTGTTGACTATCTACTTTATTTCTATAACACACACTAAACAAAGTAATGCTCTCTCTCTCCTTTTCTCTCTCATTTTTCCAGTGTATAGCTGTGTTCTGTGGTAATGTACTGTTCTCAAGGTTGCTCTAAAGATAACCTTGGCTGCCTTCAACAGCAGAGCATGTTAACAAATATAAGTTACAATACAAAAGCAAAACACATCTTTACCTCTTGTCTGACTGTTCTAATTAGTCTTTTAATAAAAGATTTGTGCTGCCTGGATAGGGTTAGTGAAGGACTTTTGTATGTAGATTGTTGGTTGGAGTAGGTGGCTTTGATTGTGAAGAGATATGCCCTCATAGACTGTAATATGTGGAACGATTTGCAGGTTGCAGACAATGTGACAAGCAACTACTAGGTGAAAATGTTTTGTTGTTGACAGTTATGAATGGCTTTATCATACTTCTAATTTAAAGCAGAAACTCTTTGCTAAAGAGGAATAAATTGTCCATCGCAGAGATTTCAAAATGACCAAGTGTCATATTTTGACCCTGTGCCATAGGGCATAGTCCATAGTTTCCTAGATGTGTCTTCACTTACAAATGGTGTATTGTGCTGTATTCTTACACCCTTCAGATAAGACCTTGTTGGTTTCAAATGTTTGTTTTTATTTTACAAAGTGGTTGGAATGTGTTTAAAACGTTTTATTTTGGAAAGATGTGGCATGGAGATATACATTTGTTGGGTCAAGTTAAATGTAGTCTGTTGAAAGACAGAAAACAGGCAGCACATATTTAAAACACTTTTACAGTTTTCTAATGAAAATACTGGCATTACTTCAGCAAATTGGCATCAATTATTGTCTCAATCTCATTTTGTGTTAAGCAATTTTTTTTGTGTACTGCATCAGCCAGAAGCTTCATTGTGTGCTCTTTGATCATTACAAGATACTTGAATATGCATAGTGTTCAATGACGCTGCAGCAGAAACAGCTGGGCTTGGATCCCAGCAACCTTGCTTGTATACTGTGTGACCTTTGGCAAGTTACTTGACCCCCTTGTGTTTCAAAATACTGTGTCACTACCAGTTCAAACTTGATATGTGTCCCTACTTAAGCATCAATTTCCACCCAAAAATGCATGTTTTCACAGAAACACACCAAGTGTGAACCCTACAGTTTAACTTTTTTTTCTCTTTTCATTTCTATAGTACTTGCACTCTGTTTGAGCAAAAAGGGCAGACATTTTCTGCTGGGCTTGCAGCCAAAACCCACTGGCTTATCTAACACCAAGCCCAATACCTTCCTTCATGAAGGTTTATTCTCTTCTCCTTGTTCAGTAAAATATTATGTGATTCCCTGCCAGGCAGAGTAATGGGGCAGGGGTTTGGTCTTCTAATACCCAGGTATCCGTAACAAGCCATTTGATTTATCAACTTACAGGGGAAAAAAAGCAAAGTCACTTGCTATGCAGTTTGAACTGCTGAAGAAAGAAAATATTAAACTGTGTCTTTGTCAGAAATTCATTTCTGCAACACCTACTATACCCCACCAGGGGGCAGGGAGATTTTTTCCCACTCACTTTTAATTGTTCTAACCATTTGTTTGAGGCCTGAATGTTACCTCCTTTTATATGTAAGATGAATGCATTCTACAAATATAGGTATGTACATTATGCCATAAAATACAACAATTTGCATTAATCCGGATCTTTTATGAGCTCAAATGACATGTTCTAATGTTAAAGGCAGAGAATCTAGGGATGCCTAGTTATCTGACTAAAAGTTTAATATTACTGTATTTTCAGGAATCCACTGGAGTGTGACTAGTAGCTAAAAGAAACACCTACCCCTGTTCAGGGGTTGCCAAAGACATCCATCTGTATAAACCTAATGCAGAAACTAACTTTCTTTCTTTCTTTCTTTCTTTCTTTCTTTCTTTCTTTCTTTCTTTCTTTCTTTCTTTCTTTCTTTCTTTCTTTCTTTCTTTCTTTCTTTCTCTAAGGAAAAAGAGAGCCCCTTGTAACAAGACCCAGGGGCAATGAGCTTAAAGAGCCTACTTACTGGCCTTCATCTTCTGGACCAGTGAAGCATAAACCCCAAATTAGTAGGCTGATTGCAATATAATGTTGTTACTGTTTGAAAAACCTTGGGATGCCATTATTTCTAGTGGCAATGGGGTTACCCCATCAGTATCCTATTCAGTGTGCACCTTTTAAGGTGATGACTGACTGGCAGATAAAATTGCCAAAACATTTGTGGTTAAATGTCCACACCCCTACTGTCAATAAAGTGTCAACTGACATCTAAAGAAAAAAAAACTGTTACAGCAAACTTTAGTGGACATTTACTGATTTGTTACCTGGCCTCTGTGCCAGCATTGGTCAACCCAAAGCACAACCCTTCCATTAATGCAATAACCGAGCTGCCTCTTTCACCAAAGAAGGAACTCGACTTTGGGGGGGTATGGACCACGCCCCTTGCACATTCCAGTGCAACACCTGATGGCTGCATACAACAGAAACAAAAGTCCCTCTGGACCTGATAAGCCATAGCTTGCAGATCCAGAAATAAAAGAGGTATACCAATCTCTTTCCAAGTTATAGAAATAAAGAATGTGTGTCTGCAAATAACCTATTTGTTGCTCAAAGGCTGGAAAGGCCTATTGCACTCTAACATTGTAAACCAGCTCAGCCCTTCTGTTTGTCAAACAGGGTGACACAACTGCACAAAACCTATTAACAGGTTGCTTTATACCAACCAGCACTGGCCTGGTGCAGGGGCCCTAAGACCCTAATAAGTAATTAGCTGAGCTGGGGGATTATACCTTCACCTGTTCCTTCTTGTTATTACAGGACAATGCAATAGACTTCCACTGGACAACAGGAAATATCCACCTTTCCAAACATAGAAGAACTTTACCTAATTTATTCATGGTTCCAACTGCTGTATCCTGAAAAGGCCATGCCAATCTAACCATACTGCCTGACAAGCCAGGCACCCTTTTTGTCTTTTTCAAACCCACAAACACAGAAAGGTGGGATACCAAAAATAATTCTGTTTCAACACAAATAAACATACAACACCATGTGGTTACACAAACACTTAATGGTATGCCCACACTCTGCAACTCACCTCACCAGGTACCTGACAAACTGCATGCACACATCCTTCAACCACAGCACATTCAGGGGCCTGGCTATAATCTCTAAAATTTTGTTTTAAGAATGTTCATCACCTTTGTGTCTATATATTGTGGTGCACTATGCCCAATATTGTCATTGTGTCATTACAAATATGTTCAGGTTTCATGATATTGTGTTTTTACATGCAGTAGCAGCTTATCAAGTATAAGCCCAGAAATCTGCTCCACATCCAGGGATGTTCTACCCAAGATACCTCCAACATAATTTGGGTGTAACAGGTCTGGTGGGGAGTGTATTACAGGTTAAGTCTGTCAACCTGACATGGGAGGAGGAGATACACAAAAACTTCAAAAACAAATTAGTTGTTTCTTTTTACAAGCTAATAATGTTCTAAAGCCTCCCAACAACAACTCAGATTTACTGCTTCTTTCCTCCATGTTATGTGCATCACCAAACGGTGCACTTCATTTTATTGCTACCACTGCCATGTTTCCAACTGTTGTTCCCCCAACAGTGCAATGCAGTAACCCAGACCAACTAGTGGTCTGCTTGCATTATCACTCCCAGGTACCCTTTACATCTACCCACTTACAATATGACTGAATTTAAATTCTGCTTCTGTGCCAACATTTCTAGGTTTCATGGTGCCATGTTACTAGACCTCCTTGAAACATACCAGATACATACTCAAGACCCAGTAGCAGGGCCCCATACTATTGTATACCTAGAAGTATTTTTGTCCACAATACGCAGAAAGACCCACAGAGGGTCCCATAAGTTAAAGGTTTAAAGTGCATGTTACTACACTCTTATTTCATAAGACAGGCCTGCACCAGGCCAAAATGCAACACATAGGCAGAAAAACTATCTTTTCATTACTGTCACAACCTCTTCTGAGACCTGAAAACAGGCTGTATTTACAGATGACCAAATAGTGCTTCCTCCTTATTGGACCTCAGCATGCCCCTCCAAGGGCATGGCCTATGGCAACACTTTTTCTTTTACAGTTGTCAGGAACTTAGGTTATGTCACACCACACCTTAAACAAAGACAATGCTAATAACTGTGTCATTTTTCAATGCAGAATAGCTATGGGTGTTTTATCAATTATGTTTATAACAGCATTTTTACAAGTTTACAGGTTTTAACAAAATGGCATGTGTAAGATCTTCAAGCAACTCATTCAACTTTTCTTCACTGCTGTGTTTTCCAAGCCTGGCTGGCACCTCATACAAACTCACTGTTCAACTATGGACTGTGTTCTTTTTTTTTCAGAGTATTTATTTATCTCCTACCCAGCTGACTCCATCAGCTTAACTGGTCCCCCCCATCCCCAACATCCCGGAATTACCAGGGCTTACCTTATGCCCGGCCCAGGAGTGGAACCTGCGGGGGGGGCTGGGTGTCATCCTGCTGCTGGCTCATTTTTCTGTTTTTCTTGTTATCCTTCCAGTTTAACCCTGGGGCCCCAGGAGTAGAAACGCATGCATGTGGAGGCACGCATGTGTACTACAGCTCCTGTGACAGCCCCATCCACCCACCTATCAGCCTAGCACCTGGCACTCTATCTGGCCTGCACTGCCCCCTGGCCTCCACCACAGGGCAGTCAAGAACTGAGGGATACCACTGATCCTTCCTGGAGAGGATAGCTGCCTTTCAGCAGCTCCATCCAGCTCTGCACCCTCCCCAATGGTCCGTGCTTATTCCCAAACATAGGTCATCGATGTGGCATGAAGTAAGGTGTCCAGCACCTTAGCCCTCTGTACCACTGGGCTGGTCATGGACTGTGTTCTTGATTGTTGTTTTATGGACTGTCAATACTTGTGCAGGGGTGTGGTCAACTTCCACAACACAAATGCTATGCCAGTGTGTGTTGCTATTCCATTAAAGGACTGAATGCACACTCTAATGTGCCCCCCGCCAAGGCCTCTGCAAATCAAGCCATCCAACAGCCAGCAACCTGAACATTGACTTTCTTACTATGATGGTGTTTCGTCTTTAAATCACTGACATTTTACTTGTAACTATGCCAATGTGTGGTTCCTTATATGAACTTTATGGACTGTTACACATATTTTTTTGTTTAGTTCTTTAACCAGGCAAAATGACCTATCTGTCAAGAGACAGTATCAACAGATTCATCAATCAAGCAAAATGTACACTGCCGTCACATGCCTTATCCACTCTCGAAGTGCAATCTTCATCATCAGTGGACAATGGTCTATCCTTTTATGTTCAACAATGCATTTAATACTGTTTTTTGCAAATTATATTATGTAACAAACATCAATACCCTTTCTCATTGTCTTGCCTAATCGAAGAGTCACAAAGGAATAATCACACTTGGCATTCACACATCAGCACAATTTATTGCAAGCAAAAGATAATTACACTTCATTTAGCAGCAATATCACTATCAGCATTAATGATTACACTTTAGCATTCATTCATTAGCGATATTACTATCAGCATTAATATATACTTCAATTAAGCAAAACATGATACATCACCGATTCAATAAAGCATCATCAAGCCCTCTTCAATGGCTGAAGCCCCTTGTCAGCCTGGCTGGAGTCTCGAACGGGAACTGGCCCCACAGCGATCGTCCACCCTGCAGGAGGCTTCAAACCAGGCATTGAAAAGCTACATTTATATCTTATTCTATGCTAAAATAACCGTGCAGCCTTCATTGTGTTATTTTCCCACATTCTAGAAGCTGGCGGGCTTCCAGGATGTTGCAATTCACACGATAAGGACTGCTCAAAATTCCCACAGCTGGAGGTCACTGTGCTCCAAACACTGGCGGGTGCCTAGAACACTATGAGCTAAGCAGAAGTTTAAACAAAACTACAAAAACAGGTTGCCTGATAATATGCGACCTTCAAGTCAGAAAAATACACTGTCTGAAGCAAAACATAATAATGAGGCTATCTAAAGAGCAAAACACCAATTAAATGAAGCAGCATGTAAAATGGAGTCACACAATACAAAATGGAGTATAAAATGACATACATTACATGAAATAGCATACAAAATGGGTGACAATAATCAACATATTATACTATCACTACATTTGGTCCTTTGATTATTGTGAATACGATTTGTATGATATTGGTACCATAGCAAAATTACTACGAATATAACAAGTCCAAATAAGCAAGATAATTGTCACTACAACAATGATTATCAGAATATTTAACACTTTTGTAGCTAATGGAGACCATCCTGTAAAAATATCCCACCAATAATGAGTAGTCTCTTGTTGAATCTTGGAACTTAAATCAATCATTTTATTTTTAACTATCGTAGTTTGCACCTGACTTTGCACTAATGATTTATTTCTTATTGCCAAATGAGCCTGCATTACATCTGTTTCCTGAATTATCTGTTTAATTTTATTTAACGAGGTATTCAATCTTGATTGATCTAAAATATTGGGCTGCCAATACAAAATAAGCTTCTGCTCATTATCAGGGACCTGTGCATTTTACTGTGGTGGATGACATTACAATCCAATGATTACTAGGAATCCATGATTTGAACAGGTCCTCCACACATATTCATTATTACTCATTAAATCACTCTGGGCCTTATTTCTTTGCATTATAGAATATATATATTGCATTGTGCATTCTGTCCAATCAATAAATTGCGAAATATTTTCTGCTACTCCCATTCCCCATACCTGTGAAGCATTAAATAACTGCAAGAACTCAAAATCATAATTCAAAGTTAATCTTTGGGGTAAGAAAACAGTTGGCATCCATTGAGCTTGTATGTTAATTAAGCTAAATACATCAATTCCTACTGCCTGAAGCCTGTTAGTCAGTGTTTCTATATCAACACTATTTAAAATTCCCATGCCTGCCCTGCTCCATAATAGCATATCATACCAAGCTCTTTTATATTTGCATTTTCTACTAAACATAAGCGTTATGTTAAAATGGATTACATTTTCTGATACGCTGCGCTACTGATGTACATGTGGATGGAACCTTAACTATACTATCATTGCTAATTACAGGATGATTTTCAACACTGTAATGTGATCTGCCCAAGTAGTTCTATTAGTTATTGCAGTAGCATTCATGCAGAATAACGTGTCTATGTCAATCAAAGTAATACTTGCATTGAAAATGTCTGTTTGATTCATGCAGCAATCAAGTCTATGTTGTACAGTCACCATGCAACTATTCGGTAAGTTGCAGCATTTAATAGCAGTCTTATTCTGCAAAGAGATTTCATCTGTTTAGTAGGCATATTGTCCTGAGCCACCAGTTGTCATCCAGAGATTGACCCCTGGTGAAAATGTCATGTTCAGTACCACACACTTCTGTCCAGATGGGCAGCTAAAGTTCCCTGGTTCTATCTTTGGTATCATTTTTCCAACTCCAGGTTCCTTTACAACCAGTGTCATTACAGTTAACCCTTTGAATCCTTCCTCCAGGGGTAACTAACTCTGCCAAATGGACCATAAGACACACCAGCATTCCTTTTAAAATCCATTGCTGGACCTAGAAAGACACAAATTTCATTATTCTCGAAGATAACTTTTATGTGCAGGCACGTATTCCCATTTTTCTTTCCCTGATCTGATGATTAACACTGTGTTGTCTCGTCCGGTGGCTATCACCTCAGCTGGTTCAGGAGGGCCATTTGGGTTTGTAACTCATATTTTGGCACCATTGTTAAAACCTCCTGTAGATCTAAAACCTTTATCCCCCCTTGCTGTTAAGAGTGTGGGGGCTTGTCCCTTTATAGGGGTCACTTTGTTAACTGGAATAATTAACAATTGAGCCACTCTGTCATACTGTTGAATTAACAGATTTTGTTCTCTACTATTCAAAAAATTACTTTCACTTCTCCTTGGTAATCACAATCAATCACCCCTCCCAAAATTTGTATTCCCTTGAGGGCTAGTTCTGATTTAGGTGCTATCCAACCAAAATGTCTCGGTGGAATTTGTATTCCAATACCAGTTTCTATCACTTGAATGTTTCTGCTGTTTATTCTGTATTCTTGAAGGGCATGTAAATCAAGTCCAGCAGCTTCTGGGGTTGCCCTGCAAGGAGACAGAGCTCCTGGTGTAATTTCCCAATATAACACTGTTTCTGTAGTTGAGTAAGCCTGCACTTGCAAATTAGGAGTTATCATTCGCATTAAGAGGGTCTCAGATTCTCCAATTGGTCTATTATTTAAAATCTGTAATGCTTCATGCAAATTCTCTTTCCATTTTCATAGGCTCTCCCCCCCAATTGTCCTTTCACAATATGAGGGATTGGTCTTTGTTGCCCATGTTGGCATATAGGACACTGAGCAATAACAGTTTTAACCAAATTCAATGTTAGGGGTACACCCCTACTATATGCCCACCTGTAAGTGGCTTTTTCTCCCAAATGTCCACATTTTGATGTGCCCATTTGCCAGCCCTGATAACTGCTGACTTTGAGTTACTTCAATATCCACTGGAAGAATCTTAGCTTTTCATCTGCAATAGAATTATACCATCGTTCTGTGTATCTGAAGCACAATGAGCATCAACATGAAATACAGTGGTCTGAGTATTTTGCACCATAGTCCATATTTCCTGCCACAGTTCTTTTCCCCATATTTCTTTTGAATAAATTTGCAACTCATCCTTAGCCCAAGTGGGCAGCCAGGTTGTTAAACCATTGGCTACAGACCATGAATCAGTATAAATATGACATGTACCTTGCAACCTTTGTGGATATTACACTGGAAGGGAGGAAGGGTAGCTTACCCCCTCCCTCCAAGCTCCTACTGGTGGAAGACACAGCTCGAATACTGTAGCAATAAAAAGGTTAGCTGTGAAACACAGACAAACAACAAAACAAACACACATCAGTTTAAAAATAAAACAGATTATTTCCATAGGATAAAAGAAGCCAAGCGTCCCTGGGTTCCCTTATCCTAAGCATGACAAAATGTCCAGATTGATGGTAATACCTGCGTCGTATCTCTGTAGATGGTAAACTCTCAAAAACAGCTGTAATAGTCCTTTTTCAAAATTGTAAAGTTTGTTCCTCTTCACTTAGAATACTAGTTTTGCAATAAAGTCAAATTACATGGTTCACTCTTGGTGTGCTTTCATGAAAACATACATTTTGTGTGAAAAGTTGTGCTTTAGGCATGGAATACACATCAAGTTTGAACTGGTAGTAACATAAAATGTTGAAACACAAGAAGGTCAAATAATGTGCAAAAGGTCACAGTGTGCATGCAAGGGTCATTCAAACCCAGCCATTCCTGTAGTGTCTCTTGACACCACCAATATTAAAATATCTTTAAATAACAATAGAGTACACGATGAAACTGCTGGCCAAGACAGTAACACATACATACACAAAAAGAAATACTTAACACAGAATAAGACTGACATTGTTTCACACCAATTTGCTGAGGTAATGCCCATAGTTCCATTAGAAAACTGTACGTGGTTTAGATATATGTGCTGCCTCCTGCCTGTCTTGTAACACTGACAATTTTAAACCAACACATTTATACATATTGCCATGCCAAATCTTTCCAGAACAAAACACTGTTTAAACACATCATCTGTAAGTGGACACATCTCGTATAACATGATTACACCTTTTGGCACATAACTAAAATATGGCACTCTGCCATTTGCAAAAGTTTCTGGTTTTAACTAGAAGTATGATAAAGCCATTTATAGCTGTTAACACATTACATTTTCACCTAGCAGTGGCTTGTACGTTGCTTGCAAACTACAATTCTTTCTGCACATTGCAATCTATATGATGTCATAACTCTTCACCATCAACACTACCTGCTCCACCAAACAAAAGTTCTTCACTGACCCTATCTAGGCAGCACAAATGTTCCATTAAAAATAAAGCCAATTAAAACAGTCAGCTATGAGGCAAAGAAGCTTCTTCTTCCTTTTTTTTTTTGTAACCTGTTGTGCACTGAAGGCAGTCAATCCTATCTCGCAACCTTGACAACAGAACATAATTACAGAACACAGATATAAAACAACTTTGAATAAAAAAAATTCAGACTTACCCAGTGCCAATGTATTTTTCTTCTTCTTTTCCGATACACTAGTCTAAGTAAGAAAACTGACTGCAGGACTCGTGATAATTTCCAAACGCTGCAGCTATTAACTCTTTCAAAGGTTTTAACCCTTGAAAGGGTTTCTTTAGCCATTTTAGTAACCTGCAAACCAAGTCTTTTCCAGAGCTCTGGTTTGCAGTTTAAAACAAAACAAACAAAAATCTCTAACAGTACTAGGTTGAGATCCATCTGGTAGAGGTCCCCAGTACTTGGGTTTAGGATCAAATGTTTCAGCCTCTATAGGAGGCAAGGGAACTTGAGATTGATACAGAAAAACTTGAAACTACACAGATAGGCAACATGGGGGGATGATTTTCAAATCATCCGTCTGTAATCACCTGACAATAGTACATCCACAGTAGTTCATTTTCTTTCTCTGGATGTTGCTTATCTAACTTCACTTAATCAGCCACTGCTTTTCTCCTAAAAGCAGCCTGAACTGTAAAGCCATCATTGGCTCTAACAGTATATACTTGCAGCAAGCATAAATTACAAGTACAAAGGGCAGTTGCCCTTGCTTGTTTGAGCCTTAATACACCTTTAAAAAAAGAACTCATCCTTTTCCTAAAATAGATATTTTATTTTCGAATCCTGCCGACTACGCCAAAATTGTCTTGCCTAATCAAGAGTCACAAAGAATAATCACACTTGGCATTCACACATCAGCACAATTTATTGCAAGCAAAAGATAATTACACTTCATTTAGCAGAATATCACTATCAGCATTAATGATTACACTTTAGCATTCATTCATTAGCAATATTACTATCAGCATTAATATATACTTCAATTAAGCAAAACATGATACATCACCGATTCAATAAAGCATCATCCAAGCCCTCTTCCAATGGCTGGGAAGCCCCCTTGTCAGCCTGGCTAGGAGTCTCTCGAACCGAGAACTGGCCCCACAGCGATGCGTCCACCCTGCAGGAGAGGCTTCAAACCAGGCATTGAGAAAGCTACATTTATATCTTATTCTATGCTAAAAATAACCGTGCAGCCTTCATTGTGTTATTTTCCCACATTCTAGAAGCTGGCCGGGCTTCCAGGATGTTGCAAATTCACACGATAAGGACTGCTCAGAATTCCCCACACCTGCTAGGTCACTGTGCTCCAAACACTGGCCGGTGCCTAGAACACTATGAGCTAAGCAGAAGTTTAAACAAAACTACAAAAACAGGTTGCCTGATAATATGCGACCTTCAAGTCAGCAAAATACACTGTCTGAAGCAAAACATAATAATGAGGCTATCTAAAGAGCAAAACACCAATTAAATGAAGCAGCATGTAAAATGGAGTCACACAATACAAAATGGAGTATAAAATGACATACATTACATGAAATAGCATACAAAATGGAGTGACAATAATCAACATATTATACTATCACTACACTCATACACATATCACTTGTGGTGTTGACATACCTAGTTTCTGTTTTGTCATTTAGAAACAAACCATTCCATTCTTGGTCAATCTGTGAATATCCCACTAGCAACTCCAAAATAGGACTCCTTTCAAGGTTACCTTGCTTATCTGTATGCTGACTATCAGGGACAATCTCTTGGAAGAAGGTGGAATGTCTGTTTAGCAAGATTGCTGCAGTGAGGAATAGACCAGCTCAGCTCTTCTGCATGGTGGACAGGTTGTCACACCTTGACTGTCTACATGTGAGGGGAGCCAGTTTAATTGTTAGGTGTGAGGAGCTGGCACTATTCTTCTCCAGCAAGGTGTCCATCAGGGATGAGGTCTCCTCGAGTGTCTCTCGAAAGGATGTCAGTGGTCTGCCTGAGAGGTGTAGAGACACTTCTCCTGTTTGGGAGGAGTTTGAGAAAATTGAGGTGGAGGAGGTGGTGGGGTACTCTCTCGCTATGACCTACTCAATGTGATCTCAACCTAGGACCAACTCAGCTTCTGGTCAGATGTTTGGACCTGTTGGGACCTGAGATTGTTGCTGAGATTGTCTGGAGTTCCTTGAGGAGTGGGGCCTTTCCATAGGCTTTGAAAGAGGGCTTGATTAGATCCCTTTTGGAAAAAGCCTTCTCTGGACCCGGACTGCCTCAGCACCAACAGGCCGGTGTCAAAACTCCAATTTTTAGGGAAAGTTATTGAAAAAGAGGTCACCTCTTCATCATCCTATGAGCCATTTGTCTGGCTTCTGGGTGAGGCATAGCATGGAGACCACCCTGTTGAGGGTGTTGAATGACCTCCTGATGGTGAAGGATAGGAGAGACCATACCATCTTAGTCCTCCTTGACCTCTACATGGTGTTTGACACCATGGATTACGAGGTGTTTTTTGACTGCTTGCAGTTCTGATGTGGCCTGTCTGGCAAGGTAATCTGCTGGTTCAAGTCAATAGGCAGAGTGAAAAGGGTAAATATGGGGCTTGCCTCATCTGTCTCGAAGCCTCTGTGCTATGGAGTTCTGCAAGATTTGGTCCTGTCGCCCTTGTTGTTCCCAGTGTACATGCTGCCACTGGGGGACATCATCAGGTGATATGGACTGGGTTTCACTGTTATGCAGATGACACCCAGCTGTATCTGTCCTGTGCACCTGAGAACCAGGTTTCAGTTGCTGTGTTTAACAACTGCCTTGAGGAGATCCAGTCATGGATGGCTCAAAATTGGCTTAGACTAAACCCAGACAAGACTGAGGTGCTGGTGGTGGATCCAGCTCATCAGGGGGGAGGAGGGGTTCTGGGGTACCCTCCAACCTAGCATTAGGAGGTGTTCCTTTTGTACCCTTCAGACAGTTGAAGGATTTGGTCATGATCCTGGATGATGCACTGACCATGGATGTCCAAGTATCAGATGTCATCAGGAGTGATTTTTGTCATCTCTGAAATATCACCTGAATCTGATCCCTGATTCCACCTGATGATCTGCCTACACTAGTACATGCCTTCATCACCTCTAGACTGGACTACTGTAATGCCCTGTACCTAGGGTTTTCTGGAGGTAATCTCTGCAGACTGCAGCTAGTGCAGGACACAGCAGCAAGATTACTGATGGGAGCTAGGAGATCTGAGCACATCACCCATGTCCTCCACAAACTGCACTGACTGCCGGTCAGGTGGAGGATTGTCTTTAAGGTAGAGCTCCTGATCTACAAAACCCCACACAATGGGGGCCTGCTTATCTGCAAAATCTCCTTGTCCCCTATCACCCCTCCCTGGCACTTGATTCTGCTGGGGGAGCCCTCCTTGAGGTTCCTAGGGTGAGGCTGCAGCGTTCCAGAGATAGGGAATTTTTGGTTGCCGCTCCCGCCTTGTGGAACTCTTTGCCTGAAAATCTGAGGAGGGCTTCCTTGGTAGAAGCCTTTAAGAAGGGCCCCAAAACATATTTATTCCAGCTGGCCTTTTATGACTAACTGGTGAATGGAATTGGAACTGTTGTGATATTTTAATTATGTCATAAGTTGTATATAGGTTGGTTCTATTAAATTGTTTATTTTTATTGTTGTTGTTTGTACAGCACCCAGAGTCTGCAGAAATGGGCGCTTAATAAATGATGTGTCTGTCTGTCTGTCTATCCATCTGTCTGTCTGTCTGTCTGTCTATCTATCTATCTATCTATCTATCTATCTATCTATCTATCTATCAATCAGTTTTAACAAGGTTTTTCATGCAATTGATAATACTGTGTCATAATCAATTATAAACTGTTTTTCTACGGTAAAACTTAAGCCTTTTTCTTTGTTACATATGAAAGCACTGTTATTTACTATACTGTGTTTTTTTATTCCAACACCTGATTATGGCAATTTTATCAACACACTCTCCAATACTTGGTTCAAATTAACTTTTAAAGGTTCTGTTATTGTACAACTGTTTTTAATTATCTTTTTGATACTAACACTTTACTGTCTAGGGCGCACTCTAAAACAACATCGTTAAAGACTCAAATTCCTGTACAAGGCTTGCACATTGGGTCTGTAAATGATACTGCTGCCCACACAATGCACCCAATACTGTGTTGCCTTTTCAGTAAGGCAATAAGTAGGGGAATGTTAGACTCGGTCCCCCCAACCTAATTAGCCTCCCACTGCACACCTTAGACAAACGTTATGTTATACATATTATGGCAAATCACTACTAACTTGTAGGGTGTTGGCACTTACCGTACAAGTGTAAGTAGCCAGAGAAACTTTATGATTCCATTTTACTCTGCTTCGCAACAGTGTGTTTTTGGCCAAAACACTTGTGTCTTTGTTATCATCTAATAAGTTATTACACAGTCTACACCACCATCTTTTGGATTTGTGTAATACTGCACTTTTTATGTAATATTTTACATGTGCTTTGTTCACTTCAGTTGACATTGCACTTTCTGTATAATGTTATCTACACTGTAGAACCACCTAGCTATTTTGGCCAATAGGGCTTGTCAGTAACTCTAACAGTAATTATAATATATGCATGGACTAGCTGTTGCCATAGTCACTATCTTACTATAAGAACTGTTGCATTATGTGTTCTCACCGAGACTGTCTTGTGGGGATGATAAACTATAGCTCCCAGTATCCACTTGGCTGAAGATGCTGTTTAGGGTGCAAGTCTAATCCTTGTAAGTAATAAATAAGTTATTACTGCTTTTGTCACTTGCCTGTTATTTCTTCTGCTGGTTTATTACCATCAAGAATTTGAGGAGGGCTTAGTGTTCCCTGACATACCTGCAACTCATTAACATCACTGATGAGTTGTGTGCTGGTGATTTAAATCTAATTAATGCCCAGATTTGTTTAGGGATTTCCATTGACATTAGGTGGAGGCACAGAAAAGTGTATATGTTTCTACTTGTAATATACAACAGTTACACTGTATGTACTATAATATGATTTATACAATGGCAGGCATGAATGACTGGGCTGAATAAATTCAGTTATTCTACTCTGTTTTTAATCTCCAGAAAAATAACATTAGTCTCCCATCAAACTTGTTTATTCTCCCTTAGAACCTCTGTGCATTCACTTGTGCTGCTGTTGCACCCTTTTAAGCCATGGAAGTTATACACATCTAGCAAACTCACAGTCAATCAGAAGATGCTTATTACACGTGTAGCCCCATCCCCCCTTTCTGTAAGGGCAGACCCCTTCTTTCGTACTCAGACAAGGCAAAAACCACAATTGGCAGAAACGATATCACCCCTGGCATTAGGGCAACACTTGGCTTGGGCATCTCAGAGGTGGATGAGAAGGCCACAAAACAACATTTCTATTTTACCCAGGTCGGGGGAGAGGTGCCAGGTCTATGGTGTGTCTCCTATCTGTGGAGGACAAAAAAACTCACACAGGTGCTGAGAGATGGATTGTCCACAACCAGAAATTTAGGATTTCACTGTATGGTTTTATTTCTGATAGAGTGTTAACATAAATTAAGGTGATCACCCCCAGGGCTTGCAGCTATACTACACAGATAGCACATTCATAGCATTTAAATGTATGGGATGTACAACATTTTACAAAGTGGTTGCTGTAGTTATTTCCAGTTAGTAATGCATCATTTGTGTGTAACCAACCAGTGCCTGGGGTTACTAGGATCCCATCAGTATTAGATCAGGCAGATAACTTGGGCAGTTTCAGAGGGTTTTACACTCTCTGTAAAATGTTACATCACCACCTGCTTAGCTCTGCTGGGGCAGGGGATGATGTGATGGAATTTAGAACTCTTGCAGAAGCTTAAGCCTCAATACTCTGCTGATGATGGTCTTCTGTGAGTCATTCTGTAGTTGGAGCCTGGAGAGTGGAGTTGAGAGTTCTACAAGCAAGTGGTGCTTTGCCAAAGGCCACTTGTTAGAGGGAAAGACCCTCAGTTTGTTATTTTCTGCCTTAGTACAGTAACCAGTGGTCAGTTTTGTGGGACATGGTGGCTACTAGATCCTGTGAAACCTTGAGGGGGTTGAAGGTTTTTCACAGAAGGAGAAATGAGACTGAAGGTTCAGTTAGTACTTTGGACAACCCCCAAAAGTCTATGAGATCTATCAGAACTGCCCAGAATGTAGAGACTGTGTGTACAAACCTGAAAGCTATGGCATTTGTGCAAGATCTGCAGATTTCAAGTGTTTTTAACAAATGCCTTGGGGGGGGGACATGGGCTGCTGCATGTACAAGGTTCATTTGTCATTCAAATGTGGGTTGGCTGGTGCCATATTAGGAGCCTAAGATGACTAATATACAGGCACCCAGGACCCTGGTACAAGTAGTGTGCTGTAAGGATGTCTCATGTAGCCCCTGTCTGGCTAGGGAATCCAGTTCTTTTCTAAAGTTAATGGCAGAGAGAGTCTAGCTTTGGCCATACTGAACTGACAACTCACTTTTGGTTTCAAGGAGACCTAACTGGTTACAAGGAATGGTCTTAGGTGTTAACTTAGTTCACCAAGTGGTGCTTGAATTAGTGCTTTGGCAAGAGCCACTGTAAATGCACTGCTAAGTCCAGGGATCCCTGCATAAAGGGCTGGATGCTCGTAGGAAATGTTCTTGTAAGAAATCTCAGTACTGCCTGAAAGAGTTGTGAAAAGAAACAGGTGTAAAACCAAACAGGGAGTTTGAGATCAGACAAGCTCTGGAGCTGGCATTATAGCCTAGAGGTTAGAGTGATGAGCTGTGAATCAGATTGGTACATCCAGAAGACCTAGGTTTGATTCCTACAACCTCCACTTGTATACTATGTGACTCTGAGCAAGTCATTTAACCTCCCCAGTGCTCCTGGGTCACTTCTGAAAGCAACACTTGTGCCCAGAGGGCCTTGCTCAGTTACCAAAGAGTAAAAGCTAGTCCCATGGTATATGTATCTTATTTGTTGCTCTATGTAGGCCTGAAAAATGTGCCCCTGCCTGGATGCATCATTGTGTGCTATACAATAGTCTAGGCTGGCCTTCTCTGTCTGAAAGATATGTACAACACATTGCTCTCTATAGATTTAAAGGGAGACTGTCAACTTTTATTTTAAATTTCAAAGTGCATAGATGCAGTTATCCTGTTGGCATTAGTATCACTAAAAATTCATAAGTGCCATAGGGCGTACCTTATAATTCTATTATTTTTTTTTAGCTAAAAGTCAGTTTCAAGTGGTCCACATTGATAGCTAGCTGGCAATGCATCCGTATCTTCACAAGCATCATATGGCGCTGAGTGATGGGAAAACTCATTCATGGACAAGTTTAAATTGTTCTATATTTAATAAATACTCTGATAGCATAGGCACTACTGAAGTTTTCAAAGTTAATTGATTTGACAACAGGTGCTTTAACCTATTTGTTTGAAAGTTGCTGCCATGACTCTGGGCATGCCCACTCGTGTCAATGCTAATGCGTATGCCCAGAGTCATGGCTTCAACTTTCAAATAGAAATTTAATCAGGTTAGACAACTTGTTTTTGAATCAGATTAACTTTGTAAACATCAGTAGTGTCCATACTATCAGGCAATCTATTTATTAAATATACAAACAAAAAATCAAATCTCGCCCATGAACGAGTTTACCCATAACTTTGTGCAATATGATGCTCATGGATGCACAGGGGTAATGATGGCTGGCTGAACCACTTGAAATAGAATTTTAGCATAAAAAAATCCAATAATAGAAATATATTGTGCATCCTGTGGCATTTACTCATTAGTGAAATTAATGCCAACAGGATAACTGCAGTCATGCACTTTTAAAATAAAAGCTAACAGTACTCCTTTAAGTATTGACTTAATAAACTTCCAAGTTACATGTGCTCCTTCCTTATGCCTGCTGCTCTGGCAGCACACCATGTCTGCTCCTACTCTGGTAACAGATTCCTTGTCTCATGGCACAAACTTGAGTTCCAGGCAACTTGCTTTTAGTTACAGACTCCCTCAGATATGGAACAACCTTATCTTGTGTAACTGGTCACCCACCAGCATTGCCTCTGCTAAATTGTTTCTCAAGAATACAATTACAGTGTATGGGAAGGTGTTTTTGCAGATTCAATTCTATTACTGGAATTTCCATGTTGTGCTACAGTAATGATGTCACAATGTTGTACTGCATTAGCAACATCAGTACTGTAGCACAACAGATTAGAACACTTCTGCAAGGCTCAGAGTATGCAATCCATGGCTGCCGTCATTAGAGCTGTCAAGTCATCTTGTCCATTTCAATCCACACTAACAAGCCCTCGAGTGATGGCAGTCTTGGTTTACTCCCACTCCAATATTTTTTTCAATCAGTGTTCAATGTTTTCTTCCCATTTTAATTTTATGGTTGCCCATACATTAGAAAAGACTGTGTATGACAACCACTCACATACAAGGCTGAATTTGAGTCTTGAGTTTTCCATGGTACCAAGAGACCTCTTGAGCTGCGCTGTCAAGGTTTCTTGTTATCATGGAAACTTCTTGATTCAAACACAATCTTCTATGTGTCCTGCTGTGGTTGTACCCGATTTACAGGTAAACTGTTGTTGTGTAACTGTCCACTAGCTGTTGAACATACTGCATCTGATTAATTTGTATTCTTGTTTTTCTTTTGTTGTAAATTGTATTTATTTTAGTTTCTGCAGACATGTTAACAGTTTCCCCCCCTTCCCTAGGTCACATCTGTAAATGCAGTTGTTTGTGTTGTCTACCTGATGAAACCTATTTAAATAAATAAATAAGTCATTCTATAGGATGTCCAGGTATATGCTTTTTATTCACTTTGGTATGATGTCAGTCATGCCAGCCTAGCACTTAGGGCAGCATCCATCACTGCTAAGCACCATTACTGGCAACATTGCAGAGCAAATAAAAAGCATATTCTGGACAGCCTATGGAATATTCTCATGTATATATGTTTCTGCAATAGGGGCGGACACAATATATGTTAAATAATTTCATTTATTTCCACTAATGTTAAATAAACACAGATTTATTATACCTCCCCATCAATCATTCCCTTCCTACTGGCACTACTTTGTTTCCCCACTACCTACTTTTACTTTCATACTGAGCCCCCAATCCCCAACCCGTGGCCAGCCAGCAGCATTTCTTGAGTTACAAATTCTAGCACATTCTGCCTTTCCTGCTATGTCCTGCTTCCAGAGGAATTTTAATTCTCTGCTGTGGCATTCCACATTGGGATATGTCCACGACCACCCACCTGACTGCCAACTTGTACACTCATTCGACTGCCACCTTGTACACATTTACCCACTTACTCCAGAAACTACCACAGTACCTGAAGTAGAAACTGGTGTGTAGTTTCATTTTGTGATATAGTAAAAGGAAGTAGCGCTGGTGGGGGAAAGGGTGTCATTTGGTGATGTAGACACCCCTCCCCCCATCAGCACAACTTCCTTTTACTATATCACAAAATGAAACTACACACCAGTTTCTACTTCAGGTATTGCTGGCAGCCACCATCTCATGAGAAGCAGAGAGCTTCCTGAGCTCACATTATGCTAATATGTCCTGCCAACCAATAACAGACGTCAAACAGAGATATTAGCGTACACTGAGTTCAGAAATCTCTCTGCTGTACCTGGGATGGTGGCTGCCAACAACAGAAGGTGGAAGTTGTGGATAGCTGTTTTATTTATTTATTTATTTTATTTTGCTTTTGGTAACCGGGTAAGTGCACTAGGCAGACAATGCCTATTTTCAGGCACGACCCGGGAGAAAACAGCTTACAGACAAACAATTTACATGTGACGCAGCACATAATGGCAGTACAAATTAGGGTAAGACAACAGTTTACAGACAAACAAATACATGTGACACAGCACATGAAGGCAGTACAAATCAGGGTAGGAAACAATGTATAGGTTTTTGATATAAACGCATTGACATAAGGAATAGTGAAAGGTGGAGTACTGTGAAATCAAATTATAGACAGTAGAGGTAACATAAGAAAGTTCAGAAGTAGATAAGTAGTGAGATACAGTATAATAAGTGCTAAGACAGTGGAGATGGACAGTGAAGTAGGGAGAGAGGAGATGGATGGTACAAGAGAGTAGGCAAGCTTGGATTAGGAGAGGAGAGAAATATAAAGGCGGTAGTTTAGATGGAGATGAGGAGAGAGCAGGGAGGGGTGAAGGTTCAAGGTGGGTTAAAACAGGTGCAGGGGTGTAAGGTGTGAAGGTGTTCATGGTGTAGTTTCTTAAAGGCAGCATGGGTGTTTGTTTGATGGATAGAAAAGGGTATAGAATCCCAGTATTTAGGGGCTGTGTAAGCAAAAGCGCACGTGCCCATGTTTGTTCTGCATCTTGGAACGTGCAGAAGGGCTTTATCGTTGGATCATAGTACATAAGTGAGAGGTTGTAATTCCAAAGCAGAGGAGAGGGATAGGGGAAGGCCTGTTCTGGTGACAGAGTCAATTAATGATCCAAAGGACTGGAGATGATAGGCGGAGGGGCTAAGCCAATTTAGGTCCAAATAGAGTTGGCAGTGGTGCTTGAAACGCGGTGCAGCAGAGGCATAACGGCAGATGCTATTGTAAGTGGTGTCTCATTTATGGAGGGAGGACTTAGATGCGGATTGGTAGATTGAAGAGCCATATGCTAGCGCTGGTATAAGGAAACCTTGAGCCACGGCTAGTCTGGCTTGAGGGGTGAGGGCATAGCTGGAGTGATAGGCACTTCCTATCTTGGCATTTACAGACTTACAGATAGTTGAGATATGAAGGTCAAGGTCAAGAGATTCGTCCAGGGTGACCCCTAGATATTTAAAGGATTTGACAGAGGGTAGAGGGGAGCTGTCCACACATGAGATAATAAGAGGGTTTAGATTTGATCTGAGTCTAGCCTGCGAGCCAAACAACATTGAGTAGGATTTGCTAGAGTTAAGGACTAGTTTATTATCAGTGAGCCAGGTCTGGATACTCGTGAAATCCAAGGCAAGGGGATGGTTTAGGGAAGTCGAAGTTTTTGCGCTGTGGTAGATAACCAGATCATCAGCGTAGAGCAGAGATGAGCAGTTCAGTGCAGTTAAAGGAATGTCATCAATGAAGATAGTAACAAGTAGAGGACCAAGAATGGAGCCCTGGGGTACTCCCACATGGATCGGTGCAAGATCTGAGATTGCTGAATTAAATACCACAGCTTGTTGTCTGTCAGTCAGGTAGCTTTTGAACCAGGTAATGGTATCTGAGGAGAAACCAAATGACCAAAGTTTTGCAAGAAGAAGTGTGTGGTTGACCAGGTCAAAAGCTTTAGTTAGGTCGATGAAAATTGCACCTGTCAGAAGGCCTAGGTCCATGGCGGAATAAATGTCACTAGTTAGCTTCAGCAGGGCAGAGGTGGTACTGTGACCTTTACGGAAACCGTGTTGAGAGTTAGAAAGGAGGTTATGTTTTTCGAGGTATTCTATTGTTTGAGTGGCTACTAATTTTTCCAAGATTTTGCTTAATACAGAGAGTATGGCGATGGGGCAATAGTTCTTAATTTCCTTTGGGTCTCCTTTTTTTGGAATAGGAGTGATTTTAGCAATTTTCCATATATTTGGGACTATACCATGACATAGGGACATATTGAAGATTTTGGTTAGTGGGGAGGTTATAAAGGGGGCCGCAGCTTTTAGGAGCCTGGGTTCAAGACCGTCTGCTCCAGGGCTAGTATTTTCTTTGATGGGGAGGTGTAATTGTTCTACTTCTCTTTTTTGAATGATCCAAAACCTAAAAGGGGGGTTCGGAGGTGGAGGTGTGGTGTCGCATTGGGGCAGAACAGTGTGACCAGTTGGGAAGGAGGTCAGGTAGCTGGATAAATCCGAAAAATGGTGATTAAAGGTATTGGCTATAGTTAACGGGTTGTTGCAATGAATGCCATTTAACAGCATGTCATTTGTATGAGCCTTTTGATTAGAACCCAGGAGGGTTTTTATAGTGGTCCAGAATTTCTTGGCGTCACCAGAAGCTCTTATTAGTAGGTTTCTGCAGAAAGCGCATTTGGATAGACAGATGTCCCTTTTGCAAGCATTTCTCAGTGAGCGGTAATGGCAGTAGTCAGATTCCATCCCTGTGGACTTAAAATGATGCCAGACTTTATCTCTGGCCCTTATCTGGGTTAGCAGATCTTTTGTTAGCCACTTAGTCTGAGTACCACGAAAGCGCCTGGTGATCCATGGAACATGAGAGTCTTGCAGCTGACTAAATTTTGTAAGGAAACTATCAAGGGCAGACTGGACATTCGCTGCACTGTGGATGGAGGACCAGTCAATCAAGGAGAGGTCTTGGGTAAAGAGACTAGGATTGAACTTGGCAAGGTTGCAGAACGTGACAAGTCTTGGAGGTGAGGTTGTTTTTTTATTTGAGCTCCAGATGCAATAGATCAGGGATTGATCACTGATTACATATGGAAGGGGACCTGCACAGCTAATGCTATCAGGGCAGTTAGTAAGGATCCAATCAATAAGAGTGCTAGACTGAAGGGGAGCCCTGACCCTGGTGGGGTCAGAGATCAGCTGATGAAAGTTGTGACTTTGTACTAAGGTGTGGGAGGCCTGGAAAGATTTTACATTACTAAAAAAAGTTGCTACTGTCTGAAAGCACTAATTGAGAGTTTGTGTAGGGTCTGAGCAAAGCAGTTTCTTTTCCAGTGTTTTCCTTTACACACAGAATTCGCACCTCACAAACTTTTCGTCATGTTTTCTCACTTGGGGTGCTACTGGCATATGGCACATGGCAGTCAAAGCAGCAGAACACAGTCTCTCCCCAAGGCAATCCTTTGAAGTATTACAGTGTTCTTTCTGCTTAAATTGGCTACCTACTTATCTCCAAAGTAAGTGGGGTCTCCTGATGTTCATTTCAGAGCTCTGAGGTGCATTAAGCTCAGCTCTCTGATGTCACAGTGGATCACCCATTGGCTGGTCCCTATTCCAAAATGCAATTGCTCAAATTGACTTCCATTAAATAAGGTGTACTGCCTAAAATGGCTAGCTTGCTTAAAGTATGATGCATTCATTACCAATGTGCAGGTGACTGTGGTAGGGCCTGGTAATGGAGACAGCTCTAGAGTACAGCTCTCAAACATTAAAAAACACAAGTAACAGCTCAGCAACTGCTAGTTTACAAATGTTTATTCGTCTTTCTCTCTAGGGGAGCTACTGGTATAAGGCACAAATCAGTTAAATCTGAGAATGTGGCACACACACCTTCTTTCCTTTGGGAGAATATTAGAAATATTGCAGTTTTGTTACTGCTTTAATTGGCTGATTACTTATTTATCTCCATGGGGGAGTGGAATCGCTTGGTGTTCTTTTCAGAGCTCTGAGGTGAATTAAGCCCAGCCACCAGACAAAATGGTGGATTGCTCATTGGCTGGGTCCCTTTTTCTAAAATGTAACTGCCTGAACTGGCTTCCTTGAAATAAGATGCATTCACTAACCAATGAGCAGGTGGCAGGGAACCAACTGATGGACAGTTAAGCAAAAACCCTTGACAGGGTTTGGATTGTGCTGGGATTTACCCATGCCTGGTGTGGTTTGGCCATGAGACCATATACTCAGTGACTTAACAAGCCTGAAGTGGATAAATCCCAGCATGACTCACATTCTGGAGTGAATTATTTAATATAATTGGTAATAGGTAAAAGGTTTAACAAATCCTATTAGAAAGCTTCTTTTAGGAAAAACAGTTTTTTTTTTTAACTGATTTGTAATGTGATATCCTTCTGTTGTATATTAAATAGTCCTGTGTTCCCAAGAAGAATGATTGCAAGAGGCACTGCCCCTTCCCACTCAAAGACAGATTAATATTGGATGCTTTTTAAGGTTTTATTTGTAGACAAAGTGAAAAAGAAAGAGATAGTGTGGTGTGAGTTGTAAGGGGCTGCACTCTATTGTGAGCTGCTCATCTTTCCGTTACACTTCTTTGCAATGAATTTCAATGCCAAACCCTTGATTATTCTTCAAGCTTCTGCAGGTCCCTCCTTATTCTGTTAACACCCTCTGGCATGTCCACTCTGTTACAGAGCTTCATGTCATCAGTGAACAGGGAAATTCTGCCTTCTTAGTCCTGCACAATGTCACTGATGAAGATGTTGAATAGGATTGGTCCCAGTACTGATCCCTGTGGTAGCCCACTGGTCATTCTTCCCTCTGTGGAGTGACAGCCATTTACCACCACCCTCTTTGTCCTGTTGCCCAGCCAATTACCCACCCACAGCACTACTGTCCTGCCCACTCCCATATTATTCAGTTTGTTAAATAGCCTTCTATGCAGAACAATGTCAAAGGTCTTGCTGAAGTCCAGATAGGCCATGTTCACTGCCCTCCCCTGATCCCCCTCCCTAGTCACCCAGTCAAAAAATTAAACGAGGTTGGTTTGACATGACATCCCCCTGCTGAAACCATGCTACCTTGGGTCCTGTAGTCCACTGACAACCAGATGTTCTAGCAATCTCTTCTTCAGTAGTGCTTCCATGATCTTCCCCACTACCGAGGTGAGGCTGACTGGTCTGTAGTTCTCTGCCTCCTCTTTGTTCCCACTTTTGTATAAGGGGACTACATCTGCTGTCCTCCAGTCTTTGGGTACCTCCCCTGTTTCTAGTGATCAGCTAAACAGGATAGCCAGAGGTTCAGCCACCACCTCTCTTAGATCTTTGAGGACCCTAGGGTGCACCTCATCTGGCCCCATTGCTTTATCAACTCTTATTACTTCCAGTTCCTTCAGGACCCTTTCTCGTGTAAAGGGACATGTCCATTTCTGCACCATTCTCATTCCTTGTACTACCTTCAGACCCATTACTCTCCTCTTCCTCAGTAAAAACTGAGCAGAAATACCTGTTCAATACGTCAGCTTTACTGTTGTCATCCTCCACGCGGCCCCCACCCTCCCCCTTCAGTCTCACTATCCCTCCCTTTGCCTTTCTTTTTTCACTTATGTACCTGAAAAAGGTTTTGTCCCCTCTATCCACTGATTTTGCAATGTGTTCTTCTGTCTGAGCTTTGGCTTCCCTTGCTGACCTCCCTACCTCCCTTTGCTGCTCCTGGTACTTCTCCCTATCCCCTTCTGTCTGTGTCTTTTTGTATTGCCTGAATGCAATATTTTTGGCTTTCACTTTCTTTGCTACCTCTTTGGAAAACCATAATGGTCTCCTCTTTCTTTTCCTCTTGCTAACCTGCTTAATGCATAATTATGTTGCTCTAGTAATCCCCATTTTTAATTACTGCCCACTGTTTCTCAACCCCTGATTCCTGCCCCATTCCCCTTAATGCCTCTTTCAAGTATCTCCCCATTTTCCCAAAGTCTACCCCCTTAAAATCCTGGATACGTGTTTTTTGTGCAGTTTAGTTCTGCTCTTTCTGTGATTTCAAACCACGGAGACTGGTGGTCACTGTTCCTAAGGTGCTCCCCTACTGTTACCCCCATCACACTGTTCCTGTTTGTGAGCACAGGGTTCAGTATTGCCTTCTGCTGAGTTGGTTCCATGACCAGTTGCTTGAGGAAGGCACCCTGAATGGAGTCCAGGATAAATCTGCTCCTAGTTGATGCTGCTGCTGGGATGCTCCAGTCCACGTCTAGAATATTGAAGTCTCCAACCAGTACTACCTCACCATTGTTTGCCATCCTTTGGATGGCTAACATCAGCTCCCTATTTGTTTCTACTTCCTGGGCTAACAGTCTATAGACCACACCTGTGCAGATGGCTGGCCCCATTTTCCTTTCCAACTTAACCCACAGTATCTCTGCCCCATTTTGTTCCTCCTGGATCTCTGTGGCCCTCATGTCATTTTTCATATACAATGCCACTCGTCCTCCGTTCCTGCCTGCCCTGTCTCTTCTGAATATGTTGTAGCCAGGTATGGCCATCTCCCAGTAGTGGTTATCATTATACCAGGTTTCAGTGATGGCCACAATGTTCAGGTCTGACTGCACCATGACAGCCTCAAGATCTTTCATCTTGTTGCTAAGGCTCCTGGCATTGGCACACATTGCTTTCCATGATTTGACCTCCCTAGACTGTTTAGCTGTTCAATTTCAGCCCCTTCCCTGGTTGTCCTTTCTCCCTGGATCTCCTTGCTGTCTGCCCTTTTGCTGAATTTTACCCCTTTTCTGCCTATTCACGTCTTGGGTGCTAATCTCCATCTTTTGCGCACTGCTTTGTAAAGATAGCCACTTCTCCGGTTCACTGGTTCCACTGCTAGCTGGGGTGAGCAAGCAGGTACCTCCTTGCTGACCTGCCACCCCCCTTGGCTAGTTTAAATGCTTGGCAGTGTAGCATTTAAACTTATCATTGAGTGCTTGGATTCCCCTCCAGGATGGATGTAGGCCGTCAGGCTTAAACAAACATCCATCCCTCCAGGTGGGTTCCCAGTCACCAATGAATCCAGACCCTTCCTCACAGCACCTGTTCTTCAACCACAAGTTAAAGTTCCTGATGCATGCACCCCTATGCTCTTCCTTGCCTCTCGCAGGTAGTACTTCTGAGAAGGTGACAGAAGTAGCTACTTGCTGGAGACCCCTCCCCAATTTCCTAAACTCTTCCTGAACTTCCTTTGGCTCCCCATTTGCCAGGTCATTAGTACCTAGATGGATAATGATATCCAGCTCACCCTCCCGTCTAGCCTTCTCAGCCATCCCCAGGATCTTCCTTCCATCCCTCCATGCTGTGGCACCTAATAGGTACCATACCTCCCTGTCCTCCCCCTCCTGTGTTCCTAGCTGGATCCCTCTGATGATGGAGTCCCCCACCAGGATTTTCTTCCTCCTCCTCTGGGGTCCACTGCTCTCCCCGCTGAGGTCACCTCCTTGGCTAACCTCCATATCCTTTCCTTCCACTTCTCTGGGTACCTCTATTTGGTTGTCCCCATTTGCCAGTGTGGCATGTGAGTTCTTGAGTGGAATAGGATCTGGGATGTGCCTCTGCCTAACTGCCCTAACCATCCCTGAGCCCACTGTCATCCAAGTGCTCCTCGTTCTCAGCATCCTTTGAGGCAGTGACACTGGACTGGGTGATGGTACTCCTGACCCAGTTTACTTTCGCTCTGAGTCTGGCTACCTCATCCCGCAGTCCAGAGAGATGTATGTAGATAGGGCAGCACCTCAGTGTCCAGAAGGTCTACCCAAATATGGCTTCCCCACAGCCACTGCATTGCACCACTCCCCACATTATACTGCAATTATACTGCTATTCCACTACTTGTCTGTTACTGAAGCTCTCCTAGTTCCCTTTTTATTAATTTACTGTCCTAAAAATCCTGCCACTGATCCTCAGATACTTTTCTTTAAAAAAAAAGAAGAAAATACACAAATAAATAAATAAATGAGTCAAAACAGTTGTGCTGAGAGTGGGCATCTTCTCCCTTATGCCCCTCCTACTCCACACCCCCTACTATCCCCTGTGTTTAGCTCCTGTCAATCAGATTTAACAGGGCATATAATTGAAAGTTGGGGGAAGGGGGGGTGAAAATGTGCAGCAATTAAAGACAGCAAAGAAATACACCACAACTACATTTTAAATTTTCAACAGCCCAAAAACAATTCTAAGTAAAGACAGCAAAGAAATTACAGTGTCACTAAAAGCCCACAATCTAAGTTTAAACGAAAAGTAGCAATTACCAGTTACTGTAAAGCACTGAAATGAATATGTTTCCTTCTCCTTCTGGCTTCTGAGAAAACAAAAATCACTTGCTACCTCAACTCTGACTAAGCCCCACCTCCAGTTATCATGTAGCTGAGGTCAGAGGCCAGACAATTAGCACTCCTCACCCAAGCTACTGGGCAAGTCAGACAAGCCAAGACTAAATTTGCAGCAATTAAAGGCAGCAAAGAAATACACCACCACTACGTTTTAAATTTTCAACAGCCCAAAAACAATTCTAAGTAAAGACAGCAAAGAAATTACAGTGTCACTAAAAGCCCACAATCTAAGTTTAAAAGAAAAATAGCAATTACCAGTTACTGTAAAGCACTGAAACAAATATGTTTCCTTCCTTTTCTGGCTTCTTGATGTCATAACACATTGCTGTGTAACTGTTGTGTGGTGGGTGTTACACCCCACAGTCAGAGACTTTACTTTCAGATCTGCCAGATTCCTTTCTAGTAGTAGACTTGACTACTTCTTGTATAATTCCCTCATGCTATCCAAAGTGCTAGGCACCTCCATTAATCCTATCATACTCTTGGATCATGCCCTGGTCTCTTTAGCAGTTCTTCCCCAGGGCATGGTTGCAACCCACCCCCACCCAGTGGCAGTTTAATCTTTCTCTGTTACACTCCTCAGATTTTAAAACCTGCTTGACTGCAGAAATAGAAGCATGTTTTGCCTTCCACACACAACTTAACATCTTACCCGACTTCCTGTGGGAAGCCTTTAAAGCTTTTATTTGGGGTTGCTATCATCTATGGAATTGGTTTATCTGTAGAACAGCATTTACAACTGGGATACTTCACCCTGTGCAGGCTGTATTGTATAAGGAAAGCCTTTTAAAAACTAATAAAAGGATTTTTATCAGACTAGTGAATTCTGAATGTGGATTTGTTTGTTTGTAACTGTGGTTTAGTGCTAGTCATTAGTTAGTTAGTTAGTTATTAGTTAGTTAGTTATTTGTATTTCAGATGACACCTTTATCCAAACAGAACTTGTAAAAAAACAGCATCAGCTGTTTCAACTAAGTTATGATAGCTATAAGTAAGGGGTCAAAGGTCACAATGCTTTATAAAACAGAGAGTGAATACTAGAAAAACATCATGCTACCAAGAAAGAATAACCAGATATAACAAGTGACTACTAGACAGTTTTCTGCTTCAGAAGCGTGCAACCTTCACTACACAAGTCTGTATTTAGGGTAACATTCCTAGCTATAACTTTGGATAAGATGATATAGTAATAACCTGAACATGATTCAATTTAAAATGGACTAATTGACGTAAGATGAATTGCATTTACAGACAAACAGGAAACAGAATCCTAGTTGTTCAATGCCAATAATGAATTAATTTATTTAGGAACACAAGGTACAATAATCCATATATATTTGTGATAAACGAGTGTGAATTTATGTGAATAATATTTTGAAATCTTAATTTAGTTCTTAATGACAAATAGAAGTCCACAGGTGCTCTTCACACAATAAGGTATGCCATTTCACATTTGTAATTATATTGATCTTGGGCACTTTAAATATATAGTGGTCAACTTTGGCACTGTCCCAATCATGAGACATGCTTTTTCATAAAAATGTTTTAATTCAAATTATGCTAGTATGACAGTAATACTTACATTTGTATGCCCTAATAGATCCTAAGACCCTGATAAAGACCAGTGTAGGGTGAAACATTGAGCATACCTAGGGGATCAGGGCGTTCTAAGAAAATATTACAGTAAAATAACATTTTTTATGATGAACTGAGTGGCTGGTCTCCAGATACTTTTTCTCTTCTATTCTGAGACAGATGGGCATTTGTTACAGTGATAATTCATAAACAATAGAATACATTGATCATGAAAATGTCATTTCAGGTCTAGTGACAGGAGAAATATGAAATTACTATATAAAATGCACACATGTATGTGTTTCAGATTTTGTAACAAATATGAAAAATTTATATCTTTTTTGGTGCCTGTTTGTTATGGTCCATTTCTCCAGGGCTGCTGGAGTCATAACACATTGCTGTGACTGGATAACTTGTTGATGTGGTGAAAGGCTGTGACTATTCACACCTGTCATTCAATTGAGGTGATTTCTCAGGATAGCACTTTAACACAATTATCCAATTTCCCTGTAAATGGGGGGTGAAGAGGTAATGCTGTTTTGAAACCTTACCACAAGTTTCTTTGCAGTAGCCAGTGCAGTGTTTTCTCCTAGACAGGCTGTTACTTGACTTACATTCAGGCTAATCTATTTTGTAATCCACATCAAAATGACCATTTTACCAGGACTAACATTTCCACTCCTAGTAGAAATTAACACACATAAGGCCCCTATTAAAACTTATTGTAAAGCAGATACTTGCAAACTGCAATGAAGTTATTAACATTACAATACTAATAGCAATACAACTTCCTAAAAGGAACAGTAGAGACGCACCCCAAATAGTATCAGCAGCCTGGAGGCATGCTGACTCAGCATCCAGCAACCTTGGTGAAATGGACCACACCGAAAAAGCATTCAAATATGAATCTGTCAACTTTGTTACAAAACCTGAAACACACATAATTTTTATAAAAATGTTTACTGAATGGTGCTGGCTATTTTACTTGTGAAAACTATTGCACATGATCTTTAAACTTTGGAGAAACAGATCCTATAAGTTTGCTGACAGGGAGAACTAGACTGTGAGTTCTGGAGATGATATCATCAGCAGTTTTTCACTGAAACTGCCTTTTTTGAACAGTTAGTGAAATCAGGTTTACAAAATAGCTCATAACTTTAACATGAAGTAACATAGAAACCTAATTATGTTGCTTGCACGCATGTGCAAGAAACATAGTGCCATCATCGGAGATTTCGGAGGTGTGTCACCTCCTCCTCCAATTCAGTCAGTGTGCTGGCAGGCACGGCCCCTGTAAGCCAATGCATTTTTGAGCTGTTTATGACATGCTCCAAAATGCAGTGGCATACAGTTGAAAGGGGGAGCTATGCTTCAGTGAGCACCAATAAGATATCAGCTGCTCATGGGCAGCTCCCTCCACCGCAGGCATCGCGCCCTACGCACTGCATATGTGAGGAGTGCCCAATCCCGTCGACTGAGCTAGTCCCCAGTATAGGTGCCACGCTGGGAGCCCACCCCAGCATGGCATGGTCTTTGCCGATGGGGGTGCCTAATCCCCCATCAGCTGAACGCCATCGTTCTTTTGCCACGCTGGGAGCCCACCCCAGAGTGGCAACACATTCATCGGCCAATGGGGTGCCTAATCCCTGTCGGCTGAGCGCCCCCCCCATGTCCTCATGCCATGCTGGGAGCCCACCCCAGCATGGCAAATGGTCCCACGTCATCTTTTTTTTTTAAATACCTGAAAAATGAAAATGGTCCCGTGGCGCGTCTCCCAACTACCCCACAACCTGCACCCACCAACTGTGCACCCCGCCTCCCCACACCTCCCCACCCCACACTTACCTCCGGACTCTGGTGCGACGATCTTCAGTGGACCAGGAACACGTCTGCACTCTTCAAAGCCGACCGCGAACTGAGGAAATGCCGGTAAGCTGTATAATGGGCTAGATAGGGGGGTTTCAACTTTGTTGCATATCTCAGGCACTTTTAGGAATTTTTGCACCAAATTTTCAACATGGGGTTTTTGGGACCCCTTCTCATGAATGATGTCACTGTGATGAAGTTATTCTGGCCGAAGGGTGATTTCGTGCAGTGACTGTGCAGTGACTGTGAAATCACCCTTTGGGCCTGAATACTGCCATGACAGTGACATCATTCATGAGAAGGGGTCCCAAAAACCCCATGTTGAAAATTTGGTGCCAAAATTCAAAAAAATGACTGTTTTACGAGCGTGCGTTGTGCAGTTCCTACTCAGGCTCGTAAGTTCATGAAATTTCAATATTTTGACTCCAGATTTTCAACATTGCCATTTTACCACACCTTCTTATGAGTAGTACAGCTGTCATTTTTCATATCTCGCCCAAAATGTGTTTCCGCCCATGTAGCTCAGAATGGCACAGTTGGTGTGTGAAATCAATGTACAGGACAAATTAAGAAAATCACAGTGACACTGTTCATGAGCAAAGGTCTTAAAATTGCTATGTTGAAAATTTGGTGAAAAAATTCCTAAAAAATGCTGTTTTACGGCGTCGCGTTGTGCAGTTCCTACGCCAGGCTATTAAGTTCCCGCAAATTTTCAATATTTTCACTCCAGATTTTCAACATTGCATTTACACACCTCCTTATGAGGCAGTACAGCTGTCATTTTCACATCTCACCCAAAACATGTTTCCGCCCATGTAGCGCACAATGGTGCAGTCGGTGTGTGAAATCAATGCATGGGATACATTAAGAAAATCACAGTAACACTGTTCATGAGCAGAGGTCTTAAAATGACTGTGTTGAAAATTTGGTGAAAAAATTCCTAAAAATGACTGTTTTACGAGTGTGTGTTGCGCAGTTCCTACGCACGCTCGTAAGTTCACAAATTTTCAATATTTTCACTCCAGATTTTCAACATTGCCATTTTACCACACCTCCTCATGAGCAGTACAGCTGTCATTTTTCACATCCTGCCCAAAACATGTTTCCGCCCATGTAGCGCACAGTAGCGCAGTCGGTGTGCAGAACTCAATATATGGGACACATTAAGAAAATTACAGTGACACTGATCATGAGCAGAGGTCTTAAATGCCTGTGTTGAAAATTTGTGAAAAATTCCTAAAAATGACTGTTTTACGAGTGTGCGTTGCACAGTTCCTACGCACGCTCGTAAGTTTGCGAATTTTCAATATTTTCACTCCAGATTTTCAACATTGCCATTTTACCACACCTCCTCATGAGCAGTACAGCTGTCATTTTTCACATCCTGCCCAAAACATGTTTCCGCCCATGTAGCACACAATGGCGCAGTCGGTGTGCAAACTCAGTGTATGGGACACATTAAGAAAATCACAGTGTCACTGTTCATGAGCAGAGATCTTAAAATGGCAATGTTGAAAATTTGGTGAAAGAATTCCTAAAAATGACTGTTTTACGAGCATGCGTTGCTCAGTTCCTACGCACACTCGTAAGTTCGCAAATTTTCAATATTTGCACTCCAATGACTTCCAAATACCTAAACAGTACATAGAAGCAAGCAACATTCGGCATTGACAAATGTTTGTTTTTGGTATGTGATTTATTGAGGTATGCTTATTCTAATTCTACAAAGTAGCACTTTTGGTTGGATTCCCTCTTTCAGATAGCACATAGCTCTATCTGCTGGAATTCTTTGGCATATAAAGATATTTTCACACTGAATAATCTTCTAGACCCTTAAATCATTTGCACAGCTCCAAGAGCAGTATGCTCTACCCAAATAGGATCAACGGAAATATCTCCAGCTGGATCATGTTCTCCAACCATGCCTTACCCCACAATGCTGCCTCAGGCAATCTGAAATGTTCCAGATTTTATGCTCCTGGGAAACCTAGTCAATGGGCAGAATAAGGCACAATTAGAAAGATATATGCAAATGTATCACCTTACTGACTAGGACACACAGAGATAAAAATGGGAAGTAAATTGTCAGACAATTAGATGTTGATTCCTGGACCTGGTGTTGAAAAGAAGCCCATAGAGCCACCCCTGACCCAAAGTATCAACTCATACAGATGATACAGAAGAAGATATGGGGGTGGTGGCACAGAATGCCAGACAAACTGGCACATATGGGTATAAGCATCAAAAATGAATGTTGGCAGTCTGAAACCTCCCCAGGGACAATATTCCATATCCTTTGGTCCTATCAGGAAATCCAGTCCTGGTGGGCAGACATTATAGGGCAGATGGAACAGCTTCTGCAAATGCCTTTACCCACTAGCCCAGAATTTCGGATCCTAGGTGATCCAGTGAGGCTTATGCCACCAGCCAGACCCTACAAATACCTTCTAGTGACAGCTGCTATGGAGGTAAAATGCCATCTTTTGATGTGTTAACAGTAGGCAGATGGCCCAGTGATAAAGGACTGGGAATTAGGAATGACCAGAACTGTCACCATTTTCCATATCCTATACCATCACAGAGGCTGACTGGGAAAATTCCTAGGCTCATGAGACCCTTAGCTCAAGAGTCTAGGCATTGACACTCCTGGATAATCCCTTCTCATGTCCTCCCTCCTTCTCACCTCTGAGGGGATACTTACAGACTTGATCACTGCTACTTTATCTTTTCATTCTAATTCTCTCATTCTTAATGGTGTGTACCCTCTAATAATCCTTACAGATGTTATCCGATGTTACTCAAATAGATGCATCCTTCCTCAGTTGATTTCTCCAAAGATTATTATGCTGATAAATCTGATGAACTTTATTCTGGTTAATGTATCCCACTGAGACACCCTTACTGACACCTGCAAAGATAATGAAAAAGTAGACAGTGCTGGCTAGACCACCCAGAATAATTGACCTTTAAATTTTACTGCATGTACTGCAATAGGTTAGTGTGGATTGTTTTAAGTTTGTACTAGTTTTAATAGTTAAATGTTTTATGTCTTCAAGGGGGTTCCTCCAACCAGGTTTATTTTTTATCCTTTAACTTTTCTTTTCATATAAAAGTCTTGGGGTGAGATTTTTAAAGCCCCAGGTATGACAAAAGGGACGTGTGCCAAACAATAGTGGTGCAAGGGAGTCTAGCATCAAACATTGCACCAGACCTGATTTTCAAAGGAACACTGTGTGAAAGGCAGTCCGCCCTTCATCAAAGGTGGCTGTGTCAGCCTTGTGCCATACAAATGGCAGCGTCATGATGCAAGCCATCTTGCACAACAGAAATGGTGCAAGACGGCACCTGTGGGAATTTCAAAGCTACACCTCTGACACCAAACATATCAAAGTACCGTCAGCTGCTAGACCAGTCAGACCTGGTCTAAGGGACACTAGAGCATATAAAGAGACCCAAAGCAGGCGGTCACACCTGACTATGCTAATATTAAAGGTCAGTATTCTCCTGCAGGACTAGTTTAGAACACTTTGAGGGCTTTATTTTTGCCATTTCATCTGCCATTTTGTTTACTTAGTTTGCATCATTCTCGTCCTTTGCGTCATTTGTTTGACTCGGCTTGCACCATTTTGGTTACTCAGCTTGCAGCAGTTGTATTCAGTTTGCACCATTTTTCATCAGTTTGCACCATTTGACATCAGTTTGCACCTTTCTACTCAGTTTGCACCATTTTTAATCAGTTTGCAGCATTTTTCATCAGTTTGCACCATTTCTACTCAGTCTGCATCATATTTCATCGGTTTGCATCATTTCTACTCAGTTTGCACCATGTTTCATCAGTTTGCACCATTTCTACTGAGTTTGCACCATTTTTTTACACAGTTTGTGTCACTTTCACTCTTTGTGTCAGTTTTCTGACTTAACATGCACCATTTTTGACTCAACTTGCACCATTTATTTTGGTGCAGCTTGTGTCATTCCCATCCCATAGGCCATTGTGTTGACGCCGTGGACCTCTTGCATCAGTTTTGAGGACTTTGTCACACAGACCACTTCTCTTGCAAAATATGGTGCACAGTATTTGGTGCACCAAGATCTGGTTGTTTGACGCAGCTTGCGTAGATCTAAAGGCCCTTTGAAAATCCGGTCCTTGGAGTCACTGTATAATTTGTACTGTTCATGTTCCATGTATCACTGCAACTTGAAATAAAATGTATTAAAAGAAAAAGAAGAGGAGCTGAGAGAGACAAGGTAGTGGCAGCAGTGCAGCGCAGCTTGCGAAAAGCAGAGAGAGAGAGAGAGAGAGAGGTACCATTGGCTCAGCACATAAAGAGTAGAAAGAGAGAGAGAGATAAGATACTGCAGATTGCAATGGCCTCAGCATGAGATGTACTGGCATATCAAGGTATACAGTACAAGAGCATGATGGGGAAAGATGGCAAGGGGAGTGGTTCTACCAAATAAAACAACAAATCTCCCTCACAGAGTGCTAGCAAGTAAAACAACAAATCTCCCTTACAGAGTGCTAGCAAGTAAAACAATAAATATCACTTACAGAGTGCTAGCAAGTAAAACAATAAATATCCCTTACAGAGTGCTAGCAAGTAAAACAACAAATCTCCCTTACAGAGTGCTAGCAAGTAAAACAATAAATATCACTTACAGAGTGCTAGCAAGTAAAACAATAAATATCCCTTACAGAGTGCTAGCAAGTAAAACAATAAATATCCCTTACAGAGTGCTAGCAAGTAAAACAATAAATATCACTTACAGAGTGCTAGCAAGTAAAACAATAAATATCACTTACAGAGTGCTAGCAAGTAAAACAATAAATATCACTTACAGAGTGCTAGCAAGTAAAACAATAAATATCACTTACAGAGTGCTAGCAAGTAAAACAATAAATATCACTTACAGAGTGCTAGCAAGTAAAACAATAAATATCACTTACAGAGTGCTAGCAAGTAAAACAACAAATATCACTTACAGAGTGCTAGCAAGTAAAACAACTAATCTCCCTTACAGAGTGCTAGCAAGTAAAACAACAAATCTCCCTTACAGAGTGCTAGCAAGTAAAACAATAAATATCACTTATTGCTTGCTGTCTTGCCTTTCATGGTTCATGTTTCAGTTTAACCAAGAAAAAAAAATGCTACACTTTGCAATTGAACAACATGTCACATCATAAAATGTTAAAATCGCCATAACATTTGTTAAAAATCAGTTGGCTTGACACAAACTTCACAGATCAGTTTATTACATTATTTCTGCAATAACTTTATTTTTAACAGTGAATGAAATGTTCATGTATTGTTGCTAACTACTTTTCCGTGCTGCAGGAAAATAATAAATTTCTCCCATTTTAAACTAGCAAAAAAAAAACACTTTCACTTAAAATAATCCATTTTATAAGTGCAATGAACCCACTCTAGGCCATGGGTGTAGAAGGCATTAATGCTCTTCCTAGGTGGGTGGAGGTCACTCAGGGTTCCGCCTTGTATCTTATAACATACCCAGGGTGTGCATTAATGTCCCCATACATCCATGACCTGTCATGGGTTATGGCTTACTTATCAAATAAGTTACCATTTCTGCTAACATTCTCATGCTGATGAAATTGATGGCAGTAATCATGCTGGATTTCAAATGTTACATGCACAATCTAACTCATGCCCCCATAAATGACTTCAGAGTGAGGTGCACGTGTCTCTTAGCCAAACATATGTTTGCCTTTAGAGCTATTGAAACCAGCATAGTTGAAAATAACCAAAAAATGGTAAAACACATATTTTTAATATACGATTGGTATTAAACATAATAAGGAATGCCACACTAACTGGCTACAACATTGAGGTAACCTAAGTCATTAAAGGTAAAAACATTCCTGTCTGCATTCAGTCTTATAATCACTACATGATCTGTAAGATTGAATTAAAGTTGTTTTGTGGTTGGCACCCCACTGACAATCATTCCCCAGATGCCAATACTGCATACTTGCCTTCATTCCAGTTTTAGCCATACCACCTGCTCGTAAGTAAAAACAAAAATCCTGCTATTTTCTAAACCAAGTAGCCTTAAATAATTGCAATTTGATATGGTTTCATTAACCCAGTGGTTTAAACTTACTGTATTGTAGATCAGTACAGCAGTATGCTATCACAATTAGCAGTGTCACCTAGTCAAGTAACTGCTGAATGTTCTGCTGTCCCAGAAGCTAGAGGAAAAGCGTAACAGTCTGGTGATTAGCAAGAGAGATAAACTTCTTTCTCTTATAATATAAATTGCATTTCAACCAGAATTAATACTGTTGACAACCACTGTTAATAGCATTAGTAAAATAGCAAGATATCTACTTCAGAAATGCTGCACCTTTTATAAACACATTTACTCCTGTTCAAAACAGACCTTTTAGACACTGGGTTAGGATTGGGATAAAAGTGTAAATCAGGGACCTTGGGAAGAATACTCCACATTAAAAGAGGTGAAGCTGGCCAGGGTTGTTACTGCTTAAACACGGAAGCAGAAAATAGCCATTACTTATTTAGTTAGTAAGGTATTTCAAAAGATTTACCAGGAAATACATACAGAGCTGAAATAGCTTGTTTCCAGATGCATCCTGAGGGAGGGGAAATGAAAGAGTAGAGCAATAAGTTATACAGTCAGGTACACAAACCTAAAATATAGCTTAACAATTAAGTTGCAACAAAATGAACAAGCTGACCTAGGCAGAGCATCTGATGAGCAATAAGAAAATAAGTGCCAAATTGCAACACTGTGGTTGAATGCATTTCAATCCTGTAACCGCTTGATGTAGCAATATGTTGTCAATATGCACTGGGCCCATTCCCTGCCCTCCTGTTCTTGAGGGGGTGCCCAGTCAAATCTTTCCCAGTTTTTCACAGGTCTCTGTCTTGCAATTTTGTACTCCTACAGTTAACCATCTATCCTCCCCCCCCCCCACAGGGTATGGCTTACCCCATAGTGTTTGCTTTGTTGACAATGCCTGTATTATGTTGTTATCTACCTATTAGTCTGTCATGCATTATGCTGTTATCTACCTATTAGTTTGTTATGCCTGAAGGTTCTTTATGCTGTTATCTACCTATTAATCTGCTATCCCTGAAGTTCTTGTATGTTACCTTGACTCTGCCTGATGTTCTTGTATGTACCTTGTAATCCTCCCAGGTTGCACCTGAAAATAGGCATTTGGCTGTCTAGTGTGCTTCCCTGGTAAACAAAAGCAAATAAATAAATAAAGTATGAAAAAGGCACTGCTAGGTATGTTTCTGACGTGCAAATGGAAGCAAAATTCAAGTGTGAACAAGGCTCTGTTGGGTTCAGCAGGGCACTAGCAGAGGCAGTGGGGTGAGGAATTGGAGGGCAGCAAAATACAGGACAGGATCAGAGACAACAACAGGAGTGTGCAGTGATTTCACAAAGGGGAGATTTGAGTGAGTGGAAAGTAGCAGCAATGTAAAAATTGGGGGTTAGAGAGACCAGTTGTTTGGGGGAACTGGACGAAGAAGACAGTTTGGCCAGCAGAGGATTTTACAGAGTGGAGTGCAAGAGAAGGTGAGCCAGAACTGCAGATAGAGTGGGAGGTAGCACTGGGGGAATTGAAGAGGGAGGACAGGTAAAGGGGAAGACAGCCAAGCAAGAATTTGGAGATGAAGTACAATGAGTGAGGTACTTGGTGTCAAAGGAGGGAAAGTAGAGAGAGGGTTCTAGGGGGGCAGTTTGGGGAAAAGTGGCAGAAGGAGTGAAAGATGGGGTCCAGTTTAGCTAAGGTGGATTAGAGAACAGCACTGTAAACAATGCCACATAGTTGAAGACAGGGAGAATCATCTTTGAGACAATCTCTCTGTAGGTAGACAATGGGATACAGTGCAAACCAAATAAGTAGGGTGCACTGAGGTGGAACAGCTGTTTAAGTGTGACTTCCCTTTGGGAACCATTTCTCTTTAGTAAATATGGGCAATTCTTTTGGTTTAGTGAGATGTTACAGCACAGTCTCGAAGCACCGCTTCAAAGAAAATCACATAAAACAGCTTACCATAGCTGATCACTTCTTTTATTGTGCTAAGTATCAGGTGCTCACATACGTAGCAAAGAAAGTGCAAGTGCATAACCAAATGGTAAAGGTGGCTGTGCTTAAGCTAAAAATTTAAAAATAAATACACACCATTACACTCACGGTGTACCACAGCCAAACATACTCACAGCAGTCAGACTAAAGTCAGAATCAGCTGACGTTTCACCTGTAGGCTTCCTCAGAGCTGAAGTTACAAGGAGTCACCCCATTTGGTAAGGGGCCGATGACCGTAGCTTTCTTCTTATGTGTCAGGGAAGGAGACTAGAGAGAAGGAGAGATTTAAAAGGAAGGTGACACTGAGAGCAATGACAGGGGTAGAGAGAGAGACAGGAGTTTGAGGTCAAGACTATAAGGTTTTACACCTTTATGTGGATGCAGAGCTTCAAGGACTTTAAAGAAAGTACAGAGGGTGTTGGGGAAGAAGGAGAAGTAGAACTAAAGAGGTGGATGAGGAATGGAGGGAGTTAGGGCTGAAGGGGAGAGGAGAGGAGGAAAGCAGGAAAGAGGGCACAGGACGTAAGAAAAGGAGTTGAAAGATGAGAAAACTGTAACATGGTCAGAGACAGGGGTGTCACCCACCTTGAGGATGGGGGAGCTGAGTCAGAGGGGAGAAGTCAGAGTGAATGACTCTCCAGAACTTCAATGAGCGGTAAATTTTTTTCTGGAATGTGAATGAAAAGTATTCAGCCTTCACAAGTCCAGTGGCTCTGGTACAGGCTTTGCTAAGGGCCCTGTAGCTGGTAAGGTTGAATGTGAAATTAGTGGCCTCGTAGGTTTACCCAGCAAGGTCTGGTTTTTGATGACAGACCAGCAACTCATCTGAGATCCAGGGTCAGTGAGAACCTCAGACTCTAGTTTTTCTTGGGAGAAATGGTGATCACAGGCAAACAAGAACATGGAGTTAAAGAATTTGAGGGCTGTGCTTATGTTGCTAGCAACTGAAACGGGGGACCAACTGGTTGCCTCCACCTGGTCAGCATGAAGGTAGGACAGGTCCAGAGATCAAAAGGATCAGATCAGGATGAATTTGGAGGAGCTTTTGGATGATGTATCTTGCACACACAGTGGATCATATGGTGCCCACTGAGGGCAATGGTGAGGGTACCAGCATCCACAATACAATGGGGGTGAAAGGAGAGGACCCTGAGGGAATGGTTGAGGGATCTATGACTTAGCTGGCTGAGATCAGAGATTAGTTGTGAAAGCAGAAGAAATTTTGTTTTGGCATAATTTGCAAAGGGAAAGTGATAGCCAATTGAGATTGAAAACACCTAGAGATGGTGTGAGAGGACAGGGTGGTGATGAGTTCAGTGACTGAAGAGGGATAAATCCCAGAAAAGCAATAAACTCCAGAAATGAAAATAGAGACTGAAAAGAGGAGGGAAAGTTTGTGGAGAAGCATCTCATAGTTGGAAGGGGAGGAGGTGGACAGCACAGACTCTTACTGAATGCAAGGGGAAAAGTAGATGGTGGCACCACCACCCCTCTGCGCATAATTCTGTCTGATGATTGCAAAACCTGGAAAAGTAACAGCAGTATCAGGGATTTTGGTGGATAGCCAAGACTCCAAGATCACCAGGACATCAGATTTAAGGTTAACCATGAATGGTTGTAATAGGTCAATTTTGGGGACAAGACTGTGAACATTGACATGAGTAACTCTCAACCCTTTAGGGAGGAGAAAGAATGATAACAGGGCAGGATTGTGACTGAGCTCAGTGTTGCCTGCCACTATAAGCAACAAGGAGACAAGGAACTGTATGGCCCTATAAGAAGCTTGTGAGGAGTAGAAGGTAGTGAAGAGGTAGAAGAGGGATCAGAGAGGGAAGAGGACAGAAGCCCCTGAATGCTCCAAATTGAAACAAAAGGTAAGGGAGGAGGGTGCACCCAGGAAGTCAAGGGGAGTGAAAGAGGGATAGTAGACAACAGGAAGCAAGGATAAGAGAGAGAGATAGGAAGGGAGATAGAAAGGACAGGGCAAAGTTAGGGAGAAGTGAGGAAAGGAGGAGAGCTTAGCTAGGAGAGGAAGGAGAACAAGTGTTCCAAGTTGCATAATGGAGAACTAGAGAAGTAACCACATGAGAGTACCTCTTGTGGCATGGCCCTGATTAAACTGGAAATAGGAGAAGGAATAATGCAACTACCAGCTAACTGTGAAAAATGATTTAATTTTATATTGAGGTTAGCCAAAGGGGAGCCTCTGAAAAAAAAGATTGTGGCTTATACCCAGATAAGGTGGATAACTGAAGGAAGGAGAGGTGGAATTCACTCAGACAGGGAGGAAATACTGGAGTGACGATGAGAATGGGTATGTGAGCTACAGCCATATAAGGAATAATCTAAAATGGCAACATAATATAGAAGAAGGGAGACATTGGCCACACAAAAACATGTGGGCCAGGTAGATAAGACCAGAATGAGAACAGCAAACAGTGCATACAGTTAACAAGGTAACTATGGCAATGCAGTCCAAAGTAAAGGTGATCACAAGAAGCAGTACAGAGCAGTGTGCAACAGTGAACATTTTAGACAGGCAGTGAAGAATGCGTAAGCATCTGTGAGTAGTAGAATTCAAATGACAAGCAGAATTACAACACAGGATAGCAGTGCAAGAGTCAGTGGTGTGTTTACACTAACTGGCAGAGTGGCTGGCCACCAGCTGCCTTGTGGCTAACACTACGGTAGACACCTAAATTACTCTGCCCTTTGCACTGTGGCCCTTTGTGCTCTGGATCACAGTGCTCCAGACCATTTGGGGAAACAACTGAAGAGGCAGAGGAAAGCCCAGCCTATAGTGTCCAGGACTGCACTCCCAATCGGCTGAGGCAGAGGTTGCTTAGGGATGGCCTGCTGAATAGGCCAGGTGATGTCTGGTGGTTGTGCTAGATCATTTGATCCAGTGTTGGGGGAAGAGGGAAAGGCTTAGCTCTGTCCTCTGACCTAGGGCAGCAGCACTTGCAGAATAGTAACTTGCAGTTCAGATCCAATCTGAAAGCTGGGCAAAACAAAGCCCTAGCCACAGCATCCCGGGCCTCACTCCAGATTGGTTGGAGCATTGTTTGCTTGGAAACGCAAAAAGCAGAAGGCCTTGTGGTCTATCACATTTGCCTGAAATATAGCACATGCACCTTTTCATTACATGCCACTTTACCCCCCTCCCTATCCATGGTTACCCATCCCTTTGTCTTATTCCACCCCTTCATAAAGCTGTCTATGGATTGTGCACTTACTGCCGCCTCCTGTGGTTTATTTTCCCCTCCACTACTCTTTTCATGATGCAGAATGTCCTTGCACCCCTTCAAAATTTGCCCCCTGCCAATTTGCAGCTGTTTTTCCTGTATTTTAGTTCTCACTAATCCAGAATAAGTCACTGAGGCCACCCTATTGATGCCCTTCAGGTATTTTAAGGTTTATGTCATGTTCCCCCCTCCGTCTTATCCTTTATAGATATAGACTATGTATTCAGGTTCTCCAGCCTCTGTTCACACAAGTGATCCTGCTGCCCCTGAACCACTTTGGTGACCCTTCTTTTGACCTCCTCCAGATGATTTATGTTCTTTCTGTGGTAGAGGTTCCAGAATTGTAATTGTACACAGTATTCCAATTGCAGCCACACCAGGAGTCTGTACAGAGATGCTATATCCTCCTTGCCTCTGCTTGTTATCCTTATATTATGCAAACCAGTATGCTGTTTGTATTTCCCATTGCTTTACTGTATTGTGTAAATGCTTCAGGGTACTTGTAAATGCAATTTTTAGGTCTTTTCCCTTTCTCAGTGACTATAACTATCATACCCCCAGCCTGTACTCCATCCCTGGGTACTTTATGCCCATGTACATGACTTTGCACTTCATGACATTAAACCCCTGTTGCCAGACTCTGGACCATCTCTAGTTTTTCCAGGTCTTCCCATATGTTCCAGACCCCCTCTTCCATGTCCAGCCTCTGCAGAACTTGGTGTTATCTGCAAAAAGACAAATGTTGCCCTTTATGCCATTCCCAATGTACCTTGTGAAAATGTTGCCTGAGTACCGACCCCTGTGGTACCTCACTGTGACCTCCTGCATACTCAAGTGTTCCACATCAACCATATCTTTTTTGTTCAATCCTCTTACCAGTTTCCCACCACCCCTAGTCATGTTGTCCCTTGCATCAAGGTCATCCAAATTCTTGGTTAGAGATGTTACGAAGTTTTAATTCACAAGTGAAGTTAAGGTGAAGTGCCAAATTCACCTCTATGGATAATTTCACAGAGTTTTCTATTTAACAGGACAGTTGCCACTGGTAACTTTGCTTTGCAACGTCATCTATAACTTCTCCTTGGAGTACACCAAAGAGAAGTTGGGTCAATTCACCTTGCAACTTAGTCTGCAACTTCTCCCTGGGATACAACAAGGCAAAGTTGGGTTAAAATGAAGCCACTGATACACAGAAGGCTCAAGGTCAGCAGTCCTTGTCCCAAGCACTCCACAGACTGAAGATCCTCTACCCCCTCACCCCCACCCCTGTGGTACCACCACCACCACTGGCTGCATCCACTCATCAATCACAGTCAGGAACAATTTTAAAGTTTTCTGACCTGTGTCTATATTCCAGTTACACTCTGTACTGATGGTATGACATGTTGGCAAATACCCAGATGGTTGCTACCTCTGCAACTGGGCTTAGTACAATTTTCCCCCAGCCAGAGTTGAATGCTACCCCAGTTACCTGAGCTCAGGTTCTGTAAAGCACAGAAAGGAACTAGCAGCTGCTTGGTCACATGTCCCTTTATCCATATAGGGGACCTATTATCCAGATAAAGCTCAGTGCCACCACACCACTAGCTATCAAGGGGACACAAGCAACCTCTTCCTTGATTGTTTCTGAGCCAGAGATTTTACTACCTCTCAGACTGAGCCTCTTGTTGCTACCTCCCCCAGCACATACCTACATGGATGCCACAGATGTGGCAGAGAATAATTTGGCAACACAAATGACACCACCCCTCTTCCATCAACTACTCCTTTTGGGTTTTTTAGGCATAACTCAGTTATTGTTAAATTTGTCTGAAACTTGGTTCATTGTAGTCCAAGAGAGATGCACATGTGGTCCATTTGTGATGATTATTGAACTTACATTGTGGATTTGGCACCATGGTGAAGTTTGGAGGTAATTTTGGAGTGCTGTGCATAACCCATGAATATTTACAGGGCTATTATGTGTTACTATTGTAGTACACATTGAGACCTTTGTTTGGATATATAGAGTGTCCCTTAACTCCAAAGACTGGTGGAGTTACAGTTTGTTATATTTGCAGTGTTATTCTATGGGACATCAGGATTAGGGTTAGGTTTAGTGTGGTCACTTGCAAGCTATGCAATAAACATGTCCCTTTGGAGCAAGCAGGGGACCCACATGACCCACTTCATGGCAAATCAAATGGCCGAGTAGGAGGAAAAGCAGAGGGAAGTGGCAAGTGGGGGTGGTAGAGGTGCTGGCCTGTCCATGCAGGCAACAGTCTGTGGAGGCTATAAGAGAAGTTCCTATGTCATGATGGGACAGTGGGTATACTCTGTGGAAGTGGCAGTACCCTCTGTTGAAATTCAAGCTCCTCCTGACCCAGCATTTCCAGCAGCACCTGCACTACCATCAGTTTTTTCCTTTTTTTTTTTACACAGACAATACATGACAGGAATTTCACATTGTACACAAAAAAACTGCTACCTTCAATCAATAAACAAAAATGAAATCATAATATTCAAACTACAGTGACAAAAAAATCATTTAGTAAAACACATCTAGCTGTTCTACAGAACTAAAATGACAAACCAAAGAAAACTGAAGAAAATCATGCAAATCATACAGCAGCACCACTACTGTTAAGACAGAAAAGGTTGTCTAACCTACCTATTTCATGCTGGAAGTTTCTGCTGCTCAACTTCCCAATCCCACAGCACTGCCTCAGTACACAATATAGATAACAAAACTACAGCATTCAACTAACTAAATCACAAATAATTGGTCATCTAGAGGCACAGGGCACAGTAGACATTTAATGGAGTGATTTATTGAAAAAAAACTGCATGGTGTAAATGCTTTCCAAAAGTTTTTAGGCACAAAGATACAAAGCATACTTAACATCAACTGTGTCTTCCTCACACTGCACTGTATTCAGCCTAATCATGGCAATACAGTTCATTGCAGCACCATGTGACCTCTAATCCCATGGATTCTTGCAAACTCCACCTTAGAGCCAAAATTCGCAGGTGGACTTTGCAATTTTGCCATTCACAAAGTCCTCCTATAAGGCAAAGTAGAAATTTGACTTAAAGTAGAGCTTTGCAAATTTGGTTAAAATTCACATATTTTTCAGTAATGTAGTTTTCTAACATTGTCCACTCTATTCTTCAACAGCCTTTTTTTGGGGGGGGAGTCAAAGACCTTGCGGAAGTCCACGTACATGATGTCCGCTGCCTGGACCCTATCCACCACCCTTATGATCCATGTGAAACAATTTATCAAGTTCATCTGACATGATCTTTTTGCCACAAATCCACATTATACACCATCCTGTAGCCCATTAGCCTTAAGAAACTCCATCACTCTTTCCTTAAGAATAGTTTCCATCAGCTTGCCAATGATCAATGTAAGGCTGACTGCTCTGTAGTTTCCTGGCTTGTCCCTGGCCCTGCTCTCAAGTCAGAGTCCTACATCTGCATTGTCACGCTTCCCTCATCAGACAGTTATAAAAGAATTCAGGGAGGTGCTAGCTGCCCCACTGACAGCCTTGTACAACAAATGACTAGAAACAGGAGTGGTTCTTCAGGAATGGAGAAGATAAGACATTGTCCCTCTTCCTAAGAGTGGCAGCAGAGAGGAGGTTAGAAACTATAGGCCAGTCAGCTGATGAAAGAAATCCAATGGGTTACAAGACCACAGACAACACAAATTCAAGAGGGGGAGGTCATGCCAAACTAATCTAATACATTTCTTTGACTCGTTGACCAGGGAAATTGATCAGAGAAGGGCAGTGGATGTGGTCTATTTGTATTTTAGCAAAACCTTTGACATGGTGTCATATAGAAGACTGATTAGAAAGCTAACCATCCTACAAGTGAGATCCATTGTGATAAACTGGGTTAGAAACTGGTTAAAGGATAATATACAGAGGGTGGCAGTAAATGGCACTCATACTAAGGAAGGGAGTGTGACCAGTATAGTACCAGAAGGCTTGGGACCAATACTTTTTAATATCTTCATAGGGGGAATTGCAGATGAGCTAGAAGGTAGCCATTTTTGTAATTGACACCAAATTCTGCAATAGGTTGGACATGCGACAAGGGGTGGAACATATGTGCAGGGATCTTGGAAAACTTGAGGAATGATCAGAAAACAATGCAGTTGGGGTTCAATGCCAAGAAGTGCAAAATAATGCATCTAGGGCATAGAAATCCTGGTGCTGAATATAGTGTGTGTGTCGGGGGGGTACTAACAGTTACAGGAAAGGGACCTTAGGGTTATCATACCTGATGACCTCAAGGTTGCAGGGTAATGTGACAAACCAGTGGGTAGGGATAGTGGGATGCTGGGCTGCATAGGGAGGTGTATCTCCAGCAGGAGGAGTGAGTTGGTGTTTTCACTGTACCACTCGCTGGTGTGGCCACAGCTGGAGTAGTGTGTTCAGTTTTGGAGACTACACCTTAGAAAGGATATTGACAAGGTAGATATAGTCAAGATGAGGGCAACTAAAAGGGTGCATGTTTTTTCTTGAGGTGCCATATGAGGACAGATTGAGGGATCTCAACATGTAAACCCTGGATGAGAGAAGATAGAGAGGTAAAATGATAAAGACCTACACGCATGTCAAAAGGATGAATATGGTGCAAGCAGAGAGTCTCTAGCAAATCAGAACATGCATGAGGACCAAGGGCATGTAATGAAGCTAGAGTAGGAAAATTCAAGAGTTATGTGAAGAAATATTTCTTTACTGAAAGTATAGTGGTCACTAGGAATAGACTGCGAGAGGAAGTGGTGGAGGCTAGAACAATCAGGGGATTCAAACATGCATGGGATAGACATGCGGTATATTAAATAGGAGAAGAGATGTGCAAATTTAGGAAATTCTGTTACGTAAAATATTTTGCAAAATTTGAGTGTTTCGTGAAATATTTTGCTGATGCAAAATGCAAAATTCCACCGACGAAATGCAACATTTTGCCCACAAAATATGAAATTTTGCCCACAGAAAAGTGAAATTTGGTTGAAATGTTGCCATTTGTGTGAAATGTGGCATTTCCCAGTGAAATTCTGAATTCTGCTGGCAAAATTTTGCAATTTCACAGAATAGTAGAATTTCACAAACTGTTCTGAGCAGCGAGCGTGACAATTTTATGGCAATTTTGCTAATGAAATTTAATTTCACAACATCTCTGAATAGCAGGTAGGAAGGTGAGAGGGTCAACAGAACCAGATAGGGTCTGTGGAGGCAGAATAGGTAAGAAACATCTGGGCAGACTAGATGAGTAAAGCATCCTTTTCTGTAATCAAATTTTGTCTTTCTGTTTCTTCACTTAAGTGATTCTTTGCTGTAGTTGAGGGAGTTGTTATATAGGTTTGCCAGTCGCACAATGTGAGGCAGTTGTTATAAAGGTTGCACAATGGCGGTGCAAGTTCTGATGCTAGCTCCCTCAACGTTCTGGGGTGCACTCCATCTGGCCATGGATATTTATTCATCTTAAAGGAGTAGTCCACCCAGAATTTTCAAAAACATATGTTATGCAGAGTGTTTTGATTTGTGTGTGAAGTTCTAGTGTGTCCTTCCCTCTGTCTGCTTTTAGGAGTTTTTTCCTAAATTGGCCTGCTAGCTTTATGGCCTGGTAGTTTTATGACCCATGGGGATCTCCATCTGAGCTATGTTTATTGCATTCCTTGTTCCTACAATGCATCCTGTCTCATATGGCAGTGATATAGCCAAGACCATAGATTCAGCAGAAAGCAGTAAATGGGGCTATCAATCAATCAATCAAAATATTTATTTATCCAGGTGAACACTATTGAACAAAACTCATTTGCAAGGTGGACCTGGGTCAAACAAGGTGTAATTACAATACATTAATATACAGACAAAGAATACACTCAAAACAATAGCATAAGATCCACTTTTGGAACAGTATCCCAGGTGTGTTTATAGCAGTTAGAAGAGTTAACAAGATATAAATAACATGTACACCACCGTATTTGGTGGAAATGACAAAAGTAACTGGTTTATGGTAACATGAGATAATTAAACCCTATCATTGCCGACATTGCCTAGTACAAACCATGGCACAGAATTCAGACTTGGAGGGGGACATCATGAGAAATCTATAAGGGAAGTTAGAGTTTCTGGGGTAAGGTAAGGGCCACAATAATTCAAGGGGTGCAAGGACAACCAGGCAAGGGGATAGATCTCAACCAAGCGGGTACAAGCTCCTACTGCATAATGGGAGACGGTGGTAGAGGATAACACAGGTAAGAAATCAGGTAGGTTAAGGAAGAGTAAACAGAAGAGAAAAGAAACAAGATGAGAGGAATATAGGATTAAGAAAACCAGAGGACTATGACATGGACAGTGCAATGCAGAAAACAGGGTAGACAGCAGACACCATGTCAGACTAGGAGTGGGGGAGTGGAGGAAACAGTTGAAGGGTTCCTTAACAGCAAGGGAATATAATGTCTTAAAGGTTGTGAGACTGACAGGGATGCTCAATTCCAGTGATTTTTGCAATTTGTTCCATAGGGATGGAAGCACAAAACTTATGGCCACTCTCCCAAAGTGTGCTTTAGCACTAGGAACTTTCAAGGAAATAAAGGACTAACTTCTCAGTGCATGATTTCCTAACAAATTTAGCAGAAGACAGTCAGAGATATATTGGGGAAGTTTTTGGGTAACGGCTCTGAAGGTCCATAGTGCAGAATTTCTGTTCTGCCTGTGCTGAAGCAAAGGCCACCCCATGGCTGCATACAAAGAACAATGATGAGTGGAGAGGAGTAGGCCAGTTATAAATCTCAGGGCTCAAAAAGTGCGCTATTCCATGGATTCAGAGTGCTGTACATTCAAGACAACAATACACCTATTAAACCAACAGTCTTATGATAATACATTAACTGAGAGTCAGCAACAAGTTACAATGATCTATATATTCTATTTAGAACAGTAATAAAATTAATTTAGCAGTTAAAAGCCTGCTGGAAAAAATAAGTCTTATGACCTTTTTAAAGGCAGCTGGCAGAGAGACTGCTTGGGCTCTGACTTCCCCTACCCCTTTCTCTCTCTCTCTCTCTCTCTCTGTTTTCTGCTGCTTTCCTCATTGTTTTGGGGCTGATGCTTTCCTCATTACTTTTTGGCTGTTTGGTTTGCACCTTCAGATGCTTACTAGTTTAGTATGTAGTCTTTCTATCTTCCTTGACTGTAGTGATGTGCTTCCTTCTTGTCTCTTGGTCTCCAACTTCTGCCGCACTCATGCAACACTTGTGTTTCCTTTTTCAGTTTTGATTCCTGGTGTGCTTACTAGTTTCTGCAGTAAATCATATCTATGTCATTCTATATATTTGTCTTGTATTGTCTTAGTCTTTTCTATCTGTCATACATAGCAAGTCACTTGCAAATCTCCTCTTAGTTGCACAGCATTCCTCTTAAACCTAAACCTACACCTGGCTTCCTGGCCAGAATGTTGTTCCCACTCCTAGTCTATCAATTCAATTGGCCTTACTCATTGGTATTTATCACTATAATCTTAGTTAATACAGCTTTCAAGTTTTCCTGCATGTTGTTAAGTTTTACCCGTGAGTCCAGCTTTTGATATGTGTCCATATTTTCAGTACCTTTTCAGTCATTCTCCCCGTTAATCACAGTCTTTCCTTTCAGCAGTTATCATTCGGTCATTCTCTCTCAATCATATCAGTCATTCCTTCAGCAGTCATCAATCAGTAAGTCAGTTTCTGCCCCCCATGCCATCAGGCTCTATGAACGCATTCATACCGGCCCACATCATATACCCAGAATCTTACTCTCTGGGCTTGCCCTGTGGGTGGGTATGCTCATGCACTTCCCTTGAAGTCTGCATCTAGATAGTGAGTCCCTCACCAGCTGGGAGTCCTTCACAATAGGCCACTTGTTTACAGTGGTGCCTCTTGGCAATCTCACTTGGTGGTAAGGTCCAGTTCTCTAAGGAATACTTTAGCAGTGCAGTCCCGAACTTGGCCACACATTATGATGTAATATTTTAGACTTCAGATGCTGGATGGTGGAACCTTAAAGGAGATAGGAAATGGTTGTGCTTGAATCTATTAAGATTTTATCCCAAATGATTGTCTGGTGTGTTTTTGTATGTGCCAATACAGTAGTTATCCACTCTACAAGCACAGTCTGTTTTTGCCATACAGCTGTCAGCATTTTGGCTCAGTGAATCAACCAGTTCAGTGTGAAAGCTTAGCTAAGGTTGTGCTTCAGTGGAGTTCTTTGATGACATTCAAAACTCCCACTTAGAGGGACAGAGAGCAGCTGTTTCACAGGCAACTGTCAAAGCAGTAAGGAGACCCCTTTCTCCCATCACACAAACAATGATTGACTGTTTTGTTACTTGTAGCAATACACTGCTATGGGATAGTGTGCCAGTTGGAGCTGTGTCACTGTTGCAATTGCTCTGAATTTAAATGGCAGTTTGCGTTTGCTTGTTTGTTCTTACAAGGTGCTGATTTGAGTTGAATTACAATCTGTCATCTCAGTACGGACCCCATCACACATCATACATGTTCAAACAGTGTTGTAGGTGATGTTACTGACTTGATACCCACTGATTCATGTATAGGACATTTGAAGGAACTTTATCTGTTTTGCAGATAAAATGGAATAGGAGCCAGCTAAAAGGAGGCCACACTTGCCTGAGGTTGACAGTACAGGCAGCAAATGTGACTCTCTGAGGTACTGTATGTCTTCACAATCCTGTGCATTTCCCGAATCTTTTTTTTTAATTCAACATACTTTATTAGTTTTCCGCAGCATATAAAAGGGGTAATATATTATTAACAGTACAGCTGCAAGCAAAACATAGAACAAACAAAGATAACAAACAGTCACAAGACATAATATTATCAAAAAACTGAACCATCTGTGTGATGCTTGGCCAGCTGGTTCTGATCGCTTTATGATTTTTGTAATATAAAAAATGTGTTATTGAGTGTCTCTCATGAGATAGCCTGTGGGATGACCCCTCCCCCCCAAGGTTTCAGCTACAAGATGTTAACCTGAAAGCCAGGAGATCATTAAAGACAGAGAGATATAATTAAGGGTCTCCTGTTTATCTGACTTAATTGTAGCTGACCAGCTGCCAGGATAGAGATCATAAACTTTGATGACGTTTAGAAGAAAAAAACAGGTTATGTCACTTTGGTGCTAAGTCATAAAGGTTCTTTGATGTTTCTGAAAAGCAGGAAACTGCTCATGGATTAAAGTAGGAATTGGAAAATCACACTCTTGATTGGGAAGTCATATGGGGAAATGAGTTGTTGCTGATGTCACCTATTTAATACACCTCCTGAGTGATAAGACATCACAGTTGTATAATCTTTAATAAATAGAGGAGGAGCTAGGTGACATCATGGAGAAGGCAGGTTCAAAGACAGTTTTTATTTGTGCTGTGGCTGACCTTTCGACACATTCCTGTTGGACTCTGGAAACAACAACATCTAACTTTAACACTGTAAGAAGAGAAGTACACATTAGATAGACAAGTCTAAGTGAAAGGTGGTAGGAGTTTATGTTTGTATTTTGACCTTGTTCTTTTATGTGATTGTATGCTTTGTGATATAGTGTTCTGTGTTTACATTTTACATGCTTTTTATCCATTTTTAAGTAAATCTATATTTAAAGAGACTGCTTGGTGTGCCTTCCAAGTCATTTCATTTGCATGTGATGTATGGAAGATTAACACTGACAAAACTGTTCATAAGCTTAATGGTTTACCAAACTGGGAAAAGGTAAGAATTTTCCTAAGGTCTTTCATAGAGTTCTAAGGGTTTATTTTGTACCTGGTTAGGTGCCCTTGGTGAAAGATATCTGGCAATCCTCAAAGAGCAGAATTAATTATCGCAGCCTGTACAGTACATTTGGGTATGCTAGCATAAGGTTCACAGTTTGAATCCCCCCAGAACTTGAGACCAAAGGTGATTCAGACCCACAAAACAGACAGGAGGGTTACTCTGTTCTGTTATGCTATTCACAATACTGCGCTCAGAGGTTGGCACTGTGGGAACAGAGGGCCTGACCTGCTGAGTGGGGTTGTGACAGATTGGTTGGCAGTGGCATGCATAATTTTGGTAATACAAGCTTTTATTGTTCAGTGTGTCAGCTTAATACTGTCAGCTCACTTGCAAAACAAGGCAGTGAATTATTTTTAAAAATGGAAACAGAACTATATCACTTGGCTTACAGTCAAGTTCCTACCTGTTTTAATTTTCTTAAAGTGCAAGTTAGAGTAGCCGTAGTTAGGGAAGAAGATGGCTTCCAACTACAGTGGGCACACTGTAGACTACTTAAAGCAATTGTGCAGGAACAGAGGAGTCATGTATGAGATGAAAGCCACCAAGCAGAACCTCGTGGATGCCCTGATGGTAGCATATAGCCAGAGCATCGAGTCACAGACAGTGACTGTAAAAGACCAAACTTTGGGTGTGGAGGGGCTAGCAGCCAGTGCAGTGTCCAGATCCAGTGAGGATGACAGCAGGTCCAGTGCCAGTGAAGGGCCACAGGAGCAGGGGAAGGTCACCAGTATTCTGGAGCCAGAAGTACTCAGGCTGCGGATTGAGTTGTGCAGAATGGAGCTGAAGTTCTAGAGGGAGGAAGAGCGAGAACGCCAAGAAGCAGAGCATAAATGGTGAGAGGCAGAATGGAGGAGCGTGAGCTACAGAGGCAACATGAACTGGAGAAGCTACAACTCCAACCACCAGCACCAGAGAAGGTAAGTGGCTTGGGTTTAACTGGGACTACAGGACTGGGTTACAAATTGAATTCCATATTGATAGCCGAATTTAAAGAGGGGGAAAATATGGATGCCTTTTTAAATTCTTTAGAAAAAGTTTATTTTCATGCTGAAATTCCAAGGTAGTGCTGGAGCTTCCAGCTATCCCTGCTACTTACCGGAAAAGCTCAGGATGCATTGAGTCAAATGGACAACGAGGACACTAATGATTACAGCAAACTTAAAGCTGCACTGTTAAAAAAATTTGAATTAACTGCTGAAGCATACAGAGCTAAATTCAGTATGCTCAGGAGAAGCCCTGATATGAGCTACGAGGAGCTAGCCATGAAACATTGTCAGTTTTTTGTGTTATTTCTTTTCTCCCCTATGTACAACCATGCCAACCACTCCTTCAGGCTTACCAAGGATGCTTCTGACCCATCTTGTCCCTCCGACCCCCTGCTCTCAGATAGCAGCCTGGTGTGGGTGACTCGAAGTAACCCTTCACCGAGTAGGTCCCTCTCCTCCAAGGAGGAAGGCACCGGCCTGGGCAGGGCAGACAAGCACAACGTCTTAGCCCCGAGGTACTGCTGAGGTGGATGGTCGTACAGGTATTGATGGCCTCAGAGATCCAGGCAGCCATCATCCGGTGTAACATGGAGCCATTTTTCTGTTTTCTTGTTACACTTTCCCTCCTGATGCCATTGTGCAGTGCTCCTGGTCTCCACCAGAGGCTGCTGCTGATCGACATCCATCCCATGACAGAATCAGATCTACCATACAGTAGCTTCTTCTTGTTGTTTTTACATTGTTTCTTGTGGATTCTACTTGGTAGAAGGTTATTTCTTTCCTTTCTTACCACTAAGGGGCTAGCAGGGTATTGTTCGGGACTGTTGGAATTTTGAAACCTGTTTTGGTAGCTATAAGTGGGCTCATTTGTTTGATGATTCACTGTGTGGCAGGTTGCATTTGTGGAGGCCTATTTCTTCTGTTTTAAAATATAATTGGTGTGATTTAACTGGATCTGTTTCTTTGAATTGGATACCTATATCTTCTAATTCCAAGCCTATTTTGATGTGTTGTTGGTGAAGCTGTTTGAATTGAAGTCCTGTTTCTTTGGTTAGCAAACCTATTTGTGGGGCTTGGAGTAGAATTGTGATTCATTGTTGCTAGCTTCACTAGCTGCAAAGTTTTAGTGCAGAGTGGGGAAGGGTGCTAATGGTCTGGCCAGGTCTCACTCAGTTAGGAAGGCAGAGCTGAATCTGGTGTGGTGTCAGTGCGTTTGCTTCTCAGAAGGAACTGAAAGGGGGACAGGATCAGATCTACAGTACAGTAGCTTCTTCTTGTTGTTTTCACTTTGTTTCTTGTGGATTCTACTTGGTAGAAGGTTATTTCTTTCCTTTCTTACTACTAAGGGGCTAGCAAGGTATTGTTTGGGGCAGTTGGAATTTTGAAACCTGTTTTGGTAGCTATAAGTAGGCTCATTTGTTTGATGATTCACTGTGTGGCAGGCTGCATTTGTGGAGGCCTATTTCTTCTGTTTTAAAATATAATTGGTGTGAATTAACTGGATCTGTTTATTTGAATTGGAGACCTATATTTTCTAATTCCAAGCCTATTTTGATGTGTTGTTGGTGAAGCTGTTTGAATTGAAGTCCTGTTTCTTGGGTAGCAAACCTATTTAGGGGCTTTGAGAGAATTGTGATTCATTGTTGCTGTCTCACTAGCTGCAACATTTTAGTGCAGAGTGGGGAAGGGTGCTAATGGTCTGACCAGAGGCCTCAGCTACCTGATTGTTTCTGGAAGACTTGGGCTGGTCCCACCCCCACAAGCCCCTCACCCCACCCATCCCTGGTCCATGATTTCCTTTATAGCAGGGGTTCTGACATCACTTCCTCAAATGGGCAAAGGATATGCACCTGTCATAGCAGAAGCAGACATCCAGGAAAGGAACAGCAGCAAGTGAAGAGGTGACTGCTATCTCAGTGGAAAGGAAGTAAATGCAAATCTAGGAGCTTTCATTATTACTTCTTCGCATTGATATTGCATTGGGAAAAGGAGGAGTAGGAGTTTGAAGAAGGTTGTGCAATGGCTACTTAAAGTCTCGTTTTGAGTGTGGGTAGGAAGGATAGGAATATAAAAAGCAGTTGCTCAATATATCTAAACATGTACAACAAAGGAGGTAAGGGAAATAAAGAAAAGAATGTTTTGCACTGATAGAAGAGGGAGGTGGGAGACTTGGTGGAGTGTTTGGTATCCTGCATCTGGAAAGGTGGGGGGTCTTTGGTGGGCAATGACAGCAATGGGTAGGGTGGTAGGCTGCAACAACTGCGGTGCACCAATCTTTCTAAAAATTGCCTGGAGTGTGGGAAGATGTTTAGTGTACAACCACATAGAAAAACTTAGAAAGGAGATTGAGGGTCTGCAGGAGGAACTAAGACAGGCAAGGCAGATTGGGGGTGGGTTTAGCCCAATACTGGAGGGAGGAAGAAGGGGAGATGAAGGAGGGTGATTTAAGCCAACAGTGGCAAGGAGAGGGTCAGAAGAAGGGAAGCAGAGACAAAGGGGCCCAGGCCAGGAAGAACGATTGCCGAGGAAACCAGGTCAGGAGACAAAAGACAAATGAAAGGAGGAGATAGGGACTTGTGAGGGGAGGTGAAGAAGTGGCAATAGTCATGGAGTGGAAAGGAGAGAACAGGTTATTATGAAGAGAGAGGGAGCGGGCATTTGTGAAGGGTCTTCAGAAAATAGTTTTGCACTGCTAGAGAGGAAGAAGATGGAGGAGGGAAATTATGAAATTAGAGGAGTAATTGATAAATGCCTGGACCAAACTGGAGCAGGGGGAAATTCTGCTCAGAGAATTGCAACAGGGGTAAAAGGGGGAAATAATGTGCAGGAGGAAGAAGAGGAGCTGGAAATGAGAAAGGAAGATGAATGGAAGCAAGAAGGGAGTAAGAGAGGTGGAATCTTAGTGCTTGGGGACTCAATACCAAGAGGAGTCAGGTGGGGTAGCCAGGGGAAAAGGCATAGTCGCATTTGGGTGGAGGCCATGCCAGGAATGACAGCAGAAAGGGTGGGACAATCTGTTCTGAAATATGCTAGAAGGGGTAGGGACAAGCCTCATTCAATTATACATATTGGGACAAATGACCTGGCTGACAAGACAGTAGATATAGTCCAGAGGAGGTTTGAGAACTAGCACATTATGTGAGGGGCAGGAAGATCAGTAACTTTTTCAGAGATACATCCGTGCCAAAGGCAAGCACAACAAGAAAGCTGAGAATAGAGGAATTTAGTGGATGGCTAAGAACCTGGTGTTGTGCTAAAGGGTATGGGCTGTTGGGGGTGGGGAGGGACCTGGGAGGACAGTAGTCTCTATGCCAAGGACAGACTGCACTTGAGTGAGGAGGGAAAGAAAGTGTTGAAACAGAGGATGGAGGAGTACATAGAGGAAGTTGGGAATTTAAACTAGAAGTGGGGAGTGGCAATTGGGGAAGAGATATGCAGAGACCACAGGTTGGGAAACCATATCAGCTTACACCCCATAACAGTGACAAAGGACAAATGGCAAGTACTATTGGTGATGCTTGGAAAGGGGGCAGAATGAGAGGGGGGGAAGCATGGAAGGTGGTTACCCTTAATGCTAGCAGCCTTGGGAGGAAAAACTGCAGAGCTACAGGTTCTCGTGGCAGAGGGAGAGGTGGACATTGTAGCCATCACAGAAACATGGGTCACCCAATACAATGACTGGGACCTGTCTGTACCAGGGTACAGGTTATTTCATAGGGACAGGGTGATTGGGAAAGGGGGGGTGGCACTATATGTGAAGGAAGGAAGGACTGAAGTGTGTAAGGGAAGAAGGGGATGAGGGTAGTACGGAGTCACTTTGGATGCAAATCCAGGATTCCAAGAATAGGATTCTTAGAATGGGAGTATTGTACAGGCCACCATCTCAGATGGAGGAGTTAGACAGGGAACTAGTGGGACAGATCAGGAGGACCTGCATGAAGGGTAGTGTGGTCATTGTGGGGGACTTCAACATGCCAGGACTGGACTGGAGCACCCAAACAACCAGGAACAGAAGGGAGCAGGTACTGCTGGATACCTTCCAGGACAGCTTCCTGCTGCAAATGGTCAGTGAACCAACCAGGTTAGGGAATACCCTTGACCTTGTGCTGGCAAATGGGGACTTTGTGAGAGAGGTTACAGTGGAGGCACCGCTGTCAGGGAGTGACCACCATTCAGTATGGCTTACACTGGATATGGGCAAGGAGGGAGGAAATCTGGCACAAGAGTGCTGGACTTCAGAAGGGCTGACTTTGGGAGGATGGGGGAAGTGGTAAAAGGGTACCTGGCCAGAATTCAATCTAGTATGGACACTAACCAGAAGTGGGAGCTCATAAAGCTGGGAATAGTGGAGGCAACCAAAACCTGCTGCAAAGCCCAGAACAAGAAGGCTAGGGCTAAGAAACCGAGCTGGTGGAGCAAGGAGATCATGGAAAAGGTAAGGAAGAAAAGAGCTGCCTTTAGGAAGCACAAGAAAACAGGGAAGGGGAGGACAGGGAGGAGTATTTGACAGAATTGAAGGAGGTGACAAGGGCAGTAAGGGGAGCCAAAGCATCTACGGAAATCAGGCTGGCACAAGGCATTAAGAAGGGAAAAAAGGACTTCTTTAAGTACATCAGGAGAAAAGGAGCTGTAAGGACCATAGTAAGGATTAGGAAGGAGGGGTTGGGTGGAAGCAGGCACAAGCAGAAGCACTAAATGAGTACTTCTGCTCAGTATTTACTAAAGAGAAGAGGGAGGTGACACCCAAGGTGGGAGAAATGGCAGAAACAGGGGGGGAAGGGGTGACAGATGGGGAAATCATGGAGGGCAGAGTTCAAGAGGGTTTGAAGGCACTGAAGGTGAACAAGGCGCCAGGCCCAGATGGCATCCACCCCAGGGTACTGAAGGAGCTGGCAGAGGTCCTTGCAGGACCTTTGGCAGACCTATTTAATGCCTCACTACATTCGGGGTGTGTACCTCAGGACTGGAGGATGGCTCATGTGGTGTCCCTCCACAAGAGTAGCCCCAAGGATGAACCAGGAAACTACAGACCAGTGAGCCTCACATCCATCGTGGGTAAGCTAATGGAGACTATCCTGAAGGAGAGGCTGGTGGCCCTCCTAGAGGCCAAAGGACTACAGGACAGCAGACAGCATGGCTTCATACATGGCAGATCCTGCCAAACCAACCTGGTGGAGTTCTATGACTGGGTAACTAGGCAACTGGACAGGGGCCATGCAGTGGATGTCCTGTATCTGGACTTCAGTAAGGCATTTGACTCGGTGCCGCATGGAAGGCTGGGAAGGAAGTTAGTAGGCACAGGGGCAGGTGCAAAGCTGGTGAAATGGGTAGGAAACTGGCTTCAGGGAAGGCAACAGAGGGTGGTGGTGGGTGGGAGCTCACACCCAAGGGCAGTGATGAGCAGTGTTCCACAGGGCTCGGTGTTGAGACCAGTGTTGTTTGGGATATTCATTGCAGACATATCATGGGACATCAAGAGCAAGTTCAGTCTGTTTGCTGATGATACCAAGGTAGGCAGAGTGGTGGATGACCTAGGGGATAGCAGGGGTTGCAAGATGATCTGGCAAAAGCTTGAAACCTGGTCAGACACCTGGCAACTGGGGTTTAATGCCAAAAGTGCAAGGTGCTGCATTTGGGATGAAGAACTCAAGGAGTGAGTTACCGGCTGGGGGAGTGTAGCTAGCCCAGACAGAGGAGGAGAAGGATCTGGTGTGCTCCATTACAGGGTCAATGAACAACTGGCACAATGTAGGAAGGCAGCTGCAAAGGCCAATAAAATGCTTGATTGTATTGCAAGGGGTATATCCTCGAGGAGGGAGCAGGTGATTCTGCCACTCTATAGGTCATTAGTTAGACCACACCTGGAGTACTTCGTGCAGTACTGGTGCCCATATCTGAAGATGGACATTAAGTTACTGGAGGGGGTGCAGCACAGGGTGACAAAGATGATCAAGGGGCTGGGGGACTTATACAAAAGGAGGTTGAAGGAGCTGAACATGTACTCACTGGAGGAGAGGAGGGACAGGGGTGACATGATTGAAACCTTTAAATACATGAAAGGAATAAACAAGACAGGTACAGAGGGGCTGTTCAAAGTAAGGGAGGGGAGGGCCACCAAGGGCCATGATATGAGACTGGAGGGAGGAAGATTCAGGAGGGAGATGAGGAGACACTTTTTTACAGAGAGGGTGGCGACTGGGTGGAATGTGTTACCTGCAGAAGTGGTATCCAGTAGAACAGTGGACTGCTTCAAAAGGGGATGAGACAGGACAAGGGGGAGGGTTAATGAAGGGGAAGGGTGGAAGGGAGGGGCAGCTGCAGAATAAGGGGTGCTAGCTGCACATTCAAGCAGACTTGATAGACCTCTAGGCCTTTATCTGCTGGTAAATTTTGTATATTCGTATGTTCATATCCCTAACCCAAAACAGGAGAGGAGAGCAGTCCTGTGAATGCTCAATCCTCTCCTTCACCTGCCAGCCCCCAATGTCCTGAGTCCATTCCTGATCCCGGGTCAGCAGCGTGGGTTAAGGTAAGGTGCCAGCACCTCAGCCCTCTACGCTACAGGGCCAGCCTTCAACATCAGTTTTTAAAATGTTGGTGGGAAGGAATTGAAGCAAACTCTGTAGATAAAATTGAAAATGTGATTCTGTTAGGACAGTTTTTTGAGCATGCCCAGCACAGGAGAAAACCTGGCTGGAAGACCGAGATCCCAAAACAGTACAAGGCTGCTGAACTCTGGGACTGCTATGCCAAGAGCAGACCTGCACTGAAAGTGAATGGGGAGGGTGTGGCAGCACAGAAGGGAAGAGCATGCCTTCAGGGCAGCTAAAACCCTCACTGCCTCCACCAAAACCAGTTAACCCCTGGCTTCCGAGAAAAGATTTCTCTGAGAAAAGAAATGAATGTTGGTTGTGTAAAGAAACTGGGTATATCACCAGACAGTGTCTCATGAGGGCAAGCAATATGCAACATGGGGCTAAGAAAAAAGTGGGTTGTTTGTGTGTCCCTGGAAGCATGCCTGTGAACATGAGGAAACACATGCACCCAGTCATGGGAAGAGATTCATCCTGACTGTGGTGGATTATGCCACCCGGTACCCAGAGGCAGTCACTGTATCCTCATGAGGAGAGACCAAGTGGCAGATACCTTACTTGGGATTTTCTCCCATGTTGGGTTTCCACAGGAGGTTATCACCGATCAAGAGGGTTCCTTCATGTCAGACCTGATGAAATGTTTGTGGGAGAAGTGTGGGGTGGTGCAGAGATACACGACACCGTATCACCCACAAGCTACTGGGCTTGTGGAAAGATTTAATGGCACCCTGAAGTCAATGCTCCAGCCGTTTGCTGAATAGCATGGGAGGGACTCAGAGAAATACCTTCTCCACCTGTTGTTTGCATACAGGGAGGTGCCCGAAGAGTCGACAGGATTTTCCCCATTTGAACTCTTATATGGATGCTGGGTACATGGGCCCCAAGACTTGATCTGGTAGGACTGGGAAGGCAAGCACACCATCCAAGGAAATCCCATAGTGGACTACATCCTTAGGTTTAGGGAAAGGCTGAAGGAGCTTATGGGGACTGCCGAGAGCAACCTGGCAGCTGCCCAACAGAAACAAAAAGAGTGGTATAACCACAAAGCCAGCACTCGCTTGTACATGGTGAGTCAGGAAGTCATGGTCCTTATTCCAGTTCAGGAAGACAAGCTGCAGGCTGAGTGGGCAGGACCATACAAAGTAGTTAGGAAGGTAAATGACGTGAACTATGTTATAGAGTTTCCTGACTGAAGACAGACAGAATGGATGTACCATGTCAACATGATGAAGCCATATGCTAATAGGGCTGACATGGTGGTTGCAGCATGTAGTCCTGGGGAGGGGATGAATAAAGGAGACCCCCTTCTGGACTTGCTGGAAGAAGGCATGTGGGATTCCTCTGTGGAGGCAGTAAAATTGTCTCCCCAGCTGGCCCCGGACAAGATCCAGGAAGTAAGGGAGGTTTTAGCTGACTTCACCCTGTTTTTCAGCACCAAGCCTGGACTAACCCCCTTAGTGACGCACAATGTGAAGACAGAGACACAGATGCCCATACGGCAGACAGCATAACGGGTGTCAGAGGCTGTCCAAAAGGACATTAGGAGGGAAGTGGAGGAAATGCTGGATTTAGAGGTAATTCAGAGATCCCACAGCCCCTGGGCCCCACTCGTAGTCCTTGTGCCCAAGCCAGATGGCTGTACTCATTTCTGTGTGAACTATAATGGACTGAATGCAGTCACAAAGTCAGACGCCCACCCGATGCCCCAGATGGATGAACTCCTGGACAAGTTGGGAGGGGTGACCTACCTTACGACCATTGACCTGACCAAGGGGTATTGGCAGGTAGAGTTAACGGACAGAGCTAGGGAGAGATTGGACTTCATCACTCTAATAGGCTTATTTGAATAAAGTAATGCCTTATGGAATGAAGAACGCCCCGGCCACTTTCCAAAGGTTGGTGAACCAGGTGTTAAATGGTGCTGAGGAGTAACCATAGTGTACTTGGATGACATTGCCATCTTTGGTGCCAGCTGGAAGAAACACCTGTCCCACTTTAGGGAAGTGCTAGGCAAGATACAGAGGGCCAGGCTCACTTTCAAAGCTGAGAAGTGCCAGGTAGCCATGGGAGAAGTGGCATACCTCGGGCATGTGGTAGGCCGAGGACAGCTCTGTCCTAACGAAATAAAAATAGAGGTGATCCAGGCGTGGCCCAGACCAGAAATGCAGAAGCAGGTCAGGAGTTTTCTAGGGACAGCAGGGTACTATAGGAAATTTGTACCCAATTACAGTGCCCTGGCTGCCCTCTATATGACCTGGTAAGGAAAAGGATGCCAAAGAAAATTACCTGGGGACCAACCTGTGAAGAAGCCTTTACTAGACTGAAGGAAGCACTGTGCAGTGCTCCAGTAATGGACATGTCCTGATTATAACAGACCCTTTATAGTTCAGACTGATGCCTCTGATTGGGGTACTGGGGCAGTACTGCGTCAGACATCCAGCGAAGGGAAAGATCACCCTGTAGTGTATCTGAGTAAAAAGTTACTTCCCAGGGAGCAGGCATACTCTACTGAAGAAAAGGAGTGCCTTGCCATAGTGTGGGCCCTAAAGAAGCTATAGCCATACTTATATGGGCAGCATTTTGAGGTACAAACTGACCACAACCACCTGGTTGGGCTAACATAAATAGTAAAAGACTAATGGTAGATTGCTAAGAAGGAGTCTTGCTTTGCAAGGGTATGACATGAGTATCTTACATAGGGCTGGAGCGACCAACCAGCTGGTTCTGATCGCTCTATGATTTTTGTAATAAAAAAAATCTGTTATTGAGTGTCTCTCATGAGAAAGCCTGTGGGATGACACTCCCCCCCCAAGATTTCAGCTACAAGATGTTAACCTGAAAGCTAGGAGATAATTAAAGACAGAGAGACATAATTAAGGGTCTCCTGTTTATCTGACTTAATTGCAGCTGACCAGCTGCCAGGGTAGAGATCATAAACATTGATGATGTTTAGAGGAAGAAAACAGGTTATGTTACTTTGGTGCTAAGTCAGCTAGCAGTGTCAGTGGCTCAGTAGGTAGCACACTCGCCTCTGAGGCCGGGAGATAAGAGGGCTGTGGGTTCAGTTCCCACATCTGGTACTTGGGTTAATATCCCAGTACTGACACTGTAGTGCAGCATGAGAGGGGTGCTGCACTTCTGAGGTGCCGTCTTTTGGATGAGACGTTAAACCGAGGTCCCATCTGCCTGGATTGGTGGTAGTTCAGGTGGATGTTAAAGATCACATGGCACTTATCGAAAAGAGTAGGGGAATTTCCCCGGTGTTCTGGCCAAATTTCCCTCATTCAGTAAAAATACCACCAACAGCTTAATCTGGTTCAAGGTCAGTTGGCATTCATCTGTATCCCCCTCCCCCGGGTCGTGCCTGAAAATAGGCAGGATTTGTCTAGTGCACTTACCCAGTCAACAAAAGCTAAATAAATAAATAAAATAAATAAATAAATAAAGTCAAACAGGTTCTTTGATGTCTTTGAAAAGCAGGAAGCTGCTCATGGATTAAAGAAGGAACTGGAAAATCACAGACTTGATTGGGATGTCATATGGGGAAATGATTTTTTGCTGATGTCATCTATTTAATATACCTCCTGGGTGATAAGACATCCCAGTTGTATAATCTTTAATAAACAAAGGAGGAGCTAGGTGACATCATGGAGCAGGCAGGTTCAAAGACAGTTTTTATTTGTGCTGTGGCTGACCTTTCGGCACATTCCTGTTGGACTCTGGATAGAACAATATCTAACTTTAACACTGTAAGAAGAGAAGTATACATTAGATAGACAAGTCTAAGTGAAAGGTGGTAGGAGTTTATGTTTGTATTTTGACCTTGTTCTTTTAAGTGATTGTATGCTTTGTGATATAGTGTTCTGTGTTTACATTTTACATGTTTTTTAACCATTTTTAAGTAAATCTATATTTAAAGAGACTGACTGGTGTGCTTTCCAAGTCATTTTATTTGCATGTGATATATGGAGGATTAAGACTGACAAAACTGTTCATAAGCTTAATGGTTTACCAAACTGGGAAAAGGTAAGAATTTTCCTAAGGTCTTTCATCGAGTTATATGGGTTCATTTTGTACCTGGTTAGGTGACCTTGGTGAAAGATATCTGGCAATCCCCAAAGAGCAGAATTATCTGAGCCCGTTGATTTGGGTATGCTAGCATAAGGTTCACAGTTTGAATCCCCCAGAACTTGAGACCAAAGGTGATTCAGACCCACAAAACAGACAGAAGGGTTATCCTGTTCTGTTACCCTATTCAAAATACTGCAGTCAGAGGTTGGCATTATGGGAGCAGAGGGCTTGACCTGCTGAGTGGGGTTGTGACAGATTGATTGGCAGTGGTGTGCATAATTTTGGTAATACAAGTTTTATTGTTCAGTCTGTCTGCTTAATACTGTCAGCTCACTTGCAAAACAAGACAGTGATTTATTTTTAAAAAAGGAAACAGAACTATATCACTTGACTTATAGTCGAGTTTCTACCTGTTTTATTTTTCTTAAAGTGCAAGTTAGAGTAGCCGAAGTTAGGGAAGGAGATGGCTTCCAACTACAGTGGGCACACTATAGACTACTTAAAGCAGTTGTTCAGGGACAGAGGAGTCATGTACAAGGTGAAAGCCACCAAGTAGAACCTCATGGATGCCCTGATGGTAGCATATACCCAGAGCACTGAGTCACAGACAGTGACTGTAAAAGACCAAACTTTAGGCATGGAGGAGCTAGCGGCCAGTGCAGTTTCCAGATCCGGTGAGGATGACAGCAGGGCTAGTGCCAGTGAAGGGCCACGGCAGCAGGGAAAGGTCACCAGTATTTTGGAGCCAGAAGTACTCAGGCTGCGGATTGAGTTGTGAAGAATGGAGCTGAAGTTCTAGAGGGAGGCAAAGTGAGAACACTGTGAAGCAGAGCGTAAATGGTGAGAGGTGGAATGGGAGGAGCATGAGCTGCAGAGGCAACATGAACTGGAGAAGCTACAACTCCAACCACCAGCAACAGAACAGGTAAGTGGCTTGGGTTTAACTGGGACTACAGGACTGGGTTACAAATTGAATTCCATATTGATAGCCGAATTTAAAGATGCCTTTTTAAATCCTTTAGAAAAAGTTTGTATTCAAGCTGAAATTCCAAAGGAGTCCTGGAGCTTCCAGTTATCTCCACTACTTACCAGAAAAGCTCAGGATGCATTGGGTCAAATGGACAATGAGGACAGTAGAGATTACAGCAAACTTAAACCTGTACTGTTAAAAAAATTTGAATTAACTGCTGAAGCACACAGAGCTAAATTTCGTAAGCTCAGGAGAAGCCCTGCTCTGAGCTACGAGGAGCTAGCCACGAAACATCACCAGTTTTTTGTGTAATTTCTTTTCTCCCCTAAGTGTTACCATGCCAACCACTCTTTTGGGCTTGCCAAGGATGCTTCTGACCCATCTTGTTCCCCCAATCCCGCACTCTCAGATAGCAGCCTCCTCAGGGTGACTCGACATATCCCTTCACTGAGTAGGTCCCTCTCCTCCAAGGGGGAAGGCACCAACCTAAGCAGGGCAGACAAGCACAACATCTTAGCCCCAAAATACTGCTGAGGCAGATGGTCATACAGGCATTGATGACTTTGGAGTTCCAGGCAGCCGTCATCTGGTGTAACATGGAGCCATTTTTCTGTTTTCTTGTTACACTTTCCCTCCTAATGCCATTGTGCAGTGCTCCTGGTCTCCACCAGAGGTCCCTGCTGATCAACGTCCATCCCTAACCCACTACAGGAGATATGAGAGCATTCCTGTGAATGCTCAATCCTCTCCTTCCCCTGCCAGCTCCCGACATCCCGAGTCCATTCCTGATCCCGGGTCACCAGCATGGGCTAAGGTAAGTCGCCAGTGCCTCAGCCCTCTACGCCACCGGGCCAGCCTTCAACGTCAGTTTTTAAAATGTTGGTGGGATGGAATTGAAGTAAACTCTGCAGATAAAATTGAAAATGTGATTCTGTTAGGACAGTTTTTTTGGGCATGACTAGCAGAGCAGAAAACCTGGCTGGAGGACCGAGATCACAAAATAGTGCAAGGCTGCAGAACTCTCGGACCGCTATGCCAAGAGCAGATCTGCTCTGAAAATGAATGGGGTTGGTGTGGCAGCACAGAAAGGGAAAAGAATGCCTTCAGGGCAGCTAGAATCCTCACTGCCTCCACCAAAACCAGTTAACCCCAGGTTTCAGGGAAAAGATTTCTCTGAGAAAATAAATGAATGTTGGCTGAGTAAAGAAACTGAGCATATCACCAGACAGTGTCCACGAGGATAAGCAATACACAATATGGGGCTAAGAAAGAAGTGGGTTGTTTGTGTGTCCCTGGAAGCATGCCTGTGAACATGAGGAAACACATGCACCCAATCATGGTGAATGGTGTACAGAAGAAAGGATTATGTGGGATACGGGGCATCCCTGACATTGGTAAAAGGGGATCTGGTACAGACCAGTCAGCTTATACCCAATAAATATGTCACTATACAAGACTTTACTGGTGAGGAGAAAACATTGCCCCTCGCTAGTGTTCTTCTAGACTGGCATGAAACAGGGGGAACTGTGCAACAGGTGGCTGTAGCCAAAATTTTAGCAGTGGACATAATCTTTGGCAACAATCTCAAACGGGATGATGTGTGCAGTTTCCCAAAGTCAAGTGGCCAGGGAAAATGGTGGCTCCCTGGACCCCACAGAAGCCATTGTGGAAACTACTGAGAGGCTGGTTCCCCAGCCTGCGTCTCCTGATACGAAAACTTATGAAAAGGGGGTAGAAATTTCCCCAGTAGCAGTTAACCACACAGTTACAGAGGGTTACTCCAAAGAGGGAGAGGTGACCCATTGTCAGAGTGTTAGGGATGACAGTGATCCTGAGTGCCCTGATGCTAGTGCTAGAGACCCTAGCTTAGAGACTGAAGGGGACCTGTCTCATGCCTTGGGAATGTGTGAGGAGTTTGCAGCTGCTCAGAGAAGTGACACTAGTGTAGAGAAGCTGAGGGCTTGGGCAGACTCTGACGGCAAACAAGGAGATGATGGTAAACATAAGGTTTATTGGGAAAATGGACTGATGTATACTCAAGCTGTGCAGACAGAGGGAGAAGTGATAGGCAAGCAGCTTGTCATTCCCCAGGGGGTACCATGAGCAGTTGCTCAAGATTGCACATGATATTTCCTTGTCTGATCATCTGGAAATCACATGCACTATGCAGCGGTTGGCACAGAATTTCTACTGGCCTAACTTCAGCCAGCAGGTGAAGGATTGTTGCAGGTCTTGTCACCGATGCCAAGAAATAGGGAAGGTGGGCAAGAAAACCCAAGCCGCCCTGATTCCATTGCCCATAGTAGAGAAGCCATTCCAGAGGGTGGGAATGGATGTTGTGGGGCCTTTAAATACCCCCAGCTCCTCAGGGAAGAGATTCATCCTGACTGGGGTGGATTATGCCACCCGGTACCCAGAGGCAGTCACCGTATTCTCACTGAGGATAGACAAAGTGGCAGTTACCTTACTTGGGATTTTCTCCCATGTTGGGTTTCCGCAGGAGGTTATCACCAATCAAGAGGGTTCCTTCATGTCAGACCTGATGAAATGTTTGTGGGAGAAGTGTGGGGTGATGCAGAGATGCACAACACCATATCACCCACAAGTCAATGGGCTTGTGAAAAGATTTAATGGCACCCTGAAGTCAATGCTCAGGGCATTCGCTGAATAGCATGGGAGGGACTCGGAGAAATACCTTCTCCACCTGTTGTTTGCATACAGGGAGGTGCCCAAAGAGTTGACAGGATTTTCCCCATTTGAACTCTTATATGGATGCTGGGTACATGGGCCCCAAGACTTGATCTGGTAGGACTGGGAAGGTAAGCACACCACCCAGGGAACTCCCATAGGGGATTACATCCTTAGGTTTAGGCAAAGGCTGTAGGAGCTTATGGGGACAGCTGAGAGCAACCTGGCAGCTGCCCAACAGAAACAAAAAGTGTGGTATGACCACAGAGCCAGAGCTCACTTGTACATGGTAGGTCAGGAAGTCATGGTCTTTATTCCGGTCCAGAAAGACAAGCTGCAGGCTGAGTGGGCAGGACCGTACAAAGTGGTTAGGAAGGTAAATGACGTGAACTATATTATAGAGTTTCCTGACAGAAGACAGACAGAATGGATGTACCATGTCAACATGATGAAGCCATATGCTAATAGGGCTGACATGGTGGTCGCAGTGTGTAGTCCTGTGGAGGGGACGAATGAAAGAGACTCCCTTCTGGACTTGCTGGATGGAAGTGAGTGGGACTCCTTTGTGAAGGCAGTAAAATTGTCTCCCCAGCTGGCCCCGGGCAAGATCCAGGAAGTAAGAGAGGTTTTAGCAGACTTAGCCTCATTGTTTAGCACCAAGCCTGGACTAACCCCCTTAGCGATGCACAATGTGGAGACAGGGACATAGATGCCCATAGAGCAGACAGCATAACAGGTGTCAGAGGCTGTCCAAAAGGACATTAGGAGGGAAGTGGAGGAGATGCTGGATTTAGGGGTAATCCAGAGATCCCACAGCCCCTGGGCCTCACCCGTAGTCCTTGTGCCCAAGCCAGATGGCTGTACTCATTACTGTGTGGACTATCATGGACTGAATGCAGTCACAAAGTCAGACGTCCACCTGATTCTCCGAATGGATGGACTCCAGGACAAGTTGGGAGGGTGACCTACCTTACGACTATTGACCTGACCAAGGGGTATTGGTAGGCAGAGTTAATGAACAGAGCTAGGGAGAGGTCAGCCTTCATCACTCTGATTGGCTTATTTGAATAAAGTAATGCCTTACAGAATGAAGAACGCCCCGGCCACTTTCCAAAGGTTGGTGAACCAGGTGTTAAATGGTGCTGAGGAGTACATCATGGCATACCTGGATGGCATTGCCATCTTTAGTGCCAGCTGGGAGGAATACCTGTCCCACCTTAGGGAAATGCTGGGCAGGATACAGAAGGCCGGACTCACTGTCAAAGCTGAGAAGTGCCAGGTGGCCATGGGAGAAGTGGCACACCTCGGGCATGTGTTAGACTGGGGACAGCTCCGTCCTAACCAAATAAAAATAGAGGTGATCCAAGCGTGGCCCGGACCAGAGATGCAGAAGCAGGTCAGGAGTTTTCTAGGGACAGCAGGGTACTATAGGAAATTCGTACCCAATTACAGTGCTCTGGCTGCCCCCTATCTGACCTGGTAAGGAAAAGGATGCCAAAGAAAATTACCTGGGGACCAACCTGTGAAGAAGCCTTTACCAAACTGAAGGAGGCACTGTGTAGTGCTCCAGTATTGACAAGTCCTGACTATAGCAGACCCTTTATAGCTCAGACTGACGCCTCAGATGGGGGTATTGGGGCAGTACTGAGTCAGACATCCAGCCAAGGGAAAGATCACCCTGTAGTGTATCTGAGTAAAAAGTTACTTCCCAGGGAGCAGGCATACTGTACTGTGAAAAAGGAGTGTCCTGCCATAGTGTGGGCCCTAAAAAAGCTAGAGTCATACTTATATGGGCAGCATTTTGAGGTACAAACTGACCAGAACCCCCTGGTTTGCCTGACACAAATGGGAAAGACTAATGGTAGATTGCTAAGATGGAGTCTTGCTTTGCAAGGGTATGACATGCAAATCTTACTTAGGGCTGGAGCGACCAATCAGAACTCAAATGGCTTGTCTTTTGTCTATGAGGAGTGAACTGATTTGGGAAGCTCATCCCATGCAGGGGATAGAGCCCTCAAATTCAGTCTAGGTAGGGAGGATTGTGATGCTTGGCCAGCTGGTTCTGATTTCTCTATGATTTTTGTAATATAAAAAAGCTGTTATTGAGTGTCTCTCTTGAGATAGCCTGTGGGATAACCCCCCCCCCCAAGGTTTCAGCTACAAGATGTTAACCTGAAAGCTAGGAGATAATTAAAGACAGAGAGACATAATTAAGGGTCTCCTGTTTATCTGACTTAATTGCAGCTGACCAGCTGCCAGGATAGAGATCATAAACTTTGATGATGTTTACAGGAAGAAAACAGGTTATGTCACTTTGGTGCTAAGTCATAAAGGTTCTTTGATGTCTTTGAAAAGCAGGAAACTGCTCATGGATTAAAGAAGGAACTGGAAAATCACAGACTTGATTGGGATGTCATATGGGGAAATGAGTTTTTGCTGATGTCATCTATTTAATATACCTCCTGATTGATAAGACAGCCTGGTTGTATAATTTTTAATAAACAGAGGAGGTGCTAGGTGACATCATGGAGGAGGCAAGTTCAAAGACAGTTTTTAATTTAGCAATAATGCCTGACAGGGTGTGTGTCGTGCTGGGATAACGTCACGCCTCAGGTGGTTGGGCATGAGGCCGCAGGCTGAGTGCGTCCAACAACTGAGACATGACGTTATCCCAAATGACATACACCATGGAGGGCATTATTGCTATTATACAATGGCTCTTTGTTATATATAAAATTAAAAAATAATTTTAAAGAATGTTTTTATTAGTGTGGAAAAATATTTTTATTTCTTAAGAGGAGATGCAAAAAAAAAAATCTAGCTCCAAAAAATCATCTACAGGTTCACAGTGAGGCTAAGACTAGACCTGTGATACTGTACTGATTAACATCATGGTTACAGCCCAAGACTGACCAATCAGAGTCCAGGATTTTTTCTTGCCATTGTATAATATGCTGTGGCTGACCTTTTGACACATTCCTGTTAGACTCTGGAGACAACATCAAACTATAGCACTGTAAGAAGAGAAGTATACATTAGATAAACAAGTCTAAGTGAAAGGTGGTAGGAGTTTATGTTTGCATTTTGACCTTGTTCTTTTATGTGATTGTATGCTTTGTGATACAGTGTTCTGTGTTTACATTTTACATTTTTTTTATCCATTTTTAAGTAAATCTATATCTAACGAGACTGCCTTATGTGCCTTCCAAGTCATTTAATTTGCATGTGATGTATGGAGGATTAAGACTGACAAAACTGTTCATAAGCTTAATGGTTTACCAAACTAGGAAAAGGTAAGAATTTTCCTAAGGTCTTTCATAGAGTTCTAAGGGTTCATTTTGTACCTGGTTAGGTGCCCTTGGTGAAAGATATCTGGCAATCCCTGAAGAGAAGAATTATCTGAGCCTGTACATTTGGGTATGCTAGCATAAGGTTCACAGTTTGAATCCCCCCAGAACTTGAGACCAAAGATGATTCAAACCCACAAAACAGAGAGGAGGGTTACATTTTTCTGTTATCCTGTTCACAATACTGCACTCGGAGGTTGGCACTGTGGGAGCAGAGGGCCTGACCTGTTGAGTGGGGTTGTGACACTCCCCTTCCCCATTCCACCCTCCCACCCTGGTCTGTGTTTCAGGCAAATAGGAAGCAAGCTGTGTGGTGACAGAGATTCAGGGCTGCCAGAGGAATAGCAAAGTCAGGAAAGGCTCCCATAATGATCTGTAAATCTCCATTCTATGCCAGATGCTAGCAATGTGCTTCTCTAACTAAATGGCATTTAAGATCTCACAGTACCATTCTAAAATTGAGGGAAGGGATTCATCCTTCCAATGCCTGAGCATAACTAGTTTAGCGGTGATGGCTATTAAGATTAGGTGGTCTTTCTGAGTTTTAGGTGTGCCCTGTGGGAAAAGAGATAATAAGCAGGACCTTGGAGTAAACAAGGGGTCTAACCCCAGAATCGGGTCCAGGATGTTTTGGACGGCCTTCCAGGATGTCTGGGCTTTCAGGCATTCCCACAGCATGTGAAAAAGAGATCCAATATCTTCTCCACATCTATGACAAAGGGGGGATGCAAGCTTCCCTATAGCATGCAGTCTCATGGGAGTATAGTACAGACTGTGCATAATATTAAATGGGATGAGTGTCAGCATATCTTGTTTAATAAATCTGTAGACAGTTTTCCAGAGTTTACCCCAGTAGATTGGGTCATCAGGGAGAGCAAGTGTTTGCTTCCAGTAATAACAGATCCCTTTGAGAAGTTCAGGATCAAGGTCTTGCAAAAACTTATATACACCGGAAAGTGCATGTGGTTGCTTTGCTGCCTGAAGCACGGCGGGCAAATCCTCTCTAAGTGGGAAAGACCAGGGTTTGGGTCCTAAGAAGGCCAGAACAGTTCATTTTATTTGTCAAAATTTAAAGATGTCAGCATTGGATAACTGATATTTCTCTTGCAGTGAGGTAAACAAAAAAATAGAATCCTCACTGCATAGATCCCCAAGTATAATGTGTTGTAATCTGGTGAAAAAAGAGGATGGAATTACCTGGTTCCCAATCAGGAAATCAGGATTATTGAAAAGGGGTCGGCTCATTGAATTACACCAGCTGAGGGATAAGTGTTTCTGTACCTGGTGTAGAGCATGGAGAGACTATCCAATGGGAGAGTTTTTGAGGTGACGAGGAAGACGATAAGGAAGCTTGTACACTAAAGCTGAGAGAGACCAATGTGTTCTTTGCACTAATGCCCTTTCAATTTCCACCCAGGTGGGAGTGTAGAAACAAACCTTGTCAGTGACCAAGTCCTCTGTCCATTTAGCCAGCTTGCTGATATGTTCAGCCCCTTAATAGGTAAAAAAGGAAGGAAGGGCAAGGCCCCCTCTCAATTTAGGTGCGGTAAGTTTAACAAATCCTCTTCTGACATCTTTGTTTCTCCATAAAAATGTATTAAATATACTCCATAACTGACTAAATCAGGTTTTGGGAACAAAGAGGCCCAACATACCCATTGGGTACAGGATCCGTGGGAGGACATTCATTTTGAGGACACTTAAACGTCCCCAGAAAGATATTTGTCAGTACACTGCACCTATCCAAATCTGCTTTGAGAATGGAAATCAATTTGGTAAGATCCTCCTTCATCTTTGAAGGTGAATCCCTGGTAACTTTAATCCCCAAGTAGGTCAGGGTGTGAGGCATCCATGTCAAGCCCAAACCTGAAAGCTCTGCCCTCGTGAGACGATGATTAAGAGGGAAAATCTGGAATTTAGAGAGGTTACGTTTATAAGAGGAGACTTTAGAAAATGAACTCAGTTCATCAAGTAGAACGGGGATAACAGAAGCAGGATTTTCCATATGTAATAATAGGTCATCCGCATAGGATAAAAGGAGATATCTTTTACCTTTAATTTGGATACCAGTCAGACTAGCGGAGTTAAGTAGCCTACAGATAAGGGGCTCTAAGTAGAGATTAAACAAAAGAGGGGAGAGTGGGCAACTTTGACAGGTCTCCCGCTGAAGAGGAAAGGGAGGTGAGAGAAAGCCGTTACACCATACCCTAGTAATTGGGCCAGCGTATAGTATCTGGATCCTCTTAATAAATTCATCAGGGATCCCAAAGCTGATGAGGGAGGAGAATAGAAAGTTCCAGGAGACTCTGTCGAAGGTTTTCTCGGCATTGAGGGAAACCAAGGCTGAAGCAACCTCAGAGTCCTTCGATGCCAGGATCAGACACAGGAGTTTCCTCAAAGGTATCCCGAGGAATGGTCAAACATGAAACCAACCTGGTCATACCTGGTGACAGCCCCCATGAGCGAGGCCAGACTGGTAGCCAGAATTTTAGCCAGAATATTAAGGTCTGAGTTGAGCAGAGAGATTGGGCGGTAGTTGTCGGGAAGCAAAGGATCTTTACTGGGAATTGGGAATTAAAGTTATTAATGCCTCTGATATAGTGGTGGGTGAAGTGGGCTCAATCCACTCCGTGAAGTTATTAGCGGAGTAAAGGTGGATTCGTGGAGTGCTCCGCAACAGAAGGCGGAGTACCTTGAGTTATGAGTAACGCGAAGTCCATTGAGAACATTGACTTCGCGTTACTCCGCCTTCCCGGACCACTACTCCACCAAAATCTTAAGTGAAGTGCATTGCAAACAACGCACTTTGCCTCACTTCTCCTTGTTTTTGAGCTCCAGAAGTGAATTTTGCACTGATTCATGGGATTTCAGGTCACATGGGCTCTATAGTGAGCTGCACAGTCTCTGATCGGGGTAGTGTGTGTAGGAAGCAGTAGCAGACAGTGTGTTCTGAGAGCTATCTGTGATTGAAACCTTCTAAAATCTGGTAAAAAAGCCATTTTGAGTCATTTTTTTTTGCTGAAACTTTAGTTCATCGATTATAGGAAACTCTCCTGTGCTCATATAATTGAGCATTTTTGTTTTTGTGTGGATTTTGAATGTTAATGTACAACATTGAGTGTGTGTAGTGAAAGACAGTGAAAGTGTACTTTGGGGGAGGGGCGCATCTGTGGTGTAGGTAGATTTAAGTTGGAGAAATAGTGATTTCTTTGTTTTGTGGTTATATTTTTGTTATATAACTGACTGTGTTAATGTACACACAGTAATATTGTCAGTAATTGTTGAAATGTTCTTGCTGATTGTGTGTTGTGTGGATCTGGTGCACAGTTCATAATTTCTGGTTGTTTACATTGCAATACATGGCATATTACTGAACTTTTCAATTTGCTACACATTACTCATTCACCATTGTGGGCAAACTGTTCTGTGTGTTGGTGTGTGTGTGTGTGCTGTGTTGCGTGACATCAAATAATATGCCTTTTATTGTGCCACAGACTAGTGTAATTGCAGGCGCAGCAGTGTGAACCTGCTCTGCACTGCAGCTGCCTGGTTTTTGTACTGCGATTGTGGTATCTGTTCTTTGTTTTGCTGCTTGTACTGCTGTAAAAATCTGCAGTCAGTGCTCCCCCACAACCCCCACCGGCAAAAGGAATTTTTTACCAGATTGGATTGTTTGTGACCTCATCAGCACCACTGGTTAATGAAGTTGTTTTCATTGAGTGACAATCTCTGTCTGTTGCTGAAGCACAGTTGTTTTTTTGGCTTCACATCCAGCGTCCCCCCATTCAGAGAGTGAACATAACAAAATTTGTTTGTAATATTGTTGTTGATCCCCCAAAATGCCCACAAAGAGACGTGCAAGCAAAGCTGGTTCTCGGCATGGCACTGCTGCCAGTAAGATAGTCTGTGGACGTGGTAGTATGCAGACACAGAAGTGCATAGCTGATGTGAGGAAAGGTATTTCTCCTACAATGTTTTATACAGCCCAATCAGTAGCTTCACTCGTAGTTGGAGGACATGATGTTTTCCCAGCCGGCGGCATTAGTGTTAGAGGTGTTAGTGGTGGTGGTAGCATTAGTATTGGATAAGTTTGAATTCTGACCACTGTAAAAATATAGTGGAGTGTGAAGCACTGCAAGTGAGTGGTAGCGTAGATGATATCATATTTCTCAGTAACATCCCAGTAACTGAACCTGAGGATTCTGATGATCATGTCAACGACAGCATACAATGTGACATTCCATCCACCGTGGTGGTTAATGTCATGCATTTTCCATGCAGTGATTCACAGTGTGGTGAAAAAATATCAGGTGATGGCGGTGTAGATGATGATGATGAATGTGATGATGATGATGATGTTGCTGTTGTTGCAACATGCAGTCCACATGCTAGCATCCAAGCAGAAGATGTGGATGTGTGTGATGCTGAAGAATGTGTTGATGATGTTATTGACCCCAGTTGGGAAGTGGAGAAAAAGAAATTCAAGGTGACTATCTGAGTCTGTTTGCAGGAATGCCCCCCTGTAAAAACTTGTGATTTACCAGTTTCAGTTGATGATGATGGCCCAGTAATAATGATAGGTAGTCGTGGTGGTCAGTTGCAGTCCAGGTGTGCAGTGCCCGAAACATCACGTGCCCCCCACCACTTCAATGTTTAAAAGAATGGAGTTAAATAAGTAGCATCATGGACATGTTAAAAGCAGAGCATCACAATTCCTTGTTTGGGATTTTTTTGTTCAAGATACAAATGAAGAGTCAGTTGCAGTCTGTCAGGTTTGCCATGTGCATGTGAGTTGAGGTAAAAAGGGGAGCCATCTGGGCACAGGAGAACAGCATACGCATCTTAAGAATAGGCACATGGCGCTGTGGACCTAGCACAAGCTGGCAGCTAATACCACAGTGGGGCGTTCACCTGTGTCAGCAACCATAAGGAGCATGTTATCCTCTTCCATGACTATTAAGTCCAGTAGTAAATTAAACAAGTGCAGTAGTGAGCTAGTAAGAGCAGAGGATTACAACAGGCATGATGAGGTGGAGGAGCATAATGACTTTAAAATGTTGTCCAGTGCTGGTGAGAGTAGCAGTTTTGGTGGTGGTGGTGGTGGTGATGAAAGCAGTATGTCTAATGCAAGTGTTACATCAACCCCGGTTGGCAAATCTGGCAAAATAACTGCATTTCTGGGTTTTTCATCATCATCTGTGCAACTGTCTTCGTCAAACATCCACACTCCACCCCCTGCCAATGCCATTCATCACAGAGCACAACCATTTGTGATTACAACCTGTGTAAAATGTTTAAGTCAGCCCACGTTACAGAGTGTTTTTGCACATAAGCTGAAGTACCCCCCCAATCATACAGTGTCATGTGAACTTAATGCTGCTGTAGCTGAAATGCTGGCAATTGATCTTTTGCCCTTCTCCTTTGTGGAGAATTCTGGGTTCTGGCTGTTTGCTGCACATGCCTGTCCAAAATGGAAAGTCCCATCCAGGACACACTTTTCTACCCGTGCTGTTACCAAGTTGTTCCGCACTGTGTCCGACTCAGTAAGACATGCCCTTCAACATTCCTCCTCTTCATTCATCCATTTAAGTATGGATATGTGGACAAGTGGCAAAACAGTGGGGAGTTCATATTTGTGTGTAACTGCACACTGGGCACAGGTGCCGTGGGGTTGTTTGTGATGTTGGTGGTGCGAATAATCAGTGCAGTAAGGTGGATTGTCATGGTAGCAATCTTTCAGAAATTTGACAGCATGCAATGATTGCTGTCTGCAATGTGACCTGTTCACACACTGGTGAGAACATGCTGGACGTGGTACTGACTGAAATTGATAAGTGGCTAAACTCCCTGTCCCTGAGAGCTGGGTTCATAGCAAGTGACAATGGGTCAAATGTGGCGAAATGCATCACGAATGGTGTTTTTTTTCCATGTTCAATGCATGGCCCATTGTTTAAATCTTGTGGTGCAGGAGTTTCTGCAGCAGCCTGATGTAAAGGAAATGCTGACCATTGCATGACGTATCTGCTCTCACTTTTCATGATCTGGAAAGGCCAGTGAACAACTGCAGCAGTTGAGATACAAAATAGCTTGCCTCAGCACCGCTTGAAGCTGGAAGTTGTCACCCAATGGAACTCCACTTCCTACATGGCAGAGAGGTTGTATGAACAATACAAAGCCATCTCAGAATATCTTGTGATGCACACTAGCCGTGACAGTTCCGGGGCCTCCATGTCTATGACGACTGAACAGTGGTGCCTCATGGACTCTGTAATAACAATTTTGCGGCCTTTTGAACAAGCCACACAGGCAGTGAGTGGTGAGTCTTCCTCAATTAGCCAATCAATTCCACTGGTGTAGATGCTGAGGCAGACGTTGGAGAAGGTACAGCATGGCCTTAAAGTGTTGCTGGAGACAGCGGTAGCAGTATGCTGCTGCAACACATGCTGACAGTACTCAACCTGAATCGTCACATTGTGAGCATTCAGCATAGTGACAACTTTGCCATAGCAACAATACTGGACTCACGAAACAAATGTGGAACTGCATCAGTACTGGAGGGAGGGCCTGAACAGGTAAAAAATATCAGTGGTCAACTAGTGCGCTTGGTTCTTGGGGCACAGAAGTCACCTGCCGAGATCAGTAAACCTCAGCAGCATAATCTGGCTGAAGGTGTACCTGGAGGACCATCAAGCATATTCTGCAAGGGGAAGGGGACTGCAGTTCCAGGTGGTCTGTCATCCAAAGTGGCTGGTGTCAACCTGCTTTGGGAGGCTTTGTCCCAAGTGGGTATTTGTGAAATAAATGATTCAGGAGAACAGGATGATGCATCAACAACTGGACTTAGTGCAGCACAGAGAATGGTTGAGTCATATTTGTCTGAAAACAGGCATCTGACAATAAATGAAGATCCTCTTTTGTACTGGAGTGGAAAGGTCAGTGAATGGCCAGAGCTTACTGTAGTGACACTGAAGTACCTCACATGCCTACCCTCCAGTATAGGTGCTGAGAGGGTATTCAGCTCAGCAGGTGCAATAGTCAGGGATCATTGGACAAACCTATCTCCTGCAAATGTTAGTTTGCTAATATTCATTAAAATGAATGCAAGGCGTATACCAGCACAGACTGCAACCTGGGTATTCATACCCCAGCCTAGTCATGGTGGTTTTGGTGATGTGGAAATGGACCATCCTGGTGGCACTGGCAGAGGCTGCCTGAAACAGCCCACCACTGACGTAGATGATGACACAATGGAGAAAGAATTTCTCAGTGGTCAGACTTCAGACATAGATGACTGTGGGGGCAGCTTTCTTTATGAGGGTGATGATGTGGTTAATGTTGGCAGGTTTTAATTGAAGTTGTTAAAAGGCAGTGTGCCACCCCGGACCATCACCACCCCCAGGACTGATGTTAGCCACTGTCACCACTGAGCATGAGTCTGCCCGCCACCTGGACCACTACCACCGGGACAGATGTTAGCCACTGCCACCACTGAGCATGAGTGCCCCCGGACCACCACCACCACCAGGACTGATGTTAGCCACTGCCACCACTGAGCATGAGTCTGTCCACCCCCTGGACCACCATCACTGGGACTGATGTTAGCCACTGCCACCACTGAGCATGAGTCTGTCCGCCCGCCGGACCACCACCACTGGGATTGATGTTAGCCACTGCCACCACTGAGCATGAGTGCCCCTGGACCACCACCACCGGGACTGATGTTAGCCACTGCCACCACTGAGCGAGAGTCTGTCCACACCCTGGACCACTACCACTGGGACTGATGTTAACCACTGCCACCACTGAGCATGAGTCTGTCCACCCCCTGGACCACCATCACTGGGACTGATGTTAGCCATTGCCACCACTGAGCATGAGTCTGTCCGCCCGCCGGACCACTACCACTGGGATTGATGTTAGCCACTGCCACCACTGAGCATGAGTGCCCCCGGACCACCACCACCATGACTGATGTTAGCCACTGCCACCACTGAGCGAGAGTCTGTCCACCCCCTGGACCACTACCACTGGGACTAATGTTAGCCACTGCCACCACTGAGCATGAGTCTGTCCACCCCCTGGACCACCACCACCAGGACTGATGTTAACCACTGCCACCACCACTAGATGCAGGAAGGTATAACAGAGATTGTCATCATGTGCCGCAGCTATCACCACCAGCACCCACCACCAGTGTCATTCAGACAATATTTCCCCATTACATTTACATTTACCATACCAAGGCAGAAGGAATCGAACAGGAGACCACATCCATCAGCCACAGGTACAAAGCTTCTTAATATTTAAACCATAAAGTGAGTATGTGTACTCATGTTTGTTATGCTATTTCACTTCCTTTAATTGTATGTTTTGTTTCTGTAGCTTTTCAGAGTCGCAATGGTCAAACACATACGGTACACTTATTTTGTTTTTTTTTACAGGTTAACAAAAAAACTCTCCTTTGCTGAAACTCCATGGGAATGGTACTGCAGCTGTACTGTACAGAGGAACCTATGGAATATCCATGTAAAATCCATTCTGGTAAGTATGAAGATTTTATTTCATCCGTTTCATTCTTTTGGAATGACTGCAGCAAATGCGACTGACTATGATTCATAAACTAGGTGACATGTGTACGTCACTAAAACTATTTCTGTAAGATATCATTCATGCACTGTATTCTGAACTTGCAGCTGTGCAGCCCTGACCATGACAGTGTTGAAAAAGTTGCACACAGGTTGTGTTACTTGACAAGATGTGGTTTTGAAATGTAACTTGACTTGAGATTGAGAACCAGAGACAAATTACAATTAATTTGTAAGAAGTCATTCATTTCTTTTTTTTAGGAAATTTCCAGATGCTTTGTTGTTCTATCAAAGTGGCCTTATTCAAACAAGTTCTTCAACATCAGCCCCCCCCCCCCAGCTGGGGCACACATGCAACATGCAGAAGTCGTTTCATTAGATGACCATGACCATCATTAACAACCAGACTAGAGAAGGATGCAGATGAAATCTGTGAAGAAGTAACAAAATAAGAAACCATTTCAGACAAACCTGCAAATATGCTTCCCCGCCCCCCCAAAAAAAAAAAATACTTACCTTCATGTGCTTGAGAGTTATCCATTTCAAATTTCTATGCAAAAAGTTCTCATTGAGCACTGGAATGTGCACACCAACAGTATCTGTGACCTGTGATACAGAACAATACAGTGGTTGGGATATTCAAAGCAGTTGTGCAATGCGCAACAGGGGTGCACTTGTGCAACTGTGAAAATGCACCGGAGAGCGATATTCAGTGGCAGCAACTGCGCAGCACAAGTGGCCATGTGCCAATGTGCAATGGTAATGTATGCATGCGCAAGTGCAGGGGGTGTAGCCATGAATATGCAGCACAGTGCAATATTTAATCGGACAAACGGTGAAGCGGGCAGCTATGCCGCGAGCACACTTGAGCCTATAAAAATAGGGAGCAAGGAGGTGTAGGACGCATTTGCCAGAGGGGAGCATGAGAGAGAGGGAGACAGAGAGGTCAGCCAGAACCACAGGAGGGGTGAAAGAGAGGGACAGAGGCAGTGAGGGTGTGAGACATAGTGACAGAGTGAGTGTGTGTGTGACTGGGAGTGACAGGCAGGGAGGCAACAGTGTGTGTGTGTGTGTGCCTGTGACACCAAGTACAGTTGGGGCTGCACAGAAACCCAGAGGGGGTGTGAGGGAGAGGCCACAGCCCACAGGCCACCAGCTGAGGGCGGCCCAGTGAACCCATACACACAGTAGCACACAGCCGGGGGGCCAGAGGAGTCTGCCACCCAGGAAGGACGGGACATCGGGGCCATGGCCGGTGCCATCTTCAAGATGGAGGCAGTAATGAGCGGTGTGGGGAGGCAGGAGGCAGTGTGGCACAGCTGAGAAAGGGCCCGTCAGTGGTACACCCAGAACAGGTGGTACCGTGCCCATGCCACCTTTGAACAATACTCCGATACAGAGATATTGGGCAGGTATCACTTGAACCAGGTGATTCTGAGGGAGCTATGTGAGCTGTGCAGTGAGGAGATGCAGGGTCCTACTTGATGGAGCCACACTCTAACAGTGGAGACTAAAGTAGCAGCTGTCATGTGCCTGCTCGCCACGAGCACCTTCCAGAGACAAACAGGGGATACCACAGGCATAACCCAGTCGACCGCATCATGGCTCTTCACACAGTTCCTCAACATACTGCAGCTACACGCTGCAGAACACATCCACTTCCCCAGCACACAGGCAGAGCATACAGTGAAAATGCAGGAGTTCCACAGGGTAGCATGTATGCCTGGCGTGCTAGAGGCTATCAACTGCACTGATGTTGGCATCCGCATGCCACCTGGCCCAGAGGGTGTAGCCTACATCAACAGAAAGGGCTACCCCAGTGTCACCTGCCAGGTGGTGTGTGATGCCAGGGGGCACTTAATGTCTGTGCCACACACCCTGGAGGAGCACACAATGCCTTAATCTGGCACAGCTCGGCACTGTGCCACAGGTATGAGAGTGGGGACATCCCCACTGGCCACCTAGTAGGTGAGTATGCTGAGACCACGGGCAGCCTGGCACAACAGGACAAGAGCAGGGGGCCACCAGGGGAGGGGCACAGCAGGGTGTGGCTGGGCAGGATGAGGGAGTGCAGCAACATAGTCCACCAGACTAACCATACCTCTCTCCACACAGGTGACAGTGGCTACCCACTCCGGCCCTGGCTACTCACCCCATACCGGCACCCGTCTATCCCTGTGGAGGAGTGCTACCATGAGGCACATGTCCACACATGGAACATCATGGAGCATGTGTTTGGGCTGCTGAAGGCATGGTTCCATTGCCTGGACAGGTCTAGTGGTGCCCTACAGTACAGCCCCTCAAAGGCCTGCGGCCTATTCCTGGCCTGTTGCATACTGCACAACACGGCCACTGACTGTGGGATGGCTGTCAAGGTCGAAGAGGGGTACAGCAGCAGTGACAATGTGGCCACTGGCCCATGTGGCGGTGGGCAACTCCCCTGGGCAAAGGGATCCTCGACTGAACAGGATGGCCTGGCAGCACCGGGACACAATTACGGAGGAATACTATGGAGAGCGCAGGTAGGTGAACATGCCCCCATGCACGGAATGGTGACTGTGGCACAGCAGACAGGCATGTGTGGGCGAGCCCTGTGACAAGAAAAGCTGGGTGGGGGCATAGCCAGGTGTGTGGGTCAGGACCCCATGGCAGTACGCAGCACAGCACGCCCCACTCACACACACCCTCCCACACCCCCCCGCACACACACCCACACACACCCGCACACGCACCCACACATGCACATGGGTGACCGCAGGCATGCACCTGGACCCTGGCACCAGGCGTGTGTCAGATGCTGAGCGCCAGTGCACAGGAGCAATAGGCACTGTATTGACATCATCATACATATGCTACACCTGTCAGTGGCCGGGTTGGTGTGCAAATGGCGGTGTATGGCACCGTCCACAGATGCCACGTCCGTGACACACACATGCACACACCACACCTATGTGCACACAGGGCAGTGGCAGTAGACTGCGGACAGGGAGGTGGGCACATCAGGACGGCCGCACGGTCACACAGCTGCTGTGGACATGTGGACAGCCCCGCCGAGGCCGCTGAGCAGACCCAGGCTGTGCAACGGCCACAGGAGGTGTCAGCAACAATCCCCCAGGGGTGGTACTGCGGGAATGCGACAGTGTCCTCATCAGAGTCTGCAGGTTCCTGAACAGGCCCACACTGGGCATGCCTGGAATGCCCACAGCGGATCCCGGTGTCCACACCAAGGGGGTCACCCAACACCATGACTGAGGGGTGGACAATGCACTCCATGTGGTTAGCGGTGGCCGGCCATGCACCATGGTAGCCAGAGGGGCTAGGCCGACCGTGACCACAGTAGTTAGCTGATCCAGGGCTACAGTCGTGTCCTCCCACAGTCGATTGTTGTTGGTCAGAAGCTGCTCAAAGCCCCTGTCATGCTGTTCTGCAGCCTGGTGCATCTTGGCATGGAGTGCATGCACCCCTGCCATGAGCAGCACCTGTTGCTCCACGGAGGCTCACAGCAAACTGGTGTGCTCAGCAAAGGGGTCAGTGCTCAGGTGCGCCTGGGCGTTATGCCGACCCACAGGTGGAGTTCGACCCCCCTGCCCAGCTCCCCACTCAGGTGGGCTCTGCACAGTGGGATCCTCTTTGGGCCACTCATTCACTGGCGCACTATCGGCAGGCATTGCACCCCGCCTCCGAACATTCCTAGTCGTCTGCCGCTGCCACCCCTCTGGCCACTGTGCACCATGCAGTGCCTGTGTGGCTGCACCACCACCGCCTCCACCATCTTCTGGAACCACGATGCTGACACCTGCAGTGACACCAGGGGTGGTGACCGGTGGGCTGACATCTGCCACCAGGGTACTGGCAGCACTGTCAGGGAGGGGTTTGGTATGGGCGCCTCCCCCTCGACGGCACCAACGCTATCCAGGACAATGGTCACAATGTCATCGGTGTCAGAACCTGCCCCAATCTGTGTCTCTGCACAATGAATGCCATGGCTCGCATTCCACTGAAGCACAGCCAGGGCCTCGTCCTCTACCATGCACAAATCATCCAGCTGGACAGCAGTGGTGTGCTGCAGCCGATTGGGCTCCCATATGCCGGTGGAAGTGGAAAGTCAGTCATCCAGGGCTGGGCATCCTCCATGGCAGACACCACCACCCCTGCCACTGCATTCTTGTGCTCTGGTGCTGTAAGGGAACACAGTCGCAATAGTGGCACTGTCACACAGATCGCCCCCCCAACCACCACCCCCTGCCCTAGATGCCGCTGTACCTACCATGCAGGGATGGGCTCCCACTGGTCTGGAAGCTGCCGCTAGGCACCCCCTCAATGGTGCAGCACCGCAAGGTGGCTGCCACATCTCCTCCTGTGGCATCAGCTGTGGAATGGCAGCCTGACCACTGCCCATGGCCACACGTGCAGCCTGGATGGCTACCACCTTCTCTTTGATCCTGCGCCTGTCGGTGCCGACCTTTTTCTTGCATTACTGCGCTGACCGCTGATGGCTGCCCTACTGATTCACAGCTGCCGCCACCTCTTCCCAGGCTATGGCCCTGGCCTGTGGTGTGCCGGTTGCACCACTCAGCAGAAGCTCCCTGTTGAGGTACGCCTCGAACAGGGCATCTGACTCTTACTTCGTAAAGTTGAGCCTACACTTGTGAGCAGGCCCTTGCTCCCCACCATCCTCACGATCAGTCATTATGCTTCCTGTGGGCAATGACATGTGTTCTGTGTCTGCTGCAGCCCACACCACCCACCCATTCTACTTTGCTGTAGGTCCCCTCGGTGCCACAACTTACCTCAGAGGGTTGCAATACTGGTCCATATCCTGTGCTGTCTTGCAGCACCTTTATAGTGCATTGCATGCAAATGAGCAGATGCGCAACTGTAATGAGATCCAAATGCCCCCTATGCGCCGTGGATAGGCTGATGAGCTAATCTGCATATGCCAGCTGAATATCACAAAGTCGTGTCTTGTGCAATGGACTTGCACTGGCTCAAGTCGTGGTGCAACATTGTGACATGCGCAGTGCGAATGTCAGTGCACATGCTCGCACAGCCGCTGCCTATGCCACCTGGACAGCATATGCTCACTGCGCAATACGGTGCATGGCCACATGAGGGCATGTGGTGCCTGGGCACCATTAGCCCCATCCCACCCCGGCACCATCAGCCCCATGGCGCATGTGCTTCATTGACTCATAGGCCGTGGTGCCCTCATGCCCCTATTGTGCACCTTGCATAGTGGTCTCAATAGCACACAAATGCACAGTGCACATACTGACCTCTGACCCCAGCTCTGCCCCTTGCCTCTCAGGAACCTCTACATCATGTGCCAGTGCAGCCACACATGTGTCGTGCATCCCACGGGGCTGCATGATTGCTGTGGGTGGCACATCTCCATGTGAGGCATGCATCCCCAGCATGTGGAACTCGTGCTCTACAGGGTGCCATTTTGGATTGCTGTGCAGCACTGTCACAATGCCATGCTGCAGAAGTGCATGGGTTCCAAACTGGACCCAAATCAAGCTGGTGAACTTAGTGGCCATGGTGGAGCCCCACACGGGCTGCCTGTTCGGCCAGGTGCCCCTTGCTAGGCCTAGGTCTGAAGTCTGGCAGGATGTGGCCGAGGAGTTGGAGGAGGTCACTGGTGTGCAGCACACTGGTGAGCAGTGTCAACATCGCTATGGGGACCTGCAGCGGTGGGACCAAGAGCGACTGCAAGTGCTGCAGGCATGTGTCCAGAGGGGGGCCGTGCCCCGGCCAGGTGAGTGTGCAGCAGATTTGTTTGTGCCGGTCCACCATTCCATGGGGCCAGCAGGGTGGCATGCCATGCTGAGGGGGGGTGCTGCTGAGACACACATGGCCTGTGGCAGCGTGACCTGTGTCCGCTGTGCCACTGCACCACAGCTGGGCTGGCATGGGGTACATGCTGTGTGGGGGGGCATATGGTGTTGCCAGGTACTGATGTGTACATGTCTCTGTTTCCATCCTAGGCCCTTAAGACAGGGGAAGGGCATGTGCAGCAGGCGCTGCAGGTGGGCCACAGCAGACCACTGCAGGGACCATACCCCAGGTTGCAGGCCACATGGGCGGTGCTGCTGGTCCAGCGTGTGGTGTGCAGCAGCGTGCAGGTAGGCACAGTTCCATACTACAGTGTTGTGCAGGGTGGGCAGCAAGGGTGTGGGTGGTCCTTGGCCCCCTGCGTGCCTAGCCATTGTAGCTGTGTACTGCCCACGGTGTCTGCACCGTGCTGTGGCCATTGCACATGTGTGTGGCTGCCGCAGGTGGGCTGTATGTGTGTCCGGCAGCCAGCTGTGCCCCTCCGGTCCTACCACTGTGCCATGTTGCCTGCAAGCCACATGGGTGGTGGGTGACTCATGGGTGGTGTCGGTGTGTAGTGTTCTGCATGGCTGTGGTATGCTGGGTTGGTGGCAGGTGTGGGTGCACCCACTGCAGGTGGCCAGGGTGCCATTCCAGGGGCGCGTGTCACCACTGTCTGCTGTGCACATTGGGTGGGCCGGGGTGATCCAGACACGTACTGATTCTGTGTTCCCTCCTCTGTCTTAAGTGTCCAGCGTCAGGCTCCGAAAAGCCATCTCCTGAGGAGGATCCTGGAGGAGTACATGGCTACCCTCCAAGTTGCCCAATTACTGCAGAGGATGCTCCGCAGATGACAGTGCCAGGCAGTGGCGGGGCGAGGCCACCCATAGGGCCCATTGGCCCGTGACACATTTCCATCCCTTCCCCCCTTCTCTTGCCCTCTCCTGTCCCCTTGTCTAGCAATGACCCCCATTCCCTTACCTCCCTTCCCTGGTTGTGGCCTGTTTGTATATAGTTTCCCCATTCTTTATACCATGTACCCCTGTTCCATGTATGTATGTTTACTTGCTTTTCATTCCTTTTTATAATACAGTGTTTATGGTTACCCTTCTATGTCCAGCTCTGCTTTGCGGCTGGTGTCTAGACCCATGTTGCAGTGGTGTGCATGGTGGCTGTGTGGTGCACCTAAGGTATCCAGCGGTTGTGCAAGTGGTGTTCATCCATCGGTCAGTGACTGTGCCCTGGGGCAGCCATGGGCTGATTGTTCTAGTTGTGTGGCATGCATGTTGTGTGCCATTTGCCTGGGTGTTGCTGGCTTTGGTCCAGGTGGCATGGCGTGTGCCATCCTGTGGGGGGTTGCCGGTCATTGTCCACCCATGGCTATTGGTGCCACCATACCTCCGTACACCACTATGGTGCGCATGGGCAGGGGAAGGCTGCATCCCCATGCACCCTGGGCAGTGTTCCATCATGTGCTGGCCATGCCTCACACCTGGTACCCTTGTCACCCTGGTGGCATCACCTTCCACCCCAGTGACTTGCTCCTTGCTGTACTTGTGGCTGGTCCTTCTGTGTCCTGGCACATGCACCTAGGCCCCTTGTGCATCACTGGTTGCACTATTGCGCATGTTGCGTTGCTCCCTGGTGCACCCCTGGCAGTGCTGTATCTCATCTGTGCAATTTTCAGCCATCTTGCGCTGGCACATGCTGCCTTGTGCAACCTTTGAATATCATGCTCAGTGTGCTGTGGCGCACTGTATTTGCACTGTGCAAGTCCTACACTGGCCTCTGGCACATTTCTGAACAACTGGCCACATGAGTACATGTCCATGTCAACCCCCCTCACCTACAAAATACACAAACATATATCTATATATATCAACTCACCAAGGCTACTATTAGTGTACAGATAAAGGGCACCCTTCCATCCTGTTGAGATGATCACATTGCATTTGCTCGAATTGCAGCACACATTGGACCAGCAACAGTTCGTGCATGGTCATCATTTTATTCTGGGGGACTTTGTATGTGCTGAAATGATCCTATTTCATTTTGTTACCACTTGTCAATTTTCTGCAAACAAGGTGGATGCATTTTGGGCTGCAGAAAAAATATGGGGACTCTGTGCCACCACTGCATGCATGACTGAGTGCGCCATTAATTCTGGGGGACTTTGTATGTGCTGAAACAATCCCATTTCACTTTGTTACCACTTGTCAATTTTATGCACACAAGGCACATGCATTTTGGGCATGCAGAAAAAAATCTGGGGACTCTGTGCCACCACTGCGTGCATGACTGAGTGTGCCATTAATTCTGGGGGACTTTGTATGTGCTGAAACAATCCCATTTCACTTTGTTACCACTTGTTAATTTTCTGCACACAAGGTTGATGCATTTTGGGCATGCAGAAAAAATGTGGGGACTCTGTGCCACCACTGTGTGCATGACTGAGTGCACCATTAATTCTGGGGGACTTTGTATGTGCTGAAACGATCACATTTCACATTGTTACCACTTATCAATTTTCTGCACACAAGGTGCATGCATTTTGGGCATGCAGAAAAAATCTTGGGACTCTGTGCCACCACTGCGTGCTTAACTGAGTGTGCCATTAATTCTGGGGGACTTTGTATGTGCAGAAACGATCCCATTTCAGTTTACTACTTGTCAATTTTCTGCTCACAAGGTGGATGCATTTTGGGCATGCAGAAAAAATTTGAGGACTCTGTGCCGCCACTGTGTGCATGACTGAGTGCGCCACTAATTCTGGGGGATTTTGTATGTGCTGAAACAATCCCATTTCACTTTGTTACCACTTGGCAATTTTCTGCACATAAGGCAGATGCATTTTGTGTGTTGTGTGATTGTGAGATCATGATGTCATACTGACATTATCAATTAAAGCAGCATTGCAAGAATGTGGTGACAATTTTGAACTGTACTTTTTTTGCTACTTTACATTGCCAGCCACTAGTTACCTCTGAGTCGTCACTTGAATTATACACTTCTTTTCACAATTTCTGTCTGCTTTACTTAGTTGACAACTTTTTTTCATATATGAAAAAAAAATAGCACACATTTCAATATTGTTCTGACCAGGTTTGTATTTATTTGCAGCTGCTTTTCAATAAATATTGTTCTGTGGGGTCATAAAACACTGCCTACTGCATAACTGTTAATTTACAACAGAAGTGATATATAACAACTAACTGATGTGATGGAGAAAAGCAGCAGAAAATACTGACAAACACCTGGTCAGCACCATATTAAAAGGAATGCTCCTTTCATTATTTCACACATGAAAAAAAGGTAGCATAGCAGACTCAAATACTGGAAATTATAGTATTTTTGAGTCTGGATGTAAGTAAAGGAAGTAGTAACACAGTATTAAAAAATATAGGTCAGAGTTCTCAACAGATTGTTGCACTGCTGCTTTATAGAGATTCACCATGTTACATAGCTATGGAGTTGCACCTAACCTAATCTGTGGGCACCTTACTTCCAGAGGAATCTTTCTTGCGCCACATAATGCAATGCATTTCTGTGAAAACCACCAGTAATTTCATTACGGTGTGTCACGTCATGTAGGAATTCCCGTTCAGAAAAGCCATCCACATTCTGCCCCCCTTTCTCAGCAACATTAGGACATGATGCCAGGGGGAGCGCAGGTGCGTGCTCCACTACAGTGAATGTCCAACAGCTATCCGAATGTTTCTTTATGTTATAAGGTTCACTTTGTGGTGAAATGTGGGCACATTTCCACTAAGAAGGTTCTTCTTACTGGAAACGTGCCCACACGTTTCACCTCAAAGTGACCATTATAACAGAAAGAAACATTTAGAAAGCTGCCGGACAATCAGACATTCACTATAATGGAGCATGCACCCGTGATCTCCCTGGCATCACATCCTAACGTTGATGAGAAAGGAGGGGCAGGATTTTGGTGGCTTTTATGAATAGGAATTCCTCCGTGACGTGACACACTGTAATGAAATTACGGGATGTTTTCACAGAAATGTATTGCATTATGTAAGGACATGTAGAGCAAGAAAGATTCCCCTGGAAGTAAGGCACCTATATATCGGGTGCAATGCTGTAAGTTGATGAATCTCCTTCATGTTTATTTCACAAGCAAAATAGTTATAGAGCCTCAGTAATGTTTACTTTGTGTCAGGACTCATGAATCGGATTTTAAATGTTTCGCAAACAGCATGAAGACTGAGCACTGTGAGTATGTTGTGCTAAACTGCATGTGTGCCGTGAGTGTTCTTTCTTGTGTGTGCATACATTGTCCAGCTTCATGCAAATATATATATGGTAAGACTTGTTGCATTATCAAGAATAAAGATAAAGAATACCTGATGTATATTTTATTGGTACCATCAGCACCAGCGGACTAAGTGATATGATATTTTTTAAGAGGTATTCGGTCACTGTGCACCTCAGTCACTCACAGAGCACACATGACTTTGCAGAGATCATAGCACAAACAAGCATTTGTCAATGCCGAACTAGACTTGCAGGTATTTGCAGTGGTGTTTGGCATGTATGGTGCTTAACCCTAATGCCCTGTGCGATTGCTAGTATTTGCACAATAAACTGTCAGCATGACCTTGTTGTTACCCCCATTGTGCGCTACATAGGCGGAAACATGTTTTGGGGAGGATGTGAAAAATGACAGCTGTACTGCTCATAAGGAAGTGTGGTAAATTGGCAATGTTGAAAATCTGGAGTGGAAATATTGAAAATTCGCAAACCTACGAGCGTGCGTGGGAACTGTGTAATGCACGCTCGTAAAACAGTCATTTGTAGGATTTTTTTCACCAAATTTTCAACATTGCCATTTTAAAACCTCTGCTAATGAACAGTGTCAGTGTGATTTTCTTACTGTGTCCCATACATTGATTTCGCACACCGACTGCACCATTGTGCAGTACATGGATGGAAAGATGTTTTGGGCAGGATGTGAAAAATGACAGCTGTACTGCTCATAAGGAGGTGTGGTAAAATGGCAATGTTGAAAATCTGGAGTGCAAATATTGAAAATTTGCAAATGTACGAGTGAGCGTTGGAACTGTGCAACGCACGCTCATAAAACAGTCATTTTTAGGAATTTTTTCACCAAATTTTCAACATAGTTATTTTAAGACCTCTGCTCATGAACAGTGTCACTGTGATTTTCTTAATGTGTTCCATACATTGATTTCACACACCAACTGCGCCATTGTGAGCTACATGGGCGGAAACACATTTTGGGTGAGATGTGAAAAATGACAGCTGTACAGCTCATAAGAAGGTGTGATAAAATGACAATGTTGAAAATCTGGAGTGAAAATATTGAAAATTCTTGAACTTATGAGCCTGCGTAGGAACTGCGCAACGCACGTTCGTAAAACAGTCATTTTTTGGAATTTTTGCACCAAATTTTCAACATGGGGTTTTTGGGACCCCCTTCTCATGAACGATGTCACTGTCATGGTGTTATTTGAGGCCAAAGGGTGATTTTGCACCATGACTGTGCAGTGCCTGCAAAATCACCCTTCGGGCCAGAATAACGCCATGACAGTGACATCATTCAAGAGAAGGGGTCCCAAAAACCCCATATTGAAAATTTGGTGCAGAAATTCCAAAAAATGACTGAGGTATGCAATAAAGTTGAAACCCCCCTATGTAACCCATTATACAGCTTACCGGCATTTCCTCAGTTCGCGGTCGGCTTTGAAGAGTGCAGACATGTTCCCGGTCCACCGAAGATCGTCGCGCCAGAGTCTGGAGGTAAGTATGGGGTGGGGGTGTTGGGAGGCTGAGTGCAGTGGGTGGATGCGGGTTGTGGGGGCTGGAGGCAGCGCCAGAGACCGTTTGTTTTCTAGGTTAAAAACAAAAGACAACGTGGGACCTTTGCCACGCTGGGGTGGGCTCCTAGCATGGCAGAAGATGGCTGGGGGGGCAGAGGAGCTGACAGGGATTGGGCACCCCCATCGGCAAACTACGCTGGGGGCGAGGAGCCTGACGGGGGATTGGGCACCCCCATCAGCAAAGTAAATGACGGTTTGCCATGCTGGGGTGAGCTCCTAGCATGGCAGCAGGATGGCCAGGAGCCATGGAGCGGCGGGGGATTGGGCACCTGTCGGCAAACAACATTTGCCACGCTGGGGTGGGCTCCAGCGGGCACCAAAGTTTCGGGGAGGCGGCATGACGGACGATGCGGGGAGGTAGCGCATGAGCAAGAGGCAGTGCTTAGTATGGCAGTGGTGCTTTCCTTTGAAGCAGAGGAACACCGCTGTCATGCTGACTCCTACACCGTGGTCTGAGACCGCCACGCCTGCTCTGAGGCAATGCATTGGTGGAGAGGCACACCTCCAAGTGTGCTACTTTCCCAATACGTCCCTTGTGCATGCGTGCAAGCGAATGTAAAAACACATGCTCTCCTAAAAGTTATGTGTGCAGTATATAATGTGACTAAGGTGCACTCTGGCCAGACACCTCTGAAAACGTATCGTATCACTTAGTCCACTGATGATGGTGACAATAAAATATACCTTCTTCTGCTTGCTATTCTTTATAGCATAAACATTGCCTGCAACAAGTCAGCAACAGCAATATATGTTTGCAACATGCTGCACAATGTCTGATGTTACACACACACACACTCACACACACACATGAAATAATAACTGACTACATACATGCAATTTTATACATCATACTTGCATTGCTCACAACAGCTTGTCCACAAGCACTCCAAAACAAAAAGTCAGCATTACTGAGGCACTGCAACAACAGAAGGAAAAACGTATATTATTAAACAACAACAAAAAACACACAAAAACAGTACAGCATAGTAGTGGAGGGGGAAGGGTCCAGAAAAAATTAGTTAATGGGGGATGCCATGGTGTTCGAGCAGCAGGTGGAGCATTGTCACTATTTGCAGCTGCTGTTGCTGGATTTGATCAACCTGCTGCTGCACAGCATCCACCCTCTCATTGTTCTCCTCGAGGGCCACCCACACCACAGCAATGTCGGCCTGTGTTGCAGGCACTGTGCAGGGGTCCACTGCAGCTGGAAACCCAGGTAGTAGTGGTGGTGGTGGTGGAGAGGGTGGTGCTGGTGGCTGTGGTGGCAGTGGTGGTGGTGGAGCAGCTGCTGCCATTACTCTCCTCCTGCTGCAGTGGTGAGGCACAACTTCACCCCCAGTACCCTTGGCCACTGCCACAGAAGGGCCAGCAGGTGAATGCCTGGCCCCTTTGGTGGCAGCCTGCCACTCCACCTTGTGGTGGTTTGTCATGTGCATGCACTGGTCACTGGTCCCCAAATGTGTCCCCCGGGGGCCACGGCGCACCAGCACACCACACAGATGGCACACCACAATTGTGCTGTCTCCCCCACACAGTTAAAAAACTCCCACACTGGGGAGTTGCAGGGGGACAAGATACACTCCTTGGACCACCTACATTTCCCTGGGGCTCAACCTGTGGCTGTGGAGGTGGTGGAGGGGGTGCTGCTGGAGCCCCTGCAGCTGCTACTGGTGGTGGTGGTATTGGCTGAGTAGGTGGATGCGCAGCAGCCACCGGCAGCACTGGTGCTGCTGCTGCTGTTGCTTCTACGGGGGGAAGGCAACACCCAAGAATCGGGAGCAGTCCAGTAACACCCAGCTGCCTCATGTGTGCACACACTCTTCTTCTTCTTTGCCTGTGCCCATGGGCCACAGACTCTCCTTATCCAGGGTCCATCGCACACAAGTCCCAGACAATCGAGTCCCGACACCTAACCTTCACCCGCACTCAGTCTCACACTCTCAGACACGCACACACACACACACACACACACAAAAAACAAAGCAATACTTAAAAAAAAAATTCAGTACCAAAAAAAAAATCACAAACAAAATACAAAAACTAAATCAAGATGTAGCCTTTAAAAAAGCTGTTTTTTTTCTGCACAAAATCACTGGGAAACAAATTGCTCTCCTCTCTCACAAAAAAGCCTCTTCCCTCTACAACTGCAAAGGAGAACGTGAAAGTAACTGCTTCTCTGAGTGATTTCCTTCCTGCCTGGCTAAAGCATTTGACTTACAGTATTGTAAGCCATGTGATGTGTGGGGGGCAGCCTATTTTGTTGTCACTTTGCCTTACTTAGTGTGGATCCAAGACAGGAGTCCAACAGAAATTCTGTCGAATGCCCTGTCAGGGACACTGGCAGGTCAACCGCATTCTGCAGTCGGCTGTCGGTTTGCTACTGATTTCTTTGTTTTCTTCGAGGGGCATCACCCCATGAACCCCCGCACCCCCCCAACTTAAAGATTCTCAACTCCAGTCGGAGATTATTTGGGGGTGCAGGACCCCCGACAGGCAGTGCCGGTTTCCAGTGGGTCTCCCACTGCGGCTAGGCACTGTAGTCGCTGTGGGGGACCTTGCTGGTGAAATTTCACTGTGAGGGGGGTAAACAACTCCGCATTAAGGCAGAATGACAATGCAAAGTCATCATGAGAAGGCAAAGTGAGCACTTTATGGTGGCCACTTCACGTTGTGCTTCGCCAATGCGAAGTGGTCACTTCATGTCCACTTCACCGGCGGATTTAAAATTTGCTGAATCTCTACTCTGACAAAGATTGGTCACTCATTCCTTCATCAAACCAAACATTATAAACCTCAACCAGAAACAGAGCTATCTGGGCATAGCATTGTTTACCAGTCGTGGCCAAAGATATTGGCGCCGTTGCACATTTTCAAATAACTCACAATTTCCTCTAAACATAAGTTGAAATTAACAACAGTACAGTATTTGGTCTCCACATTTCTTTATTTCTCTGTTTAATATTACAGAACCTTTGTTTTTGATTCCAAATTTAATATATCCTTTTAAATCAGAAAATGAAAAGAAATGGCATTGACAAAATTATTGACACCCTAGACTTAATATTTGGTAGCACAGCCTTTGGTCAAAATAACTGCAATCAACCACTTCCTATAGTCATGGATGAGCTTGCTGCACCTCTCTACTGGCAGTTTGGCCCACTCTTCTTGTGCAAACTGCTCCAGTTCTCCCAGATTTGAAGGGTGCCTTCTCTCAACTGTTGTTTTCAGATCTCTCCACAGGTTTTCAATGGGATTTAGATCAGGACTTATTGCTGGCCACTTCAGAATAGTCCAGCATCTTGTCTTGAACCATTCCTGGGTGCTTTTTGAAGTGTGTTTGGGGTCATTGTCCTGCTGGAAGACCCATGACCTCCGACAGAGACCCAGCTTTCTGACACTGGGTTTAACATTGCGCTCCAAAATGGCCTGGTAATCTCCAGATTTCATGATGCCATGCACACGTTCAAGGCACCCAGTGCCAGAGGCAGCACAGCAACCCCAAAACATCACTGAACCTCCTCCATGTTTGACTGTAGGGAAGGTGTTCTTTTCTTTGAAGGCTTCATTTTGTTTTCTGTAAACATAGAGTTGATGTGCTTTGCCGAAAAGCTCTAATTTGGTCTCATCTGTCCACAGGACATTCTCCCAGAAGGATTTTGGCTTGTTCAGGTGTGTTTTGTCAAACCCCAGTCGGGCTTTCTTATGTCTCTCTCTCAGCAGTGGGGTCCTCCTGGACCTCCTACCATAGACCTGGGTTTGAATTCCGCAGCTTCCACTTGCATACTGTGTGACCCTGAGCAAGTCAATTAGCTTCCTTGTGCTCCCAGGTCGCACCTGGAAACAAACTCTGGCTTAGTGTGCCTTTCCTGGTTAAACAATTTCCCCTTCCCTTCCCATAACCCCCTTTCATTGAGTTGGCGACGGATGGTGAGAGTTGAAACTGTTGTACCTTGTGTCTGATGGTCAGCTTGAATCTGTTTGGCAGTTGATCGAGGTGCTTTCTCCATCATTCGAACAATCCTGCGCTGCAATCTTCAATCAAGTTTTCTCTTGCAGCCACATCCAGGGAGGTTGGCTACAGTGCCATGGGCCTTAAACATCCTAATAACATTATGTACGGTGGAAACAGGAACATCAAGTTCTCTGGAGATTGGTTTGTAGCCTTGAGATTGTCCATGCTTGGCTACAATCTTCTGTCTGACCTCCTCAGACAATTCTCTGGCTGTCTTTCTTTTCTCCATGCTCATTGCGGTACACACAGTGACACACAACAGGAGAATGAGTCCTTTTCTCTATTCAAACTGGTTGAATGAGTGATTTTTATATTGCAGGCACCTGCAACTCACCACAGGTGAGTTCAATTCCAAAGTGAAGGAGAATCACCTGCTTGAAATCTAATTATTTCTAACTACTTCTAAAAGGTGCCAATAATTTTGTCCGGGCCATTTAAGGATTTCTGTGTGGAATAAGCTAAGACTTAGTAATTTTTTCTGCTTTTTGTATTTTATTCCACTGCAAGCCAAAGAAATACATATGTGGATACCAAAATATTTTTTAATTTCAACAATTTTCTGGAAGGAATGGTGCATTATTAGAAAAAACTGCAAGGGTGCCAATATTTGTGGCCACGACTGTATTCGGGAAACCATCTGGGCCTGAAGCCTTGTCAGAGGGTAGAAACTTAATGGCATGTTCTACCTCTGAAACAGTGATTAAGGATCCTAGACCCTCAACCCGCTGGGGTGGAAGACTAGGCAGGTTAGCTGAATCCAAACATTGAGAGATACTGGGATCTCCAGGGCCAGTTGAATCTTCAGGTGTATAAAGGGATTTGTAGTAGCTGCAAACATTGCAACAATATTGTTAGGATCTGAGACAATATCCTCCTCAGGGGACGGGTGTAAGCTATGAATAAATCTGGCCACCTTGGCCTGACGGATCCTGAGAGCCAGAAGCTTCCCTGCTCACTCACCCAACTCTAAATGTCTCATTTTAGTGCAGTGAAGAGAGAGTTCTGCTTTTTGAGCCATTATGTCCACGTATTGAGACTGGAGCTTGTGAAGCTTGGCCCACTCAGACTCAGAGGAAGCACGATTCAGGAGTGTTTGAGGTGTTTGATGTCTGTTAAGACAGAGTTCAACTAGGCCTTGCTATGTTTAGCATGATTAGTCACCAAATGGATCAGATGCCCCCCAAAGCGTGCATTTATGCATGGCCTAGAAGAGATCAGTCTTAGCCACAGAGCCGATATTAGGCTCAAGGAAAGAAGTAATAAAGTTTTGAATATATTCAACCAAAGAGGGCTTTCAGAACAACTGCTTGTTTAGGCACCAGAGGCAGTTCTGTTTAAGTCCTGGTCCAAGAAGATGGGAAATACTAACTGGGGAATGGTCAGACAGGACCCTGGAATGAATGCTGGCCTCCAGAACTCCTGGGAGGGAGGCAGTGCTAAGTAGAAAATAGTCTATACGAGTTAAGGATTTATGCAGTGGAGAAAGGTACGTATATTGTTGAACCAAAGGGTTCAGAGCACACCAGACATCAAGAGTCCCAGTGCCTGCCATAAGGTCCCTCAAAGCTCTTTGGGCTGGCGATAAACTCACTCTCTTACTATCTGAACGGTCAACCTCAGAGTGGAGTACCATGTTCCAATCACCGCCGAGTATGGTAAGTTTAAGGGGATCAACTGGTATCAGTTACATCAGTTCTATGAAGAACTGCTGGGTCTCTATATTTGGGCCGTAGATGGAGCCTATAACTATGGGAAATGACTCCAGGGTGCCCTGAAGAACAACATAGCGTCCCAGTAAATCCCACAATTCATGTGTCAGAACAAGTGGGAGGAGGTAAGACATGATCTCAGCCCTCCGCTCCACTGGGCCGGCAAGAGATGACAATGTTGAAAATCTGCAGTGAAAATATTAAAAATGCTCGAAGTTCCGCGCGTACGTGGAAACTGCACTATACATGTTTGTTCTGCAGTCATTCAGTGCAATTATTTCACCAAATTTTCAGCATAGGCCTCTGCTCATGAACACTGTCACTATGATTTTCTTAATGTGTCCACTAATTTTCCTCAGCGACCGCGCCATTGTGCAGCAGATGTGCAAATGCATATTTTGGGCAGGATATGAAAAATGACAGTTGTACTGTTCATAAGCAGATGTGGCAAAATGCCAATGTTGAAAATCTGGAGTGAAAATATTACAAATTTGCACACTTCCAAGCATACGTGGAATCTGCGCAACACACGCTTGTAACACAATCATTTTGTGCACTTTTGTCACCAAATTTTCAACATAGGCATTTTAGGTCCTCTGTTCATGAACAGTGTCACTATAATTTTCTTACTGTGTCCCAAACACTGATTTCCCACATTGACCATGCTATTCTGCGTTGGAAGTGCAAAAACACATTTTGGCCAGGATGTGAAAAATGATAGCTGTACTGTTCATAAGGAGGTGTGGAAAATGCCAGTGTTGAAAATCTGGAGTGAAAATATTATAAATTCGTGAAATTATGAGCATACGTGGAAAATGCACAAAGCATCCTCATAACACAGTCATTTTATGGATTTTCATCACCATATTTTCAACACAGGCATTTTAGGACCTCTGCTCATGAACAATGTCACTATGATTTTTTTTAATGTGTCCCAAACACTGATTTCCCACAGTGACCGCGTTATTCTGTGCTGGAACTGTGAAAACACATTTTGATCAGGATATGAAAAATGATAACTGTACTGTTCATAAGGAGGTGTGGAAAAATGTCAATGTTGAAAATCTGGAGTGAAAATATTACAAATTGCTAAGGCACACATGCGTGGAAATTGCGCAATGCAGGCTCATGAAACAGTCATTTTTTGGATTTTTTCCACCAAATTTGCAACATAGGCTTTATGAGAGCCCACCTCATGAATACTGGTACTATCATTTTGTTAATTGGTCCCAAAAGGTGATTCCATGCAGTGACCACAAAATCTCCTTTCGGGGCTGAATAATACAGTGACAGTGGCTGAATTCATGAGGAGATGTCCCAATAACCCCATGTTGAAAATTTGGTCCCCAAATTCCTAAAAATGCCTGAGATATGCACCAAAGTTGAAAAAAAACCTATTTATGCCATTATACAGCTTACTAGCATTTCTTTAGTTTACAGTTGGCTTGAGGAGCACAGACGTGTTCCTGGTCCACCGAAGATCATTGCGCTGGGCTCCGGAGGTAAGTATGGGGTGAGGGGGTGTGTGGGGAGGCAGGGTGCTCGGAGGGTGGGCATGGGTTGTGGGTGCCACCAAACTCAATGAGGGACCATTTTCTGTTTTACAGGTAAAAAAAAAAAATCACAGGACGTTTTTCTTTTTACAGGGACATTTGGCATGCTGGGGTGGGCTCCCAGCATGCCACCTGAGTGTTTTTTTGTGAATGCTGTAGCTGATGGGGGATTGGGCACCCCCATTGGCATATACTGAGGGGGGAAGAGATGAGGGGGTTTGGGCACCACCCTTGGCACACAACAAATTGGGGGAGGCATTATGCTGACAGGGAGTGGGCTCCCCATTGGCAAATTGAACTGGGAAGAGGGGAACTGAAGTCGATGGGGATTTGGCCCCCATCAGCAAAGAAAGACTTTGGGAGGTGCATGATGTCAAGGGGGATTAGGCACCCCCTCAGCACACAACAAATGCAGGAGGGGGTTACAGTATGGTGCCGGGGAGTGGGCTTCCTCGTGGCCAACTGAACTGGGTCAGCATGCAGATGGCAAGGTACCGCCCTGCAGTGATAGATTTCTCAAATTCACTAGTGTTGATTGAGAAGGGAAAGTAAAAAACAAAAACTCCAGCGGTCTTTCTCAAAACAGTCCGTAAAATCAGAGTCATCTAAGAGAGATGTATAGATGTAGCACATGTCCATCTTAAACAAACTTGACCTCTTAACCAAAAAGAAATGAAAAGGAAAATAGGAAGAAGCCCATAATTAGGGCTGCAATTTTATCACAGCAAAATGTGCAGATTTTCACTTTATGTGCTATAATCAATGGTGGAATTGCATCTAGAAGTGTCCACAAATGTCCACTTAATAGAGTCGAAGCTAGTGTAAGCAGGCACTTGAATAATAAATTCCCTCAGGCCCAAACATTTTTCAGGATATAGGAAAAGAGCATCAGTTCCAGAATCTGCAAGCCCAAACGTTCCCTCGATTCTGTCCTGCCCTTGAGGAGCAAACAACAGAGTCTCCTTGCCAAACATAAGTTCACCAAAGCAGTCCCAAGTGTTCTACGAGATGCTCAGCAAACAGGGGGAAAGATAAAAGCAACTCCTGAAGTCAAGGGGTCCACAGTATTAATTAGTTACTCACTTTAAAAGATCTGGTAACAGTTCCTTGAGAGAAGACTCCACCTGCTCAGCTGAATCAAAAGAGTACCATTGATCTATCAGATAAACTTGCAACAGGGCGGGGTACTTAACATGAAATTTAAAGCCAGCTACAATTAATTTAACAATTACGGGATGTAGGGCAGACCTCTTTTGCTGAACAGAGTACGGGAGCTCTTGGGCAATCCTAATCTTCTTGCCCTCCCATTGCACCTCTTTAAGATCTCTAATTGCACTCAAAATATGTTGTTTGTCCAAAAGATATACTAGGAGAAAAATCAGAGATCTGGGGGAGTGCCGAGGGGGGCCGGGATTGGACGGAGAACTCTGTGCACCCTCTCAGTAATGTAGGAGGGACCATTGGGATAGAGGATCTGTGAGTTTTTAGCATAGTTTTTGAAAGAAGAGTATAGCGTCTCAACCCTCCTCCCTTTCAGGTAGGCCCAGTACCACCAAATTATTTTATCTGGATCTACTCTCGAGATCTTCCATCTTCTCCTCCATTTTTTTGACTCTGTGGCACAAGACTGTTATCTCTGGTTCAGTTCTGTTGTGCCAGTCATCCAAAGATAGAAATCCTGGCCTCATTGCCCCCTGTTAGAGTAGCAAGTTGCTCAACTATGGACTTAATCGTGAACAAGTTCACCGACAGATTGGTAAGCATATCTTTAAGTGAGCTGAATCCTTCCTGAAATTTGCTCTCCATAAGTGTGGCCTAGGATGGTGGTAGTGGCGCCACGGGGGTTGGCTGTGATTTCACCTGCTTGGTCTGTTTATTCCTTGTCGGGGTTGGTGGCGGGGTATGCCGGGGTGGAAGATCTTTTATTTCGGCCTTCATGCAGTTGCAGTGCAAAAGATTAACTGATACCCCTACTATAGAAGGATAAGCCTTTGGTAGAATTAAACAGTTGGACTAGGCTAGGAGGTAGGAAAACCAATTAATTAAATTGTTTAGAGGCAGAGGCGCAGGAGCTCTCTAAGGCATGTCTTCACTCCTTGGCAGCCATCACATGGCCCCCCGCAATTCCTGAATCTTTAATTCTGACGTGTCTCATTGGATGTCTGAGCTACATAAAGGGTTGACCAGCCTACAGAGATGGTAACATTTGGAAACTTTTCCTGGATTAGAGCCAGGAATTTACATAACAGAAATAAAGTACTATGGAGAGACAAAGCTGTCAAATCATATTAAATGTTACACCCACTTGCCTTTGTAATCACTCAGTTTGATTCCAAAATAGATACAGTTCCTGCAACTGCCCTGTACATAAAACAGTGGGTATAGAGTCAGTAATATCACCTAAAACACTGTTTGAACATGTGTGATGTGTGGAGTGGTCCTTCCTGAGATGACAGATTGTAATTTTACTCAAATCAGCTTCTCCCCCCCCCAAAAAAAAAAATCTACAGATTGCCATTTAAATTCAGAGCAATCACAACAGTGACACAGCTCCAACTGGCACACTAATCACATAGCAGCGTATCTCTAATGAGTAACAACACAGGAAATCACTCTCTGTGTGGTGGGAGAAGTGGGTTTCCCTACTGCTCTGACAGTTGTCTGTGAAACAGCTGCCCTCTATCCCTCTGAGTGGGAATTTTGAATGTCATCAAAGGACTCCACTGAAGCACAACCCAAGCTAAGCTTTCATACTGAACTAGTTGATTCCCTGAGCCAAAACGCTGACAGCTGCATGGCAAAAACAGACTGTGTTTGTAGAATGGCCAATTACTGTACTGGCACATATAAAAACACACCAGACAATGATTTAGGATAAAACTTTATTAAATTCAAGCACAACTATACCCTATCTCCTTTAAGCCCACATGGGTTCCTTTAGCTGTGCAGACTGTGTCAGCAGCACCTCTGAAAGCTGTTATCCCCTTGTCTGCCTAAAGTTAATTTAGTTTCATTCTGTATACTTTTCTTGTAGTTTCCATTCAAGGTTAAACCTCCTCACAGTCTTAAGCCTGAGTACTAGCTTTCAGAAGATGCATTTTCCTTATTCCACACTTTGGGCTTCCTTCTGGGGGAACTTTAGCTGCGAGATAAACTCAGCACCACACATTATCCCGTTGAAAGGCATAGAGCGAGAGGTATCCCTTGAAAAACATCCCCTCCATTGAGTTCTAAATTAGAAAGCTGTCACACTATAACTTAACCATACCAGGAGGGAGGCTATGGATCTCCAGAGATATCTTCCAATGTTTTTTCCTCACCAGTGTGCTGAAAGCCATACTGTTGTATTTATTAATTATGGTGTTCACTCTAGTAGGATTCTGCTGTTAGGTGGGGTTGGATGGTGGATCACTTTTCATTATCAGGTAACCCTGCCATTCGCTCACTCATCTGAAAGTCATGCCTCTGTCTACTTTTAATCATCACCGGGCTCAGCTGTTTGTCATTATGACAATCTAACTGTTTTGAAGTACTTTTTCCAGTGTTTCTGGACACCTTCCTAAGGTACCTTTAGTATAATGGAATTATTTTACTGTGCCACCTCTAGAGGTGGAACTCTCCTCAAGAGAGTGCCTTCCCAGTACCCTGAGAGGGTGCTAGTCCCATAAGGGACAAAGAGTGTGAAAGGCCAAATCATCCTTGTATAACAGTTAAACAGACATTCAACTACTCTCCTGACTATGATCAATGTTGCAAAAGCACAACTTCTCACCTAGTTGCATAACCTCATTGAATTAAAAGGTTAACATCTGCAGTTCTTGGCATGTAGCACCAGCTACTCCCCTCGTGGTCTATTTAAAGGTATACTGTCGAAATATTACAGAGAAGACCATTACAGTGACAAATTTGACATGGTCACTGTAATGGTCCTGCTGTACACTGATACTGCTTTGCCCAATGTTTTGCCCCCTTTCAGAATCAACTCTGACTCAGAATTGATTATTTTAAAATCGGGCGGTGTGGGGGCAGAATTTTTTTCTGATGGGCACAATGCCAACTGTCAGCATTGTGCCTGTTACTGTAATGGGTTTAGACAACTTTGTTGTCAAAGTGGCTTGGTGGAACCCTATTTAAACCAGCTTCCTCCAGCTTAATTCAAAAGCACTGTTTCTTTGCTTCCAAATCCTCCCATTCTCCTCCAGTTGCTTACTTCTTTTCATAGGTCCCCTTCCTAAGCACCTAGAGATGAAAGGAAATATGTTTCCACTTCACCTCTGGGGTGGAACCTTTCTCAAGAGGGTTGCTTTGCCTTCACTGAACTCGAACAGGGTGGGAGTCCCATAGGGGAAAAGTACGAATGGCAAAAGCATCCAGGTATAATAGTCAAACACTCAGTCATTCAAGTACCCGCCTGACTATCAATAATGTTTACCATGCACAGCTCTTCGCCTGGTTGTGAATGCCCACTGACTATTACTTTCAGTTTTAATTATCTGTCGCAGAGCACATTTAAGTGATATACCATGACAGGGAGTGGGTATATTGGTGGATTTACCACACCTGGTGTGGTTCAGTCACGAGGCATAGCCGAGTGACTTAACCACACCAGAAGTGGTAAATCCACCCATATACCCACTCCCTGTCATGGTATAATGCTATTATGCAATGCTCAACTTGTTTTTTTTGTTTTTATAGTGATATAAATCTTTTACAGTGGGTATACTGGAGGATTTATCAGGGTCATGTGATGTGTTTTGACCAATTAGGTTACTGGATTTTCATACCCCATTGTATAATAAGCACTACATGCTTTCCAGTGTTACTTGAACACAAGGCTTTACACTTCAGTTATAACATTCAGTAAGTTGGAGTATACGAAGCAATAACTGGCTGATGTGGGTCATTAAATGCCAAGGCCGAAGGATGATGTGTTTAATGCAACCCAAACCAGCTGGTTATTGTGAGTATACTCCAACTCACTGAATGTTATAACAATTTTACAAATTGGAGTGATTTTTGAAGTTTTTTCTTTTGTGCAGTACCCTAAAGCATGATCAGCAGATCAGATGGCAAGCACCTGGGTCAGTGTCAGCAGGAGTGCTGTAAGCACCTTCCTTGTTCCTTCCTTCATGTTAGAGTTAGTGTGAGCAAGCATGTGTGGCTGTCGGTGTCTGCCTGCCAGCAGCTGAAACAGAGGGAATCCAGAGAGAGTGGCAGCAGTGAACTAACCTGATGTGTCAGGTAGTAACAGCCAAGTCTGGTGTGGGAAACTTTTGCTTCAGTTAAGGAGACAAGTGTGAATGGGTTGGCCAACCGGGCTGGGGGACTGTCAGGGGTCAGATGGCAGTGCAGCAGTGGAGGGAGCGAGTGGCAAGGTGGGGGATTGCAGTCAGGATGAGGTGCAGAAATAAAAAATGCTTTTTCAGCTCTAAAGTGACTTTATATTTTCATGCGCAGCAGCACAGCCTTGTCCAAGGGGGGTGTCAGTGTCACAGGGTGGAGGGCTGAAGGTCACAGTCAGGAATTGTGGATGTGAATAATTGATCATAGGCATAGCAAAAGTTTGATTAATTGACTATAGGAGAGGCTGATTTGAATAACTGATTTTGTGGGAGGGGTTTAGGAGAATAACCGACTCTGGGGTTCCTGTTATGTAGTTTGTGGGACAATAACTGATGGCATTTGTTAACTCAGATTGGCTGAGAACAGATGCCTCTCATATAATTGAGTATAACTTCTTTTGCAAAAACACCAAACAGTTATTTACAGGCCAGTGCACACATGGTAAGAGATAGAAGGGAAACCACAGCTGCAGCTCTAAGTTTTGGGCCAAGATTAAATTCAGCATTAAATTACAGAGACTGTACAAGATCCTGGTTCAGCTGATCATGGGTTCAAATCGCATTAGTGGCTTCAATGACTTTAACATATTTACAGTTTGCACACACTCTCTCAGCCCATTACTTTCTTTTATCACATTTCTCCATTCTCAGTAAGGTGACACCAGGCATAGAGCAGTTAAATTAAGGTGCCCACTCACCACCACGAGTGGATTTAGGGGATTGTGTTGTACCCGGTCCAGCATTGCAGAGAAATGGCAGTTAGTGCCTCTGGCACAGGGGCTAGTGAAGGGATGCACCCTTCTGTACACAAACATTAACACAGAACATGAGGTATAGGCTACCTCATTGGTCTGCTTCAAGCTCCCTTCCTCCATGGGGGTCATAGTCTGCACCTAATGTGGTCACAGATGAAAGTGGCTTACTGTACTAACTGGATCTGTCTGTTTTGCTGTGATGAGGCTCTTGGTTCCAGCTGCCCTGGCATTCCACCATTCCACAAACACTTGGTGACCATAGACCTTGTCAGCACATGATTATGCCTGCTATTTATTCACTGTTACAGGAACACAGAATACATGGATTATACACCATCAGGGAACATCCTTGAGGCCAAATCCCTAACAGGCCCCCGTTGTCCCCAGTCTCAGACCATGGCCAGGGCTTGAGCCTATGGAGACATGCCTTGGAGTGAGCCAATGCCACCCAGATCTAGGGATTTTGCCACCATCCCAGGGACCATTGTCCATCTTCACCTGGTCACAGCCAGAGAAGCACTAGGTGTCAAACTGGAACTGCTGCCCACAGGCGCTATGGAGTGGGATACACATTCAGGAACTCAAGAACTAAATTTTGGTGGGCCAAAACCCCTATTTATATACCTCTAGTGAGTGAAAACATTTGCCCAGGATCCCTACCAACCAAAGGACAATTACATGTGCATGATAAGCATCTAGAACTTATTGCCTCTAAGAATGACACACACTGGAAACAGGAAACTAGATACATATCATTAAAACATTGCAAAACACAGCAGAGAATCTTTGCATGCATGACTAACTCAACCCTACTGTGCATGCTAGTCCACTGGTAGATTTTTTTTTTTTTTTACTTTTGCAGGCCAAATCTTATAGCCCCACTGTAACATTTTCTTTATTACTGTACTAACGTTATGTGTGTTCTGGTAACCGTTGTTATGACAGCTGGGTTACACTTCCCTGATTGCTGATTTAAGGTTGTCCATGTAGTAACACTGACACTTCTAGAAAAGCAATAGGACAACCCTGGTGTTGGGGTACCTTCTGTAATAAATAAAGTTCTCTTTAGTACTCCATTCTGTTGAAGTGTACAAGATGCAAAATAGTTCCATATTCACCTCCCCTTCAGGAACACCAGTGTGTTAACACTTGCTGAAAATAATCAAGTTGGCACACCAGATGCATTAAAACAACAGTGTTGCACTTTCATTAAGATGCCTTATACTTTCAGGTGCTAGCAGGAAGTGAAAGGCTAAAGTATCTTTTCATTTATGCCTTGGAGAGGACAAGGCAGCATCAAACAATAGGTCAGAGCAAAGTCCAAACACAGCACTTTAATGGGAGGGATCTGAGCTCATAGAGAACCAGAAGTTATTTTCCCCCAGGCAAGAGTCCTGGCACTGCATCCATTAGGAGTCTCTAGAGTACTATCCTCAGTGGCCACAGAATGTCCCCAAGAAAATAATTTCTGCTGTTTGGGGAGGTGCCTGAGCCCTTGCACATACCTTTCCTAATATCAATTATCCTGTAGTAAAAATGGTTTCCTGTAATCAAGAGGCACTTGTGGGATCCAGCTGTCAGGCTTTGTTCGGAGTCATGCTCTTCCTGTCTTCCCTTTTGGTGGTTGTGGCCTACCCAGCAACTGGTCATTCCCCTTTGAGGAAACCTTGACTGGACTCTCTGGTTGCTAGTAAGAGTGGGCACCACCAGTCTGGTGAAGCTCCTCATCACAACATGGGCATTCCTGTCCTGGGCCTGTAGTGGAACAGGGTGATTTGGAGGTTCTGAGAACTGGCCCTCAGTGTCAGGATCCAAATTTACAGACCTCTGCACCCAGGTGGAATTTATCCTAGGTTCTGGTCTGATGTCTCCTCCTAGGAAAACGCAGTCACAACTGGAGCACACACCACCTTTGCCCACAGGTCTACCTCACACTCCTTCTACTTCCTGTGTACAGTACATTTGTTCATGCCCACACTCATAGAATGCCAACACAGCACATCATTTCACAGACTGAAAAGTAATGGACATCTTCACCCATGGCTCAAATACAGGGGGCTAGGTTACAATCTCCCCCACTGGAACCTCTCAACTGTAAAAGCAAAAAATCCAACAAGGTTCACCAAGGATGAAGCGTGGTATGCTTGGCAAACCCAAAACCAAGGCACTTATAAAGAAACCTTGCCCACACTCACCAAAGAAGTAAAAGCTCACATACCTATACTTAAACTAAATTCTGCAATGATATTTCCCTTAACCTTGTACAATTGTTCTCCAAACCAACCTGGCTAAACCACAAATCTAGTAAGCATACCCTGCTGGACTGGGCTCTTGAGTCTCACCCTCACCGAGTAATTGCATCAGGAATCCTTCCAAACACACTCAGTGATCACCTCATGGTTTACTGTGTGTGTGTAAAATCAGTCGACCTGAAGTCCTGTGAAACATTCTCCTGCTCCACTCCTTCAGGTCCCTAGACTTGTCCTCCCTTCACAAGGAACTAGCAGCTACTGACTGGTCTCCTATTTCCACTGACTCCTCGATTGACTCTGCCCTCAGTTACTTTAAGACCAAGTTCTTAAAAAGCTGGGATCAGCATGCCCCTATTAGGAAAATCAGGGTCAGAGACTCCCACCTTCCCTGGGTAACAGCCAAGCTGCTGATCTGTCGTGCACTCAAGACCTCATGTAGAAGGCTTACAAGACCTCAGGTGCCCATGTGGTGTTGCTTAAATACTGAGCACTCTGTAATGCCTGCAGCAGCACCATCAGACTTGCCAAAGCAGAATATTTTTCATCCACCTTCCAGGAGAAACTAAACTGCCCTTCTATGTTCTGGAAGGTAGTGAATGCCCTGTTCCCTCCCCCAGCCCAGTTCACAGCCCCAATCCTTAAGGTAAGAGACACCACTATTTCAGACCCACCCTCTGTGGCTTCGGAATTTAACATCGTCTTCACCACCTGTGCTTCCACCCTCCGATTCCGCCTACCCTTCTCTGCTCCACCACCACCAACCCCCTACTCATCCACTTATTCTCACTCCTATTTCTCCTTCTTGCTCATTTCTCCTACTGACACGCTGAAGGCTCTTCTAGCACTTAAATCTCATAAGAGTAAAAGCCCAGAAGGGTTTGACTCCAAGTTCCTTCATCTTTCTGCCGCTGCCATTGACTTCCACTCACCTCCCATCGTTTTTTTTCAATTTAATACACTTTATTAGGCTTTTGGTATATAACATACATCAACATATTGGTACATGTCTCACATCAATAACTTCTCCCTCTGTTTACAAACATTGAAACGATTCATGCCACACTAGAAAGCCGTGACCATACATCAGTAAGGCCAAGTGGTTGTCTAAACCAAGTTCACTAATGATCTAGCCTTGTCAGGTCACCTCATCCACAACCTAATACTTAACCCCCCCATCCCCCTTCTACCTCTCCCCCCACCCCAACAGAGCCTCTACAGCATTTACATTGAATTAGAAACTTACCTGAATTATCTTTGGGTATTTGCCAGGTGAGAGAAGACTAGAGCTACAGTTCCCCTCTTATTTCAGGTAGGTGATAGTTTGAGTGGGGGATCTCCAAACCCCCTTATGTGTTGGGAATTGTAGCGGTGCAACACATGATAGGTAAAAGAGCCGTCAGAGGGCTTCATCTCTTGTTGAAGGCCTCCAGACTGTTCTGCCAGGAAGCAATATGTCTCTTTAACTCAAGAGCCTGAAGAATTTCCGAATGCCATTCCCTCATAAAAGGTCTTGTTTGGTCTAGCCAGTGTCATGTGATAACAAGTTTAGCCACTACTGAAATCATGGACATAAAGGCTTTACGGCAATCTATCATGTCACTAGGAAAGTGGCCTATAAGACAGACTTGTTGATTAAAGTGGGAGTCCAGGCCTAAATGGAGATCTGAAGCACTCCTAATTGCTTGCCAGAAGGGGGCCACCAGGGCACAGTCCCAGAGAATGTGTTTTAGTGTACCTTCTGATTGCCCACCTCTAGTACACCAGGGAGATACCAATCTGCCCATCTTGTATCGTCTGAAAGGGAAGAAATACAGGTTATGTAAGATACGGAATTGTAAGAATCGCAGCCTGTCGTGTTTTACGTATTTATACAGGTTTTTCCGGATTTGTCGTCACTCCTTGTCATATGTTTTAAGGTTTAACTCCTGCCTCCAGTAGAAACAAGCTCCCCATGGTCTGTTGGGATCATGGAGTTGTAGAATGTTATAAAACCTAGAAATCAGATGGGGTTGAGTAGCTGTGTCTATGAGTTCCTGCAGGAGGAGGTTGGGGGGTCCTAACAAGGGCAGGAGCCCAGAAAGGAAGGAACTGCACCCTGCAGTTGCAAATGTTTAGAGAAGTGATAAGTAGGAATAGAAAACTTTACCTAGAGCACATTTGCAGGGCTAACTCTACCTTCTGAGATCAAAGATGATATAGGTATCCTACCAAGAGCTGGACAGAAATTCAAGGGAAAGGTTTGATTGGCTATTCTGAAATGTGGGTTGCCAAAGAAAGACTGAAACAGATCCTTGTGCAATGACAAATTCAAGTAAGAGGAAATCTGGCATAGGCCTTTGAGAGACCACCAGACTGAGGAATTCCATAGAGAATTAGGGAGTTCTGAGATTTTGGCATAAATTAAACCAACTCAAGTAAAGACCCCGAGAGTGGCATACGTGCCTTTCCAGAGAGAACCATTGAAAATGTAATCATCCAGTGAACCTAAATATTTTGCAGTAGTATATCACACAGCAGTAAAGAAAGAGGTCAGTAAGCTGCAATTCCCCCAAACCTTTCTGATGGGCCAACTTAGAATAAGCTCTCCAAACTGCGCTCCCATTCCACAGAAAATCTGAGAGTGGCTTGCAATCGAAGAAACCAGCACTTTGAGAGAAATGGGCTCACCATGTTCACCGGATAGAGTACTCTGGGCAAGATGTTCATCTTTATCACATTCACCTGTCCCCACAGTGAGAGTGACAGAGATTTCCATCTCTGAAGGTCCACCTGAATAGTGTGACAGATAGGATGGAGACTGTGTTTCACCAGGGTGGAAAGAGAAGGGGACATTTTGATTCCCAGATAGGTAAGAACTTTAGGTTCCCAGGTGAGGCCCAAATTCTCGATCCAGTGTTTTCTGACATATATGCTAAGAGGCATGACTTTGGATTTATCCAGACTGAGCTTGTAACCTGCCACCTGAGATAATTTATTGATAATGTCCATGGCTGCTGGTATAGAGATATGAGGGTTCTCCAGGTGTAGCAGGAGATCATCTGCATAAGCTGACAGCTTGTATCTGTCGTTACCTACTTGAATGCCCATGACCTCAGGGCTGTTCTGAAGGGAATGAATTTGGGGTTCCAGATACAGATTAAAGAGAAATGGTGAAAGAGGCCACCCTTGACTAGTGCCCCGAGCCAGAGGGAAGGGGGTAGAAAAAACTCTGTTACAGCGGACTCTAGCCATACGGTGATGGTAGATGACCTTGAGCCATTCATAGAACTGAGCAGGAAAGCCATATCTTTGCAATGTGGCAAACATGAAGTGCCAAGAAACATGGTTAAAGGCCTTCTCTGTATCGAGTGAGACCAGGACAGAGGGAATTTTCCTCTCTCCTGTAACCGATATAAGGTGTAGGACCTAACGCAGACGATCTGATGACAGCCACCCCACCTCGAATCCCACTTGGGTCAGACTAGGGAGACCTTGCCACACTTTAAGAAGGCGGTTAGCCAGAACTTTGGCAAGAATTTTCAGATCAGATTTGAGAAGTGAAATAGGATGATAGTTTCCTGCAACCAGATGTGATCTGCCAGGTTGAGGTATGACAGTTACACATGCCTAGGTGAACAAACAGTCTGACAAATCAGATGAGCATAGGTAGTTAAACAACCTTGTGAGGAATGGTGCCAAGTCTTCTCTGAAGGTAGCATAAAAGGCTTTATTAAACCCATCTGGGCCTGGGGTCTTTTCCTTAGGGAGTTGCTCTGTCACCCGCCTCACTTCGAATGGGGAAAGAGGGGCTTGCAAGAGCTCCTGTTGGGGTTCTGAAAGACAGAGCAGTGCAACTGAGTCCAAGTATCTGTTTATTAGGCCCTCATTAGGGGTCTCTCCTTCTGGTGTGTACAGAGATTTGTAAAATTGATGAAAGACCTCAGCTATTTCTTGCGGATGAGTCAAGATCTCTCCACCTGGGGTTGGTTGAAGATTCTGTATCATGCCTTGGCTGTCTAACTGTTTGAACCTCAAGGCTATGAGTCTGCCTGATCTTTCACCTGACTCCAAGTACCGGAATTTGACTCTCTGTAAGGCAATGTTGGCCTGTTCTGCTAAGAGCCCATGATATCGGGCCCTGAGGGGTGTAGTTTAATCCACATATTGTGGTTGGCCGAGGCTGAGTGATAGTGTTCCAAATCATTGATCTGGGCTAGCAGAAGCCGTGTCTGTTCTGCTCTCTGCTTTTTCAGCTTAGATGTAAGCCTGATATGTTCTACTCTCACCATGCATTTTGCAGCTCCCCAGAGCACATCCATGGAAGCCACGGTACCCACATTTTCCCAAAATAAATTTTGCATGAAATCAGTAAGGATTTTAACAAAATGGGAATCCTTCAAATGTGTCGAGTTAAAATGTCAGGCCCCGTCTCTGTCCTCTATCTCCCTTAACAAGTGCTCCACTGAGATTGGCACATGATCAGATATCACCGTAGGCAAACTATTACAGGCCAAAAGCCCAGGAAGAATTGAGGTGGTGATCAAAACAAAATCAATGCGTGAGTATGACTTATGCATAGGAGAAAAAAGGTATATTGTCTATCATTAGGGTTTAGTAGTCACCAACAATCTCCCAAGCCCAGCGAGTCCATAAGCTGTCTCAGCCCCTGTTGAGCTGGTGAGAGACCTTTACAGCATAGGCTGGCTCTGTCCAGATCCAGATGACATACTAAGTTCCAGTCCCCGTCGAGGATGAGAGGAATATGTGAGAAAGCCAGTCGTTGGGTCAAGAGAGTGTAGAGAAAAACTCCAGAGAGTCTGTGTCTGGGCCATAAATCCCTCCTAAAAGCAATTCTGTCAAGCTCAAATGCCCATGTAATAGAAGGTAGTGGCCCTCAGAGTCTGCATTCTCTGACGAGCTGGAAAGGTGTCTCTCTACGAATTAAGATACCTACCCCTCCCTTTTTATTACTGGTTCCTATACCAAATGCCTGACCGACCCATTCCTTTCGAAAGTATTGTATATCTTCTTGTTTGAGTGGGTTTCTTGTAAAAACACCACATCCAGTTGGTGTTTCTTAAGATGGCATACAATCATTTATCTTTTATGTTTATCATTCACCCCCTTTATGTTCCAAGAGATACATTTATAAGTGGCCCCCATAATTACCCTTTACAGTTTGTGTTGCCATAATCTCCATTCACCTGTTTACAAATGTGTAGAGTGCTCCAACCCCCTGAGCCCCCATATCCTCCCACTCCAGATCCCTCCTCCCCACGATCCCCAGAGCTGAAATTGTGGTCAATACCCTCACTTGTGAATACGCTGTCCCTCCAATCATCTGCCCCCTCCTTCCTCCACACTGCCAAAAGAACAACTTAAAAGCAAAATGGTTACAGTCCCTATACCATACCCAAAACACAATATTCTCCCAACCCTACATAGATACATAGATAGATACATAGACAGTGTCAGCAGATAAGGGCCTATGGCCCACCCAATCTGCCCATTTGAGCTTGTAAGTTCAGTTTATGTTTTCCTAGAAGTCTGTTGCCCCTTACCCCTGACCTTCAGAATTGCTTTATGTCTATCCCATGCATTCTTAAATCCTGTGATTGTTTCAGCCCCCACCACTTCCTCTGGCAGGGTGTTCCACTTGTCCACCACCCGTTCTGTGAAGAAATTCTTTCTCATGTTTCCTCTGAATCGTCCTCCTCCAACTTCATCCCATGCCCTCTAGTCCTGGAACATCTTTTTCGCTTAAAAATAGTGTTTTCCTGCACCCTGTTCCTCCCTGTAAGATACTTGTATGTCTCTATCATATCCCCTCTCTCCCTCCTCTCCTCCAGGGAGTACATGTTCAGTTCCTTCAACCTGTCTTCATAGGACTTGTGATGCAATCCATGCACCTTCTTTGTTGCCCTCCTCTGAACCTTCTCTACCCTGTCTATGTCCTTACGTAGGTATGGTCTCCAGAACTGTACACTGTACTCCAGGTGGGGCCTCACTAGTGTCTTGTATAGCGGAATTATGACCTCCCTTTTCCTGCTGGTGATGCCCCTGCCTATACATCCCAGCATCCTATTTGCTTTACCTGCTGCCTTGTCACACTGTTTCCCTACCTTGAGGTCATCAGAGATGATAACCCCAAGATCCCTTTCCTGCTTGGTGCATGCTATATCCTCACCCCCCAACTGATATATTGTGCCAGGGTTTTTGTGCCCCATATGCATTATCTTGCACTTCTTTGCACTGAATTTCAACTGCCAAACCCTTGACCATTCTTCAAGTTTCTGCAGGTCGCTTCTCATTCTGTCTACACCCTCTGGTGTGTCTACTCTGTTACAGAGCTTTGTGTCATCAGCGAACAGTGAAATTCTGCCTTCCAGGTCCTGCGCCATGTCACTGATGAAGATGTTGAATAGGACCGGTCCCAGCACTGATCCCTGTGGTACCCCACTGGTCACTCTTCCCTCTGTGGAGTGACAGCCATTTACCACCACCCTCTGTGTCCTGCCACCCAGCCAGTTACCTACCCACCACACTACTGTCCTGCCCACACCCATATTCCCCAGTTTGTGTAATAGTCTTCTATGTGGCACAGTGTCAAAGGCCTTGCTGAAGTCCAGATAGGCCATGTCCACTGCCCTCCCTGATCCACCTCTCTAGTCACCCAGTCAAAAATTCAATGAGGTTGGTCTGACATGACCTCCCCCTGGTGAAACCATGCTGCCTTGGGTCCTGTAGTCCATTGACAACCAGATGTTCCACCAATCTCTCCTTCAGTAGTACTTCCATGATCTTCCCACTACCGAGGTGAGGCTGACTGGTCTGTAGTTCCCTGCTTCCTCTTTGTTCCCACTTTTGTATAAGGGGACTACATCTGCTGTCCTCCAGTCTTTGGGTACCTCCCCTGTTTCCAGTGATCGGCTAAACAGGATAGCCAGAGGTTCAGCCACCACATCTTAGTTCTTTAAGGACTCTGGGGTGCACCCCATCTGGCCCCATTGCTTTATCAACTCTTATTACTTCCAGTTCCTTCAGGACCCTTTCTCGTGTAAAGGGACTTGTGTCCATTTCTGCACCATTCTCACCCCTTGTACTCCCTTCAGACCCATTACCCTCCTCTTCCTCAGTAAAGACTGAGCAGAAATACCTGTTCAATATGTCAGCTTTACTGTTGTCATCCTCCACGCGGCCCCCATCCTCCCCCTTCAGTCTCACTATCCCTCCCTTTGTCTTTTTTTTTCACTTATGTACCTGTAAAAGGTTTTGTCTCCTCTACCCACTGATTTTGCAATGTGTTCTTCTGTCTGAGCTTTGGCTTCCCTTACTGACCTCCCTGCCTCCCTTTGCTTCTCCTGGTACTTCTCCCTATCCCCTTCTGCCTGTGTCTTTTTGTATTGCCTGAATGCAATCTTTTTGGCTTTCACTTTCTTTGCTACCTCTTTGGAAGCCATAATGGTCTCCTCTTCCTTTTCCTCTTGCTAACCTGCTTAATACATATTCTGTTGTTCTTGTAATCCCCATTTTAAATACTGCCTACTGTTCCTCAACCCCTGATTCCTGTCCCATTCCCCTTAATGCCTCTTTCAAGTATCTCCCCATTTTCCCAAAGTCTGCCCCCCTAAAATCCAGGATACGTGTTTTTGTGTGGTTTGGTTCTGCTCTTTCTGTGATTTCAAACCACAATGACTGGTGGTCACTGTTTCCCAGGTGCTCCCCCACAGTTACCCCCATCACACTGTCCCTGTTTGTGAGCACAAGGTCCAGTATTGCCTTCTGCCGAGTTGGTTCCACGACCAGTTGCTTGAGGAAGGCACCCTGAAGGGAGTCCAGGATAAATCTGCTCCTAGTTGATGCTGCTGCTGGGATGCTCCAGTCCACGTCTGGAATATTGAAGTCTCCAACCAGTACTACCTCACCCTTGTCTGCCATCCTTGGATAGCTAGCATCAGCTCCTCATCTGTTTCTTCCTCCTGGGCTGGTGGTCTATAGATCACACCTGTGTGGATGGCTGTCCCCATTTTCCTTTCCAGCTTAATCCACAGTATCTCTCCCCCATTTTGTTCCTCCTGGATCTCTGTGGCCCTTATGTCATTTTTCACATACAGTGCCACTCCTTCTCCCTTCCTGCCTGCTCTGTCTCTTCTGAATATGTTGTAGCCAGGTATGGCCATCTCCCAGTTGTAGTTATCATTACACCAGGTTTCAGTGATGGCCACAATGTCCAGGTCTGACTGCACCATGACAGCCTCCAGATCTTCCATCTTGTTGCTAAGGCTCCTGGCATTTTCACACATGGCTTTCCATGATTTGACCTCCCTAGACTGCTTTACTGTTCTACTCCAGCCCTTCCTTGGTTGTCATTTATCCCTGGTTCTCCTTGCTGTCTGCCCATCTGCTGAATTTTGCCCCTTTTCCACTTATCCACCTCTTGGGCACTAATCTCCATCTTTTGCACAATGCTTTGCAGAGATAGCCACTCCTCTGGTTCACTGATTCCACTGCTAGCTGTGGGGGGTGAGCAAGTAGGTACCCTCCTTGCTGGCCTGCCACCCTTTTGCTAGTTTAAATGCTTGTCAATGTAGCATTTAAACTTATCATTGAGTCTTGATTCCTCCAGGATGGATGCAGGCCGTCAGGCTTGAACAAACCTCCATCCTCCAGTTGGGTCCCAGTCACCAATGAATCCAAACCCTTCCTCACAGCACCAGTTCTTCAACCATGAGTTAAAGTTCCTGGTGCATGCATTCCTATGCTCTCCTTGCCTCCTCACAGGTAGTACTCTGAGAAAGGACAGAAGTAGCTACTTGCTTAGACCCCTCCCCAGTTTCCTAAACTCTTCCTGAACTTCCTTTGCCCCCATTTGCCAGGTCATTAGTACCTAGGTGGATAATGACATCCAGCTCACCCTCCTGTCTTGCCTTCCCAGTGATCCCCAGGATCTTCCTTCCATCCCTCCATGCCGTGGCACCTGGTAGGCACCTCACCTCCCTGTCCTCCCCCTCCTGTGTTCCTAGCTGGATCCCTCTTATGATGGAGTCCCCCACCAGGATTTGCTTCCTCCTCCTCTGGGGTCCACTGCTTTCCCCACTGAGGTCACCTCCTTGGCTAACCTCCACATCCTTTCCTTCCACTTCTCTGGGTACCTGTATTTGGTTGTCCTTGTTTGCCAGTGTGGCATATGAGTTCTTGAGTGGAATAGGATCTGGGATGTGCCTCTGCCTGACTGCTCTAACCCTCTCTGAGCCCACTGTCATCCAAGTGCTCCTCGTTCTCAGCATCCTTTGAGGCAGTTGCATTGGACTGGGTGGTCCCTGGATAGGGGTGATGATACTCCTGACCCAGTTTACTTCCGCTCTGAGTCTGGCTACCTCATCCCGCAGTCCAGATAGATGCATGCAGATAGAGCAACACCTCAGTGTCCAGAAGGTCTGCCTGAATATGGCTGCCCCACAGCCACTGCATTGCACCACTCCCCACATTATACTGCAACCTTGGTTGTAACTGTACTGTACTGTAACCCTACAGGCCAAAACTCCAGCATCTCTCTCCCCATGATGAGTATCACCACCAAAATGGGCCCCAACCCCCCTCACCCCAGCTCAGGTTGTCCCCAGTGATTAACAGATTTATATTTGCATTTTTAAATGCCATAGAGTAACAATTAGGTAAAAGTGTGTAAACGGATCCAACTCCTCCCATCAAAGAGATAGACAGGGTCTGAGAGGAAAAAACTTATTCTTATTAAGCTGTGTGCCATGCCAGTCCCAGGGCACCTGGTTTTGAGTGGGTGCTCAGTGTAGGGAGACCAAAAGGGTGGGCAATATGCCCTACAGCATCACCCATCTCCTCAGCTTTTCATGGAAAAAGCAGAATTTGCAGATCTCGTCCAAGTGAGGCCAAAGCGGGCAGCAGGCACAGCAAAGCACCTCTACCCCTCCATCCCCCAGGGACTTATGGGAAACCTCTCTTATATATAGATCCTGAGCTTCGAGAACATGACCAGACCACTGGGCAGACAGGAGAGAATCACACCTCTGACCCTAACACAGGAGAAAGATATACTTTAGGTCTTGGGGCTGCCACTGCTGAAAAGAAGTATTACCCCTGCTCAAAATGACAAAGTGCCACCTAGCCCCTTGTTATGCCTTTCTGGCATTTTAGTTGGTTTATATATTTTTGTTTGGGGGGTGGGAGCAGGAGAAACCAACCTCCGACCCCATCACTTCCTATTTTGCCAGACTCAACACCAGAACCTCCATTAAAAGGGGTGCAGCATGTTCCCCCCATCCACCATCACGTCTGCTTGGAGACCTACCAAGGATCACACCTACTGTACCCAGTTTCGCTCGCAGAAGAATTCAGAGTAAATGCTCTAGACCATAGGAAATTAATTCTCCTGTACAGCTGATAGAGGTGCCCCGAGTACCACAACAGGGATAGTAGAGGGACGCCTCACCACACATCCCTGCAACAACTGCTACCCCAGCATTAGACAAGAACACAGCCCTACCTTGACCCTTCCACCAGTGAGATGACAATCCCTGGAGGGTGGAGCATCCTGGTTCCTTAACTTCGATCTCCTCACACTGCGTTTCCCACTCCCATGAACTTCTCCAGCATCCCAACTCTCTTGCTCTGCAAGCTGGTATGCTGACAGCCCAGTTTTGCTATGTGTATTCCCTGATTTCCAGCACAGTCAATGTCATAGCAGGCTTGATGGAACCAGTCCCTTCATCTCAGCTTAAAACAGAGCTACAGAATAAAGTTCTCAGATCTGTTATAAACTAGCACAAAACCTTAAACTCTTAATAGTCCCCAGACAGACTGAAACCTCTGCAACAGTTTAGGAAAGAGAAATTTCGGGGCTTGGAAAAGGACAGAGAACATATTAGGCATTCTTGCTTAGCCTGGTCTTCTGAATCAAAGGTTTTCATCGACCCTCAATGGTTTACTTGTCAAGCTTGGTACAGCATTTTGAAGTGGATCCTTGCAGCCATTAACTTAGAGATCACTGGGTTAGATTCTTCCCGCTTTAGTCTCACCAAATGGGGTAGGTCCTGGGTCATTCTAATCTTGTTGCCCTCCCACAGTAATTCCTTTGTGTTCTTTAGTTTGGTCAAAATATGAACTTTATCCAAAAAGTTCAGCAATTTGAAGATCAAGGGTTGAAGTGGTGAATTTGTTGGTGGGTTGGGCTTCAGCGTCCTGTGAGCCTGTTCGATAATGTAGCCAGGGCCATTAGGTGATGGGCTGGCCACTTTTTCACAAAATTTCTGCATAAACAAAATAGGATTTTGACCCTCTGATCCCTCAGGCAGGCCAATTAAGAGAAGATTGTTTTGTCTATTGTGGCCCTCTAAATCTTCTGTCTTTTCCTCTAGCCTAGAGATTTTCCTGCGATTGCCTACTAATTCAGCTTACTGGCAGGCTCTCCAATCCTCGAGAGAGATGGTTCTTACATCCACATCTCTGACTCTCCAAGATAGGGTTTCTGATACCTTGTGGAGGGTTGCCAGCTGGCTTGTGATACTGAGGAGGTCTTCTTTAATAGAGGAGAGTTCCTGAAGAAACTTTTCTTCACACAAAGGCACCTCACTAGGCTTGGTAACAGCCGCAGCATGCATTTTGGATTTCTTAGCTGCCTTGGCTTTTTCCAGCATGGGCAGTAGGGTGCGAGTCAGGCCTGATTGCCACATCTCAACCTCATCTGTTGATTCGCTCTCCACAAGAACTGCAGTCCAAATGATCCTGATGAAAAGCACAATACTTTGAAAGCACTACATGTCAACTGCACAGTTCATTTACAAATCTGCACATTAATTAATTGTACTGTTTTCCTGAGCTGAGGAGTGGAGCCCAAAAGAATGTGTCCCTCAAGAGTCAGTCCTCTGCCTGATAATCTTCTTGATTTTCTTAAATTTCCTTCCTTCTGCCTGCTGCTCCATGGCTGTTCACATATACATGGATGATACTGTTCTTTTTGCATCTGACAGCTCCCCTATTGATGTAGTGACCAGCCTGCAGCAGGACTAAGTCAAATTCTGTCTTTGCACAAATCAACTGTCCCTCAATGCCAAAAAGATGGTCTCTTTGACCTTTGGCATCAGGCAAAGGCTTGCCAGGCTTACTGTCACTCCATCGTTCTACACCCTCCAGGAGTCCATCTTAGAGGATGTCTCCTCCTTCAAATACCTCAGGCTCTGTCTCAACTGGCACCTCAACTTTTCTGGATATGTGGATGCCATCCACAAAAAATTGCATCCCAAATGTGGTGCTCTGTACAGACACTGTGGTTCCATCCCCTACACCATTAAATTGTCCAGAAAATGATCCTCCGAATTTTAGACTATGGTGATATAATCTACAACGCAGCTCCTAAGACCACTCTAAAGATAATGGACAGCCTTATCAATGCCTTTGGTCAGTTTGCTCTTAACTGCCCACCCCATTCATACCATTGTGACCAGTATGCTACTGTCTCTTTCCCCCATCTTGGGGCCAGATGCATTGCCCACTGTTCCTCCCTTGTCAGGAAGTACTGGCTCAGTTCCTTCCCCCCTACCTCACCACCCTCCTCTCCACCCCTCCTCCCACCTACTCCTTCTGTAACTCTGGCTACTGGACCCTTGCCCTCCTTGCCCAATCTTCCACCTGAGGACAGGTTGCTTTCTCCTACCATTTCCCTAAAATTTGGAACTCCCTTCCCTTAGATATACGCTCTACCCAGTCCATTCATTTGTTACCTTTTCTTCTTCACAATTACATTTCTCCATCTGCCTCTGGACCAGAGAGTCATAGGTTCTTGTCCCACACTGGGATTGGACTCATATCTGAAATGCTGGCACCCAAGTGCAGTATTAGGGTGTGCTATACTGTTGGGGTGTGCCATCCTTCAGATGAGATGTTAAACTGAGGTCCCTTCTACCCATCCTGGTGCTGTCTTGGTGGGTGTCCAGGTTGAAGTAAAAGAACCCAAGGCACTCTTTGCAAAGAGTAGGGGATATTTCAGGTGTCCTACCCAATATCCCCCTTCCCATAAAACCGGTACATGCAATTGTCCAGGCTGTGTGTGGGTGTTGACGTGCGATATGGCAGCCACTACACATTTAGTCACTTCACCATCAGTCTAGCATTGCTTGTAAAGTGCTTTGGAATACATTGTGTATGAAAAGTGCTATATAAATGCTGATTCTTCTTCCTCATCTTCTTCTTCTTCCATCCTGCAACTGCACCTGACCCTCTCCCTAATAGCCTCCCACCCTCTCTGATTATCTGTCATTAAACCACGTATAACTACAGAATCACACATACTCCCATAATGCCAAGGATCATGGACTGTATATGTAAATCACCACAAAATATTATGCTTATTCAACTTTTAGCAGAAATGCATGGTACTGAAACACCTCTCACACAGTCTGCAAAGGGTGCCAATAGAAAACACAGACATATGTTTCATCCTACCAGGACTCATCAGTGTGCCTCATCTGTATGACACGCCAGTGGAATGAACTAGCTACCCTAAGTTGGTCTATCTGGGCTGGGTTGTGGTGAGCCCAATAAAAACAAAAAACAAGCAAAAAGGCAAAGAACCTTAATGTACAAGCACTGAGGCAAGGGTTGCTCCAAAGGGCATTGGCCAGAAAGCCAAGTTTCAAACAGATACAAAATCACACATGCTCCCATAATGCAAAGCATCATGGGCTGTATATGCAAATCACCACAAAATATTATGCTGGTTCAACTTTAAGCAAAAATGCATGGTGCTGAAAGGCCTCTCACACAGTCTGCAAAGGATGCCAACAGAAAACACAGACATACGTTTTGTTCTACCAAGACTCATCAGTGTGCCTCGTCTGTATGATACCCCAGTGGAACGAACCAGCTATCTTAAGTTGGTCTATCTGGGTTGGGTTCCGGTGAGCCCAATAAAAACAAAAAAACAAGCTAAAAGGCAAAGAACCTTAGTGTACAACTACTCCTTCCTATTCCCCCATCTTACCTTTCTACAAAAAAGATAGTAGCCCATGACACTGATTAGCAGTTGTTGAACCCTTGTGATTCCTGCTTCTCTTCTTCAGTCAGCCTAGCTATATTCTTTCTCTTCTCCTCACCTGCTCTTTCTTCAGTCAAGCTAGCTATAGCCCTTCTCTTCCCCATACCTACTCTGTCTCTGCTAGGATCAGGCCACCTAACTCAAGTTTTAAGTGCAATTTTGTATTTCTAATTTAATATCCTCCACTTATCCTAAGCTGGTCATAGTTTTAACTTATTTAGAGTTATAGCACTGTATAATTTCAGTTTTGTTTTGTTTATCTTGATGTTACGTATTCTCCATTTATATTGACCCATCTTTCCCCTTCCCCCAGGGCACATCTAGAAATGAACTATTGTAGCTCAGTATGCCTTTCCTGGTAAAATGTTTTCAAATAAATAAAATTAAGTGCACCCAGTTTTGTTTCATGCTTCACCTAGGCACTCATTTTTGGAAAAAGTGCCTAGGTGAGGCATGAAACAGTACTGAGTGGTATATCAGGGGCTACAGGAAGCTATTAGAATTCTATAGACCTTGTATTGAGATCCATACTATAGTATGTGTGAGGAATAAACTGTACTCCATGCACTATATGTGAGCCTTTACTTCTTGGGCGAGTGTTTGCAAGGTTTCTCAACTGTACCTGGCTATGAGGGGTGTTCCTCTTTTTACCCATCAAAATTGCTCTGTTCCTCATCCATCCCTCATGGAAAAGGTGCTGCTCACACAGAAAATGTGCTGAAAATTCATACTTTAAAACAGAACTGTAACAATATTCTAATATACAACATCATTCCAGTTCACGTCACTATAAATGTAAATGTCCAGCATGAGTGGGAATACTCTTGTTGTCCACATACTGTGTGACCAGATGTAGTCTGATGAGACAGGTCTTACAACAAGTCTCCACTCAAGAAGGCAGTACTGATGCTTTGAGATGCTTATTTGGGGGCAGAAGGAGTGAACCAAACAGGGAATTGGGATTTGTAGTCCTGTGAGAGGAGATATTGGACTGCAGCTTCCTGTCTCAGGCACCAGGGCGCCCAAACACAGTACAACTACACTGTTACTTTTTTAGTGAACCTGTGGGTGATTGCATGCCTTTTTAAGGGTTTGGAAACACTCAGACAGGGCTTTTAATGGCACAGTTGTGTTTTTTTGTGTCAGCACTTGCAGCCATGGTCACGTGACCCAGAAGACTTTTCTGGTTCATGTCACTATAAATTTGAATGCCCAGTGGGCCTTGCACATGGTTGCTATGTGTGGAGAAGCATGCCGAGACACATGCATTCGGTGCATGTCAGGCGTATCCAGCGAGAATGGCAGAACAAGGGTAGGAGACCTTGCTTGAAATAAGGTATTGATCCCACTCCCCAAATTGTAACAAGGATAATAATACTGTGAGGTCAGCAAGTGGATAGATTGGAACTAAATGTACCATATGTAGCCTATTCAGTATAACACCTAATATAGGACTGGATGAGTTTACCTGCAATGGATGCATAGAAGTAACTGAACTCAGGACCTTGGTAGATGCTAAGGACAAAGAAAGTGATGCACTTAAATTAAAACTAGAAGTATATCATGATACAATTAATAAAACTGTTGCAAGTAAAGGAGCAAGTGTAAAATTAATTAGAGCACTTAGTGAAAGTAAAGACGAGGTACAAGATGAATGGATTTTGATTGATAACAATTCAAAATTAAAGAAACATAGACATAGAGCTTTAGGATCTATACCAGCAGAGGAAAATCATACTGCACCCTTATTACACTTAATGGATAGTATTGAGGTACAATCAAATGAATTACTGGAAAACACTGATGCACTTGAAGGAGCAAGGGAGGATAATTCGGAACCCAAATTATTAGCATTAGCTCATATTGAGGATAAGGGCAAATCCAATGACCACATTTTACCAGAGTAGGACGTTTTTATCTTGGGTGACTCTATGATCAAATACACTGACAGGTACTCAACAAAGAGGAAAAACTAGATTGTTCCAAATTCAGGATATTACCACCATGATACCTGCCATTCTTAAAGGCACAGAGACAACTAAAACAGTGATCTTACATGTGGACACTAATAATCTCTGGAACAGCACTGTGGAGGATGCCATAAAAGAAACAAAGAACCTGTACAAAGTCATTAGTACTAGTAAAGCTAACATAATTTTTACAGAGGTACTTCCGGTACCAACAGCAAGTTTTATACATGCAAAAAATAAAAGCTTAAAACAATTGGCTTCATAGGTGGTGTTTGAAGATAGGTATTGAATGTATTACCACATCTGAAGAATTTACTGATAACAGTTGATTGTATGGTTATAATGGACTTCATCTGAGTAAGAAGGGAATAAGAAAATTAGGAATGAAATGTTATGATGTAATAAGCCACACTGCATTAGACCCCAAAACAACTGAATGACAGAGAGAATAGGGATACAGTTTCTAAAACTACATTCAGAACTAAATATTGTATAAGGGAACACGTACAGTGCAAAAAAAAACAAATCTTACTTTAGTACTTATGAATACCATGAGCTTAAATACAATAAAAAGACATGAACTAGAAATCCTTATGATAGAACGGGATGTAGTTGTGGTAGCTATTACAGAAATGTGGTGGAAGGATAACAACTTGTATGATAACATCAAGAGCTACACATTATACTACAAAAATAGAGAGGGTAAAAATGGAGATGGTGTTGCACTTTATGTTAAAACTGGAATAGTTTTCAGGGAAATAAAAATAGATAGTAATATAACCACTGCAGATGACAGTCTGGGGATAGAACTTATGATGCATGGTAGGAAAAATTACTAATAGGTATGGTATATAGACCTCCAGATACATATATTAGGTGTCATATGCTGTTATTAGACAAAATGAATACCATTATATCAAACAATGATTTTGTCTTAATAGGAGCCTTTAATCTCCCTGGAAACAATTGGAGCCAGCATATCACATCGACTAACCAAGAGAGATTGTTCTTGGAATTTTGCATAATAAATAGTTAGAAACAATTGGTCCAAGAACCAATGAGAAATGATAATATGCTGGACTTGATTCTAACAAACAGTGTAGAAGATCTGAGAAAACCCAGGATTCAGGAACCCCTTTTAGGGTGTGACCACAATGTAACTGTTTATGAACATCACCTTCACTTAAACTAATTCACAGTAGAACAATTACAAAAAATTATAGCAATGTAGACTTTAATAAAATACTTAGATCATTGTACAATTTGAATTGCTATGACATTAAAGACATGGTGGGGGAATTATGGTCTAAGATAAAGGCTAAACTATTAGAACTAGAGACCAACATGTACTAAATAAAATGTATTACAATAAGAAGGGCAAAATACCATTTTGATATACTAATAAAGCCAGGAAGCAAATAGCAAGAAAAAAAGAACGTATTGGGCTATGAAAAGGGATAGCTATAACTACAATGTATATAAATATAGGCAGCAACTAATGAATACCAAAAAGTAATAGTTATGGCTAAAAAAATACAGAGTTTAGACTGGCACACCAAAACGATTGGGGTAAATCTTTCTATGCTTACATTAATAATAAATCAAAGATCTCATAAACATGGCAGACGCTTTTAACAATATATTTGTTCTGTCTATTCTGATAAAAATGAGCCACCTAGTATTGATATTACTGATAATACTAACCCCAAAGAAATTATAAATTGGGAAGCAATAATGCATAATTTAGAACAGATAGACACCTCAAAATCAGGTGGCCCTGATCAGTTACATTCTGGACTACTTTAAGAGGTTAGATCATGATTGGTTGAACCACTACATAACTTATATAATCTATCATTGGATACTGGGGAAGTGCCACATGAATGGAAAACAGTGGTGGTTGTGCCTATATATAAAAGGGTTGTAAATTCAATATGGGTAATTATAGACCCATAAGTCTGGCCTCCATTTTGGGGGAAATATTTGAGGCTTTTATCAAAAGACATCTTAGATAAAGAGTTAAAAGATAAGAATGTTCTAGATAATACACAGCATGACTTTAGAAAACATAGGGCATGCCTTACTAATATGCTGACATTCTATAATAGAATTAGTAAATCCATTGATAATAATAAACCAGCTGATGTCATTTTTCTTGATTACTGTAAGGCATTTGATAAGATACAGTACCTCGTAACAACTTGATTCAGAAGATGGCACAGCTTCAAAAAATCTGTTACTTGCAAGATGGGTTAACAATTGGTTAATAATTGGTTAACCCTAAGAACCCAAATTGTTAGAATTAGGGGACACTAGTCCAATAAAGGGAGGGTGACAAGCAGAGTCCCACAGGGTTCCGTTTTGGGACCAGCACTGTTTTCACTATTTATTTCAGATGTGAGTTCAACAGTTATTACATGTTGTATCAAATTCGCAGATGATTCAAAAAATAGCATAGAGGTCTCAAATGAACATTAGGAAAAGATACTGCAAGCAGATTTACTAAAAATTCAGGACTGGGCAAATAGTAATGGTATGGAGTTTAATTTAAGTAAAAGTGTGGTTATGTACCTGGGTACAAATAATTTGGAATTTGAGTATACACCATACAGGGCAAAACTGAAATCAGTGACTAACAAGAGAGATTTAGGTATCATGATATGTAATGATTTATCATTTAGCAGCCACTGTAAAGCAACGGTAAACAAAGCAAAAAGCATAATGGCAGAAATTAGAAGATTGTTCACGTCAAAACACAAGGCATGTATACTTCCCCTCTATAGAACATTTGTGAGGCCACATCTGGATTATTGTAGCCCACTGTGGAGTCCATGTCTTAGGAGAGATGTTGATCTCTTAGAGAGGTTGCAGAGGAGGTGTACCAAGATGATCTCTTGGTTAGAAAATATGAGCTATGAAGAAAGACTCTCAAGACTAGGCTTATACAAACTGGAGTAGAGGAGAAACAGGGGCAATCTTTTGTTAATGTATAGGATATTTGAGGATGATGACCTGAGGGAAAGTTTGGATTTGAATATGGCAAATAGAGATTTAAATCATAGATCTCATAGTAAACAGTTGAAGCTGACTTACCCTAAGAAACACAACAGCAGATATTTCTTTAGTGAAAGGATAATCCCACTATGGAATATGCTTCCTTCTGACATTGTCAATTCAAGCAGTTTTGGGATGCTTAAAAATAAACTTGATAACTACCTTTTACAAACCTAAAAATACTATATACCCCTTCTGAGGTGACAGATTCTTATGGGCACACACCTTCTACCTGTCTGAGAAACCGAGTATAGTACTGAGTATCAAAAATGTTGTAAAAATAAACACGATGGCTTCCACAGTGTTCTGAGCTTGTATCTCCATGTTTGAGGATGTATCCCTCATTATCAGGGTCAATGTCCCTCATTGTCCCTCATTTCAACAATCAAAGGTTAAGTGGTACTGTCTCTCATGGAAAAACAGATGCTCACAAAGAGAGTGTGCTGTAAATTCAGACTTCAAATCAGGAATTCCTAATATTCTAAGATGCTAAATCAAAAATAAACTCTGCCTGTAAACAAATGTTTTCCATAGTGTTCTGAGCTTGTATCTCCATGTTTGAAGATATGCCCTTCATTATGAGGCTCAGTACCCCTCATTGTCTCATTTTGAGTGCCCGTCACTTGTTTCAGTGACTAAAGGTTTAGAGGTACTGTATAACTGGAACTCATGATGCCCTTGTCGAGCATTGAGCAACCAGCAAAAGAGGTGAACACACACCAGGGATCACCCTTTGATGTTGTGGTCAGCACTCAGCATAACACACCATATAGTGACCTGCTTATCCTAATGAGTAACTCAGACACTCATATTTACATTTACACTTTAGTGTTAATACAAAACTATTAACAGCTGTGTACAAAGGTAGCATTTGAATTACGATCGCAGATCCATACATTAACTACGGTACAATTCGCATTATACTGTTCCTTCAATGACTTTGCGTTTGCATTTCTGATTGAGTTGCATAAGTGTTGCTGGATGCAATACAAATCCCTGCAGAAACAATTTCTTTAGAGTCAGAACTCAGTTTTGCATTGAGTTGCAACTGGACTACAGATACCTTCCCAATGAGTTGCAAACATTTTATAAACATTGCTGTTGAGATGGTTAAATAGCGAAAAACAATGCAATATGAGTTGCCAGTGCATTTTCAATTATAAAAAAAAAATACTTAGCTAACTCATTGGTGGAACAGTTTAATGTGACTTGTAATCTAGACAGGATAATCTTTTCCCCAATAATGTGCTCATTTTCCCTTATTGTCCCACCTAATCAACCCTGGATTGCTGGACAAGGAGCTTCCCATCAGTAAGCTGCCCTAGACTATATTGAAAACTCAGCTGGTATATCTTCCTGTTCCCAGCTTCTGATCAGCTCTTTCCTGGCTGGCAGTATATGTTTGCACAAATATATAACTTGGATTCTAAGTTATGTTACTCTGTCCAGTTTCCTTCTTTGTTTTCTTCTTTGCTCTTGTGAAGTGCATATGTCCATGTCAGTGAAGCTGCCCTGTCCCAGTTCAGGTACTTGTGAAACTCAGGATGCGCCCCTTGAATCACTGATGATACAACACCACCAAGGGAACTGTAAAACAATTTTAACACCAACACAACAGGCTTTTTTTAAAAGAATGTTTGCTTGTCGTTAATTTGCAAAGAACTAATCAATCCCACTCTGCAGTCTTTAACTTGTGTTAAAAGGGTGGACCTTGATGGCTCAATTATAAGAGCACATTTTTGTATTCTGCCAGAATTCCCAAAGTTTCAGTCAGTAATAATGACATACAGCAGGTTAACAAAGTCACTGTTGATCAAATAACAGTACTGTACCATGAGGTGTTATATTTTTGGTGTTTCTCAGGTCTGGTATAAACACAAGACTGTTTCCAAATGCTGGGGCACAACTTCCTCTGCTGGGTGACTCAGTTGCACTTTTCATGAAACACTGAGGACCTCATGACTGAAATACACAGTCTCTGGGCCATGACATCTTCCACCTTCCGCTGAATTCTCAAGTTCTTGTTTTCCTTGATGGTATTCAGCATCCAGCCTGGGATAAAGGGGTAGCTCTTCTCCAAGGTTTAATCAACAGTACCTTGTATGTCTTATGGTCCTTTTGGCTGGTCTTCCCAAAATGTTTTGATAGGGCGAGCATGTCAACACCCAGTAGTCATCCTCAATATCTCTAGAATCTCCAGTCAGAGCTTGGGACAATTCTTTTTTTCTTCCATTGGAGCATCTTAGGGCTTGGGACTCACAGGTGCTGTCTCTTTCCAGGTCCCAGTCATGTACCCAGAGGGCTTTCCTTTCTGGACACCCACAGTTGCTTAAAGTGGCTACATGCCTAAGCCTACCGGTATCAAAACCTCCTACTTCTTTATGACCACCTTGGCCATAACCACAGGGGGTTCCACTGATCAGTTTCTGTCCATCTCCAATTGGGCATCTGAAACACCCATTCCTTGGTCTGGTGATCCACCAACCAGCAGGCCTCTGTTTCTTCTCTCTTTCTGCATCTGCAGATGGGTGGGAACATGCAGCCTCTAGAACCTTTTGAAGTCTGACTCCCTCATCCATGACAGTATGTAGGAGGACTCACCAACTGTGTAAGGCAACAGAGCTGTCTTTTGAGTCCCCTAGCATTTTGGCATCATGCGCTCCAGCTTGGAGGAGACCGCTCATGCCACCTAACTCCCTCATGGGCACAGTGTCTCCACTGCTGACAGGTAGGAAGCTATCCCACTCTAACCTGAGGGACTTTAATGAGGCATGGTTATGGAGGTCATCGCACTCTACCACCATTGTGTCCAGCTCATCCACCCTCATCCACATCTTGCCTTTGATGAGACTTGCCTCTTGCATAGTTTGGGCCCTCCAGTCTTCCAATGCAACTTTTATTTGGCTTTCTAACTGTTTCATCTGCCTTCCACACCTTTTTCCCTCAGGAAAAGTAACCTGCAGGAGTCACACACTTCTTCAGATGCCACCTGACAGCTAGTATTATTGCAAGAAATGAAACACACATGACCCTTGACAAGTACACAGAGGCTCCCTTCAGCAGCTAGACCCCTCCTATGGCATAGAAGTAAATGGAACCCATTTACTTTTATCCTGACATAATGAAATTACTATCAGAATGTGTTACTCAACCCAGTTGCTGTCCAGTACTTTCAAGTTAGTGGTGGACAAACCAGTTTTGCACAATACCATCCTCAGTCCCAAATCAACACTACCCCCACACAGCCAAGTCGCATCCAAACCACTTCCCTGGTTCATATCCGTTAGCATAAGTGGTTATTGATTACCACAGTCAGTCAGGAGTGCAGGACCACTTGGAACTTGCTTGCTACAAGTGTGGTAGCCTTTTCCTCCAAAGCTCTGTTTTCTGCTGGGACCATATAAAGTGCAGTACTGGCATGATGTGAGCATCCCTTGAGAGAAAGCCTGGTGAGTGTGAATGGGTGGGATAGGTGGGAATGGGACTGGGTTAAGCCTCGCCTTATTGGCTAGCCCACAATGAACATCTGAAAGGGGGGTACCTGATTATCTTGCATTCACATGGTTCAGTGTTTCACTGGTGTTGTAGTGCTGTGTTCTTCAGTATGTCTGGTAAGCAGACAGAGAGAAGCAGCTCATGGGCACCTTCTCAGCAATCAGAGACCCTTTTGTGCTGCATTCAGCCAGTGGCTAAATCGAAAAAAAAAGGAAAAAAGAAATCAATAAAAATTTCTTAAACTGCAGAAATAAAAACTATTTAGCAAAGAAAAAATAAAGAACTGAGCTAAATAGGGGTTGGGGGAGAGAAGTAGTGTGTGGTACTAGCAGACTCAGTTTTAAATTTGACTACCAGAGCAGAGTCATTCTCTCTTCCCACTCTGTGGAGGAGGACTTGTGAACAAAATTTAAATAAAATATTTCAAGTTTGAAAAACAACAGATATAAGAAACAATTAGAAAAACAAAAAAAAAAAAAAACCTTTTTGAGTCCTCCTGACTGAGCTGATTCAGTTCTGTTTTTCAGCTGAAGAAGTCTCTCTCTCCATAAGAAAAATATTTCACGGCAAGGGGAATTTGTAATGAAAAAATGAAGGCAGGCAAAAACAAAGTGTGTAGGAGGGGAAAGTGAAAGTGAGTTTGGCTAGTGGGCAGTAGGCAGGCTGAGTGCAGACAGTGGAAATAGCCTGTGCTCTGTAGGTGCTGCAGTTTATTTATCAGACTCCTCACATTTATAGCTTCATAGTTAGAGCACCAATGTGAAGTGAACTAGAATAATATTTAGCAGACGTGTTGTCAGTGCAAGCCTGAACAAGTCCCATAAGTATGTTGCTGTGCTCCTGGGGGACACCACTAATAATCTTTGACTCAGTGGGCCTTTCATGGATTATTAAAATTCTTGCTGTGGAAGGACTTGTAGAGGCCGGTTAGCACAGCTTGGTCACCCCTGATTTAAATTTAAGATTTAGCTTTGGCAGTGGGAGGCACCAACCCTTATAGCTAAGTGGGCAGAGCACCAGTGTGAACTAGAATAATATGTAGCAGACCTGTGTGTGAATTAAACGCTGACAGCTACCCACCACTTGCATACTTTTTGTGTAACCCTAAACAAGTCTCCCATCCATACCTCTCAACTGCTATGAATTCCGCATAGCGCTATGATTTTCACACTCAAATTTACCCTTGCTCCTCACAAGTTTACCGATGTTCCTCATAATGTTAGAGCTATTTCTGGACACACAAACTATTAAATCATTGAACTAAGCTGATAGAAACAGTCCTTATCACTTACTATAGGGGATCCACTATCTGTAAACATAATATTGTTTAAAATAAGAAAGTGCTCCACATTCTGACCCTTTGCTATGATTTTTGAAGGCCAATGCTATGAATTTTAGTGCTCAGAGGTTAAGAGGTATGCTCCCATCCTAAGCACTGAGGTGTGCTTCTGGGACATATTACCTCTAAACTTTGGCTCTGTGGGTCTTTTGTGGATAACAAAACAAAAATAAAAATGATTACTGCTTTGGGGGAACTTGCGGAGACCAGTTACACCAGTTTGGTCATTCCCAATTTAAAATGAACTCCAATATTGGAAGTATGTGGCACCAGCTTTTTATAGTTTATTGCATAGAGCATTAGTATGAACTAGAATAATATAGGTTTTATGTGATAAGGGCGAGTATTATATCTCGCCGACTAACAACAGCACTGCAAAGACTGCCCAACATCAAAACAGCGATGGACATCAGAGCGACTGCCGCAAATAGTGACAGTCGCTACATTTTCCAACAGGAACAAAATAAAATATCAAGCCTCCTGTGCCCCCCCCCCAACTTAATGATTACCATCTCCGAAGAGGGGGTGCGGACTTACCAAAAAAAGAAGAATAGCCCAAGACAAGAAAACATTTTATCCCACACCAGGAACCGAACTAGGGTCCTTGAGTTCCATTGACAGTGGCTCTAGGTACTACACTAAACAGCCAGCTTGGCAGGGCCTGGCCAAATGACACCTCTCATCTTCTTCCTGCGAGTGTAGCGAGTGCAGCTCACTGCTACACTCACTCTAACCTACTCCTCGCTATTCTGCAGCAGTCGCATTTCCTAAGAGCGTTTTTATTAAGTCACTCTTATTGAGCAGCTCAATAACACATGCTCATATCACGGTACACCAATAATATATTATAGACCTGTGTGTGAATTAATCTCCCACAGCCATCTTCCACTTCTGTACTGTCTGTATGACCCTGACCAAGTCTCCTAAGTACCTCGTTGTGCTCCTGGGAACACCACCTCTAATCTTTAGCTCAATGGGCCTTTTGTGGATGATTAAAAAAATTATTCTTTCTTTGGAAGGACTTGTAGAGGCTAGGTAGGCTACCTTTGTCACTCTTGATTTAAACTGAACTCTAGCACTGGCAGTATGTGGCACCAGCCCTTATACTGTAGCTTAGTGGGTAGAACACCAGTGTGAACCAATCTGGTTACCAACAGAATATTATATAACAGACCTGTGCGTGAATTAAACTCTGACACTCACCCACCACTTGCATACTGCCTGTGTCACTCTGAACAAGTCCCTTAAGTACTTCACTGTGCTCTTGGGGCACACCACGAATAATCTTGGGTTCAGTGAGCCTTTCATGGAGGAATTAAAAAAAAATAATTATTGCTTTAGAAGGGCTGATAGAGGCCAGTTTGGCCAGCTTGGTCACCCCGATTTAAATTTTAACTCTGGCATTGGCAGTAGCTGGCACCAGCCCTCATAGCTTAGTGATTAGAGTACCAGTAGAGCATGGGTTTGTCCATGAACCAAATGTGAACTTTAAGATTTTCACCCCATTTGAACAGAACTTGAACCTTAAAAAAAAAAAAATGAACCCGAATCTAACATGAACCCAGACAATATAAGAGGAGAACCCACATGGAGGCAGTAGGGTGAAGTCATTAGAGCACAGGCTTAAAAACAATGAGATTCCAGGTTTCAAGTACAAATAATGTTCAGGTTCAAATCCCATAATCACTAACTGTAGAAAGGCAGACACAGATGTGCCCCTTCCACCCCAATCTTCTCCACCAGACGATCATCAAACATTATATCGGGACTCGTGACAGAAGGTTTCTACAGCCACTGGAAAAAAATGCACAAGCAAGCTGCACTCCAGGACACAAAGCAGCATTTAAAATCCTTTCAGCGCCCTTCTCAGCAGCCAGTCCCTTAGTCTTCACAATGAGGCTTCACTGTAATACAGAGGTGAGTTTGCTGGGGGGGCTACCAGTGGCTTCCAAGGGGATTGGCAGATGATTGAGTCTATCAACTCATCAGCACATAATTACAACCCTAGAATCTGCTACAGCTGTCACTTGATCCTCTGTCACCAACTTGACTGCTGCTTCCCTTGATTCGGAGTCGACCTACCCTTCCCCCGTGATATGGACCAATGTTTGCAGCAGCACATTTCCATTTGATCTCCTTCTTGAAATATACATAGAAATGCCATAGCATTTCTCTCTGTGATGAAGGGGTGCCACCTGAACACCCTTATACTGGCCTGATCGGCAGGCAGGGGCAGTCATGTGGCTTCTCTGTTGAGAGGGACTCTGTCTCATGGCCACTCTCAGAGACTTTCAGCTATGTGCTGAACTGTTCTCTCTGGTGCAGTGCAACTTAAAACCCCAGGCCTTGAGGTTAACCCTCAAGCTTCACTGAGGGATGTGAATGAAGAAGCATTTGTTTCAGTTTTATTAAGAAGGGACTTCACATTACTGTACTTTTTGTAGAGCTGTGTGTAAGGGAATGGGGAGGGTGTGACTGATTTGCTAACTCCTGATTTCATAGTATCCTCCACTTCCAGTCAAACCTACTATGCCACCTTTGCTCCCTGATCTCTTGGGAAGGGCAGGAGACACTGAGACCAGTTCAGCTCAAGCTTTTTTTTTATAACTTTTCAACTGATCTAGGGTCCCACCATGTTTGCTGCATGTTTTTAATTTATACTTCTCTGTTTTGTCCCTATTTTTGTTATGTAAGAAAACTGAACTCGAACTGAAAAATTACAAAAAATCCTAGAACTGAACTGAATCGAACCAAACATGAACTATATCCTGCCGAGCCAGAACTGAACTAGAACCCCAAAAAATAAACCCAGCTTCTAAACACTGGTGTCAACCAGAATAATATATAGCAGATCTGTGTGCGAGTTAAACTGTGACAGCCACCCACCCACCACTTGTGCACTGACTGTGTGACTGTAACCCTAAACAAGTCACTCAAGAAAGACTGGCAATATGAGTAATCAAAAACATAATAACAGAAAAGCCACTGGCCAACAAGGTAGTAAAGGTAAAACTTTATTCAGTAGTCTAAAACTGAGTGTCCCGTCAAAAAGTAAAATTCAAGCACCGAAGTGTGTTGAAGTCACTGGTAATGCTACTACTACTAACCAGGTATTGCTGCCTAATTCTTAAAATACTGACACATCTACAACTGATGAAGGACTGGCTTTAGTAGAAGTAGTGCAGAAATGAGCAAGGTTTCAAAAGACTCCTACTTATCATCCAAGGCTTCTACAAATTCACCTGAAATGAACACAAAGAGTTTTCACAATTACTAATAATAAAGTTAAAACACTTACAGGTACAACTCAGAGCAGTTACCCAATTTGCAACACATGCATTTCGAATAAATGAATCTTCAAGTAACAGTTGCAGCCAATAGGGGCTGGTTACCGAGCAGACATGAAAGACCGTCAGGCCTATTCTGCTGGCTTTTTGTATGTTAGCTTTAGTGAATCTAGTGATGGTGACCATGGTCGTGGTGATAATAATGACATGGAAAGTGTAAGTCTGACTTTAACTGTGACAGTGAGAATGCAAATCACATGCAGGAGAGTAATGATACTATTCATCAAAAGGCAGAGGTAGAATTTCTAAGGCACATGCAAAAGTGAAAAAAATCTCATAGTAGTGCCGAAGGCACTGGTGCTGATGCAAAGGATTCTATAATCATTTCACCTGATGAACCTGCATCCTCAACCAATATGTCTTCTCCAGTTAGACCCAGCATATTAACCCCTACTGAGCTTGCTGCTAGAAATAGACAGTGCACCTCTACCAATTTGCTGTCTTTTTTTTACATAAACTCCAACGATGTTTGACAAGCAATATGTGTACCCTGCTACACTCACATGAATTGGGGAAAAAAAGATAATCTTGAAACCACAACAATGATGCGACATCTTATGCAAATTCACTCTATTATTATATATGGTTCAAAGAAACAGTTTAACATTGGCACATGGAAATCTAGCAGGGCTCTCCATGAGCTGAAACATTCTTCAGAAATAGTAGGAGGCAACAGTCACCAGCCAAGGTTCAAAAATCCACTTTTGTCTTGAGACAATTATTCTGTAAGGTCTTCTGTTTTACCATCCAGGGCATGAAGTACCTCAGCCAAGACTAACTTTACTCCTGTTAAGAGGCAATTAAAGTTACAAGAGGTTTTAGAAAGAATGTCTAAATATTCATGGAACCATTCAATAATAGCAGCAATCAATTGTAAAATAACAGATATGATTGTACTTGGCTTGCAGCTATACTCTGTTATAGAAGACATGAGTTTCCAAAGGCTTATAGTATACTTAGAGTCACAATATGTGATGCCAACTAGGAAATATTTTTCAGTCTCTGCTGTGCCCAAGAAGTATGACAGTCTGGTACTTTAAAGGGGCACTGTCAGCGTTACCCCTCCATTTTTGTTAATCTCTGTGCAGTGCACCTTTTGGCACACACCTAAGTAATTAGTACTGCAGAATAACCACATGGATGTAGAAATTCAGCAAAAATACCTGATATATAAATATTTAGCGAAGTTTGTCTTTCCCTCAGGCCATCCATAACTCTACCAACACCGGAAGCATAAACCCATTGAGGATGCGTGCCAGGACCGAGTGTGGTCACAAAGTGGCATTCTGTGCCAAGTCTGCTTTAATAACATGCTGCCCATATAAACTTTTACATCGTGAACTGCTCCTTGTAATTTAGAATTAAAACCAAGCCCTATGTGGCTTGCAATTTAATTTTTAAAACCGATGCTGAAATTCTGCATATGCACAAGGGCAGCACACTTTTGCGCATGCACGGGATCTCCACGCATCTTTATTCCAAGCATGCATGAGATTATGGTACCAGTTTTAAAAAGTCAATTGCGAGCCACACAGGGCTTGGTTTTAAATCTAAATTACCAAGAGCAGTTCGCGATGTAGAAGTTTATATGGGCAGCATGCTATTAAAGCAGGATTGGCATAAAATGTCACTTTGTGACCGCACTCAGTCCTGGCATGCTTCCTCAATGGGGTTATGCTTCTGGTGTCGGTGGAGTTATGGTTGGCCAGAGGGAAAGACGAACTTCACTAAATATTTATAAATCAGGTATTTGTGCTGAACTTCTACATCTATGGGGTCATTCTGCAGTGTTAATTACTTAGGTGTGTGCCAAAAGGCACACTGCACAGAGATTAACAAAAACAGAGGAGTGAAGCTGACAGTGCCCCTTTAAGTGAGGCATGCTCTATGAGAGGCAGAGGACAACGTAATTCAGTTTAGTGCCAAATGAGGACCAGTGCCAAAACTATTGCTTATCTTTCTGTTATTGCACATTGGGTCAGTTTTGTGGGTAACCCATCATTGTCACACACCACTTCAACTGCTGCTACCACTGCTCTCTCTAATGGGGGGAAAAAGTTTTCAAGTTTTAGGAAAATAGCAGTACTCCATGTATTTCACTTTCAAGACACATAGAGCACAATACACTCAGCAAGATCTTGAAAAACTAGTCAGTGCATGGGTCACATCACAGGGTTTGAAAGTTGGCTTTTTTGTCAACAATAATGGTTCAAATATAAGAAAAGTATTTCATGATGGCAGTTTTGTACATCTGCGTTGTCTCATACATTGTTTTAATGCAATAGTCCAAAGCTTCTTGGATAATGACCGACGTGTCAATGACTATAAGCACACTTTACAAAGTGTGTGGCCACTTCAACTGCTCTGTAAAAGACCATGACATTCTTGCTGATATCAAGAAAAACAAAAGACTTCCTCACCACCAACTTGTTCAGGATCTACAAACAAGGTGGAGTTTAATTTACCTCATGACTTTTTTTTTACTTTATTTTTATTAGTTTCAGTTTTAATAGAATAACAATGCCATGTCCCAGACATTCCAGTATACAATTTTACAGAACACTCAGAGGACTAAGCTCCCTTAATCATAGAAGTGATGCATCTTGGACATTTTGATACCTCATCTGGAGGGGTATATACTTAAAATTTTCCACTTAAGAGTCCATCCTGACATTGCTGCGAACTAAGCCCAAGAGTAGTAGGACGTATGCGTTCTACTATAGTCCAGTATAAGAATCCAACATAAGCACACCCTTTTTAGGGCTAGTGGTGTTATACATTTACACTAATTAATTAGAACAACAAGAATATGACAGATAAGGCAGCATAATTCAATACAGACCAACCATGTATTTATAACTGAATTTAAAGTACCGACTATCCAGTTGAAAATTTTTATATACAACTCAGTCCTCCTAATTGGAGTTCCCCTTCTTTTTTATATAACTAAAATATCAATTGGAACTCTGTTTTATTAATCAGAGCTGTAACACAACCATAAATTAAGTACCTAACATATATAAGGAAAATCAAGTGTTACTCTCCCAATCTCGGAGAGAGTTTATGCACAGCCAGAATCAGCTCAGTAAAAACAGTGAAAGGGGAAAAAGTCTTGTGGCCATGACTCACTGCTGGAGTAGATTATTACTGGGGTGATATAAGTGAAAAATAACTCAGTGCTATACTTATCGCAAAATAAATCAAGTGTCCCCATCTTCTTCCTGACCGGTAGTCTCTTCCTCTTCAACTCCTCTCTTCTGGTCACTCAATTAAAAATTAGAAGCCCCATTTTCCAGCCTCTGTTGGGTCAGCAAATATTCAGACTTTGCCCTCATGGATGATCTGAAGTCTGGTTGGGTAGATGATCATATGGGGGATATAGGTAGCTCGAAGTTTTGTCAGACACCCTCAAATTTCTTGTGATGCATTCTGTTTGGAAGATAAAAATGTTTTAGTCATCTTGCATGAGAGGTCCCACCTGTCTGGCCATCCGAAGGACTTTATCGCGGGTCTCCACACCATCTATGACCACTAGAAGAGTATGGGGGACATTAGATTGCTCTCAATTACCCTGAGGGGGTAATGTGGTAAGCTTTCTGAAGGCCAAACTAGTATTTCTGGCCTTCAGGTATGGATTTTTCATTAAACCAGTCCTGCAAAAGTAGGATGGGATGGTCCCCTTCAATTTCATCTGGTAAACCAGGTATATGCAGGTGTGACTATCTGGCCTGGTTCTCTAGGGTTTTGAGCCGGGCTCTGAACTGTGCATTCTCCTTAATGATTATCGAGGTGGCTGTCACAGCCGAGTTAACTTGATTTTTAGCATCATTTACAGCAGTTTTTAAATGATCCACCATTATTTCCAAGGCTGTCACATGAGTCCCAAAAGAGTCTATTTTAGTGTTAAGATCAGTCACTGAAGAGATTAGCCTCTGTATTTTTAAACCCAGAAAGGTCAGCATTTTCTCTGAGTCTGATGTAGTTGTGACCTGTACATTCCTGTCAGACTTCGATGGCTGAGAAGTATTACTCGATTTTCCTCCCAATCCTCCACCATGATCTTTCTGAAGATTACCCATTATAGAAATTCTAGACTCCTCTTTCCAAAAATGTATTTTATTTATTTATTTATTTATTTATTTATTTATATTCACATCGGAATTACAATAGTTTGAGTCAAAGACTCATTTCCAAAGGCTCCACGTCAGTTAACAGTATACAGAGGATAGACAGGAAATTCAATAACACAATAGATGAAACAGAGACTTGGTTACAGACTTAGGAGGATTCAACAGTATTAGATTAAGCACACGAACAGTGTCATACACAGTGTAACTGCAGTCCTAAACAGGTAGTAGCTAGGCAGTTAACATTGTGCAGGTACAGAGATTCTGGAGATATACAGGGATGCTGTCTCAAGAGAGACATTGTCAATGGTGGAGATTTACTTTGGACTCTATGGAGAGTGGGGCATCAAGAACTAGGAACTCACCAACTGAGCACACACGCATCTGCGAGTGGAGAAAATGTGATTCCTAAGTGTGACCTTGAAAGGGCCTATTTTGGGGAGGGTGGAGATTCGGGGGCGTTGTACCAGGAAGAGGCCCTGTAACAGAAGGATCTTTGGGCATGTGAGATCCTAACCCTGGGAACTTGTATAGAGTTCTTATCATTTTTTCCTCCAACTAGGTGATTTTAAGTTTTATTAAACAGTAGATATAGAGCTGTTTAAATCTGCTGCCACTCAGCTCGGGCTCTACAGCACACCTTCCAACATACCTTATGATTGAAGACATCCTTGAACAAATGGTAGCTGTCATTGAATATATCATGTACAGTGATATTGGTGAGGAGATTGCACTCCATTATACTCAATGGTCTCTGCTGGAGTAGTTGCTTCATATTCTGAAACCGTTAATGAGTGCTACAAGAAAGGTCAGTGCAGAAAAGACATCACCTAGCCAAATTATTCCACTAGTATTTCTCAAAAAAATCTTGGAGACAATGAAGAACAACCTAGCTAAGAACAACAATAACATGCTTGAAAGACTTGGCAATGATTGATAAATTATCAGTCATGACACAGAGCAAAGCGAATATCTTAGCAACATTGCCAGACTCATGTTTCTGGAACCGACACCTTCCTGATGTTACTGCTTAGGATATGGAGGAGTCAGACTACAGACAACTTTTGATGATGCAGTAGAAAAGGTTTCATTAGGAAGCAGTACTACAATGACACCATCTCAGCAGACTGCGCCACAAAAACAGTACAGAAGCAGACAACGAGGATGGCATTGATGCCAGCTGCAGGACGTTGAAATTCCAGAAGGAGAAAATACATGCTCTGTAGTAAGCTTGGTAGATGCATTCTTGTCTGAGCCCGGCATTAGCATTAAGGATGACCCTTTAGGTTACAGGAAAAAAATCATGCTTTCAAAGATGGCTACCCTGGCTTGTAAATGACTGGATTCCAATCCCCCATTGACTGTTTTGAATGTTTATTTAGCTCTCCTAGGGATGTCATAACTGATAAACAAACAAATATTAACACCAGACAATGTACGGAAACTAATGTTCTTGAAGGTTAACTAGCCAAAGTTTGGCTACATATAGTATGTGATGCTAATATTGAAGAAGAATAAAATGAGACTGACAGCAGTACCAATAATGTATCTGTGGACTAAGTGACAATAACATCAGCTTTCAATTTTCTCTAAACAGGCTTGTTAAAGATGTGAGATTTGTCTGTCTTTAGCTGTCTGCCTTTAGCTGGTGTGGACAATGCTGCTGACACATTAACTAAAATATATACTGTAGTTGCATTAGCAACTAAATATGGGGTGCACACTGGGAAGGCATGTCTCAGTTCTCTTAGCCCATTCTTTGAGCCACTCAAAAACAATTTCCTCTGATGTTTCTGTTTACTGATAAGTGTAGCTGAGTATTGGAAATGCATCACACCACAAATGTCAGATAACTTAGTGTTGGCAAGTCCTACATCGTTCATATCATCTAAGAACAGAGAAGAAAGACTTTGTTATGTAACACAAAGCTTTTTTTCATTATGTTTGTTTGCGCGCATGTGCAAGAAACACAATCTATACATAAAATTTTCATGAGTGTGCCACCCCGCTTCCAGTGCCCTTCTCCTTCTTACAGGCACGACCTCACCCCACCAATAAATGTCTGAGCTGTCTACGACAGCAGCTCAGATGCAGTGGCATACAGTTTAAAGCAAAAGACTGCTACAATGAGTGGTGGTAACTTATGGAGGCAATTTGTATACTGCCATCACCGGGCAATTTGCATACTGCTGTCGGCAGTATGCAAAGCACCGACACGCCAGCACTGCATCTGAGCAGCTGTCATAGACTGCTCCATTTTTCTTGGATCCCTCCCCAACCAACACCTAAGCAGCACACTGGGAGCCCACCCCAGCACGCTTATGTGCTCCTCCTCCTAACCCCGCACACTGTATGGTTGATGGGTGTGCCAAATCCCCCATTGGCTCCACTGCCCCCCCAAACAGACTTCCAGGTGCCATGCTGGGAGCCCACCCCAGTGTGGCAAAAGTCCATATGGCTGACCGGGGCACCCAATCCCCCGTTGGCTCCACTGTAACCTCAACAAAACAGACTTCCAGGTGCCATGCTGGGTGCCCACCCCAGTTTGGCAAAAGTCCATATGGCTGACAGGGGTGCCCAATCCCCCATCGGTTCCACTGCCCCCCCAAATAAACTTTCAGCTGCCATGCTAGGACACCATTCCAGCATGGCAAAAGTCCCACGTCATCTCAACCCCCGAGAAAAAACCTATAAGAAAAAAACAGTCCTTCATTGACTCTCTCACACCCTCCCCAATCTGTACCCACACTCTGCGTGCCCCACCTCCCCACACCCCCACCTCACCCAATACTTACCTCCGGATGCCGGTGCAATGATCTTCGGTGGACCGGGAACACATATGCACTCTTCAAAATCCAAATGCGAACTGAAGAAATGCCAGTAAGCTGTATAATGGCATAAATGTATTTTTCAACTTTGGTGCATATCTCAGTTATTTAGACTTTTCACCATTTAACATGGGGTTCTTGGGAGCCCACCTCATTTCACGGTCACTGCGTGGAACCACATTTTCAGACCGATTAATGAAATGACAATGTCACAGTTCATGAGGTAGGCTCCCAAAAACCCTATGTTGAGAATTTGGTGAAAAAATTCCCAAAATTGATTGTTTTACGAGCGTGCATTGAGCAGTTCCTGTGCACACTCATAACTTTGAGAATATTTAATATTTTCACTTCAGATTTTTAACACTGCCATTTTACCACACCTCGTTATGAACAGTACAGCTGTCATTTTTCACACTCTGGCTGAAATGTGTTTTCGCACTTCCAGCACAGAATATCATGGTCACTGTGGGAAATTAGTGTTCAGGACAGATTAAGAAAATCACAGTGATACTGTTCATGAGCGGAGGTCCCAAAATGCCTATGTTGAAAATCTGCTACAAAAAATCCCCAAACTAATTACATTATGGGTGTACATTGAGCAGTTTGTACGCACGCTCATGACTTCACCAGTTTTTTTTTACATTTTCACTCCAGATTTTCAGCAATGACATTTTTTTACACCTCCTCATGAACAGTACACCTGTCACTTTTCACATCCTGTTCAAAATGTGTTTTCACACCTGTGGCACCAAAATGACGCAGTCACTGTGCAAAATCACCTTTCGTCTAACAAACTGATAGTATCACTGTTCATGTAGTGGGGTCAGAAAAAGTCCATGTGGAAAACTTGAAGTAAAAATACCAAGAAATACCCAGGGCATTAGGGTTTTTGACCATAACGCCCTACCCTGTAGGGACTGACAGGTATCAGGGGTGTGACTTGGGATTGTCAACAGTAATGCTCAAGGCATTCCACCCCCACCCCTACCCTGCAGCCAGAGACTGGCATCGAGGTGTGCCTTGGATGCTTTGCCCCCAGAGTTCATCCCATTCTCCTGTGCTGCACCCATTTCAGTGTATTTCCTTATGGAATGAGGTGAATGTAAAGCCCAAACACCCCAAGGCACACCTCGACACTTGTCAGTGTCTGAAGGCTAGGGTGAGGTGAAATGTTGTGACCGTCATGGGCGACAACTCAAAGGCACACCCCAATGCCTGTCCATTTCTGCAGGGTGAAGGTGGAGTTGGCATCAGTTCAATACTTCAATGCCATTCCTATACTGTATCTGTCTAACTCCTGCAATTCCACTGCTAATGCCAGAAAGCAAACATTTGGCATTGACAAATCCTTATTTTTGGAATGTGGCTGCCTTTTCCTACTCTTTCAGACTTCAGTTCCTTCCCCAGTTAATGGTGGCTATAGTTATAGCCCCAGAAAATAATAAAGACTGGGTTTTCTGTTGCCTACAATCTCAGGGTATCTCTTCAGGCCCTAGAGGCAGGGTTTACTGACTAAGCTGCAGCTGCTTTATTGCCTCCAGTCTCAGGGTATCATTTCTGCTGGCCCCAGAGGCAGGACTCACTGTCACATAGTTGCCTGATTGCTTCCAATCTTAGGGTATCATTTCTCCTGACCCCAGAGGCAGAACATACAATTATTTACTGGCTTTTCTTGCCTCCAGTCATGGGGCATAATTATTTCTTGCACCAGATGCAGAGTTTAATATCATGTAGTTGCTTTATTGACTCCAGTCTCAGGGTATTATTATTTCTTCAGGCCCCAGAAATTAAGAAAGGCATGGTCAGCCATCACAACAAATTGCTTTATTGCTTAGTGAAGTGTTGACTGGGTTCCACTTCTTTTTCTTACATTCTGTTTCTTTCCAGTGGTGATGTATTCCTTAGTGATTTATGCAAGTTTCTGAAATGCCTTTTTCACATAGTATGCCATTGCCAACCATGCTTCAGATGTTGAAGCTGCAATTTGTTTTGTAAACATATCTATCATAGTCATTGTTTTGTGTTTTATCAATGCTTTGTTTCTGCCCACTCTCCAGTTTTCTGTGTGCAGCCACAAGAATGATGTAATGCAAGGGACCTGTCAATGTTTTACATTCAGCAACAAGGAATTCTGGGAAAATTATAAAGTTGACTTAAATGTTCATTATTCAGAAGTGCAGCCTTTTATTTTGGTAGTAGTGACTGCAGTATATCACCTACTATGTAGTTATACATAGCAAGACATTGCGAGTACAATAAGAAGCTTTTTCCAATAACTTACTAAAAGGTGCAGCCTCATATTTCTGTAGTGGCTTCAACACTATATGCTCTCATATGTTTATTTTCAAAACAAATAAAAGAAATTGTGGTTGGCTAATAGAAAACTCTCAGCTTGAAACAACAGCTCAGACACAAAGGGCAACCCTAGGAGGCATACGCCAAGAGCAGTTCAGCCCTAGTCTTACTGTCTGCTGAGCTTCACTGATTTTCACCAACTAGGAGAGAGAGACCAATTATATAGAGAAAGCAGACTCCAACAGGTGCAGAAGCAGGGATTCCTTGACTGTCTGCTGAGCTCCATTTTGCTTTAGTTTTTAGAAGCAGCAGATAGAAGCTGAAAGGGAGCTAGCATTTACTTTTAAAAGCATCTCATGTTGGAGAGGGAAGCTAGCAGAGTACCTTATTCTGAAGTGGAAGAGGGGAACATCTTCTCTTCTTTTTGTGTATGACTGATTGTTTCTGGCAGCTGTGAGTTGGTTAATCTGGTAGCTATTACCAAAAGCTGGGCCATGGACAACAATGAATGGGACCTGACTAACCTAGGCTACACACTGTTTAGAAGGGACAGACAGGTGGGGAGAGGCGGGGGGGGGTTGCCCTGTATGTGAGGAAGTGCACTGAAGCAATGGAGGATGAAAGCAGCAAGGCTGGGGGAACTTAGAGTCACTCTGTGTTCACTTATCCACCAATGCAGGAATGAAATTGAGCATGGGTGTGAAATACAGACCTCCAGGGCAGGGAGAGGGGAAAGATGAACAATTAGATGAGGAGTTACAAAAGATGGCTGGTAAAGGTGACATAGTGGTGGTTGGGGGCCATAACCTGCCAGGTGTGGACTGGAATATCCCAGCAGCCAAGGGCTCCAGAAGTCAGGCTTTACATGACACATTCCAGGACTGCCTGCTGTCTCAACTAGTGAAGAACCAAGCCAGGGGGAATGCCATCTTGGATCAGATCCTCACAAACTCTGAAGAAATTAGACCCATGAGGGTGGAAGAACCCTTGGTAAATAGCAATCACAATACAGTCTGGTTTGAAATAACCACAGGCACTACTAAAACCACCTCAAGCACAGAGGTGTCGTGCTTTCAGAAGGCTGATTTTGGTAGATTGAAGCAGATAGTGAGGGATAAGTTAACAAACATCAGAGACAAGCCAGACATGGAGGAAATATGGAAAGATATTAGGGATACCATTCTAGAGGCAACAAAGACTCTGCATCAAGACTACAAGAAGGATAAATAGGTTTAAGATACCACTGTGATTCTTCCCTCCAGTAAGAGAGGCAATCAGGGCCAAATGGAATGCATATAAATAGTTCAGGTAAAATAAAGGGGGCAGGGAGTGGGAGGATTACACTCAGAAAAGTAAGGAAGCCAGGAAAATAGTGAGGGAGGGCAAGGCAGCAAAAGAGCTGCAAATTTCTTGTGGAGTCAAATCAGGGGAGAAAACCTTTTTCTACTATATCAGTGAAAAAAGGAAAAAAGGGGGAGGAACTGTATGGTTAAAAGTGGGGGATGAGGCTCTGGAGGACAGCAGACAAAAAGCAGAGTCCTTAAATTAATACCTTTACTCGGTATTGATGAGGGAGAATCAGGGCCCACAGCCAGACAGCGGTTTCAGAACCAAGAGCAGAGGTGGTTCAGAGAATGTGCACCCAGGAATTCACCACAGTCAGGTTCAGGAAGGGCCTTTTAGACATCAGACCTGACGAGGACCCTGGCCCTGATGATTTACACCCTTGAGTGCTCAGGGAGCATGCAGAAGAGCTGGCAGTGCCTCTCGCACACCTGTTCAACAGGTCACTGGAGTCAGGGGTAGTTCTAGGTGACTGGAGGGTGACTAACGTGGTGCCACTGGACTAGAGTGGAGAAAGGAAAGATACAGGTACCTATAGGCCAGTCAGGCTCACATCAGTAAACTTATGGAGGCCCTTATCAAGTAAGATCTAATTGAATACCTTGAAGTAAATCACCTCCAGAACTACAAACAACATGGGTTTGTGATGGGCAGATCATGTCAAACAAACTTATTACATTATTTGATGAAGTGACCAATGAGTTGGACAGGGGGCATGCAGTGGACTTGCTTTACTTTGACTTCAGTAAGGCATTTGATACAGTCCCACATAGATGTCTCTTAAAAAAGTTAGAAGACCTTGGGGTAGCAGAACAGATAGTAAAGTGGGTACAGAGTTGGCTGAGGGACAGAAAACAAAGGGTGGTAGTAAACAGGGTGAAATCTAACGAGAGACAGGTCACTAGTGGGGTGCCTCAGGGGTCAGTCCTGGGGCCGGTCCTCTTCAATGTATTCCTTAATGACATCCGTGAGGGCATAAATGGCAATATTGCCCTGTTTGCGGACAACACAAAACTCAGCGGAAGAGTGGATAGTACGGAGGGAGTCAGATAACTGCAGGAGGACCTTAAGAAGTTGGAAAGGTGATCACAAATATGGCAATTAAACTTCAATGCTAAGAAGTGTAAGGTGATGCACCTGGGTAGGGCCAACCCCAAGGAAGAATACTGGCTAAACGGAGTCCAGTTGAGCTCCACTGCTGAGGAACGTGATCTGGGAGTCATCATTAGAGATTACCTCAAGCAGCAAAATCATTGCAATAAGGTTTACAGCAAGGCTTGCAGGGTGTTAGGATGCACTGGCAGGGGGACAGGCAGCAGGGACAAGGAAGTGATACTACCACTTTACCGGTCCTTAGTGAGGCCTCATCTGGAGTACTGTGTACAGTTCTGGAGGTCTCACTAAGAAAGGACATTGATCAATTAGAAGTGGTCCAGAGAAGGGCAAAAAAAAAACTGATACATGACCTTCAGGAAATAACCTATGAAGAGAGGCTTGGAGTTCTGAAACTGTACTCACTAGAGACTAGAAGGGAGAAGGAAGATTATGATTGAGACCTTCAAGTTTCTTAAAGACATTAACAAGGTGCCAGAAGTGCAGCTTTTTACCAAGAATGTAAATTCTACTACAAGAGGGCATGAGTGGAAATTGAAGGGTGGAGTGTTCCAGAGGGACATCAGAAAGTATTACTTCTCAGAGAGGGTGGTGGAACCTTGGAATAGATTACCTCCCATAGTGGTGGCTGCAAAGTCAGTATCTAGCTTTAAGCACAGGTGGGACAGGGACAGGGAACAAACACATGGCACTTGCAAGGGCTAGGCTGGGCTGGGTACCTAGCAGGACAGAACACCGGTGCACTATAGGTCCTGGGATACCTCACTTGGGCATACTCGATGGACCACAGGTCCCCTTCTGCCATCATCTTCTATGTTTCTATGTTGCCTATGACTGTTGAGAAATAGAACTAGCCACAAACATATTGCCTTCTAAAAAAAATCAGTTCCAGGAAAGCGGCTAAAAAGAGAGATCTGGGACTCATCTGCCTTTGGACCAAATCATGTTTACTGAAGTGTGTGGCAGGTGCAGTCAGTACACATTACTGTACTGGCAGAAACTGTGCCAGACAAGTCCCTTTTCTCAATCATCAGTATCTTGCTCATTTTGAACACATCTTTTAGGTAAATGTGCCTTAACCAGAATGATTTAAATGTTGGTAGTTCTGTTTTTCCCCAGATAGTGGTGATAGTTGCAAATAGTTGAGTGATGGCTTTCAGACTGGTGCTCTAACTTACATTCTGTTTTTATTCCAAATGGTGATGTGTTTCTTCTTCATAACCAAGAGCCATTGCTAAACAAAGTGGTTCCTGTGACCGTTGAGAAATACAACTAGCTACAACCTAAACACGCGTCAATTTTGAACGTTTGCTTGCGTGGTGTGTGTGTGGTAGGGATGCATAGTGAGCGCCACCCTGCATTCCCTGTCCCAGTATGTAGAAGAAAACCTTCCTACTCCCCCTCTCTGTGAGTTGCCCACCCACCCTCCATTCCCCGACCTGGTGTAGATGAAAAAGTATGCTCCCGCTCCCTCCCTCCCTCTGTGCACTGTCCCACCTCCACTCTCCATTCCTGATCCAGGTACAAACAGAAAAAGATTCCATTTCTTCCGGTGTGGTCCCACCCCACCCTCCATTCTCTGTTCTGGTATAAACAAAAAAAATGAGGAGGACTCAGAACAGGATGGCTACACTGTTGTTCTGCTCCACACGTGAACTCAGAACAAAAGAGAAGTAGTCAAGCAGCTCAATTAATTCTCTTTTATTCAGAGGTCAAGCGTGGACAGAGAATGGAGGGTTGGGGTGGAAGAGCACACAGAGGGAGGGAGGGAGTGGGACAGTTTTAATCTATGTACTGGGACAGGGAACAAAGGGTGGGGTTGGAACAGGACACAGAAGGAGAAAGTGGGAGTTGTTTTTTTGGGGGTTTTTTTTCCATCTATACTAGGATGTGGAATGGAGAGTGGAGGTGGGAAAGCACAGATTAGAAGGGCAAGAGGGTGACCATGATGGGACAAGGAGAAGAAAGAAGGTGCAGTGGGGGGGGGCACTCCACTCTGCTTACATTAAAAAAAAGATTAATAAAGATGGGAAGAGTGAGTGGGCAAGCCATTGGAAGGGACAGGGAGGAAGAAGTGGTAGCAGGGGTGGGCACCCCACTCCGCTTTAAGGAATACTATCAGTTCAAAATTGCTGAGTTTTTTATTATTGAATGAAGTCTAACAGACTGAATGAGACATTATGTTGTTCCTTTCAGGATTGTGTTTTTTTTTTTCATCTGACTGAATCCAGAATGTTATTTTACTGTAGTTAGGTAGTTGAGTGTGAATCATCTGAAAATCGTGGTTCCGCTGAGTTGTGTGCTTGTCCTCATAGATACAATGATGTTTCTGTTAGCAGGGAATGAGCAAGTTTGCTCTGACAAGCAGAAGTAGTTTACTGATAGAGAGCAAATAGACAGCTGTGTGTTGGCTCGAACATGAGTGACGGTGCTAGAAACAGCAATAATGGCAACAAATAGCTCCAGATCTGAGGTGAGACAGCCTGACAGAAACGGCTTGTTTTTTTTTCACTCTTACATAAATGAGTAATTATGTTTGCTTGCATGCATGTGCAAGAAACATATTGGGGCAGCTTGCTGAAGTAATGAGTTGTGGAGGCACGGCAGCGTTGTTGCCAATGCCAGCAGCCCATTTTGTGGCTGGTCTGTGTGGCACCAATAGAAGGTCATGCTGTCCATGACAGCAGTAGTGTATTGTAGTTAGCCACCAAATTGAAACAAACTCACTGCCACAATCAGGGAGTACCCCGTCATCAGAAATCAACTGTTTTTGCTGGGCGGTCCCTGACTGCAGCAGCCAATTACACCTGCATTGTCTGGTGTCCCCTTTCAATAAACATGGTGAGGGCTTCTCCTTCGGTCTCTCACAGTCCCCACAGAAGCTGACTGACAGCTGCTGCCACTCACAGTCCCTGTTCAAGCTGACGGTGGATCTCAATCCCCCATCAGCATGCCTCCTCCACAGTTCATTTGCCGACGAGGTAGCCCAATCCCCATCGGCATGATCCCCCCCTATTTGTTGTGTGCCGAGGAGTTCCCAATCTTCTTGGCTCATGCACTTCCCCCACCAGCACATTGTATGGCTGATGGGGTGTTCAAACCCCATCAGCTGCAGTCCCCCCACAACACCCAGGTGGCACGCTAGGAGCCCACCCACCGTGCCAAAAGCATCCCACGCCACCTTTTTTAACCCTGTAAAAAGCAAACAGTCTCTCACTGTTTCTTGTTGCTCCTCCCCAACCCGCACCCACCCTCTGTGCACCCCACCTCCCCATACCCCTCACCCCATACTTACCTTCTGATCCTAGCTCGACAATCTTTGGTGGACGGGAACACGCCTGAGCTCTTGAAAGCTGACCACGGATTGAAGAAATGCTGGTTAGCTGTATAATGGCATAAATGTTTTTTTTTTTTTAACTTGTGTTGATATCGCGCCAATTTTTTTAACTTTTAGCACCAAATTTTCAACAGGGGGTTCTTGGGACACCTTCTCATGAATTCAGTCACTGTCATGGCATTATTAGGTCCCGAAAGGTGATTTTGCAGTCACCGTGCAGTATCAACTTTCAGGACTGAGTAACGAAATGACACTGTCACTGTTCATGAGATGGGCTCTCAAAAAGCCCATGTTGCAAATTTGGTGAAACATTCCAAAAAATTACTGTGTTATAAGCGTGCGTTACTCAGTTTCCACGCACACTCGTAACTTCTTGAATTTGTAATATTTTCAGTCCAGATTTTCAACACTGGCATTTTTCATACCTCCTTATGAACAGTGCAGCTGTCATTTTTCAGATCCTGCCCAAAATGTGTTTTCGCATTTCCGGCACAGAATAGCGCGGTCGCTGTATGAAATCAGTGTTTGGGACAGATTAAGAAAATTACAGCGACACTGTTCATGAGCAGAGGTTCTAGAATGCCCATGTTGAAAATTTGGTGACAAAAATCCATAAAATGACTGTGTTATGAGCGTACATTGCATAGTTTCCACGTACCCTTGTAACTTGGTGAATTTGAAATATTTTTACTCCAGATTTTCTACATTTTCATTTTTTCACACCTCCTTATGAACAGTACAGCTGTCATTTTTCACATCCTGGCCAAAATGTGTTTCCGCACTTATGGCGCAGAATAGCGTGGTTGCTGTGAGAAATCAGTGTTCAGGACAGAGTAAGTAAATTACAGTGACACTGTTTATGAGCAGAGGTCCTAAAATGCCTATGTTGAAAATTTGGTGACAAAAGTCCATAAAATGACTATGTTACGAGCATGCATTGTGCAGTTTCCACACACAGTCATAACTTTAAAAATTTGTAATATTTCCACTCAAAATGTCCAGCATTGCCCAGTTTACACACCTCCTTATGAACAGTACAGCTGTCAGTTTCCAACTCCTGCCCAAAATGTGTGTTTGCACATCTGGCACACAATGGTGCAGTCACTGTGGGAAATCAATGTTCGGGACAGATTAAGAAAATCATAGTGACAGTGTTCATGAGCAGAGGTCACAAAATGCCTATGTTGAAAAATTGGTGAAATAATTCCACTAAATGGCTGTGTTATAAGCATGCATTGTGCAGTTTCCATGTAAGCTCAGACGTTCGAGCATTTTTAATAGTTTCACTCCAGATTTTCAACATTGCAATCTCTTCACACCTCCCTATGAATGGTACAGCTGTCATTCTTCACATCCTGCCTGATCTGTGTTTTCGCACATCTGGTGCAGAATGGCATGGTCACTGTGGGAAATCACAGTTCGGGACACACTAACAAAATCACAGTGCCACTGTTCATGAGAAGAGGTCCCAAATGCTTTCATGAGGTGGGGGTCACAAAAAGGCCATTTTGAAAATGTGGAGTGCAAATACCAACAAACACCCAGAACGTTAGGGTTTCTAACCATAATGTCCCACCCTGCACACACTGACAGGCATCAGGGGTGTGCCTTTGGATTGCCGGCCCCCACCTGAAGCCAGTGACAGGCGTCAAGGTGTGCCTTGGACTCTTTGGCCCCAGACTTCACCCATTCTCCTATACTGCATCCATTTCAGCATATGTCCTTATGAAATGGGATGACTGTGAAGCCAAACGCCCCAAGGCACACCTCAACACTTGTCGGTGTCTACAGGATAGGGTGAGGTGGAATGCCATGAGCATTATGGGTGACAACCCAAAGGCACACCCCAGTGACTGTCCATCTCTACAGCGTGGAGCTGGTGTTGGCTTGAGTTCAATACTTAGTTCACTGCCATTCCTATTCTGTATCTGTCTAACTCCTGCACGTCCAATGCTAAAATCAACAGGCAAATATTCAGCATTGACAAATGCCTATTGGTGCAGTTTCTGTCGGCTGCAGTTAGTGAAGTTGGAGCATTCAGAACAGTCAGGGGAATTCTGTTACAGGGGCTGGCACTTGTGTTGGAGTTTTGAAACAGCCAACGGGATTGTGTCAGTTGTCATCTGGATCAGCATTTGATTTGGGTTTACACATTATCACATAGGGAAGAGGATGGCTTGTACATTTGATGCATAGATAAGAGTGGTTCCATGTAATAATCACGACTGCAAAGAAGCGAACGCAATAACAGCTCCTAAACAACAGCGAGTGAAGTACAGCGACTGCATTTATCAGTGCTAAGCCAGTTCTGCACTACGTATTAATAGCGATTGCTAACTCCTTTTACTGCTATCACTCACTGTTATCTCGGCTGCCCTGTTCCCATTCTACGTTGCAATCAGTGCTGTTTTGGGTCACTAACCATTTGCTGTCATGGATGTCCTGTTCCCATAATTCCCACACAATGTCCAATAGAAATGCAGCATGTAGCAAGTTTGGTTTAAACAAAGTTGTATGAAACGCCAGTACTCATTTGGTGTATCTCTTGCTGCCACTATGGAAGTTGAGCTGGTCACAAGTCAGAAAGGTAGGCCGCTTGCTGTTGTAGCAGGTTATGTCTACCGAAAAGATAAGGAGAAGGTGGACAAAGTGTATTGGAGGTGTGTGGATTTGCACAACTAAGGCTGTATGCAAGGCTGCATACTATAGGAAGTAGTGTTATCGCACTGTTAAAGGAACATACTCATGTACCAGATGCTGGTGACATAGGGGTGCACAAGATAATGGCAGAAGTGAGGGACAGGGCATGAACCAGTGTGGAGACCACCACACAAGTTGTCGTGCCGTGCACAACATCTGCTCCTGATGCTTTGGCTGGTTGACTGCCACGAGTTCCTCTTACAGATAAGGCAAGTTGAACAAGGCTGCCCTGCTACCCCTTTCTCTGTTGAGGAATTGCAGATACCACCAGAATTTACTTTATCTACTGCTGGTGCTCCATTCCAAATGTATGACAGTGGCAAAGAAAAAGAACAGGTTCTAATGTTTGTAACGGCAGCAAACATTAAAATGTTACAGAAATGTTCAGATTGGATGCTGGATGGGACTTTCAAGTCCTGTCCAGCACTGTTTGATCAACTATGCACAGTGCACTGCATCCGGTCTGGTCATGTTATGACAGCACTTTATGTGCTAATGAGCTTGCGTAAAACTGTTTCTTATTCAAGACTGTATGCTTAGCTAATTGAATTGTGCAATCTAATCTGTCCTAACACTGCTATAATGGACTTCGAAAAGTCTGCCTGGAGAGCATTCAGTGCATCCTTCCCAAACACAGAACTAAGAGGATGTTTCTTTCATTATGCACAGGCAGTGTGGAGAAGAATTCAAAAATATCCTACAATCTATGAGAAGTACAGTTCAGACCCAGAATTTGCATTGCATCTACGAATGTTATTATCACTGACATTTGTACCTGTTTGCGATGTTGTACCAACTTTTGGGAAAAAAATGCAAACAGCAGTTGCACAGGCTGGTATGCTACTTCATAGCCACAGCTGCTGATCGACAATAATTCTACCATGCATTGGTGGCAGCAGAATTTTATTTCGCAGCTCCTAGTGATGACTAACATGAGAAAACAAATCTGACAAATATCTGTTTGATAGCATGTAAACCTAAATCAAATGTTTATCCAGCAGGCAATTGACACTGTCCCGTCCGCTCTTTCAAAACTCCCACACAAGCATGAGCCCCAGTGACTGAATTCCCCTGCCAGATCTGAATGCTTCAACTTCACTAACTGCCAGCAGAACAGCACCAACTATTCATTCATGTAAGAGTGAAAAATAAACAGCTGTTTCTGTCAGGCTGTCTCACCTCACATACGAAGTTATTTGTTGCCATTACTGCTGTTCGAGCACTCTTACTCAAGTTCGAGCAGTCTGTCTGCCCTCTGTCAGGAAACAGCTCCTGCTTGCCAGAGCGTGGTTACTTGTCCCCTCCTAACAGAAAGCGTCCTTGTATCTTTGGGGATGAGCATGCAACTCGGCTGAGTCATGATTTTTGGGTCACTCCACCAAAAACCATAACCACAGTAAAATAACCTTCCCGAGTCACTCAGATAAACACATACTCACACACACACACACACACACACACACACACACACACATATACACACACACACATATATACACACACACACACACACACACATATACACACACACACGCACACACACTCCCTGGCTCTGCCACCTATTCACTATGGGCTCCTAACACTGAAATGACTTTACATCCCCTTATTTTCCTAGTATTATAAAATACACAAGGACCCCCCACACACACACACACACACATACCAGCTATTACTCCAGCTGCAGGACAGCACCATACTGGAAAGGCATAAGTCTTCTATGCCTCTGCCACCATACCTATCAACCCCTACACCATAAATCAGGGACAAAGCTTAAAAAAAAGACAGTGACTATGGGTCAAAATCAGGGACACATCTCAGGAATTGGTGATGTCTCTTCAAGAATCTAGTAGAATAAGGGGAATTTTTAGCATAAAGTGCATTTCATGAATAAGTCTGCAACTGTAATGTCTGGCATTATTTTTTGCCAAAAATCTCCACAGTTCAGCCACAGAAACACCAAATTTAAGAGAGAAAAATTCTGATGCAAATTCAGAAACATCCATGAAAATCAGGGACAGTTGAGACTAGAGGTATGGTGTGCACTTCACAGCAGATCTGATTTTCTGCACACACAAAAAAAGTTTGTTTTCCTAAAAGTCATTCATTCACACAGTGTTTTAAATAACTGAACCTTTAATGTAGTCAAACCAACTGAACAGTACTTTATAAATAAAGGCCACATTGGGGTCAGGCCATGGGGTGCCCAAGAGGCAAGCCTCAGTGCTGCCTGTAATACCTTTTTGGGTTCCTGATGTCTGAAATATTGTCTGAGCACAGAGTGTACATGAAGATAAACAAGCAAGACAACAAAAAGAAGTGCATTATTATCCTACCCAGAGAACATCATGCTGCCCTTTTCATCATAGCCTGCTGGGTGCAAATCCCATCGGTCCTTTATCTGGACTTAGTTTGGGCATGAAGCCGCTCTCAATGAGCTGACTCGTTACTGTATGCAGCAGCTCTAGGTGTCTGACTCAAGAGTGCTGCTAGTGGCTCCCCATCCTGGGAAACGAGCTGCTGTTGGTGTGCCTGCAAACTTAGCCATTGAAAACACTGCAAGCAAGAGTCCACTGGGCGGGTGGTGATCCTCCTCTAGGCAGAACCATTAGCAGAATTGCCAGACTAGTTTTCCAATCTCCACAGAGGAGACCCTTCACCTTCTTCTTGAAACCTGAAAAAAATGAATAAATAAAACGTACTCACTTACCAGTCACAAGAAATAATTTTCTGTTCCACATAGCATTCTTGTCTGCGTGTGAGGTCAGGGGAATGAGGAGCTGCTGACAAGGGTCTATACTGAGGAAGGAATGTCCACTTAAGTGCAAAAAAAAAAAAAAATTAGTGGCAGATCAGCTGAACCCCTGCCAGACTTGAAGACAATTCGAGAGAGCAAACTCAGAAACTCAGTCTCCTTTAAAGAGCCACTCTTGTAGGGAAAAGGGAGCCAGAGTGAGCAGGAGTGTGGAATTTTCGAGGATTTTCTGAGGTTGCTGCTGTAAATGGGGTGCAAATGAGCTGTGCAATGTGTGGGGCTACCACGCCAAGTGAAAGGAGGTGGGCTTATCTTTCTTACTCACACAGAGCTTCAGTCACTCTGTCTTCTAAACCAACATGGTGTCAATAGAAAAAGGGCTTGCCATGTAAGGAAAACACTCAGCTCTGTTTTTTACTGGAAAGCTAATTAGCTGCATTGCTGACCAGCTTCATGCAAATGCGAAGAATGACGCCCATTCTGACAAGTGTTTCAGTCCTTTTGAGTACAAGGAGATTCTGTCTAGCAAGTAGGGAGTGGTGTCATGTGACACACCCCTGAAATCCCCTTTCAGTGTAGCAAAACATTTGTTGAGCATGTGCAACAAATGTAAAAAACAGACTCAGGAGAGTGGTGACAAACATAGACCTGGGACTTGCCTGTCTTTGGACCAAATCATAGTCCTGGGAATGGGTAGACAGTATAGCCAGTTCATGACACTGTACTGGCAGCAACAGTGGCAGACAAGTCCCTGTTCCCAGTTTTCAGTTTTTCTCTTTTTTAGCAGGCTTTTTTGGTAGATGTGTTAACCAGATTGATCTTGATGATAGCATTTCTGTTTTTTCCCTGGTAGTAGGGGTGGCAGCAGTAGTGAAGTGGTAACTGACTGGCTATCTGACTGACTAGTGCTATTTCTTACATTCTGATTCTCCCTAATACCAATGTGCTGCTTTCCTTGTTTTTGTTTTGTTTATTTAAAATCTGGTAAGTCCATGGGTCAATGACCCATTTTCAGGGTGACCAGAACACATGACAATAGAACATACAAAGAATAATGCATATAAAACAGTACCTATGAGGAATATACATTTAAAAAAAGACCAAATTCTAGCTATGAAAGGTTAACCTTTCTTTCTTCATTTGTTCATTCCTTCTTCCTTCATAACTGAGGTGTTTCTAAACACAGTGGTGCCTGCTGAGAAATAGAAGTAACTATTACCTTTATACAGTATTACCTTCTAAAAATAATCAGAAACAAAAACGTGGTTAGAGAAAGATCTTGCACTTGCCTGCCTCTGCATTGACAAAATCAAGGTGGGTGGCTATAGGAGTAACACTGGGAATACCCTGATCTCCAGTCCATGTGCAGCTTCATTACAACTGGGTTCAGCATAGCTAGCCTGGTGACGCAGAGGACTGAGGTGCTTAGCGCCTTTCCTCTCCCAGTTTGGAAGTGGAATTTCAGGAATGAGCTCGGAGTGCAGGGGGTCAGCCAGTGGGGAGAAGGATAAAATATCTGATGATTGCTCTCCTTCTCCAGGGAGGGAGGACAGCCAGCTCTGCTGCTTTACTACCACTAGGGTGACTACAGATGGTAGTGCAGCCAGAGTGGCTAGTGGGAGAGGAGACATTGCAGGTGCCACATGCTTGCGTGGGGATGTGCTTGGTGTACCCTTGATGATGGCATCCCAGGGGAATTGGGAAGGACAGTAGAAAAAGTCATCCATATATGGTAGGATGATGCTGTCCAGTCTACAGGCCCTACACCTGGCTACCTGGCTACTTAGGCAGATCACTTCTACAATTGAATCCATTTATGGTGGAATATAAATGGGGCCTCTGCCACCCCCACCAGAGGGGGAAGCTCTGAGAGAACATGGGGAGAGACCTTTGAAATCCCTGGGAGATTCCAGGGTCAGGGGGCTGGGACTGGGATCAGGCAGATGGGGGTTACTGGGGAAGATCGGAGTATTAAAAAAAAATGGGTTCAGCCAATCAGAAGAGTTGCCACAGTCCCAGCATGACCCCGAGCCTCATGCCAGCTTGTATTCAACATACACATCTCATTTGGAGGCCAGCCAGAATTCCTACTGTACCTCTGTCCCTTTCACTACAGATGCCCTGGCAGCACATAGTCTATAACATAATGTTGCAAAATACAATTAAAGAAAGTCCTCAGCAATGTACTCTATCTTCAGACCAGGAGTTCCTGTTTGGCTCCAGTTTGTAAACCAGAGCTCTTGGTGGGGGCTCCCCATCATATGAGGGTAAACTAGCCAGTGTTATTAATGCTGAAACCCTTGATGAAAATGAGGGTGAGGATTCTTGAGTTTGGGGACCCTCTGGAGTAAATATAGTTCCCTTTATTACCTCCTTTTCTCTAGTTGTGTAAGGTGCAAAACAGTTCAACACTCACTTCCACTTCAGGAATACTGAGGTCGAACTCCTGTGGGATATAATCATGACAACTGCACTCCAGCTAAAGTCCTGTTCTTCTTTTCCTTCCACTTACTTAACTACAGCCAGTCCATCAAACTGGACATTCCACTTCAGGAACATTGTGGCCTACCAAGACATGTCAATATTGATCTGGTGAAGACCCTCATCCCAACATAGGAATTCCTACTCTGGGGCTTGGGAACTGGTTGATGTGAGGACTATAGGGATCAGTCCTCAGCAGGGTAGTTCATGATGGAAGACACCTGGACCTGGGTGGACCAAATCTAAGATTTGAGTAGGACCCCTCCCTCTCAGCTACACATAATTGAACAAGAGCACAAAAAACCTCAGTCAATAGGCTCCCTCACTCTCTTCCTATCCTAGGTGCCTACTTTAATGCCTACATCTGGTTCATAACAATTAAGCACACCATTCACCTAATGTAGAAGTACTGGGCATCTTAACCCATGACCCCCAAGATAGGTTTCAAATGGCTGAGGAACCTATGAATGAAGGATGGTGGTGCTGTGCTTTCACTTGGACTGTGATAACTTCCTTCTTCTTCTCTCCTGCTCCTCCTCCTCTTTACCCTCAACATGCACCTCTCCCTGCCATCATCATCATCCTTCTCCTATCGACTTCCCTCACTCTAGAACCATATCCCCTTCTCCATCTTCGCTCCTCTTCTCTCCATCCCATGGCTCCTTCAGGCACCATTTGAAACTCCAGCCGTACACCACTTTTTCCTGCAGCCCTTCCTCTTGGTATCTCTATGGCTAAGCCTCAACCATCCTTGTAAGTAGCCATCTGGGTGACCGCTCCTGTTTTGGGTTAACTTCCACATCACTGCAGTTTCTCCCGTTATTACAATGTGGGGTAATAGTAGCCGCTGTGGTCAATTGCCTGTTGTCAACATAGATCTTATTCACCAACTATTGCTGCCTCATCTGAATATGCACCTGCTAGGCATTCAAGTTTAGCTGTAGTGCACTTTACTCTCTGCACAAGCAACTTTGTATGTATTCTAATTTTGTGCAGATTTCTACCAAATTTTGTCCAAATCTTTTACTACTATGTGTATTGTGCTGCTGTTCTTCCACTGTTCCCCTTCCCAGTTCACCCCTGGAAATGAGCCTTGACTAAGTGTACCTCTTGCAATTGCCAATTTTTCAAATAAATAAACCAGTCACCATCCTGTTGGACTTCAAAGAAAGCTGCTGTACCTAATACCTGGACTAGACAAACATTTTACTAGAGATTGGGATTTAGCAGAGTAAAAGGAAACCACCATATTCAATGGAGGAACACCAGCCACATAAACCATTTAGTGTTAAAGCAGTAGAAGATCAAGATCCAGGGAAACTGGAAGAATCAGGCTTGCATCCAGTTCAAGCTTATTAAAGGAATGTTTATGACATTAACTGAAACAAATATCAGAGCAGATTGGATGGACCTTATTAGTCCTTCCAACTAAATAACTTTTGTATATATAGAAATATAAATATTTTAAGGACAAACTGTTTTTGAAAGCGGACTCACCATGGATTGTAGAACCAACTACAGATGCATAAGGACTTTACTGCCTTTTTTACCTTCACTTTTTACTATGGTATTGATGCTATCTGAGTTAACTTGTTTAGTGTAGTTTACCTTCCTTAGAAAGGGGGAAGTGAGGAGTCTTTTTACAGTGGCATGTTTAAATGATTGCATACTGTACAAACTCATGGTGGTAACCAGAAGGAATAAAAGGCAAAAGCAAGAAGTAGAAACTGAAGGAAATGAAAAAAAGGATTTTAGGGAAAGACTGGTAAAAAATCAAGTAAAGCTGATATAAAACAAAGTGAGATACGCCTCGTTACTAAACATAATAATAACATGGTATTGTACCTAATGGTTTGGAGATTATTATTTATTCTGGTTCAACCCAGACAGAGGAGAACAGTAAAAATAACAAGGACTGATTGAAACATTTTTAAGGACATCTACACCAATGAGTAGAAGAACAAAGGGGCAAAGGGTACCTACGCATGACTGGTGGTATAGCCTAGAGGCTGGAGTAGCGAGCTGTGAATGAGTTTAGTATATCCAACAGACCTCGGTTTGATTTTCTCAACCTCCACTTGCATACTGTGGACATTGAACAAGTCACATAACCTCCACAGTACTCCTGGCCCACCGCTGAAAACATGCATTGCATCTAGTGGCCCATACCTGGTTACCCAGGAATTAAACTATACAACAGGATGAATGAATTTCTCCTTTGTTGTAAGCAATAAAGGCAATAATGTACTTATTAATAGATTGTTGCCTAACTGCTTAATAACAGATGAACCTAGTAAGGGGGAAAGGTAAACAGCACAATAAAACAAACACTAGTATAGGCTGTATCAAACAAAGACTGGCCAGAGCCAACAAGGCTGCATAATGCTAATTTATGGGGATAAGGAGCCATCTACAGGGAAATTGCTTTTATACTAACCCTTCACTCACCCCTCTTCTTTCTCCTCAGCTGGTGTAAGGCATCTTGCCTTGGAGCTCCCGCGACGATCCTGAGCCGCCCCCCCCCCGCCTGAAGCTGGTGTAAGGCATCTTGCCTGGAGCTCCCGCGATCATCCTGAGCCGCCTCCTGAAGGTAACTGTAGCTGAATGGAACACCTTGCCAGCATTCTTCTCCTTTGTCTGCCTTTAAACTTGGCGCCTTCTGAAGCGGAACGGTAGCACAGCAAGCTTAAACACTGTTGCAGCGTGGCTAAGCACGTTTGATTGAAGTGCGGTCGCTGGCTTTGGCTGTCTTCCCTGACTCAGCAGGCCGTCCCCTCGCTCTGCAGAGCCCTGGCCTGCAACGGGCCGGTACTGGACTGAAGGACCTGTGTGTTTTTCCCCGCAGTGTCGCCTCATGACTGCTCCCCCACCCGCCCCACCACCCCCACCCTTGTCTGGCATTTGCTTTATAGGGCTATGCCACGCCTTCTAACACCCCTTGGGTCGAAAAAATAACTAACTCCTCAGATTTTATTTACAGGTTATATCAGTCTACAACTAGAGGCGTTCTGATTTATCCAGCACTATAACTGTTTATAGCTATATGTTAAATTTTATTTCCTTCAGCCTGGTCTCCTTGTCTAGCTCCTTCTCGGACATTAATACCCTGCTAAAACCTATACTTAAAATGGATATTAAATACATTGTAACTTTTCTATCTATTACAATCCTATTTAACCACTGCTGGGTCCAAGTCCCCTGTAGAACCAAAAAGTCATCACTTAGTTGTTTCCTAGTCATTGATCCCAGGCACAGTTCGTTTCCAACACCCTTTCTTTATCCTTTTGACACCTTCTCACTTCTTATTCCTCACAAACTAGCATACCACTTAGCCTACTCCCTCCATAAACCTGTAGGTTGTAAATTTCCCCTCCTAACTTTATCCTTTCATCATAAGCTATGGCACTTCCTCCACTTAGCAATACTTCTATCTGGGGACATTGAACTGAATCTCGGACCTATAACAATGAACCAGTCACCAAATAATGTGACCTGGGCAGATTCAAAAGGACTACGGATTGCTCACATGAATATTAGGAGCCTTCTTCGTAATCTACCTGAACTTGAGGCATGGGTGGCACAATATCTTCCGGACATCTTATGCCTATCAGAAACCTGGTTAAAGCCCTCGACTGCTAACCATTTGTGTGCCTTACCCAACTACAATCTTATCAGGCAAGATAGAATCGCCGCCAAGCGTGGAGGTGGGGTTGCTATCTACTACAAACAGCACCTACTGCTAAGCCAAAATGTTCTTCCTGCCCTATCTCTTAGTGAAGCTATCCATGCTACGCTCCTATTAGGTTCAAAGAAATTGCATTTAATCTGTGCCTATAACCCCCCCACAGGAGGGTTAAAAGGCCTTGAAGAACTTCTCCAACACATTGATAATACCACTGGTCATAACGAAGTCCTTGTATTAGGTGATCTAAACCTCAACTGGGCTAGTAAAGCATCTCAAGCCCTCCATACCCTAGTGCAAAGTCATAATTTTCAGCAGTTGATCTCTGACCCTACCAGAATTAGGGCCCCCTCGCAGTCTAACACGCTTATAGACTGGATCCTTACTAATTGCCCTGATAGCATTAGCTGTGCAGGCACTTTACCAGATGCAATCAGTGATCACTCCCCGATATATTGCACATGGAGTTCATACAAAAAAACCATCACTGCCCCCAAGACTTGTAACTTTTCGCAATTGTGCCAATTTCAACCCTTTTCACTTTATTAATGACCTTTCTATGATTGACTGGTCCTCCATTCATAATGCATCAGATGCTCAGTCCGCCCTAGATAGCTTCATCACAATTTTCCAGCGGCTCCAAGATATCCATGCTCCATGGATCACCAGGCGCTTTCGTGGCACTCAGACAAAATGGCTTACTAAAGAGCTACTAACCCGGATTAGGGCCAGAGACAAAGCCTGGAGTCTTTTTAAGTCCACAAAGTTGGAATCTGACTATTGCCATTACCGTTCACTGAGGAATGCCTGCAAAAACTACATCCGCCTATCCAAAAGTACCTTCTGTAGGAACCTGCTAATAAACGCCTGGTGATTCTAGGAAATTCTGGAATACCATAAAACTATCATCAGCCCTAATCAAAAGTCCCACACTAACAGTATGTTACTTGATGGTATACACTGCAATAACTCCGTTAACCATAGCCAATACCTTTAATAACCTTTTCTCAGATTTATCTAGCTACCTGTCCACCTTCCAAAATGCTAGCACTGTGCTGCCCTCTCGTGACATTAAACCACTTCCCTCAAACCCCCCTTTTAGGTTCCGGATCATTCATAAAAGAGAAGTTGAAAAGCTACTTCTCACTATCAATGACAACAATAGTCCAGGGTCTGATGGTCTTGAACCAAGGCTGCTGAAAGCAGCGGCCCCCTTTATAGCCTCCCCAGTAACCACAATTTTTAATATGTCCCTTTGCCGTGGTATAGTACCAACTATATGGAAAATTGCTAAAATCACTCCTATTCCAAAGAAAGGAGACCAAAAGGAAATAAAGAACTATCGTCCCATTGCTATACTCTCTACCTTAAGCAAAATTCTGGAAAAACTAGTCGCCACACAAACAATCGAATACCTTCAAAATATAACCTCCTCCAGTTCCCAACATGGCTTTCGTAAGGCCATAGTACCACCTCTGCCCTGCTAAAGCTGACCAGTGACATTAACTCAGCCATGGACCTAGGCCTCCTGACTGGTGCAGTCTTTATTGACCTAACTAAAGCTTTTGACCTGGTAAACCACTCGCTCCTTCTATCAAGACTACGGTCCTTTGGTTTCTCCCCAGATACCATAACTTGGTTTGAGAGCTATCTGACCGATAGGCAACAGACCGTGGTCTTTAACTCTGCTATTTCGAATCTTGCACCTATCCACGTTGGAGTGCCACAGGGCTCTATTCTTGGTCCGTTATTTTTACAATATTTATTAATGACATCCCTTCAGTCGCACCGAATTGTTCGTCTTTGCTCTACGCGGATGATTTGGTTATCTATCATAGTGCGAAAACTTCCATCTCCCTACATCATCCTCTTGCATCGGATTTCGAAAGTATCCAAACCTGGCTTACTCATAATAAACTTGTCCTAAACTCTAGCAAATCTTACTCAATGGTGTTTGGCTCCCAGGCCAGACTCAAAACTAATCCTTATCCCCTTAACATCTCCTGTGCGGACAACTCTCCTCTACCCTCTACCAATTCTTTCAAATATCTTGGTGTCACCCTGGACGAATCACTTGACCTTGACCTTCATATCGCTACTATTTGTAAGTCAGTCAATGCTAAGCTAGGAAGTGCCTATCGTACCAGCTACGCACTTACCCCTCAAGCCAGACTAGCAGTGGCTCAAGGTTTCCTTCTACCGGCTCTAGTATATGGCTCGCCGATCTTCCTTTCGGCATCTAAATCTGCCCTTCATAAATGGGACATCACTTACAATAACATTTGTCGCTATGCCGCAGCCTCAACACGCTCCAAGCACCACTGCCACCTTTATCGGGACCTAAAATGGCTTAGCCCATCCGCCTATCGTCTTCAGACCTTTGGATCATTAATTGACTCTGTCATCAGAACAGGTCTCCCTATCCCTTTCTTCTGCACTGAAACCCAACCTTCTACTCATGAATTACGATCCACTGATAAAGCCCTTCATGGTGCCAAGATGTAGAACAAAATGGGCACTCGTATGCTTTCTACACTGCCCGAAATACTGGAACTCTTTACCTCTCTCCATCCGTCAAACAAACACACATGCTATCTTCAAGAATCTACATCGTGAACACCTTCACACTCTGCATCCCTGCACTTGTTTTAACCCACCTTGAATCCCTACTAATGCTTGCTCTCCCCTTATCTTCATCCTATCTACCCCTTTTCCTTCCTCTACTTATGATCCTTATCTGCCATGCTCTTTCATCCCTCTTTCCTTCTTCTCTCTCCTCTCTACCACTTACGGCACTTACTGCACTTTAACATACTACCTTCCACGTTGTTTTGTTTGATACCAATCCTGTTTCCTCCTTCTGTTTTCATGGTATCTTATCCCTCACCAATCAGTATGTCATTGTATATACTATACGCTGTTTTTACCCATTGTACTGTTTCATGTGCTGCGTCACATGTTAATTGTTATGTCTGTAAACTGTTTTCTCCCGGGTCGTGCTTGAAAATAGGCATTGTTTGCCTAGTGCACTTACCCGGTCAACAAAAGCAAAATAAATAAATAAATAAATAAAGCAGCTCAATATTTCTTTCAAACTGCCTGCCAGTAACAATATTCCCATGTGATTGCTGACTCTGTTAAAGTTAACACATTCTCTGGTGTCCACAAGTACATCCCACCCTCCGACTGCGTGCCCATCAATACAAAATTATTCCCTGGTGTGCAGTAGCTCCATCATTGTCCAATTGCCTGCTGTGTTAATAACAAATAATTCCCTGGCAGCAGTATAAGACCAGTCTGCCCAGTGTTATGGAGGGATGAGGCACTGTGTACCTTGCCTCCAGCTTCATCAGTGATCCAAGTTCAGGAACATGCTCAGGTTGCCGAGGGTCAGACAGAAGACTAAGCATTCACCAGATAGCTGCCCTGTCCCTGGGTGGGAAGTCATGCTGACTCAACCTTTGCTTCCCCCAGGTGAAGGCAGGAATCCAAGGAGGGGGGGAATGCAGAAATGGATAGCACAGGCTACCCACCTACCTCAGTCACACACTACTACCTGGATGACTGGCTCAGTTCTAGATGTGAGTGACAGGTTAGGGGAGGATGGCTCTCCCCTTTCTAGCCCAGTCATGAGGGGGAGGGCAATCCATGGGGAACTTTGAACTTAGTGGTCTGGAACAGGGAAGTGGCAGACAGGAGAGGTGAGGACAGGGCCGAGAGCCTGCCTGAGTCAGCTAGCAAGGCAAAAATGTTTATGGAGGGCGGAAAATGCTGCACTATGTATGACCTTAACACATATGCACAACCCTCCCATAATGAGGGTTACAGTAAACCTACCAAGTATAGGTAATATGTACAGGATTTATTACCAGGGCACTATTGAGCCAGAGGGAGGAGTCTTAAAGGGATGAGGTTTCTTAGACCTGTAGAATAAGGATCAACAGTTCTTATGCAGTTACTAGGAAGGATAAGAAAGGTTAGACATATTGTTATACTTATCTGAAGGGGAAGGAGTTCACATCCTGTCAGACCTGTGAAAGTAAAGAGAAAAAGATTAACATGGAGTAAATACAGTAGTGGGAACAATAGAGAGGATAGCGATAGAAAGGGGTATAGTATAACATAAAAGGTAAAAAAAAAAATTGCTTTAGATAGAAAGTTGGAGAATTAAATGAAGTAACAGATACAGAGAAATGTTTAATGTAAGTAGTATACTAATATCATAACCTGTTTACTGTGAACATCAAAAACAAAACACAAAAAAACAGAATAATGAAATGCTTATAACCAAGTTGCTTATGTGTTTTCAGCTTGACTTGCACATTGTTTTTCATGTGTGGTGTATACCACTTTAAGAGATCTGTATAAATGAGATGCAGATTTGTATTCCTCAGACGCACCCCCTGAGGAAGGCCCATTGAAGGGCTAAAACACTGGGGCTAGGGGGTGTACACCAGCATATTGCCAGAAACTAAATCTTGCCCTGAATCTGTGAGTGCTGTGCTTTCTTTTCTTTTCTTATTACAAGCTGACTGCTTTGCTCATGCACCACCTTTTCCATTGCACACCACTCTACACTGCTTACATTACAGCCACAACACTGACCACTGACCATCACAGGACAGACCCTTCCACCCCGTACAGTTACAGGATTGTACCCCCTGAGAGTCACATGACTGAAACCCTCCACTGTCAGGCACAGTATTGGGCACCCACCCCGACAGTCACACAACTGATCCCTATTCCCAATGGTCATAGCACTACACCCCCCCACAATGACAGCACTGCGCCCATACCCCCTAAAGTCACATGGATGACACTCTCCACAGACAATTACAGCAGTAATTCCCACCCCTAACAATCACAACACTGTACTTCAGCCACAGCACTGAAGACCACCCCTCATAGTCAGGATTGACTTGGAGTTATTCTAGATGCCCTACAGGGGGCATGCCTTAGACAACCAGTATTGGAGCCCACTCGAGAGGGAGCAATATTAGACCTGATTCTCTCAAATGGAGATGGAGAGAGGATCACAGATGTAGAAATGGGTAGCCATCTGGGAACTAGCGACCATCGAACAGTATGGTTCACAATAAACACAGCAATAGAGTCAAGCCAAACAAAGGCAAAAGTACTGGACTTTAGGAGGGCTGACTTTGCCAAAATGGGTAAGTGCCTAAGGAACGCACTAGCAAATGGGCATGAAGGAGGGGTGGAAGAACAATGGGGAATAATAAAAACTGCCATCACAGAGGTAACGAGCCTTTGTGTGAAGCAACTAAACAAAACAAAACGACGTAAGAAACCACTATGGTTCTCAAAGGAAGTGGCAGTGAAGGTTCAAGAGAAAAAGAAAGCATTCAGGAAGTACAAGAAATCGCAGAAGGAGCAGGACAGAGAACTGTATCAGTTAAAGCAAAAGGAGGTTGGGAAGGCAGTCAGAACAGCAAAGGCCCAAACCGAGGAAAAGATAGCCAACTCAGTTAAGAAGGGGGATAAAACCTTTTATAGGTACATCAGGGAGCGAAGGAAGACCAAGGGAGGGATAGTGAGGCTTAATAAAGGAGGAGGGTGGGCAGAGGAGACTGTGAAAAGGCAGAGATTCTAAACAAATATTTTTGCTCAGTATTTACAAATGAAGAGGGGAGGTACGAAACAAACAGTAGAAACACTCTGGATACAGAAGTTGATACCATCCCATTTACAGAAGAAAGGGTTCTGAAAGAACTCTTAAAACTGAAGGTGGACAAAGCAATGGGGCCTGATGGGATTCATCCCAGAATTCTAAAGAACTAAGGGTAGAACTAGTGACACCACTGACTACCTTTTAACAAATCATGGGAGGATGGTGGTACCCGAGGACTGAAGGAGGGCAGATGTGATTCTCTTCACAAAAGTGGGAGCAAGGCAGAAGCAGGAAACTACAGACCTGTTAGTTTAACCTCAGTGATAGGGAAAATGATGGAATCACTTCTGAAGGAAAGAATTGTCGAGTATCTAGAGGCCAAAGGGCACAGGACCCTAGGCAGCATGGATTCACAGCGGAAGGTCATGCCAGATGAATCTGATAGATTTCTTTGACTGGGTGACCAAAGTAGTAGATCAGGGAGGGGCTGTGGACATGGCTTACCTAGACTTTAGCAAGGCATTTGACACAGTCCCACACAAAAGATTAATATACAAGTTAGCAGCCTGGGAGTGGGTCCCAAAATGACAGCCTGGGTAAAGAATTGGCTGGAGAATAGGAACCAGAGAGTAATAGTAAATGGAGTCCACTCAGAAGAAAGGAAGGTTACTAGTGGGGTACCACAGGGTTCAGTATTAGGACCGGTCCTCTTCAATGTCTTTATAAACGACATTGCAGATGGACTGGAAGGAAAAGTATGTCTCTTTGCAGATGACACAAAGATCTGCAACAGAGTTTATGCACAGGGTGGGGTGGAAAGGATGAGAAGGGACTTGGCAAGGTTAGAGGAATGGTCAAATGTATGGCAGCTTAGATTCAATGCTAAGAAGTGCAAGGTAATGCACCTGGGAAACCAAAACCCAAGGGAAGAGTACACAATGGGGAGTGAGATACTAACAACAACAAAAATGGAAAGGGACCTGGGGGTAGTCATATCAGATGACCTAAAGGTGGGCAAGCAATGTGAGAAGGCAGCAAGGAGGGCTGAGGGGATACTGGGATGCATAGGGAGAGGCATCACCAGTAGAAAACAGGAAGTTATTATCCCTCTGTTCAGACAGCTGGTGAGACCCCATCTGGAGTACTGTGTGCAGTTCTGGAGACCCAATCTCCGCAAAGACATAGACAGGATGGAAGCTGTCCAGAGGAGGGCAACTAAAATGGTGCAGGGTCTGCACCGGAAGACATATGAAGAGAGACTAAAGGAGCTTAATATGTATAGCCTCGAGGAAAGGAGGGGAGAGGGGGGACATGATAGAAATGTTCAAGTACCTCAAGGGAATCAACAAAGTCCAAGAGGGTAGCATCTTTCAAAAAAAGAGGTGTGCAAGAACAAGAGGGCACAATTTGAAGATAGAGGGGGGAGCTCAGAGGTAATTTAAGGAAGCATTTTTTCACAGAGAGGGTTGTGGATGCATGGAACGGCCTTCCGGAGGAGGTTGTGAAGTCAAAATCAGTGATGGAATTCAAGCATGCATGGGACAGTCATAAGGCCATTCTGGGGGGGTGGGGGTAGGAAGAAGTAGGCTGCTGGTTAACTAGGATCTGCAACTTATCCAGTAGGTAGGGAAATGGGCAGACTGGGTGGGCCAAGGTGGTCCTTATCTGCCATCAAATTCTGTGTCTCTATGTTTCTCCCCAAAAGTCACTTAGTGTGGCACCTTATACAACCTTCCTGCTGCACGTATAACTTCCTGCAAATACTTCAGTCCCTCAAAGCTGTAGAATTGTGCAGAAGCAGACCTCCCAAAAGTTACAGGAATGACCCTCACCGTGACAGTCACATAAATGACCCCCTGTCCCTGACAGTTACATAACTGACCCTCTTTTTGACAATCACAGTACTGTACCACCGCTTTGACAATCACAGTGCTGACACCCTCCACCATCAGTCACAGCAATGACCACCCCTCAACAGTCATAGGACTGTACCATCCCCCCCCCACAGTCAGAGGACTGCACCATCCTGCCCAGTCACAGGACTGTACAACCACCCCCACCCCCACAGTCACAGGACTTTACTAACACCCCCACAGTCACAAGACTGTAACAACCCTTCTTCACAGTCACAGGATTGTACCCCCCCCCACAGTCACACACACTCACAGGACTGTACTACCCCACTGACAGACAGAGGACTGACACCCTCCACTGACAGTCATGACAATGACCACCCACCTCTGGCAGTCGCAGCACTGTTCCACACCCCTGAGAGGCACAACACTTTCTTACTATTTCCAACTGTCACAGAACTGCCCCCCCCAAACCTTGTACTCACAGCAATGACCATACTCCCTGAGAGTCAAAGCACTGATCCCCATCCCCCCAGTAACAGCACTGGTCACAGCACTACACCCCACCCCATCTTACAGCACTGATTATTCATCCCCAACAGTCACAGCACAGCCACCTCACCCCCAAAAGTCACAGGACTGACACCCTCTAACATCAGTCACAGCTGTAATTCCCTTCCCCTGACAATAACAGCACTGAGCCACAACTCCTAACGGTCAATGCACTGACCACCCATCCACAACAGCCACAGCACTGCCCCCTCACCCACAACAGTCTCAGGACTGCCAGCCCACCCCCAGACAGTCACAGACCTGAACCACCCCTTCAATAGTCACAGACCTAACACCTTCCACTGTCAGTCACAGTGACCACCTACCTGACAGTCACAGTGCTGATCCTCATCCCCCAACAGTGACAGCATTTGCATTTAACCCCAACAGTCACAGCACTACCCACCACCACCATCAAAGTTCTGTCCCCATACATCTGCAACAGTCAGAGGGCTGATACCCTCCACAGACAGTCACAGCAAAGATCCACACCCCCAACAGTCACCACGCTGCCCCCCACTCCCAAAAGTAGCAGCCCTGCCCCCTACATGGCAGTCACGGCACTGGCCACCCTCCCCCTGACAATAACCACACTGACTCCCCATGCTCGACTGTTACATCACCAACACCTCAACCACAAAAATCACAGTACTGACCCCCACCATTAACATAGCACTGCCTCTGAACCTCCCTCAACAGTCATAAGACTTACTCACCCCCTTACAGCAATGCACCTGACAGTCACAGAGCTGACCACCAACCACTGCCAGTCCCAGCACTGACCACACCCCAGTCATAAAATCTTTAAAAAAATTGCTTTAAGTACTGGCAACCTGTCACAGAGAGTCTAGGGGTTGAAACTGGCAATGGTAATCTAGCCAAATTATGATAGATTTTGTGCTAGTCTAGTAAGATTTTCCTTTAACTAGCCCTGCAGGTTTGTACTGGAGAATGTAACCAATAAGTACATCAGCTGGGCTAGTGGAAGACTTACCCGCCCCCTTACAGCAATGCACCTGACATTCACAGAGCTGACCACCAACTACTGGTAGTCCGAGCACTGACCACACCTTAGTCAGAAAATCTTTAAAAAAAGTGTTTAAGTACTGGCAAACCATTGCAGAGAGTGCAGGGGTCAAAACTGGCACTGGCCTGCTAGCCAAATTCTGATAGATATTGTGTTAGGCTAGTAATATTTTTCTTTAACTAGCCCTGCAGAATTGTACTGGAGAGTGTAACCAGTAAGTACACCGGCTGGTTCTATGTCATAATGGCGACTGCTAAAAAGCAATCACCGTTACGGTGAAGTCACAAAGCCGAAAATCAATTTTGGCACTGTGACTCCCCAGTGCACAGCAAAAGGGAGCCGGGGACTTACCTTTTTAATGTTTTATGTAGGGGGCTGTGCCCCCCCCACACCCCTCTACTTAAGGATTCTCAACTCCAGGGGTTGTATGTCGGGGGGTGAAAACACAAAAAAAATTCAGGCCGGCACAACAAAACAGACCTGCGCCTGGACCCAAACCCAGCACCCTGTCCACCAAAGCGAACCCACCCACCATGCCACAAGGCCAGTATGACAGCAACAGTGGCACCACCCCTAAAACCCCACCCCGCCTTGCTGAGCATGCTCACTCCCACCCCCACGCATGTATGTGTAGCAACATCCTGTCGCTACATATGCACCCCACCCCATCCTGTCACCCTACCTAGTTGGTAGCCGCCATGATTCAGTCACCTTTTTGCAGTTCTCTCAATCACAGTCACGCATGTCACAGGCTACACATCAGCTGGGCTAGTGGAAGAGTCTGAGGGGTTAGTGAATTTTCCCAGTCACTAGTCCTGCTGGCTAGTGGCTGCAAAACTTAATTTAGACCCCTTGAGTGGATCATGCCATCCACAAGATGGACCTCTAGACATTCTTGCCCACTGACCAGCACTAAAGCTGAGTATCCTGCTAGGAGTCAGGAAACCCACATCCCAGTCCCCCCCCCACAACTGGACCACTCCTTCAGTACCGGTTCCTTGAGTTCTTATACTTCTACCTGTACACCCAAAATGACAGCAGCAGAGATGGGCAGAAGGGACCTTGATTTAATCCCTCATATAACAGACAGCACACCATGACAGTACAGCATTACTCCATATACTATATTGTGGTGCCAGTGTTTACAGTATTAATCAATCAGTCAATCAATCTTTATTTATTCAGGCAAAACACAATTGAGACAACTCATTTACAAGGTGAACCTGGTAAGGTTCAGGCAATTAAGATACAATACAATATAAATACAAAAGCAGGAAGCAGGTTTATCATACCACAGTAAATTGTACATTTGCACAGTATACATATATACATAATATACAATTCATTCAGTTGATTGAAGTCTTAAGGTAGCAGTTACTGTAATTAGTGAAAACATTTGCAAGATTCTTGAAGGCCCCACAATTTTTTTTTTTAAAAAAAAGGTCAGTTTCCCAGGAAGTACAATTTTCAGCGTTTTTTGGACGTTATTCCAGAAGACAAGGAGAGAGTGGCATATAGCCTCTCGGCCAAAGCACATTTTAATCTTGGGAATAAGAAGAGAGGTATAAGAAAGACTTCTTAGAAGATAGCTCCCTTCAGGGCAGACAGTAAAGCAGTCAGAGATGTAATTAGGAAGCATATTAGATAAGTCTTTGAGTGTCCTGAGGACTGCATTTTTTTGGCATCTGAATCTAAGAGAGCTCCAACCTACCATGGTATAGAGGGTGCAATGGTAGGTGGAGTATGTTGCACCAGTTATGACTCTGATTGCCCGGTGGTAGAGAGTGTCAAGTTTCATTAAGGCCGAACTTATTCCATGCCCATATAAGATACAGTCAGACCTGGTTGATCCATACACATTTGTGTTTGCCAATTTTGTTACATAATACAAATCTACGTAGTAACCAGGCAGTGATAATAAAGAGGTCAATAGCCCAACAAAAATCCATATGCAGTGTTTTTCACTCAGATAATCAGACATATAGATTAACAAGGCACGGATTAACCAGGTCTGACTGTATCAGCATAGTCCAATAGTGGCATGAAGGTGGATTGTACTAAACAAATTTTGGCTTCCTGTGGGAGTAGATGCTTAATCCAGAAAAATAGACCAAGCCTCTGTTTTAGTTTTTTTGTAAGTTCCTCAATATGTACCGAGTATGATAACCTGTCATCAACCCATACCCCCAAGTATTTGAATTTTGATACAAATTTCAAGGGCTCACCTAGGAGTGTCTGAATTAGTGAGGTTGTAGTTGTGGTTTTGTGATAGTAAGCAATAGGTGAAGGGGCAAAGATTATAGTCTTGTTTTTTTTCTATTTAATAGAAGTTTCAAATGAAATGAATTATCCTGCAAATGGTTACATTCAAGTTGGAGTTCTTTGTACACTAGTTCTGATGTAGGCCTGGCTAGATACAGTACAGTATCATCAGCAAAAAAACGAATACTTGCTTCCTTTATACTGTAGTTTAAGTTGTTAATGTAGATGGCAAACAACAGTGGTACTAGAATGGATCCTTGAGGTACTCCCCTTTGGAGAGGTTTCAATGTGGAAAGATTGCCCTCTGCTTTGACTTGCTGGCACCTCTCCATAAGGTAATTAGTGAACCATTTTATTGCCAGTGCATCTACTCCAAGGATGCGAAGGGTGGTCAAAAGCAGGTCATGGTCCACTGTATTGAAGGCTTTACTGAGGTCAAGGAACAAGGAACATACGTACTTTTTGGTGTCCAGTGCCATCTGCCAATCACTAGTGACCTTAGGTAGCACAGATATTGTGCTATGATAGGGTCTGAACCCAGACTGGACCATGTTTAGTAGATTACATTTTTCAAGATGATGTCTGAGTTGTGAATTGACTATCTTTTCCAATAATTTTGACAAGATGAGAAGTACAGATATCGGGCGGTAATTATTTAAGCCACTGGTATCACCGGATTTAAAGAGTGGGGTAACTTGAGCTGTTTTCCATATTGTAGGGAGAGAACCTTGCATCAGGGACATATTGAACAGATGGGTGATTGTCACAGATTCACTCAGTAGATGAGGCCCTCGACTCCCAAAGTGCCAACCTCTGAGTGCAGTCTTGTGAACAGTGTAACAGACAAGGTAATCCTCTTATCTGTTTTTGTGAGTTCGGATCAACTGTTGGTCTCAAGTTCTGGAGAGATTCAAACTGTTAACCTCTTGTTAGCATACCTAATGCACAGGCTTAGATATATCTGTCTTTTGGGGGGGGCAGATATCTTTGCCTACGGGCACCTAACCAGGTATTCAGAGATGAACCTTTAAAACTTTAATAAAGACCTCAGATGTAAAACGCTTCTCTTTCCAGTTTGGCACCACCATACAAGTTTATGTCTGCTCTCTGCTATAACCATAAATGTTTCTTAGCAAAAGAAAGCAATTCAAAGACAGACCAGGTATGCTCTAAAATTAGAGTTTTTACTAAAATATATATAAATATATGTCAAACATACAATACAAAACTCTTATATCACAAGACATACATATCTTTAAACAAAACAAAGTTTAAAACAGTGCAATTCCTACAACAATATTTAGATTTGTCTAGCTTTCTAAATACCTGTTTTCAGTGCTCAGATATTTTCTTGGTCAGTGTCAGATAAAAGTGTGTCTGTAGTGAAACAGAATAATCTTTAAAAGCTGGTTTTGCCCACCTCTTTTGCATGAGGTCATCTAGCTCCTCCCTGTCAAAATATCTAAAAAGTATATATTTCTATACAACTACAGGATGTAATTTCAAAGTATTAATTCTGCAACCTTAGCATAACTCAATTTCAATGACAGCTCTTTTGATTCATGCTGCATCCTCCTCACACAGGCTTCATATGAGCATTTCCAACCTCTCACCTCTGTGTAATAACCTGTGTTTTCTCTTCAATGTCATAAACCTTTTTTTATGATTTCCCTCTTAAAGTTAACTTAAACAAGTCTGTAATTAACTCAGAGAAACAGGATCATTGATTAAAGTCTTCCTTGTAACACATTGTCTCTAAAAACTGAGTGCATGTGATACATGCTGTCAGCATTTCTCTTAGCTTGTATCTGTCAGCTGAAAACTGGGGGGGTTGAGGTCACTCCTAGAGCACTAGATTTTTCAGCAGAGATAGTCATTAATACATTTTATATAAAAAACAAATATGATACAGCACTTTAGAACTGGCTGTCTACGTCACACTCTTCCCTACCTAGATTGAATTTGGGGGATCTATCCCCTACATGGGATGAGCTTCTCAAATCAGTTCACTCCTCATAGACTCTAGACAGCTCATCGGAGTTCTGATTCTTAATGCCTGCCCTATGTATGACTGTCAGGTCATATCCTTGCAAAGCAAGACTCCATCTTAGTAGTCTGCCATTGTTCTTCCCCATCTGCGTCAGCCAAACCAGGGGGTTGTGGTCAGTCTGCACCACAAAATGCTGCCCATACAAGTATGGCTCTAACTTCTTTAGGGCCCACACTATGGCAAGACACTCCTTTTCCACCCTGTAGTATTCTTGCTTCCTGGGAGCAGAATACCCTTAGTAGTCACATATCATCCAGACCCTGAACGTCTGCGTAAGATTATTAAAGACCTCCACCTAATATTTAGTGAGGATGAAAACCTTAATTGTATTTTTAAGGAACTCCCACTACTATCTTTTAAACAACCACCAAATGTATCCAGTCTAATTATTAGGAGCAAACTTTCACCAGAACAGAATACCATGTCACACAATGGCACACGACCCTGCAATCAACACTCCTGTAAGACTTGTGAGCTCATTTCTACCTCGGACTGTGTGGTTACATCACAAAACAGACAATTCCAGGTGCATGGTACTTATACATACACGTCATGACATGTTATTTATTTCATTCAGTGCAAGAGATGTCCACAAACAGGTTACATTGGAGAGACACGCCAACAGCTCCGTACTAGGATGAACTTGCACAGACATACTATTTCAGCAAAGAAGACTGAAAAACCAGTGGGGCACAACTTCTCCCAGCCTTACCACTCAATCTCAGATATGTCAGTAATGGTCTTAAAAGTAAATCTCAAAAACACACAACAGAGACGAGTTTTTGAGATTAAACTTATTTTACATCTCAATATGTTAGCAGATGGGATGAACGTTGATCTTGGTTTTATGGGACACTGCAGAAACTGACATCCACAGACCTCTTCTTCTTCAGACTGGCATATTATAGGACTTCAGCATGTGTGGGATGTGGGTGCGTGTGTGTAAGTATGTGTGTGGGTATGTGTTGTGAGGTATGTGATATAACAGGTGTGGGGCTTGCTGTCACATTGAGGTAGACCTCTATTTAGATATATGTAGTTGTAGTGTGTTACTATTCTTACTTCACACACATAATGAATATTAATTCCTCCTTACTTTTTATCTTTGCCCGTGGTGGGATTGATTCCATTGCACCATATTCAGATTACCTAGCCTGTTACTGTACATACAGGAGTGTTATCATATACTGTCACATATAATTTTTTTTAACTCTGTACATATTGGGGTGCATGATCTCATTTGCATGGGGGTCCTGGACAGATCTTTTTACATTAGGCTAATATTGTAGTAATTTGTGGATATGTAGGTATGTTAGACCTCTGGTCTTACACACATACTTTATATTTATTTCTAGTTACCTTATCCTGGGGAGGGTGGCAGGTTTATTTCATGGCAGTTCTATCCAGAATCCTTGGAAATGTTACTATACAGATAGTAGTATGGTTAAATAGTGTCACATTTTTGCTGTGTAGGTATTAGGAGACATGAACCCTTTTACTTAGGATTTCATGACAAGTTGAATTCTTTGGGAACAATTGCAGTGACTGATGTGAATAAAGGTTCACTAGGAGAGTGTTTGTGTGTGTGTGTGTGTGTGTGTGTGTGTGTGTGTGTGTCTGTGTGGGGGGGGAGAGAGAGAGAGAGAGAGAGAACATCTCCTTAAAGCTAGGTATCCCCCCCCCCACATTATGATGATGTGGGGTTGGGTAGGGTGTATTGTTTGTATGAAGAGGAGGAGAGAAATTACATTTTTATCTCTTTTTCAGATTCCTTAGACACTTGTGGTACATCAAGTTGTTACATTCTCAGTGTATATTGACATCAGTACATATCAGGCTACTTGATCTTAATTCCTTGAGGTTCCTTGACTAGAGTTTTTTGTTTGACACTAATATTGTCAATTTATATTTAAATTATCATTTATACAGTCCTGTCACTACACTAGAGGTTTTTGAAATTTCTTGGGCCTTATATCTAGCTTGAGAGTACAGTTGGGTGACAGATCCAGCTAGGTTTTACACATCATACAGTGTGCACTGATGTTTTTAAGACAACTTTACTGGTAAATTCTTGTCTATAATGCAGGCATTGAATCTTCTTGGAGCCCTAAGACAATCTTAGTTTGTTTTTAATCTGGGTTGGGGTTGCCTTTCAGTAATCGCATCCTTATGCAAACTGTGACACTCATAGCTTGATTTCAGAGTCATCTGCTTCAACAGTGTTATCTTATGTCAATTAAATTTATATACAGTAGGATTCTTTGTATGTGTGTTCCACCAAGCACCTTTGACCCGAGGACCTTCCTGGCTGAAGGCAGTATGGTACTGTTAAACTTCTCTGACATCATCTTCTGTATTTTTTAAATGAGTATTTTAAACCAATGGGGATTTTTTCTGTTTTTTTCTGCATGATCTAGCTGTTATAAGTATTGTATTTTCTAAACAACTGCCATTAGCTTCTGAAGAAGGACTGGTTGGTCTGAAAGCTAGAGCACTTTGTTCTTGTTGTTACATCTATGTTGGTCCATTAAAAGGTATCAAATCATTTGCTTCTGGATCTGCTCCCTGGGAAGCAGCTTTCTGATCAGGTACACAACTGGGTGATCTGTCTCTTGGCAAGATGTCTGGCTCAGTACTGCCCCAATACCCACGTCTGAGGCGTCCGTCTGAACTATAAATGTTTTGCTATAGTCCGGACTTGTCAAAACAGGGGCATTGCACAGTGCCTCCTTCAGTCTGGTAAAGGCTTCCTCACAGACTGGGCCCCAGGTAATTTTCTTTGGCATCTTTTTCTTTGTCAGGTCAGATAGGGGAGCAGCCAGGGCACTGTAATTGGGTACAAATTTCCTGTAGTACCCTGCTGTGCCTAGAAAGCTCCTGACCTGCTTCTGGGTTTCTGGTCTGGGCCATGCCTGGATTACCTTTATCTTTATTTGGTTAGGACGGAGCTGTCCCAGGCCTACCACATGTCCGAGGTATGCCACTTCTCCCATGGCCACCTGGCACTTCTCGGCTTTGACAGTGAGCCCGGCCCTCTGTATCCTGCCCAGCACTTCCCTAAGGTGAGAAAGGTGTTCCTCCCAGCTGGTACTAAAGATGGCAATGTCATCCAGGTATGCCACGGCGTACTCCTCAGCACCATTTAACACCTGGTTCACTAACCTTTGTAAAGTGGCAGGGGTGTTCTTCATTCCTAAAGGCATTACTTTAAACTCAAATAAGCCTATCGGAGTGATGAAGGCCGACCTCTCCCTAGCTCTGTCTGTCAATTCTACTTGCCAATACCCCTTGGTCAGATCAATAGTCGTAAGGTAGGTCGCCCCTTCCTACTTGTCCAGGAGTTCGTCCATCCGGGAAATCGGGTTGGTGTCAGACTTTGGGACTGCATTCAGTCCATGATAGTCCATGCAGAAATGAGTTGAGCCATCTGGCTTGGGCACAAGGACTACGGGTGAGGCCCATGGACTGTGGGATCTCTGGATTACCCCTAAATCCAGCATCTCTTCCACTTCCCTCCTAATGTCCTTTTGGACAGCCTCTGACACCTGATATGCTGTCAACCGTATAGGCATCTGTGTCCCTGTCTCCACATCATGTGTTGCTAAGGGGGTTAGTCCAGGCTTGGCACTAAACAAGGGGGCAAAGTCTGCTAAAACCCTCCCTTACTTTCTGGACCTGGTCCAGGGCCAGCTGGGGAGACAATTTTACTGCCTCCACAGAGGACTCCCACTTACTCTCTTCCAGCAAATCCAGAAGGGGGTCTCCTTCATCCGTCCCCTCCCCATGACTACACATTGCAAACACCATGTCAGCCCTATTTGCATATGGATTCATCATGTTGACATGTACATCCTTTCAGAATATCTTCTGTCAGGTAACTCCACAATGTAGTTCACATCATTTACCTTCCTAACCACTTTGTACGGTCCTGCCCACTCAGCTTGCAGCTTGTCTTTCCGGACCGGAATAAGGACCATGACTTCCTGACCCACCATGTACGAGTGAGCTCTGGCTCTGTAGTCATACCACACCTTTTGTTTTTGTTGGGCAGCTGCCAGGTTGCTCTGGGCTGTCCCCATAAGCTCCTTCAGCCTTTCCCTAAACCTAAGGACGTAATCCACTATGGGAGTTCCCTGTGTGGCATGCTTGCCTTCCCAGTCCTCCCGGATCAAGTCTAGGGGCCCACGTACCCGGCGTCCATATAAGAGTTCGAAGGAGGAAAATCCTGTTGACTCTTGGGGCACCTTCTTGTATGCAAACAACAGGTGGGGAAGGTATTTCTCCCAGTCCCTCCCATGCTATTCAACAAACGCCCGGTGCATTGGCTTTAGGGTACCATTGAAACGTTCCACAAGTCCATTGTCTTGCGGATGATACGGTGTTGTGCATCTCTGCACCACCCCACACTTCTCCCATAAACATTTCTTCAGGTCTGACATGAAGGAACCCCCTCGATCAGTGATTACCTCCTGTGGAAACCCAACATGGGAGAAAATCCCAAGTAAGGCATCTGCCACTTTGTATGTCCTCAGAGAGGATAGGGCAACTTCCTCTGGGAACCGGGTGGCATAATCCACCACAGTCAGGATGAATCTCTTCCGTGAGGAGCTGGAGGTATTTAAAGGCCCCACAATATCCATTCCCATCCTCTGGAATGGCTTCTCTCCACTATGGACAAGGGGATCAGGGTGGCTTGGGTTTTCTTGCCCGCCTTCCCTATTTCTTGGCACCGGTGACAAGACCTGCAATACTCCTTCACCTGCTGGGTTAAGTTAGGCCAGTAGAAATTCTGGGCCAACCGCTGTGTTGTGTGTGCGATTCCCAGATAACCAGACAAGGCAATATCATGTGTAATCTTGAGCAACTGCTCACGATACCCCTGGGGAATGACAAGCTGCCTGCCTAGCATCCTTCCCTCTGTATGTACTGCCTGTGTATACATAAGGCCATTTTTCCAATAAACCTTATGTCTGCCGTCACCTTCCTGTGTGCCCTCCAAGTCTGCCCAAGCCCTCAGCTTCTCTGAACTAGGGTCACTCCTCTGAGCAGCTGCTGCAAACCCCTCACACATTCCCGAGGCATGGGACAGGTCCCCTTCAGTTGCTAAACTAGGGTTCCTAGCATTAGCGTCAGGGCCCTCAGGATCACTGTCAATCCTAACCCTCTGACAAGGGGTCACCTTTACCTCTTCAGAGTAACCCTCTGTAACTGTGTGGTTACTTGCTACTGGGGAAATTTCTACCCCCTTTTTATCAGTCTCCCCATCTGGAGACACAGGCTGGGGAACCAGTCTCTCAGCGGTTGTGACACTGGTTTCTGTGGGGTTCAGGGAACTATTATTTTCCCTTGCCGCTTGGCTATGGGTAACTGCACATACCACCCCTGCTGGAGATTGTTACCCAGGATCACATCCACTGCTAATATGTTGGCTACAGCCACCTGCTACACAGTTTCCCCCTGTTTCACCCCAGTCCAGGAGAACACTAGCGAGTGGCAATGTTTTCTCTTCACCAGTTAACCCTTGTGCAGTTTCATATTTATTGGGTATAAGCTGACCAGGCTGTACCACATCCCCCTTTACCAATGTCAGGGATGCCCCTGTGTTCCTTAACCCCTGCGTCTGTACCCCATTCACCATGACTGGGTGCATGTGTTCCCTCATGTTCACTGGCATGCTTCCAGGGACACACAAAAACAACCCACTTCTTTTCTAGCATCCTGTTGTGTATTATGGCTCACCTTTTGGGGGCACTGTCTGGCAATATGCCCAGTTTCTTTACACAACCAACAGGCATTTCTTACTTCAGAGAAATCTTTCCTTTGAAACCTGGGGCAAACTGGTTTTGATGGAGGCAGTCAGGGTTTTAGCTGCCCTGAAGGCGTGCTTTTCCCTTTCTACACTGCTACACCCACCCCATTCTTTCTCAGAGCAGGTCTGCTCTTGGCATATCGGTCTGAGAGTTCAGCAGCCTCTTGCACTGTTTTTGGATCTTGGTCCCCAGCCAGGTTTTTAGCTATGCTAGGCAGGCCCAATAAAACTGTTCTAATAAAATCACATTTTCAATTTTATCAACAGAATTTGCCTCAATTCCTTCCCACCAATGTTTTAAAAACTGACATTGTTTTGTGGCTAGCGCCTCATAGCTCATATCAGGGCTTCTCCTGAGCTTACGGAATTTAGCTCTGTATGATTCAGCAGTTAATTCAAACTTTTTTAACAGTGCAGCTTTTAGCTTGCTGTAATCATTGCTGTCCTCATTGTCCACTTGACCCAATGCATCTCGAGCTTTCCCGGTAAGTAGCGGGATAGCTGGAAGCTCCAGGACTCTCTAGGAATTTTAGCCTGAATACAAACTTTTTCAAAAGAATTTAAAAAGGCATCCACGTCCTCCCCTTCCTCAAACTCAGCTATTAATTTGGAGTTCAATTTGTAACCCAGTCCTGCAGTCCCAGTTAAACCCAAGCCACTTACCTGCTCTGGTGCCGCTGGTCAGAGTCGTAGCTTCTCCAGTTCATGTTGCCTCTGGCACTTCTCTCTCTTCTCCTCTGCAGCTCACTGGCACTGGCGCTCCTCACGGTCTGCCTCCCTCTGTTGTCGCTCTGCCTCTCTGCGTTCTCGCTCTGCCTCATGGTCCGCCTCTCGCTTCTCTCATTCTCTCCTCTCCTGGGACTCCAACTCCATCCTGCACAACTCAATTTGCAGTTTGAGTGCCTCTGGATTCAGGATACTAGTGGCCATTCCCTGCTGCTGTGGCCCTTCACTGGCAGTGGCCCTGCTGTCATTTTCAGTCACGGTTGGTGACTCACTGCTCTGTGTATCTGCTACTATCAGGGCCTCTATGATGTTCTGCTTTTTGGCTGTCACCTTGAACGGGACTCCCCTGTCCCCGCACAACTGCTTCAAGTAATCTACAGTGTGCCTGCTGTAGTCGGAAACCATCTTCTTCTTCCCTGACTACGGCCACTCTGACTTTGCACTTTAGAAGGAAAAAAAAATAGGTAGGAACTTGACTGTACACCAAGTGATATATAGTTCTGTTTCCTTTTTAAAATAAAACTCTGTCTTTTTCTTTCTTTGCAAGAGAGCTTATGGTCTCAGCTGACACAGAACAATAAAGCTTGTGATACCAAAATAATGCCACCGCTGCCAACCAATCTGTTACAGATTCACTCAGCAGGTCAGGCCCTCTACTCCCAAAGTGCCAACCTCTGAGCACAGTCTTGTGAAAAGTGTAACAGACAAGGTAACCCTCTTGTCTGTTTTTGTGAGTTCGGATCAACCTTTGGTCTCAAGTTCTGGAGAGATTCAAACTGTTATCCTCTTGCTAGCATACTCAATGCACAGGCCCAGATATATCTGTCATCGGGGGGCCAGATATCTTTGCCTATGGGCACCTAATCAGGTATTCAGAGATGAACCTTTAAAACTTTAATAAAGACCTCAGATTTAAAACGCTTCTCTTTCCAGTTTGGTACCACCATACAAGCTTATGTCTGCTCTCTGCTATAACCATAAATATTTCTTAGCAAAAGAAAGCAATTCAAAGACAGACCAGATATGCTCTAAAATTAGAGTTTTTACTAAAATATATAATAATATGTCAAACATACAATACAGAACTCTTATATCACAAGACATACATATCTTTAAACAAAACAAGGTTTAAAACAGTGCAATTCCTACAACAATATTTAGATTTGTCTAGCTTTTTAAATACCTGTTTTCAGTTCTCAGATGTTTTCTTGGTCAGTGTCAGATAAAAGTGTGTCTGTAATGAAACAGAATAATCTTTAAAAGCTGGTTTTGCCCACCTCTTTTGCATGAGGTCATCTAGCTCCTCCCTGTCAAAATATCTAAAAAATATATATTTCTATACAACTACAGGATGTAATTTCAAAGTATTAATTCTGCAATGTTAGCGTAACTCAATTTCAATGACAGCTCTTTTGATTCATGCTGCATCCTCCCCACACAGGCTTCATATGAGCATTTAAAACCTCTCACCTCTGTGTAATAACCTGTGTTTTCTCTTCAACATCATAAACCTTTTTTACGGTTTCCCTCTTAACAAAGTTAACTTAAACAAGTCTGTAATTAACTCAGAGAAACAGGATCATTGATTAAAGTCTTCCTTGTAACACATTGTCTCTAAAAACTGAGTGTGTGTGATACATGCTGTCAGCATTTCTCTTAGCTTGCGTCTGTCAGCTGAAAACTGGGGGTGTTGAGGTCACTCCCAGAGCACTAGATTTTTCAGCAGAGATAGTCATTAATACATTTTATATAAAAAGACAAATATGATACAGCACTTTAGAACTGGCCGTCTACGTCACACTTTAGCTAGCACAGATATTGTGCTATGATAGGGTCTAAACCCAGACTGGACCATGTTTAGTAGATTACATTTCTCAAGATGATTTCTGAGTTGTGAATAGACTATCTTTTCCAATAATTTTTGACAAGATGAGAAGTAAGGATATTGGGCGGTAATTATTTAAGCCACTGGTATCACCAGATTTAAAGAGTGGGATAACTTGAGCTGTTTTCCATATTGTAGGGAGAGAACCCTGCATCAGGGACATATTGAACAGATGGGTGATGGGGTATATAAGACATAGTATGCTAGCTTTAGGTAGTAAGATCCTATAAGATCCACCCCAGTGCTTTTCCTAGTATTAAGTGCCAAGAGAAGATCCTCAGTATGCTTCACTGTAACAGGGTAGAAGCAGAAGGTTGCTTCTAGGTTAAATTATCTAGGATTGAGCCATTCAGGTTTCTGACCACACAGCTCTGCCCGGAGGTTGTTGGTTGGCGAAGAGTCGAAGACTAAGCCTGCTGTGCCAAAGTGATTATTGAGGAGTACTGAAATCGAATGCTTATCGGTGGTGATACTGCCACTTGTGGAAATTTTTTGAGGGAATACACAGGCTGGTGAATAGCCTTCAAGATCCTTTAGAGTTTTCCAGATTTGTTTTGCACTATTCGATGTAGATTTGATTTCTGCTTGGAAATATCTTGCTTTCTCGGTTCTCATAAGCGTAGTGCTCCAGTTTCTAACAGCTCTGAAGGCTGTCCAATCAGCTGTGTGTTTGTTTTTTCTTACCTTTTTCCGAAGTGTATCTCTATGCAGCAATGCAGCTTTTAGTCCACCCATAAACCAAGGACAATTTTTCCTTTTTGTTCTGACTTTTACCAGTGGGGCATGTTTATCTACGGCTCCAAGCATAATTTTTTGGAAGGCCTCGTATGCTGCATCCATGGTTGGTGCCAGGCAGAAATTCTGCCAGTTGGCATGTTGTAGGTCAGGGCCAAATGTGACAGGATTAAGATTGCTCTGGCATCTCTTGAGGATATACCTGGAGGATGCTGCTGCTTTTGGTACAGACCTCACACAGGCTATAGCACAGTGGTCACTGATATAATTGAAGAGTACGCTCGGATGTGTAAACAGGTGGGGTTCATTAACTAAATTAGATCAAGTAAAGTGCCCTTCTCTGGATTTTTAACATTGGTCCGGGTAACTTCAGATATGATTTGAGCAAGCCGAAAGGAATCACAAAAGTCTTTTAGGGGTTTGGATGCTGCTAAATGTCAGTCCATGTTGAGGTTGCTCATGATGATCATCTCAGAGGATAAGGAGTCTAGTACTTCACTCAGATGTCTCAGTACTTTAAGCCCTGCCGAAGGAGGTCTGTAACATCCAATGATGTACAGAGGGACTGAGTGGGTGAGCTGAATTTTTAGTGTAAGACATTCAAAATCCTTGGACAATGTGGATGAGTCTGTTACAGAGGTAGCATACTTATCCCAAATATAGATTGCCACACCCCCTCCTCTTGTCAGTCTATCTGCTCTAAAGACATTATATGAAGGAATATTAATTTCATGATCCAGTGTCACAGGCTTTAGCCATGTTTCAGAGACCACCAGCACATCAGGGCAGGTATGGTAGATCCATGTTTGGGTAGCATCAAATTTCCTAAGCAAACTGCAGGCACTGATGTGAATAAGATTCAGCCCTTTTAACTGGCCAAGTTGGGAAGGATCTGAAATAGGGAGCAGGGGACCAGGATTAAGTTCAACATCGTCTGTACAAATAAGCAGTAAAAAATAAGTTTTTTGAGGGCTTCCAGGAGTAGGCTTACCATGCAAATTTTACCTATTTTATGGAAACTATGTGCAGTGGAAGATAATGGTGTAACTTGGGCAACTGGAGGTCCCAAGTGAAGATGCTAGAAAGCCCTGACAGAGTGAAAATGGGGATACATGGGTAAACAGTGGCAAGAGATGATTTTTGCTGCTCATGTAAGGAGATGACCCAGTGCTACTCGGGACACCCAATAGGCTGACCTGCACCAGTGGAGGCTTTTCTACAGTCACTAAGACCATTGGGCATGGTGGGTGCTGACTGGTTACTTCAGAATGGGTAACAGTATAGCTGTCTGGGTACTGATCAAATGGGCATAATGTGCAAGGAAGTTGTTTCATTGCTGCCTTGGAATGGACATCAGTAAAACTGTCCTGGCACAGATCAATGCAGCAGATGAAGGAGTGTGCTAGCCACACTAGGCAAATAATTAGTGACTGCATTTTGGAGCTCTGTTAAGACTAGCAAATTCAGTAATAAGAAAGAGCAATCCAGTGTGCAATGAGCCCCAAAACATTTCCTTACAAGGCGAATAGGTGGACGGAAAGGAATCTTAAGTGAAAAACACAATTAGATGATAAAGAACAGTGAAGTATGACAAAGTATGTCTCTTTAAGGGAGCAAACACACTGAATTTTTTTTTGTTTGTTTTGCCTGCTGGAGAATCAATAAGAGAGCAGCACCAATAAGGAGGGAGGAGGAAGCCTATTTAATAAGTAGCAGGGGTGGGAGAGGTCTGAGCAGGAGAAAGTTTAGCAATGAATCTCTTTCCCTCTACCCTCGGGACCAGTCCAAACAAATTGAAGCCATAAATACAGCAACCAGCCAATCAGGATGAAAGTCGTAGCTTCATCCTCCAATCACTGCAGAACTCATGCTGTTTCAGCCAATACGAGCTCCAAGGAGCTTCCCCGGTCCACGGTAGGAGGTCACCTGGCTAGGAGCTTCGGGTGGTGGATCCTGTGACATGGAGTGGCCAGGACAGCCTGGAGAGCCGAGGTTGCTGTAGTCTTTGGGTGCCCGGGGGTGGGGCTCCTGCAAGACAAGGAGAACGCAGCAGAATTAATAATCTCCTAAGACAAAGGATCACAGCACAGTCAGCTAGGAGCAGGAATTCCCACAATTAAACTAGAAGAGCAGTTAATCAGGGGGTTGGGGAAAAGCTAGCGGTACAATGGGGGTCGGGCAGTCGGCATCAGATGGTTCCACACCCAGATAGCTGATCAGCCAAAATTAAGGGAAAGTACAGGACTGACAGATAGAAAAATACTTTAAAAACAGGGAGGTATAGCAGCCAAGTTGTGCGGCTGAATGGAAGGGTGTATTAAGGAAAGCGAAAAAGAGATTAAGGGACTCAGGGTAAAACAAGACACACACTAGCAAGTACAGGCAATAATAAAAAGGCCACCCCATCAGCACAATCACCACAAAAATGCTTAATATACAAATACAGAGCAGTTTATGATAACTCTCTTTCCCTTTACCCCCGAGACCAGTCCAAACAAACTGAAGCCATGGATACAGTCACCAGCCAATCAGGATGAAAGCCGTAGTTTCATCCTCCAATCGCTGCTGAACTCATGCTGTTTCAGCCAATTTGAGCTCCAAGGAGCTTCCCCGTTCCATGGTAGGAAGTTCACCTGGCTAGGAGCTTTAAGCCGCAGATCCTGTGAGAGGGAGCAGCCAGGGCAGCCTGGAGAGCCGCGGCTGCTGTAGTCTTCGGGTGCCCAGGAGTGGGACTCCTGCCAGTATGACAGTGAATACCCTAATAATCAGACTGCCCATACTGTATATGTGGTATGTCATACTTATTTCAGTTCTGGAATATGTGGGACTCTTGACTGTATTGCAAATACTAGATAACCAGCAGAAGAAAAAAGATACAGCTGCAAGTACTTCACAGTTATGTTGTATAAGATACACATAATATATAATGATCCTTAACAGACACCAAGTGGTACAGCCCATGAACAACAAGCTCTGCATATTAAACTTTACATTGCTCGGCTTGTTAAACAGGCTTCTGGAATGTATACATTCACAGCTGCTTAAGTAAGGGATTTAGACATGTGTGCAACATGATGCTGGCATCACTGGAAAAAGCTTGGCCTTCTCAGTCCCAGGCCGGAATATCTCCCAGCGCATCCTGCAGCCACATTTGTAACACAGAGGCATAGCTCTACCAGCTCAATATAGGGCACCCAGAAGGGGACATGGAAGACAGTGCAAGCACCACAGCATGGACCCAAAACAGCGTATGGCCCAGCAGAGTGCATACCACAAGAGCACAGAGTTGGGGCACATCAGCGCGCATGGCCCTAGTAGAGAGCCTGTGCAATACAGTGCAGACCAGAGCAGCACATGGTTGCACTGTGTAGGGAGAGTGGGCTCACGGAAATACAGTTCCTGGCACCACAGAGCCAGGAAATGACAATGAATTCCACCCTGCAAGAACACAGCATAGTTTCTGTGTCTTCTTTTCCGAGGGGTTCGCCCCTGCACGCGCTGCACATGCACAAAACACCCCACACACAAGCCATGCATAAGTCAGGACCACAGCCAAGCAGCATCCGTATCACAGCGGGTGTATGCACACCGGGGAACCATGCAGAGCACCAGTGTCGAATGCTCGAATCCACCGACTGTTGCACATAGCACCATTCGCTGTCCACCGCCTACAGAGCTGTCACTCACCACACCACAACAGGACCAACCACCACCATGTATGAGAGCCAGAGGAATGGAGGACCAGCCAGCACAGCCCTGGCACTGCATCCACGGGACCTTGAGGTGTGTGTCAGGTACGAGCTTACAGGGGGTTACGTCGGCAGGCACAGGCACTGGCTCCAGCAGCCATAGAGGGAGTGTACGCGCAGCACACCCATTTTATGTTTATCTTTTGTCATTGTACCGGTAGCTGAGGCAGGCACAGGGGACTGGAGGGGACACAGGTGACTGGTGGGGGCACACCACACACATACTGGCAAGGCAACCGACCATGGAAGGAGTGCTGCAACACTGCTGCGGGGGGGGGTGCACCAGCAGGAGGCTGCTAGCCACAAATCCCACAACCAGGGAAGTGACATAAACACTCCAGATGGCACCTGTGCAAAGAATATATGCTGCCATAACATGAATGCCATGCCGGAAAGCAGCCCAGAAGCATGGTACCCCCTTGAAGGGGTACCTGGCCTGAGGCACAGCTGGCAATGACTGTCATTGCAGCATCCAATGTGTGCATAACATCCTATCGGGTGCACACCCACATGGAACCCTGGCCTTGGTGTGGGCCTACATGCAATGGAAGGGGTTGCCTGTTGCAGCACAGGGCCCAGCTGGACATGGCAGGCATGGGGTATGGAGGTATATGACCCCATGTGCATGGGCGTAGTGCAGGGGGGCTGTGGGATGTCTGCTACAGAGACCCACAGGGCAGGGATGTCATGTATGTAACCTATATCTTATCACTGCATCATAAAGCAATACAAGCATACAGCCTCAGAGAGTCAAACAATGCATGGTACACATCATACGTTAGCCATACCGTGTGCACCAGTCTCCCTTCTGATACAGCAATATAAGGGGAAAGGAAATACACTAACCATGATGCCTGCGAGCAGTCACACTAGAGGCAAACATACAGTGATGGTTAACTACAGCAGTCAGATATGTTATCCACTGGTGGGACATGGTTTTGCCCCCATATAGACGCTGCCATCTTGTGCTGGCACACCTGTTGTGTGGACCCACTACACAGGCTAGATGGCCAGCTGCATGCATGCTTGCAGTGCTTCACTGGCCTGGGGAGGTGGGGTGGGGTGGGGTGGTACCTGTGCAGGCAATATATATATACCCTGTGACACACCCCATGCATACTCGGCGATGTGCACCTGCCCCCTGTTGTGGAGCAATGCTGTGCCTCTGTGTACACTATCAGGGACAACAGGCTACAGGTGCTGCGGGGGGGGGGTGTGCACACAGGTGGGACCATTCAGGCACCCATTAGATACCATAAAGGGACCACATTGGGGACAGTCCATGTGGGAGGATGCCTCTGGTGTACATCTGCAGCCAGAAGGGCAAGCCACTGCTGTACCATACGGGGCATCTATACCACCGGGAACATGTACACCTTGAACGGATGTACAGGAAGTGCATTGAATATGAGAAGGCGAAGTGCCCTGCATGAGTGCATTCACAGTCTGAGGAGGTGGTGCACTGCTCAGGTGGCCACAACCATGTCCCAGATGCAGCTGACATCTCAGCCAGAGAAGTATTGGCATCGGTGAAAGACGTTGCCCAATGCATCAGTGAGACCTGCAGTGCATTGGTGGCAGCATGCACTTTGGGTGTGCCCACAGCTGTCACGGGGAGACTGGAGTCATTGCCACTGCTCAAACGGACCTGTACCAGGGCCAGGACTTTGGCACACAGGCCACCACCACACCCAGTAAGCCTGCACCACCCTGTGATTTCCACAGAGTACAGTTCGACTAAGACGGGCATCCCCTTCTTCCTGCATGACAGCAGCCCAGGGAATCACAGGCTGTTGGCCTGGAAGGGTGTGCCACCATTCTTGCAGATGGGACATTCAGCGTTACCTCACCGTTGTTCTAGCAGGTGTATACTATCCAAGGCTTGTTGGAGAGCACCACCTTTCTGGCAGTCTATCTGCTAATGAGCTCCAAAACCACCGCAGCATACACAGCAGTGTTCCAGCAGTTGAGGTCACATTGCCCAGGCCTCGCACCTATGGCTGTCCTGACGGACTTTGAACTTGCGACCATGCGGGCCTTTTCCAGCATCTTCCCTGGCATTCAACAGCAGGGCTGCTTCTTCCACCTGGCCCAGGCCATGTGGTGCCATTGCCAGCACATTGATGGCTTCATGACCCACTACACAGAGGACCCTGAGTTTGCCCTCCATGCCCGTATGGTTGTTGCACTTGCCTTTGTACCATCTGCCGATGTCGTTGATGTCTGCACCACCCTGCATGAGATAGACTACATGAAAGCCAACGGTGAGCTGCTTTACCAGCTGCTGGACTACTTCGAGGACATGTGGGTGGGTAGGCCTGTGGGCTTCTCTGCATGGTGCAGGCCTCTGTATGACACTGACATGTGGAACGTCCATGATGTTGCCCATGACGGTACACTCCGTACAACTAATGTTGTGGAGGCTTGGCACAGGGGTTTTGCCACACACCTGGGGGACTGCCATCCAAATCTGTGGCATTTCATACAGGTGCTGGGGCTGAGGAGCAGCTGACCTCTGTGAAGCTGTCCCAGCTGTACGCTGGGCACACCATGCCCACTGCGAAGTGGCACTATAAGGATGCTGGGAGGAGGAGGATTTCCACCATCATTAGGTCCTGCGGACAGTGGTCCACTGTGGAATACCTCCGAGGCATAGCATTCAACCTGTCCCTCTAGGAGTAACAGGACTGTGCTACTGGGTTCGGGGAAGGGGTTGGGTGGTGTGTCTTTTTCCACTGTCACTTTTGCACTGTGTCATTGCCTTGCTTGCACCAGTAAACACTATTTGCACACTGGTCTGTTGTCCAGCATCCTGCTTCCTGTTCACGACATATGGGCCTGCTTGCACTGTTTCCCTGTGCAGCCATCTGTCTGTTAGCTGTTCTTGTGTTAGCTGTTTTGTATGCACTGTTCTGCCATTAGCTGTTTTAGCATACAACATTATGACCCTGTGCCGGCATAGCCATTCTCCAGTCATTCTGAATAGCAGGACAATTAATAGCACCTGCTATATGTAAATGGCTTTGCTTACCTATATTTGTGGATCCTGCAGTTCTGTTTACTCCTTTCTACACTACATGCCATCCCTTTCAAAGATTTCTTTGGCATCCCATTGTAATACCTGCTCTTTATCATTATACTACCACTGCGATTTCCAGTGTATTACCATTGTGGGTTTCATAAATGGTATCACAGTGGATTTGTTCTAGTTCCATTGTGATACCATTGTAACCATTATGATACCATGCAGACAGTAGTAGTTCACTGGTAACACTACCTCTGTGAGTACCACTGTGGTAACAATGTGCACCACCGTGATACAACTGTTTGTTAGTATCACAGTGATTTTGTTCCAATTCCAGTGGGATACTATTGTGTCAACTGTGATACCATCAACACCCAGTGGTAGCACAGTGGCAAACTCTTGTGCAACAGTAGCACAGTGGTGAATACCAGTGTGATACCACTGCACTTGGTATCACAATGGATTTGTTTATTGCACTATTATTGTGACCACTGTGGCACCATATGTCAGTGGTAGCACAATGAGTGCACCTGCAGTGGAAATACAATGGTCTCATCCCATGCCTTATGCTGGTGGTAGCACAATGGTCATGCAGCATGGTATTACAGTAGCCTGTGTGGGTCACTGATAGCACACGGACCACATTGTTGGGGAAACCTGCCGGCAGAGTGATCCAAAAAAATAATTAAGGCATATCCAACAAGATCAGACTCCTAGGACTCAAATCTCTAATGTTTTTATTTGTGTACTTTGTATGCTTTTCATTCTTCCATCCTAATGTCTGCATTAACAATTTTTCTGCAGTAAAACACCTTCCTTTTGTGATGGTAGACACTTAACAGCATAGTGGAGCTATTTCAAATGTTACATCACCAATCACTTAACAAGTGAAAGCCTAGTGTCATAATACTTGGGGTTGCACTGTTACAGGCTAACATCCTAGCACAGATAAGAGATCCCTTATCTGGTTCCTATGGAGACTGGGATGAGGGGGTCTTAAGAGAATACAGTATGTATAAAACAAGAACTGCAACAGGGTCACAAAGAATCTACAGCTCTTTGTTAACTATTACAAACAAGGCAGGGTAAACAAAAACAATACTTATCTGACACGTACGGTCAGTGTCCTCCTATACATGGTCAACGTCCTCTCAGACATGTAGATATAAAAGGGAAAATGGGTCAGAATAAAGACTAAAAATATTGATCAGCTACTGTAGGTCAGTTGGGAAGTACCTGTAGAGGTTGAAAAATAAAGTGGGTTGTATGTGTGTGGGTGAATGGGGGAGATACTGCACCAGTACCACACCAACGACTTTGGTGTTAGGTTAGACTGGTCACTCAGGGGCCATCATGGTGGGAAGGATTCAGTGTCCCTAGGACTGATCTCTGTTGGGGGTGAGAGCCATGTTGCCCTACTCAGTACCACACCAATGACTTTGGTGTTAGAACAGACTGCTCACTCAGGGGCCATCATAGTGGGGAGGATTCAGTGTCCCTAGGACTGATCTCTGTTGGGGTGGGAGCCATGTTGCTCCACCCAGTACCATGCCAATGACTTTGGTGTTAGAGTAGACTGGTCACTCTGGGGCCATCATGGTGGGGAGAATTCAGTGTCCCTAGGACTGATCCCTATTGAGGGTGGGACCCATATTGCTCCACCCATCAACCAACACGGGGCAGGATGGGAACACCAAGGGCCCAATATGCAAAAATACCCAAAGTGAAGCGCAATAATTAGTGTTGTGCTTTGTGATACCGCATGTGTGCAAAACTGCTATATGCAGATGGATAGCACATGGCACTATCCCTTTGAATATAGGGACATTGTGTCAAGGCATTAAGCCACTAAAAGCCACCTGATAGCACCCCCAAAACTAGGCCACTCAATAGCATGTGTGTGGGCAAAATCTGCAGTATTCAAAAGTACCCATGCAAATTAGCCCTTTGGGCATACGAGGCACCAAAGGTCATTTGCATGCCCATTATGGGCTAATTTGCATGGGAGTGAGACTGCTTACCCCAGCACCCCCCAACTACCCCAGCCAAGTTAAGTTGTTCATGGTGCTAGTGTCCATGGTGCTAGAGGCATCCCTCCACCCTCCAACCCCAGTCTCGTGAAAGACAGATATATCCCTGGTATCCAGTGTCGTACCCTGTACCCAGTCCTGTAATGAAAGATTTATCTTTGGCATCCAGTGGTCTCGCCCCCCCCCCACCCAATTGCAGTCCTGTTCAAGAAAGGTATATCCTGGCATTCAGTGGTCCCTCCCCACACCCAATCCCAGTCCATGTAGAAAAACATTTTCCCTGTTGTCCAGAGGTCTCTCCCCACATGCAGTCCCAATCTTGGAGACACCATCCCACTGAGTTTCCAAATCTCCCTCTCCTGACAGTCATACTGACCTTGCATAGCAGGGGCAAGAAAGCACAAAGAACAAAATGCTACTGCTCTGAGGACCATAACAAAAGTAAGCAACCAGGTTGTAACAAGCAATCAAAGTAATTGACCATTTGGTCAGGTCTTTTTTTCATATTTGGAATAAATTCACTTTGATTGTTACAGCCTGCAGGCCCGTTGCCAGAATTTTTACAATGGGAGGTTCTTTTTTTTGTAGTTTGTGACTTTTTCAAAAAAGCTGAGGCACTGGGGTCCACTAGTGCCCCCAGAAACCCTAGGATTCTAGATGCTCTATGGTACATTTTCTGACTTATTTTGAAGCTAGATGACTCATATCTTAGCTCTTTTTCACAACCTTGCTCCAAAATAATAAGGTGTCTGGCTGCAGGGTGAATACATACTTGTATTCTGTATGAGAGGTCAGCAAAAAGCAGATATTGTAGCATAAGTGATATAGATATATATAGATATACATATATACACACACATATATATATATATATATATATATATATATCACTTATACTGCCGTAGGGGTAGCTGGTTCATACCACTGGGGTGTCAAACAGACGAGGCATACTGATGAGTCCTGGTAGGACTAAACACGTGTCTATGTCTTCTGTTAGCACCCTTTGCAAACTGTGTGAGAGGCTTTCGCACCATGCAATTCTGCTTAAAGTTGGACCAGCATAACATTCTGTGGTGATTTGCATATGCAGCCCATGATGCTTGCATTGTGGGGACATGTGATTTTGTATTTTCTTGAAACTTGGCTTCCCAGCCAAATGCCCTTTGGGGTAACCCTTGCCTCAGTGTTTACGCACAGAGGTTCTTTGTCTTTTAAATAGTTTTTCATTTTAATGGGTTCACTACAATATATCCCAGGCACACTGCCTTAGGGGTAGCTGGTCCATTCCACTGGGGTGTCAAACAGACAAGACATACTGATGAGTTCTGGTAGGACGAAACACGTGTCTATGTTTTCTGTTAGCACCCTTTGCAAACTATGTGAGAGGCCTTTCGGCACCATGCAATTCTGCTTAAAGTTGGACCAGCATAACATTCTGTGGTGATTTGCATATGCAGCCCATGATGCTTTGCATTGTGGGGGCATATGTGATTTTATATATATATATATATATATGTATATATACATAAATCGTCTGCAGTAGTCACCTGCTGGCTTGACACATGCCAACCCATGAATGTCAGCATTTTACTTACCCCACATACAGAATAGAAGAATATATTCATCCTGCAGTCATCCAGATAATAGGGGTCTGTGTGCTGCTAGGCCATGACCAGGAATTTTCCAAGGGGTGTTCTTTTCTTCATACTTTAAAAAAAAAGCTGGGGGTCTGGGGGCTACTGGCGCCCAGAAAATCAGGGATTCTCGATGCTGTGTGGTGCATTTTCTGGCTTATTTTGAAGCTATATAACACATCCGACTTCTCCTCCACCTCCCCTTGATCTAAAATGATGATGTGTCTGGCCACAGGGTGAATACATACTTGTATTCTGTACTATGTGAGGTTAGCAAAATGCTGACATTATAGTATAGGTGATACACATATTGGCTGCAGCTGTCATCTGGTGGCTTAACATAGGCTAGGCAAATTTCAGCATTTTGCTAATCTCACGTACAGATTAGAATTATTAATCACTCTGCAGCCAGCCAGATAATAAGGTTTTGGAGGCTGCTAGGCCCATAGAAGCCTTTGGTTATTATATACTTTGTGGTTCATTTTGTTATTAATTTTAAAGTTCAAGAATGGTCTCAAATTGAAACCCGGTTTCTGCAGTCCATGCACACACACATTTTCCTCCCAGCAATGTCTCACACAAAAATGAAACTGTGGAAAACTCAGTTTACAGATGCCACAAATGAATTTGTTCCTTGGCTAATATAGTATACTGTATATGTGAGCCAATTATAGCACCAAAAAGTTGGTGTTATCCCAGCTAAGATCTCTGCAGCATCTCTTTTCCAGTTGAGTCCTAATTCACTTCCCATAAGTATGTATCTTGGTTGACTGGAACACTGAAAGTTCACAGTGACTTGCCCGTTACACAGTATTTGGCTCTGGATTTAAACCTGTTATCCCTGGTTCACAAGCTGGCAGCACTTTCTAAAAACAGTTACACCACACTGCCTTGTGTAAATCAATAGTGACACACTACTAGCTACGTTGCAAAATGCTAAACAAAGGGAAAAACCACAGGATGATGTACAGTTGAATTATTGCTGGTTATTTTGCCCTCTAGTAAGTTGCAAAACACAAAGAACCTGTACACTATTGCAGAATATAGGGATGCAGAAGTAATTCTATATAGCTAAAAGACAAAGAACCTTAATGCGTAAGCACTGAGGCGAGGGTTACCCCAAAGGGCATTGTCTGGGCTGTATCTACAAATCACCACAAAATGTTATGCTGGCTCAACTTTAAGCAGAAATGCATGGTGACAAAAGGCATCTCACACAGTCTGCAAAGGGTGCCAACAGAAGCTAGTTTGACACAAGTTGCAGTAAGTCTAACTGTGTGTTGCAGAAAAAGTTATCTGTACACAACAGTACTGGCCAGAAAACATACAGCAGCCATTCTGCTGCAGAAGTTGAGATAACTGAGCAAAATACAAGCAGCCACAGGGAATATTTTACTGGAGGCTAGAGTTATCATCAATGGGCCAGATTCTAGAAGGGCTATGCCTGGCGTAACAGCAGTTGTGCCAAGCAGAATGGTGCAGGTAGCAACTTATGCCAGCAGTTGCAACATGCGTGATTCTACAAAGTGGCCTGCTACATGTCATAGGCCACTTGTGCTGAACAGCTGTTATGCCGCATATACCCCCTGTGACATGGCGCTAGGGGGTTTACGGCAGTAGTTGTGCCCCATTCTAGAAGGGCAGCCACAAAGTGCCCACATCAAGATTCTACAAGAACCCCTTGAGGAGATCCAGCAATGTAAGTTATACCAGCATTTAGCTGGTATAACTTACGGACACCCCGTGGGCTCCTGTAGAGCCATCAGCTGTCCAGCAGACAGTGCACAGTGTGTCTCTCTCCCCCATGCCCAGCACACCCCAGCGGGGCCCCACAGGGCTACCCATACCCCCAGCCCCCCTGAAGCAGCCATTGGCAGAAGCTCCACAGGGCGGCGGTGCCATCCCCCACCCATGCCCCGAACCGCATGTTGCCCACTGCATATGCGGCAATACTCCAGCCCTGGTATTCTAGTGTCCCCCTTCCTGAACTGAACATAAATTAAATAAGTAAATATCCCTGTTTCTCTGGTAGTCTAGTGCCCCCCCCCCCGAACTGTACATTACTAACATAAACGACTATCTCATTACCCTGGTAGTCTAGTGGCCCCCGACCCCTCCACCCAGCCATGTCAGCCACCCAGCACCCCCCCACCTGTTCCCAGACCTGACTAGCAGACCCACCTCTTACCTCCACAGCCAGCCATCGACTAGTGCAGTATTAGCGCTACTGCACAGATGCACTCAGAAATTAATATCTGAGTGCATCTGTGCAGTAGCGCAAATACTGCACTCAGTCTGTGGCTGGTCATGGAGATAAGAGGTGGCTGTGGAGTCGCTGCCTGAGACAGGTGGGGGGTACTGGGTGGTTGGCATGGCTGAGTGGGGGGCACTAAACTACCAGGATAACGGATCGCTGCCTCATGTTAGTAGTGTACAGTTCGGGCGCAATTAGACTACCAGGGAAACAGGAATATTTATATATTTCATTTATGTACAGTTGGGGGATAGACTACCAGGGAAATTAGATATTTACATATTTTATTAATGTACAGTTCAGGGGGGGCACTAGACTACCAGGGAAAAAGGGATATTTACTTATTTCATTTATGTACAGTTCGGGGGGGGCCACTAGTTTACCAGGGATTCAGGATTCTGTTATTATTTTATGGTTGGGGGGCACTGGACTACCAGGGCAGTTGACAAGCCACATCTGCGGCGGGCGACCCGGAGGTCAGGGTATGGGTGGGGGGTGTACTTGTGATCTGCGGCACAGGGTTGCGAAATGCTGGCCAGGTGCGTACTCTGTGCGGCATACCTTGCCACATGTCGCAAGTCACAGGACTTTGCTGTGAAGACCCTGCCCCTTCTAGAATAGGGCACAGGGTCAATGTCGCAGTTGCAGGTGGCGCAAGTTACATTCAACGGCAACTTGCGCCACCCTTCTAGAATCGGGCCCAATGTCTTTAATTTCATGTATTTCAGTTGCTAGCCCCTGACTCGTCCGCTCCCCCGACTGCTTGACGGCCAACTGTGAGTTCACAGACTTTCTGAATAAAAATCAGGGCACAACTGATCTGGTTACCACCAGCAACATTTATCTGACTGACTAACACACTCTGTGATAAGCCCAAGCCATGCCCGACATGTTTACTGAGTTTTCTTGGCCAGTAAAGAAATTTTCCTCACCTACCATTCTCCATGCTCCAGCTTGCTCACTAGTTAGTAACACAGCGTGAATTTTGAGCAATGCAGAGCTGCAATGTACACTGCTTACATCCGACATCACACATGATTGGCCAGCGGTGATACTGGGGGGTGAAAGAGGTGTGAAAGTTTCACAGTGGAGCTACTCGACACTACTGGCATGTGTAAAGAGCTGATTGGCAGATCACAGTGGGGGGCACTTGTCACTGGCTCACAGGACAGCTCATCACCAGTCCACTACACAGAACTGATTGGCAGCGGCAAGGGTGTGTGTGTGTGTGTGTGTGTGTGTGTGTGTGTGTGTGTGTGTGTGTCAGACTGAGGAAGACACTCAAGCATGACTATTTTAAAGCATCATCCACCTAGAACTCTTAAAGGAACAGGAATAGTACACAAAAAACATAATTAATAAAAAACAAATGATGTTCCAAATAGGAGGGGTTCATTCAAACCAGACTAACCCCAGCTGGCAATGGGCCTGACTTAACTGCTTACTTTTGTTATGACTCTGAGTGCAGTAACAGTTCGTTCTTTGTGCTCTTGTGTGTTGGGCAGGCTGCCCTTCTAGCTACTGCACCAACATGATAACGCTGATCACAGCACCTACCTCTGGGACTGTATCAGGAGCAAAGAAGTAACTCTCCCCAAACAAAGCCCTGCCCTGAACCATGAGCAGTTCCCTCCAACAAGTACCCAGTTGGTGGCTAGTGGCCTCCCTCCCACCCTCAGAACTGACATCAACCCCTGGTCCCTCTACCTGTCCATTGGTGCCACAGTTCAATGAAAGTGAGCGGCATAGCCCACCTTGCACAACCATGGCAGCTTTCCATCTATCTGTATCAGGGAGTGCAGCCTATGAATAGGGCAAAGCTCATCACTGTGCCATATACAGCAAATAAGATGTGCTTCCTACTACAGATAGATGCTGGGTGGCTGTGGGCATGTGAGGTGGGCTGTGCCACTTGATATCATTGAATTGCAGCAGTTACAGACTGGTAGGAGGACTGGAGGGTGGGTGTAGGTGGTTTGGGTTAGAAGGGGCCACTAGCTACTAAATGGGTATGGGATGGGGGGCACTGCTCATGGTCCAGAATGGGACTTTGTTGGGGGAGGCAGGACTTCTTTACTACTGCCATGACAAGTGCAGTGCCACTGTTGAGGTCATTGGCAAACTGAGAATCATTCCTGGGATGGGGATTAGCTGTGGTGTGGGACCACTGGACAACAGGGTAACTGTGTTCCTACACTGACTGAGATCAGGTGGGGGGAGCAACCACTGGATTTCAAGGATATATCTTTCTGTAACTGGACTTGGATTGGGTGGGGGGAGTGACCACTGGATGCCAGAGATATATCCTCCATTAATGGGACTGGGTTTGGAGGGACAGGAGCACAACTGGATAATAGGAATGTATCTTCCTGTAATGGGACTGGATTCATTTAAGAGGAAGGGATCCCTGGATGGCAGGGAAATATCTTTCATTAACAGGACTGGGTTCAGAGACAGGGGAGGCAACACTTGCCACCAAGGAGTACTGTGTTTGGATGAGAGGGCACTGAAACACTACCTCCAGCAACTGCTAGGGCTGTGCCAGATTAAGATGAGGGTTAGGTCAGTGGTATTTTTTCTCCACAAGGGGACCATGCAAAGCACCCTAGCACTAAACAAATACTGTGAGTATTGAACTGCGCTGATATTCAGGTCCCCACCCCCAATTTGCATAATTTTGCCTTGTTTCCCTCCCTGGTTTACCTGGTGCAAACCCAGTTTGCCTGCACTAACCTGTCTTTTAAATATAGCACACTGGTGCAAAACCCAGTTTTGTCAGGTAAATTAGGGTCTGCACCTGGGCAAACATTTTAATATCAGGCCCCAGCTGTTATAATCTCCCGCACCACCAACAGGACTCCAAACCAAACTGATAGACAGTCTTGGAGGGTTCCCATGGCCAATGAGAGTCTATGGAAGGGGGGAATGGGGAAGATGACCCTTCACCTCCTGCCTCCCTCCATGGAGAGAATCAGTGGCTGGTCTGAAGGTCCATATTTAGTCCCTGGGATGGTGGATGATGTTGCTAGGTGGCTGCTGGCAATACAGTACTTCTTGGTGATGCAGGTCCTACAGAAATTGGGGCACTATTCTGGCCTATCAGTTGCTATTTTCCCCTTATTTTAATACCCGTTCATTTCTTCTATCACAGGACGTAGTCTACTCAGACCTTGACATACACATCATCCCAAGTATCTCTGACCTCTGCACCACTGAAAGGTAGCATCAAACCCATTAACAAGTTTATAAATTGTTTAACTGACCTGAACAGACCAAGGTGAGTCCAGGCCACTGGCATTTTTTCACGAAGGGGCCCACTGGCTTAAGTGAATAGCTTCAGTGAGCATTTAATGACACATTCCCAAGATGCCAGTGATGTAACCCAAGTACATAAATTGAAAAAAAAAAAACTGGAGAGACACTTTTAGAGCTTTGCAAACAGAACACATTTTTTGAGAATAATTGAAACTTAATGTCCCCCCAATCTGCATAGTTAACTAGCCTGCAGCTCAGACATTAGCCACACCTCCTTCCTCTAACCAAGATACTAGCCCCCCTTCCCCACAGACTCCTCTGACACTAGCCTCTTTGCTCCACAGCACCTGACACTAGTTTGTTTCCCTTACAGCCCCCATGACAGTAGCCCTCTTGAATGTACATCCTCCACAGTACCCAAATCTTCTACGGCTCCCCCATCACCACAGACAATGACCCCCTTCCTCCACTTCTTGACACAATCCCCTTTCACCCCGGTTCATCTTAACACCCCTCCCTGTCTAGGCACCCCACATTCTAATCTCAGTGGATATAACCTCCCTCCTGTCCCTTGACTGCCAGAAGCCACACCCCTTCCTCCTTAGCCATTTGAGAATCACCCATACCCTTGTTGCACACCTTCTCTGCAAGATCCTCCTGGACACCACCTACTCAGACACTAGAGGCACACATACACCCTTCCTTCTATACTCTCTCTCCACATGCCATAACACTAGCCCCTCCATCCAAAGCCCATGATCACAGCCGACTCACCTTCCAAAGCCCCAGACACTAGTACCTCCCTTCCCCAGACACTCTCTCCCCAGCCCCTGACACTAACCATCTTTTTGGATGAGATGTTAAACAAAGGTCCCATCTGCCTGTTCTGGTGGTAGTTCAGGTGGATGTTAAAGATCCCATGGCACTTCTCGAAAAGAGTAAGGGAATATCTTATTAAAATACACAACATAAGTATTTATAACAATTAAGTTTCTACATCAAAATAAAGGGCAAATCTTTCTGTCAGAATGAAATGAACAAATATTCTTTAGGTAAAAACAAGGAGTTGTTCAAACACACACAAAAAAATAAACCTGATGCTATCATTTTTATCCTATTTCTTCTTTCAGAAATTGCACCATTTTCCATCTACACATCCATGATGAGTTACTTAAAATTTGTTTCTCACATTTACGTTGCATATTTAAGTCATGTTCTAATATTTGAAACAGTTGTTCTGGAGTCTGATTTAATTTGTTGTAATACCAGTTTGACTCGGGCTTGCCATAGAATAAATTTGATGCAAGACAATATTAGTCTAAACACTCCCTTTTCTACTTTCAAGCCTTGTAGTGAGTAACTCCCTACTATTTCCTCATAGTTTAATTTTTCCCATTTTTGCTCTTTCCAACATCAATCAATCAATCAATCAAAATCGTTATTTATCCAGGCGGACACCGTTGAGCAAGCTCATTTGCAAGGTGCACCTGCATCTCACAAGTCATAAACGATACACATAATCATACATCAATACAGGCAATGCGACAATACATGGTGATACGTGAGAAAAAAATAATAACAGTGTAATGGGCAGAGAACGAATACATAGTACATGTAGTCACACATAGTTGCATGCAATGAGGAAATACATATGAGTAAAAAAGAAAGAGAACCAGAACAAGCACACAAATAAGTGGGAAATGCAGCCCTGTGATCCAAAAGGTTCAGGTTGAATAACTAGTTATATATAAAACAGGGTGGTGGGGTAGGCAAGGGAAGGGAGAACAAGTGGGGTCTAGAGGTGTAGGGTGCTGAAGTGGGGAGGGTGTGGCAGAGTAAAGTTCTAGTTTTAGCACTGAGCCACTACTCTTTATTTCATTATATCTGAGAGATGTAAGGGTTGAAGGCTTATTGTGTCTCAGACTATCCATAAGTATTAGTTATTTGGGATGACTGGAATGCTCGTAGAAGGAGATGACTTCGGGTATGGCTTAGCAAACGTCGAGTGCTCGAGCGCTGGAGCAGCTTCTAGTCAGTGACCACTGATGGCCGTGTTCTTTGCTGCTTGGGGTGAGTACCAATATTGCCAATTGAGACCAGAACAGCCTTACAAAGGGGCAAAGTAACAGGAAATGATCCATGGTCTCCTCTTTCGATATACACATACTTCGTGGAGTCATCCTTTCCATCACACTTTTATGTTTGACATTTGCCTTAACATTTAATCATCCATAACAGGTTAACACATATATGTGCCACATTCGTGGTGGAATTAATTTATCTGTTAACAAAACAACGTCTGTATCTTATTTTAATTATTCTGTGGTACTCCTTTGTATATTGGATTTATTGTAAACACTCGTTCTTGTATAAGCTGGTATATAGATTACCTAGTTTTATTGATTATCTAATTCTTTTCCAGTTTCCATTTTCTTAATTTAGTTATTGCTGAAAAAAAATCTGGAATATATATATATATATATTTCATATTTTAAGGTTCATCTGCTGGTTCCAAGTCTGAAAAAAAGAAAGTGTCCATGAGGCAGCAAATAGTGTCAGTAAGGCTGTCTTAGGGATATCTGGGTCTCTCAAATTCCAGCTAAAAACATACTATAGAAAAAGGATGCTGGATTAATTAAATTTAGCCCACCTTGTTTGATTGGGAGATATGGTGTTTCCCATTTAATTGGGTTCAATGTGCTTCCCTGTATTACTTGAAAAACTAAACTAAGCATTGTTACCTTGTATGCTGGAGGAAGAGGGTATATAGCACTTAAATAAGTAAAAATAGGGGGTTAAAAGGTTTTCACAATCATTACTTTTTTCTTTTTTGTTTTCTGCCATGCTTTTCGCACTTGAACTTTTTGCTTTTCATTTTCTAACTTTTTCCCTCAATTTAGCTCACTGTTATTTCCTCTCCCAAAATAAATTCCTAGAATCTTAAGAGTTTTTTTGTAACTGGGATATTACCTAATGAATCTATATATTCTGTAGTGTCACTTAGTAAATATATGGCACTTTTATGTTAATTTATTTTAGCACTTGCTATGTTAGAATATTTTTCCAACATTTCCAATACCCTTTACCCTGAACCTGGATTGGCTCTACATAAACATAAGTCATCTGCATATGCATAAGTTTTAAGTTTGAAAGCTCCATCCTTTAATGATGTACCTCTAATATGTTCATCTTGATTTATTAGCCTTAATACAGGGTCTAGACAAAAGATGTATAGAAGGGGACTTAGTGGGCACCCTTGTCTCACCCCACATTTCATTGGAACGTAAGACCCTAAATGCCCGTTGATTAAGGGAATAGTTGTGGCTTGTTTATAAATAATTGTTATCCATTCACAAAATCTATATGGAATGCCATATGCTCTTAATATAGAGGATAATGTATGGTCCTCTATCGGTAACCAGTCTGTTAACCATCGAGAGGTCGCCATGGCAACCTGGAGACTGCGATAGAAGGATCATACATTATTTTTTGTAGTGTATGTTCCCAAGAAAAAATGAAAACGGCTCCTTACTTTTGAAAATATAGTCACCGCCATGGCCGTTCAGTCTTTTCCTTACCGCTGCGAGCATTCGTCAATTCCCGAGTGAAAAAAAAGGCACACACATGCGCAAACCAATCCCCGTTGTTAACCTATCGTTGTAACATAGCATCGCTAGGTTAACAACATTTCTACATCGCAATGATGGTATAACTACCTTAGGAAATGCTGATTTCCTAAGGTTAACAGCATTCTACCATACATTATACCTGTATTATAAACTGATGGGGAACTCTATCAAAGGCTTTTTGTTGATCCAATGTCATTAAGTATTCTGATATTAAATTAAATTTTCCCTGCTCCACCAATTCCCTAATTAGTGTAAGGTTGTTATAAATATTTCTACCTGCTACTGAACATTTTTCAGTTGTAGAAATTAAATATGGAGCTACTATAGACAATCTTTTATACAATATTTTCATTAATATTTTATGGTCTGAGTTTATTAAACTTAGAGGTCTCCAGTTGTCTAAGTTACAACAGCGTTCATTATTTTTATGAATACAAATTTGGACAGATGTACATAAATGAAAATCAGTTTTATTATTTAACACAATCCAATTGAAAACCTCCACTAATATATCTAAAAGTATGTCCTTAAATTGCTTTTAAAATTCAGATGTTAGGCCATCTAACCCTGGGAAAGTATCATTTTTTAATGATTTAATAGCACAATCAATTTCTTGCTTGTTAATGAGGTCTTGTAATACATTCAGGGCCAGATATTCAAAACTTTGCCCAGGGCTAAATTAGCACTGCCTGGTGGCAAACTTAGACTGGGGCACAAAGCAAACCATATTCAAAAGGAATAGCATGGGGCAAACAGCTTCTGAACATGGCATGGGAATGAGGCCAGACAAACTGGGCTGGGAGTGCAGGGCAAACTTAGCCCTGGAATAAGACAGCTCCGAATATGGCAACCAGGAAGTGCAAACCACAACAACAACACAGTGCACTGCAATGTGAAGGCAGGTAGAGGTGAACTATGTGGCTAATGTGTGTGCCAACACATACATGGACCCAGTACAGCTGCAGGCAGCAGCGTATGTGAGAGTACGGTGTGCAAAACTGTAAAATATTCCCCAAACAGGGCAGCGCTAACACATTTGTGCGGGTTTAGCACAGAGCTAAACCATTTGCCTGGTGCAAACGCATTTGCCCAGTGCTAAACTTTGCCAAATTCAAAAGTGACATGCAAATGAGCCTACAGTAGCAGCCACAGACACTGCCAGCTATTTCCCGAAATTTCTGTGATATTTCCAGAAATATCTCATGCTTTCTCCATTTCCTCAGTAGGGGCAGCAGAGAGAAACTCTTTAGAAGTGTTGCGAAATATCTGGAAATAGCTGGCAATGTCTGTGGCTACTACTGTACTTAGGTAGCCTGTGGGCAAACATCCAGATTAGCATCTCATTATGCCCTGATTTGCATGCAGTTTGCCCAGCATTACTGCAGCATCCCACAGAGCCACCAGTAGGTCAGTCTGGAAGTACAGAGGATGGCCAGGTCCAACCGCAGCTCCACCTGTAGGTCAGTGGGGCAGTGCATGATGATAGCTGTAGGCTACATGTAAACAGAACAGCATAGCATAGAATATTGTACCCCAGGGAGACAACAATGTATAGGCACAGATGGTGGTGGTGCTGCATGCAACTGTCACACTGTAGGTCATGCTACAGTGCACAGCAGACACTACAGTAGTAAGGGGGCCAGTAGCTTGTGGACACAGCAATGCCTATGTTGTGTAGGGCAGTGATGATGACTACACTATACAAAGTGAGGGGCCTAACCTGCAGGTGTTTACTGACAGTGGACATTACTGTTACATTGTTGTGTGACCCACAGATGCTGCATCTCTGGCATGGGATGCTCACAGTGACATATACATGTCTGGCTTTGTGTGCTGTGGCAGTTGTATAGCTGTGCAGTATGTGGCCGGGGGGGCATATATTATTAGAAAGGCACACTGGTGTTGGGGTATTCCCAATACTGGCCCATGTGCACTGCATGATGGGTCCCAGCCTTGTGGCTACACCTGGTACATGGCACAGCCTGGCCACCCATACACTCTCCCCTTAACATCCTCTATGCCCACAGTGCTACATGTGTGTGCTGGCATCTGTTGCTGTCCACAGAAGAGTGGTCCACAGATGTGTGCTGTATGGACACACCACCATGCTGTCCACTGGCAGCAGGGTCACCACTTACTGCCTGGCATGGCTGGGAATGGTGGCAGATGATGGCATCATTGTGATGCCATCAGTTAGCAGCATGTTTTCTCTATGTCTGGCTTTGTCTATGTGTCATATTTATTTGTTAGGGTCATGCAAAGTCATGCAAAATCTATGCAAACACCATGCAAAGCCAAAGTGTCACGCAAAACTGATTGCACAGGGTTAAGACAAGCTTTTCCTGGGCAGTAATGTGCACCGCGCTAAGTGTCACGCTAAGTCGCACAAAACTACTTTACACGGCACTAGTTGCTGAATATAGCATTATGCCTGTATTCATGTACACACACCCTCAGTTTGCCCCTTGCATACATTATGATTTTGCCCAGTGCAAATGCAGTTTGCCCGCACTATTTGGCCTTTTGAATATAGAAGACCCGCGCTAATCCTGTGCTAAACTGGTGCAAACGGTTTTTGCCCAGTGCAAAATTTTGAATTTCTGGCCCTGAGTATTTCACTGGGGCAGTATGGAGGGATAAGGAAACTGACAACTCCTTCATTCTTCCTTTATCTAGATGAGGTTTAGCATACATCTGTTCAAGATATCTGGAAATGTCTTTCTATATGCCCTGAGTTGCAGTTAAGGTTTTACCTTCCTGATCTTTAACTTCTGCCATGTTCTTATCTGCTATTCTCTTTGTGCTCAAACTAAAAGGACCTCCTAAGCCACTTTTGCCTGGGGAACAAATCCTATGTTCTAATGCTCCGTCTTTCGGATGAGACATTAAACCGAGGTCCCATCTGTCTGGATTGGTGGCAGTTCAGGTGGATGTTAAAGATCCCATGGCACTTATCGAAAAGAGTAGGGGAGTTTTTATTTGAAATACACATATCATCACATTTTCAAGAAAGTACAACATAGAAAAAATGTATCCTTGATACACTGAAATATAAAGTTTATGACAATGTTTCTCATATATTGAAATTAAAGGGTAATATCAGTCCAGTAGGATGCAAATTGGGTGGGAGATAGTCGTTTTGATTCCAATTCCTGTAAGTTCAGCACAGCAGATTCAATAAACTGTACAATAACTAGTGGACAAGTCGGGATTTGCTGCAAAACATATTTACACCTGGCCTGCCACATGAAATATTTACATGCTGCAAAGAAAACTCTGAGCGTACTGGGGTGAAAAGAATCCCATTCCTTAGGAAAAATACCAAAAATTAGAACAGGATATGTAATTCTGCTTAAAAAGACCAGTTCCATTTATTTGCTAGAGTTTTCCAGAATAAGAGGCATCTGTACATGTGAAGAAAAAATGTTCCATAGACTCTTCAATATTTATACAAAAGGGTTTGGGACAGAATCTTTCTCGTGCCGACTTATGTTCTAAGTTACCACTAACTTGCAACTTCCCATGAACGCATAACCAGGTAACGTCCCACATGTGAGCAGGAATTCTTTTGTCTCTAAGGGTTTGCAACGTAGAACTGGTATATGATGGAGGACATTGCGGGAAGTTTAATATTGGGACATCAATCTGGAGTAAATAATTATAAAGCTGCTTTCTAGTTAAACCTAAGATAGAAGCTTTAACCACTTTCCAGGAACGAAGAATTCGAAAACTATCAATAATATATGATAGGGTGGAGGGCATACGAGCAACTATGGGAGGCAGATCAGTCCAGGCTGACATCACTGCATCTACTGCATGCGAAACCCAGGAATCACATACAGTCAGTGTATAGGTATAACTTTGCAAAATGTGATGGAAAAAAAAGAGAAAAAAAAGAATAAGGGGTTTATCATTCCTAGGCCTCCCTGAGAAAGGGGTAAGTATGTGACCTGTCTCTTAACAGGATTTAAACGACTACCCCATATCATTTGAAAAAAAAGACTAAATAGTCTAGTTTCTAAATGTTTCGGGGGACAAAAAACATGACTAAAATATAAAAAAATTGGGGATAAAAATTTTTTAACTATCACTATCCGTTTCTTTTTACTTAATTTCCACGTTTTCCAGATGCGTATTTTATTTTCTCCTATAGCTAATTGCTTATCCCAATTATAATTTGAATTGTTTGGTGTGTTGAACCAGATTCCCAATATTTTCTGGGGAGTAGTACAGATTTTAATTTCATGTATAACTTGCATATCATATGCAGTGTGGTGCAATGGAATACATACACTTTTTTTTCCAAATTTAATTTATTTCCAGAAACTGACGAAAGGATTGAAATATCGATATAGCTTTCTTACTAGAGGAGAGGTCTGAACATAATAAGACTACGTCATCCGCATAAGCAGATATTTTAATGGGAGGTAAACTAGGGTGAGGGGTAATACCTATAATATCTGAACTTTGTTGTATATGTCGAATGATGGGATCTAGTGCAAAGACGTATAATAATGGGCTGAAAGGACATCCTTGTCGTAATCCTATTTTTTGCAAAAGGGTCGGACCTCGAAAACCATTTATCATGGGAAAGAAAAATGCCAATGATAACATATATGAGATCCATGATATGAATTGCTTGGGATGCCATACATTGATAAGACCTGTATCAAAAAATTGTGATATACGGAATCAAATGCTTTCGATTGATCTAAAGCAAAGAGATAGCCGGATATTTTATTTTGTATTTTTTTTCCAAAAATTTCACATAATAAAAATAGGTTAGTATGAATGGATCTACCAGGTATGGCACATGATTGAGCAACGTCAATTAAGTCAGGTGCAACCAGTCGTAATCTAGAACAAAGAATTTTGGAGAAAATCTTATAGTCTGTATTTAAAAGGTGCAGAGGTCTCCAATTTGTAAGAGAAGGTGCATAGATACATAGATACATAGATACATAGACAGTGTCGGCAGATAAGGGCCTATGGCCCACCCAGTCTGCCCATTTGAGCTTGTAAGTTCAGTTTGTTTTCCTAGAAGTCTGTTTCCCCTTACCCCTGACCTCTAGAATTCCTTTATGTCTATCCCATGCATTCTTAAATCCCGTGATTGTTTCAGCCCCCACCACTTCCTCTGGCAGGGTGTTCCACTTGTCCACCACCCGTTCTGTGAAGAAATTCTTTCTCATGTTTCCTCTGAATCGTCTCCCTCCAACTTCATCCCATGCCCTCTAGTCCTGGAACATCTTTTCGCTTAAAATAGTGTTTTCCTGCACCCTGTTCCTCCCTGTAAGATATTTGTATGTCTCTATCATATCCCTCTCCCTCCCTCTCTCCTCCAGGGAGTACATGTTCAGTTCCTTCAACCTGTCTTCATAGGACTTGTGATGCAATCCATGCACCATCTTTGTTGCCCTCCTCTGAACCTTCTCTATCCTGTCTATGTCCTTACGTAGGTATGGTCCCCAGAACTGTACACTGTACTCCAGGTGGGGCCTCACTAGTGTCTTGTATAGCGGAATTATGACCTCCTTTTCCTGCTGGTGATGCCCTGGCTATACATCCCAGCATCCTATTTGCTTTACCTGCTGCCTTGTCACACTGTTTCCTACCTTGAGGTCATCAGAGATGATAACCCCAGATCCCTTTCCTGCTTGGTGCATGCTATATCCTCACCCCCAACTGATATATTGTGCCAGGGTTTTTGTGCCCCATATGCATTATCTTGCACTTCTTTGCATTGAATTTCAACTGCCAAACCCCTGAACATTCTTCAGGTTTCTGCAGGTCCCTCTCATTCTATCTACACCCTCTGGTGTGTCTACTCTGTTACAGAGCTTTGTGTCATCAGCAGACAGTGAAATTCTGCCTTCTAGATCCTATGAATGTCACTGATGAAGATGTTGAATAGGACCGGTCCCAGCACTGATCCCTGTGGTATCCCACTGGTCACTCTTCTCTCTGTGGAGTGACAGCCATTTACCACCACCCTCTGTGTCCTGCCACCCAGCCAGTTACATACCCACCACACTACTGTCCTGCCCACACCCATATTCCCCAGTTTGTGTAATAGTCTTCTATGTGGCATAGTGTCAAAGGCCTTGCTGAAGTCCAGATAGGCCATGTCCACTGCCCTCCCCTGATCCACCTCCCTAGTCACCCAGTCAAAAAATTCAACGAGGTTGGTCTGACATGACGTCCCCCTGGTAAAACCATGCTGCCTTGGGTCCTGTAGTCCATTGACAACCAGATGTTCCACCAATCTCTCCTTCAGTAGTGCTTCCATGATCTTCCCACTACCGAGGTGAGGCTGACTGGTCTGTAGTTCCCTGCTTCCTCTTTGTTCCCACTTTTGTATAAGGGGACTACATCTGCTGTCCTCCAGTCTTTGGGTACCTCCTGTTTCCAGTGATCGGCTAACAGGATAGCCAGAGGTTCAGCCACCACCTCTCTTAGTTCTTTAAGGACCCTGGGGTGCACCCCGTCTGGCCTCATTGCTTTATCAACTCTTATTACTTCCAGTTCCTTCAGGACCCTTTCTCGTGTAAAGGGACTTGTGTTGATTTCTGCACCATTCTCACCCCTTGTACTCCCTTCAGACCCATTACCCCCCTCTTCCTCAGTAAAGACTGAGCAGAAATACCTGTTCAATATGTCAACTTTACTGTTGTCATCCTCCACGCGGCTCCCATCCTCCCCTTCAGTCTCACTATCCCTCCTTTGTCTTTCTTTTTCACTTATGTACCTGTAAAGGTTTTGTCCCTTTACCCACTGATTTTGCAATGTGTTCTTCTGTCTGAGCTTTGGCTTCCCTTACTGACTTCCCTGCCTCCCTTTGCTTCTCCTGGTACTTCTCCTATCCTTCTGCCTGTGTCTTTTGTATTGCTTGAATGCAATCTTTTGGCTTTCACTTTTTGCTACCTCTTTGGAAAACTATAATGGTCTCTCTTCCTTTCCTCTTGCTAACCTGCTTAATGCATAATTATGTTGTTCTTATAATCCCCATTTTAAATACTGCCCACTGTTCCTCAACCCTGATTCCTGTCCCATTCCCCTTAATGCCTCTTTTCAAGTATCTCCCATTTTCCCAAAGTCTGCCCCTAAAATCCAGGATACGTGTTTTTGTGTGGTTTGGTTCTGCTCTTCTGTGATTTCAAACCACAATGACTGGTGGTCACTGTTACCCAGGTGCCCCCCACTGTTACCCCCATCACACTGTCCCTGTTTGTGAGCACAAGGTCCAGTATTGCCTTCTGCCGAGTTGGTTCCATGACCAGTTGCTTGAGGAAGGCACCCTGAAGGGAGTCCAGGATAAATTTGCTCCTAGTTGATACTGCTGCTGGGATGCTCCAGTCCACATCTGGAATATTGAAGTCTCCAACCAGTACTACTCACTTCTTGTCTGCCATCCTTGGATGGCTAGCATCAGCTCCCTATCTGTTTCTTCCTCCTGGGCTGGTGGTCTATAGACCACACCTGTGCGGATGGCTGTCCCCATTTTCCTTTCCAGCTTAACCCACAGTATCTCTCCCCATTTTGTTCCTCCTGGATCTCTGTGGCCCTTATGTCATTTTTCACATACAGTGCCACTCCTCCTCCCTTCCTGCCTGCTCTGTCTCTTCTGAATATGTTGTAGCCAGGTATGGCCATCTCCCAGTCATGGTTATCATTACACCAGGTTTCAGTGATGGCCACAATGTCCAGGTCTGACTGTACCATGACAGCCTCCAGAGCTTCCATCTTGTTGCTAAGGCTCCTGGCATTTGCACACATGGCTTTCCATGATTTGACCTCCCTAGACTGCTTCACTGTTCTACTCCAGCCCCTTCCTTGGTTGTCATTTATCCCTGGTTCTCCTTGCTGTCTGCCCTTCTGCTGAATTTTGCCCTTTCTGCTTATCCACCTCTTGGGCACTAATTTCCATCTTTTGCACACTGCCTTGCAGAGATAGCCACTCCTCTGGTTCACTGGTTCCACTGCTAGCTGTGGGGTGAGCAAGTGGTACCCTCCTTGCTGGCCTGCCACCCTTTGCTAGTTTAAATGCTTGTCAATGTAGCATTTAAACTTATCATTGAGTGCTTGATTCCCTCCAGGATGGATGCAGACCGTCAGGCTTGAACAAACCTCCATCCTCCAGGTGGGTCCCCAGTCACCAATGAACCCAAACCCTTCTCACAGCACCAGTTCTTCAACCATGAGTTAAAGTTCCTGGTGCATGCACTCCTATGTCTCCTTGCCTCTCACAGGTAGTACTTCTGAGAAAGTGACAGAAGTAGCTACTTGCTTGAGACCCCTCCCCAGTTTCCTAAACTCTTCCTGAACTTCCTTTGGCTCCCCATTTGCCAAGTCATTAGTACCTAGGTGGATAATGACATCCAGCTCATCCTCCCGTCTTGCCTTCCCAGTGATCTCCAGGATCTGCCTTCCATCACTCCATGCCATGGCACCTGGTAGGCACCTCACCTCCCTGTCCTCCCCCTCCTGTGTTCCTAGCTGGATCCCTCTTACGATGGAGTCCCCCACCAGGATTCACTTCCTCCTCCTCTGGGGTCCACTGCTTTCCCCACTGAGGTCACCTCCTTGGCTAACCTCCACATCCTTTCCTTCCACTTCTCTGGGTACCTCTATTTGGTTGTCCTCATTTGCCAGTGTGGCATATGAGTTCTTGAGTGGAATAGGATCTGGGATGTGCCTCTGCCTGACTACTCTAACCCTCCCTGAGCCCACTGTCATCCAAGTGCTCCTCGTTCTTGGCATCCTTTGAGACAGCTGCATTGGACTGGGTGGTCCCTGGATAGGGGTGATGGTACTCCTGACCCAGTTTACTTCCGCTCTGAGTCTGGCTACCTCATCCCGCAGTCCAGAGAGATGCATGCAGATAGGGCAGCACCTCAGTGTCCAGAAGGTCTGCCTGAATATGGCTGCCCCACAGCCACTGCATTGCACCACTCCCCACATTATACTGCAGTTCCACAACTTGTCTGCTACTGAAGCCTTCCTAGTTCTCTTTTTATTAATTTACTGTACTAAAAATCCTCTCACTGATCCTCAGATAATTTTTTTTTTTAAGGAAAAAGAAACCAATAAATAAATAAATGAGTCAAAACACTTGTTGTGCTGAGGGTGGGCTTCTTCCCCCTTATGCCCCTCCTACTTCACACCTCTTACTATACCCTGTGTTTAGCTCCTGTCAATCAGATTTATCAGGGCATATAATTAAGTGTTGGGGAAGGGAGGGGGGTGAAAATTGCAGCAATTAAAGACAGCACAGAATTACACCACCACTATGTTTTAAATTTTCAACAGCCCAAAAACAATTATAAGTAAAGACAACAAAGAAAGTATAGAATATGCTTCCTTCCTTCCTTCCCCTTCTGGCTTCTTCTGAGAAAATAAACCTCTGCTTGCTACTTTAACTCTGACTAAGCCCCACCTCCAGTTGTCATGTAGCTGAAGTCAGAGGCCAGACAATTAACACCCTTCACCCAACTACAGGACAGTCAGACAAGCCAAGATAAAATTTGCAGCAATTAAAGACAGCACAGAATTACACCACCACTATGTTTTAAATTTTCAACAGCCCAAAAACAATTATAAGTAAAGACAACAAAGAAAGTATAGTGTCACTACAAGCCCACAATCTAAGTTTAAAGAAAAATAGCAATTACCAGTTACTCTAAAGCACTGAATTGAATATGTTTCCTTCCTTCCCCTTCTGGCTTCTTCTTCTGGCATCCCCTTTTTTATATATAAATTTCAAGATAGATAACCCGAAACTTGATGTTTTTTCCATTTTATCGAGAAGATAATTAAAAACTTGTACTAGAATTTCTAGTAGATGTTCTTTAAATGTCTTATAAAATTCATGTGTTAAGCCATCCGGTCCAGGGGAAACTTTCAGATTTAGGCAAGAAATAGCCTCAGAAACTTTCTCATGTATCCGCTGATTAGCTTAGGTATGTATTGTTTAGGAGTTGCGGAATTGGGTTGATAAAATAAGAGGTGTCATGGTAGAATCTTCAGGGACAGTACAAAACTGAGTTTGTAAATACTCAGACATTATTGATAGCATGTCAGGAATAGAGGTTACTATGGTACCATGAGCATTTTTTAAACCGTGCATTGTCATTGACTGTAGTCTATTTTTGAAAGCAAGAAAAGGGTCAATAACTGGGGTGGTACTTGTTCCTGTTCTCATAATAAAATCTAATGTTCGGGCTCTGTCATATTGGTAAGAAAGCATATTAGCCTTTATCTTAGAAATTTGTGATGAGTAATCTATTTTGGAGGTAGATTGGAGAGACATTAATTTATATAGTTGATTACGATATAACAGATACGTCAGATAATTTTCTCTAACAGTCCTTTTTCCTAAGGCCTTGAAAAAATAAGCTAAATCTGTCTTTGTGTCATCCCACCAATCCCATAGAGAATTATAACATATCATGACTGAAAGACGGGCTTGAAAAAGACTATATATATGAGATTGTATAGCTTGTGATGAAAATAAAGAATTGTTCAATTTCCAAAGTATGATTCAATATAGGTGTATTAGGGAGTTAATAGAAAAGTTACCAATTAGAAGGCAATGGTCCGAGATCTCATTTGGGATCACTGAAATAGAAAGCTGAATGCATTGAGGGAAACAAAAGGTAATCTATCCTGGTATGAAATACTGACCTATAGTAAGTATATCCTGCGTCTAAATGTAAAAATCTGTAGGCATCAATTAAGTCAGCATCTTGAACTAAGGCAGATAGTGCGGTAGAGTCACAGTAAAAATTTTTTCCTGAGGACACTCTGCTTTTCGTGTCAATAGAACAATTAAAATCTCCTCCCCATAAAATATGCTTTCGTGTACAAAGATAATGTTTAATCATATCTAATAGGGCTATCTGTGCTGCCTTAGTTTGAGGACTGTAAATTACAATCAGTCTAAAGGATGAAGATTGTTTAATACAATCTATAATGAAAGCTCTTCCTGGTAATACATCAATAATACAGGTTATTGAGAAATGCGGAGAATAAAAAAGAATACCTATGCCATCGGCAGAGTCAAATCCAAATGTCCAATATGAGGGACCCTTATACCATTCACGTTTTAATTGCTGAATTTCCCAAATGCTTGAAATGTGAGTTTCCTGTACTAGTTAAATATCTATTGCCAGACGATTTGCATAATGAAAGAAAAGTAATCTCTTTTTGTAGCTTTTAAGGCTACATACATTTAAAGAGGCAATGCGGATGCTCATTAGTAAGATGTATATCAACCACTTCCATCTGTAACTGTCATGTTTTTCCGCTTTTTTCCACTTTTTTTTGTTTTCACTCATTTTTTCCTGACAACATCAGGAGGCTTAATAGTGGGGGTATCTATATCAGAGGGCGCTATAGACATGTCTGAATCTCTATCTGAAACTTCTTTATCCTCTTTCAAACAATCAAAAGAGTTAGATATGGGGATGTCTAAAGGTTTCAGTGACTTTCGAGTCATGGCTCTAGTCATTCGTTTGGCTGTCTGAAATTCTTCTCTATCAATAATAATGGAGGAGGAAGGTATAGCAGGTAAAGGTTCAGAGGGGGTTAGTAGGTATTTCCACTTGGGGAACTTTTGTTCTGTTGTGGTGGGGGTTATATGCTCCAGCAAGGCCGAGGTATCTTGTTCAGATGAGGGGGCTAAGGGGGGATCAGAAATATCAAGTATAGAAGGAGTATGCTCTTGTACTCCATCTTGTGCTTTATCTTGTGCTTTTTGTACTAAGGCATCTGAATTCCAGCCTTCCGATCTGTTTCTGCTTGCCCTTGGACATTGGTGGTAGGCATGCCCTGTTTCATTGCATAAATTACATTTAAACACATTTCTGCATGACATACTTGGATGTCCATATCCTCCACAAAAACTGCATTTAAGTAGATCACAAGTACTGCTGAGATGCGTGGTGGCACCGCATTTATAGCAGGCCCTAGGTTGACCCCCGTAGAAGCAGACCCCTCTATCTTTGCCAAGAAAAAAGCTATTTGGGAGGTGTATAACTTCTGAATTAACTTGAAATAGCTTAACTTTAAACCTCCAGCCACCAGTCCACAGACCATCATCATCTAGGATGGCTTCAGGAGGGGAGAGAATATTTCAATGATTTTGTAACCAATGGTAGATGTCACTTACACTGACCCCTTCATTTCTAAACATAATGGTCACAGTTCTTATTGTGGGTTTTGATAAAGGAATAACAGAGAAGGGGGTCCATATGGGGTCATTTTTGTGTATAGTATATAAATGCCAGAAGCGGTCTAACCCTGCAGAGGTCTTAAAGCTGACATCAAAAGTTTCCTCTCCTGAAATGTGTATCAGGGCATAAATATCAGAGGCCAAAAAGTGTAGCATGTTTTTCAAAAGTGTTCTGGCTACATAGTATCTATCTGGAAATTCAGGCAGTCCTCCTCTGTATCGGGGATGGACTGCGTTCCTGCGGGGAGCTGGTTCGAGCTTATTTTTAAAGAGGTCTGAAAGTACTGGGGACCGGCCTGATGTCTGAGATAAAGGGGGATTATCTTTATTCAGATTCAATGTGGCATCTTTATATTGTGCAAAGTTACCCAATATAGATGTATTACTCGACCCAGAATCTTGTATTGTAAGTAGGGAGGGGGCAGTAGTAGTTTGAGGCAAGTTAGGAATGAGGGGGCTGGGGGGCTGCTTGTGAAACTTGGAGAGGTATTAAAGGAGTGTTAACAGCCTCTTTTAAATGGTGGTCATTACCCGTATCAATTTTGTCCATTATATCCCCCCAAGAATGTGAAACTACCCTAGAGGTAGAATTTACAGGTTTAATGTCTGCCATAGTCATTTTAATAATATGAGGTACCTCGTTGGAGCTCTGGTTTGTTGCAGGCCTGTTTGCAGTTGGTAAAACACCTTGAGTCAATTCATTCCATGCAGGGTCCAGCATCCATGTCCCTGTCAGCGATTTGGTCCATCCTGCTCCCGTTAAAGAACTGTCCACAGACCAAGCGTCCTCCGAGTTCAGTTTCATTAGTTGTGACTCAGGAATTAAACATGCCAAGTCCGAGCTAATAGAGGAGCCAGGAGTCACAGAGTTCGTTTGCCTGGGAATATCGGGTCGCAGGGAAGTCTTTTTATCTATTGCAAGTTCAGTGCTAGGTCTCCGGTCGAGGTGCTCACCAAACTGCTGTGAGGGAGTACAGGAAGATGCTAGGGGAAGGAGCAGAGTTACTCCTACCTCATCCTGAGAGGTTCATTCTGGCTGGTGCAGTGGGGCAGTGCTGGATTTGGCTGAGGCATTCACCGAGTCATGCAGAGAGTTCGTTTGTGAAGTATCAGGTAGAACCGTTTCTTTCATTGCTGGAATCACAGAGCATTCAGTAGCATGCGCTACATTTGTCACTGAGGTTTCATCAGTAGTCGTTGAAAAAAATGAAATCAGGGAGTCGGTAGCACAGGTAGACAGAGCCCTACCTGACTCCTCCATAGTGTCACAGGAAGCAGAAACTCCACCTACAGAGTAGGGGAATTTCCCCGGTGTCCTGGCCAAATTTCCCTCATTCACTAAAAATACCACCAACAGCTTAATCTGGTTCAAGGTCAGTTGGCATTCATCTGTATCCCCCTTCCCTGGGTTGTGCCTGAAAATAGGCAGGATTTGTCTAGTGCACTTACCCGGTCAACAAAAGCTAAATAAATAAATAATAAATAAATAATAACATTGAAGAAGCTCTGGAATACTGGATGTTTTCCACCTCTTTTTTAATATTGTTTATTTGTGATGTGAGATTAATCCTTTGTGTGTTGATAGTACTATATAACTTATGTAATTGGGATTGTAAATGTAAGTATTTTTTATATTGAGTTGTGTGCTTAAATACTGAGGTTTGAGAAAGCTTAATTTTGATTTCATTTTTGGTGTTAGCCCACCAATGGCTTACATCATTATATAATCCAGAAATAGTCATCCTTGCTTTTAATAGATCCTGGATTTGTGTAGTAATTAAAGGTTATTTTAACAAATTAACATTACATTTCCAATATCCTTTCCCATATGATACATTTTCCTGTAACCCTAAGGCTGCTAATATAATGACATGGTCAGAGGTTTCAACAGGTATTGCTCTAGCACTATGAACCTTTATTAAATTTGATGCAAACAAAAAATCAATTCTTGTGGAGAGTTTTCCTTTAGATAAAGTGTGCCCACCTTGTTTGTGACATTTTCTATACACATCCTATAACCCTACAGTGGATACAATCGTTTTTAGACAATTGGTGTTGCAATAGTCTTTATCAGTACATGCCCCTCTATCTTTTTTTGATATTACACAACTGAAATAATCTCCCCATATACTGTTTTTGCTGTAAATAAATATGGTTTTACCACATTAAATATCTGTACTCTCTTTTTTTTTTTTTTGGCTAGGGCACAGATATTGATTGCTTTCCATTCTTTACTAGATCTATTGAAATCTATCAATAGTGCAGTCCCTGGCACTATATCCAAGATTTTAGAAACTTTAACAGGATCACTTCATAGCAAAATTCTCACCGCATCACATGCATCTGTTCCAAATGAAAAAAATGAAGGTCCCAAACACCAAAGTTTCTGAGCAGATTGTATTAAAGGTGTTGTATTTAATTTGGTGTCTTGTATAAAGCAAATGTTAGTATTTAACTCTTTTAAAATGTTAAATGTCATTAATCTCCTTCTTGCATTTTTTACACTGTTGGTGTTTAATGAGGCTATATACGAGATGGACATGATTTGTAAAAAAAAGGGTGCCCAAATGGAGGTATCCCTTTCTGTTATTACGTTTCATCTTGTATTATTTGCACGAGCACTGCTTCTGGTTCTTACTCCCAATCTTTTAGTTCTAGTTCTAGTTTTGGTATCATTCTACTCCTCTTTTTCTGAGTCTGATGATATCGGGGGTTGGGAAGATGTTTCTGAGTCTCCCCCTGTTCAGATTCCTCTGAATTATGGGAGAGTGATTCATATTTATTCCATAATGGAATAGCCTGAACAGGGGAAGAAGCTTTTTTGCAATCTTTACTTTGGATTGGTTTTTGCTTTATGGCTGTCTTTCTTGACATCAGAATCATATCAGGAGGGGGCATAGCAGCCTGTTCCTTAATGTCTACCCCTGATATTTCATGGCTCATATTTCCTAAATCTGGATTCTGGGAAATATCCATAGTTTCAGAAAAAGAAATTTAAGGTACTTGCACTTTTGTTTTTTGTTCCAGGGGCACTTTTTCCTCTGGTTTTGGGGGAGGGTGGCAATTTCTTCTGGTACCTGTTTCTGGGCTGCAATATCCTTTTTTGGGGGCTTCTGTCAATATCCTGTCCTGGTCAGGACCATCATTTCTATTGTGTGCTGTGGGCATGATATGAAAGCCTGTCCTACCTCATCACAGAGATTACTTCTTAGTTTGTTTTGACAGTACTGGCATGTCCATAGGCAAAACACAAATTGTACTTTAAGTGATTACATGCAGAACTCAGATGTTGATATGATAAGCATTTAAAGCAAGTTTTTGGCTGTCCGAAATAGAAACAATGACCCTTTTCCCTACCTATAAAAAGGGTATTAGGGAGGTGTACTGGCCCAGGTTATTCGGAACCATATCTTTAATACCCGCTGTTGCAGGTGCAATTAACCCCCAGTTGTAACCTGTGGTTCCCGCCAGTCTGCCTTGCCCCCTGGCTCGACAACGTCCACTAGACAGCCTCTCCCTCCCCCAGACCTACCCCTTCCCTACTAGGTCCAAACAGGGATGTAACCCATTGTTTTCTCTGAGGACCTACTATATCCACGAGTGTAACTCACAATTTTGTAACTTTACGTAACCTAAGTAACATACAAACTACTACATTATGTAACCTAAGTGTATCTATGTTAAATGTTCCTTTTACTGTACTTGTAATGTTATCCTCTGTTTTAATCTGTGCTGTAATAACTGTCTTGATGTCTGCTCCCCCCCACGACGAGGTGCCTTTGTAAATGAGTCTCTGACTCAAAGGTTGTAAACCCGATTTGTAATGAATAAATAAATTATTTAATTAATAAATTATTTCATAATCTAACTTTATATTTCTACCCCCCCCCCCATCCAGAAATGCTCCTCATCAAAAATGGGTAGGGAGGAAGAAGTTCACATCTTTTTTCCAACCAATGGGAAATATCTTGTACTGATACAGTTTCATTTCTAAATAAGATTGTTACCATTTTTTGAGGGTTTTGTTAATGGAATGGCCCGGAATGCTATCCACAGTGCTGAATATGTCAATCTATCATATTTGACCCAAAATCTATCTAAGTTCTGAGGAGTTTTAAAAACTTTTGTCAAAAAAATAGTCTCCTGAAACATGAATTAATGCAATAATTCCATTCGGAAAGAAACCTAGCGATTCTTTAATTAAACGCTTTCCCACATACAGTCTGTCTGGTTGTACGTCAAGACCTCCCAGACACTGCAGCCATAAACCATGTCTTCTTTGATTTGGAGGTGGCTGCTGAGGAAGGTGATCTTTCCAGAAAAACTCTTCTCATTTTGTTCTGGATTGTTCCCTTGAATGGGGGGGGGGGGTACTGTTCTGTTCCGTTTGCTCGCCACATGTTTGCTGTCTATTATTTATCCCTTCATCCTTTGAGGATGAACTCATGAGGACTGTAACTTTCTCTAGTCTCTCATTATCTGGGTGGGGATACATGCGTATCCTCACCATGGAGGTTTAAATCAAAATCAGTAGAAAATTCAACTGTAAAATGTTGTGCCTCCTTCATAATGCCATTAGAGTCTTGTTCTGAGGAAACACCAGGAATAGGACTATGCTGTGGGTCAGGTAACCACTGACCACTGCCCCCTTTTTTCCATCCTGCTTCTTTCAGCATTTGTTCAAGTGACCATGGTGTGTTCCCCGTAATCGGGCTCAGAAGTGTCTCAGACCTGCCCTTTCTGAGCCTCAATTTGTGGCTTGCATTTTTACTTTGTGCTTTTTGTTGTAATAAGTTTGTGATTGTAACTTGTTCTGCTAATGTTATTTTTGCTATTTTTTTTCTGAATGCTCAGTTTCTTTCTTTGATGCAGCATTCTTACTAGCTGAATCATCAGGTGGCACAGCCTTTGATGTAACTACGTCATCGGCCTGAATGTCAGCAGTGAATTGACGTCTGTCAGTTTGGCTCTTTAGGTAAATCCTCTTGCTTTTTTTGTAGACAGTCAATATTTTTTGAAGCTGTCTTTTCCCAAGGAGATATGTCATTTGAGGTATTCTCAGTATTTGTATTGTTTGTACTTTGATGGGTTTGCAGCTGTTCAGGCCAGCATGGCTCTTGGCACACTGAACCATTCCTGTTTTCACTGCCAGCTGGGTTAACATGAAGCGGGCTTCCCACATATGTCTGCACTAATACTGGGGTCTTAGTTTTTGATACGACGTCTGGATTTTATTTTTTTAAGGTTTTAAGGCTCTTTCCTCCAATCTAACACATTTTACCTTCTCCAGCCATTTTTATAGGTCCTTTTTTTCTGCAAATATTTACATTCTTCTGCCTGCATTTGACACATTAAGAAAGCAGCATCTTCTTTTTCTGTAGATGCAGCTATAATTTGACATACCTCCTGGTATGATTTCATATCTATATTCATGTGTGGGACATCCTCTTGCAGCTTTTACTTCTCCAAGATATCTTCTTTATGCTGAAATTCCTGTAGCAACATTTGTCTTTCTGTAGCCTCTACCTTCGCTGTCTCCAGACAAGTGGCCATCATACTCCAAACAGCCAGAGGTTCCTCCTAGAAGAGAGCAGGGGAATTTCCCCAGTGCCCTGGTCAAATTTCACCCCATTCACTAAGAATACCACCAACAGCTTAATCTGGTTCAATGTCAGTTGGCATTCGTCTGTAGCCCCCTTCCCCCCGGGTCATGCCTGAAAATAGGCAAGAATTTATCTAGTGCACTTACCTGGTCAACAAAAACTAAATAAATAAATAACCCCACATCCTTTGCTGGGGTCAAAACTGGCCCTATCCTACTAGCAAATGCTGTTCAATTTTCTATAAAACTATTAATATTTTCCTTTAAGTAGCCCTGCAGGCATGTGCTGGAGAGGGTAACACTTCGCTAAATACTTCAACTGGGACAGTGGAAAATTCTGTGGAGTTTTTCCCCAGTCAGTAACCCTGCTGGCTACAGGCTTCAAAACTCAGTTTTGACCCCTGAATTTAATATGACTTACCTGCTCTGTCCAAGTCACAGTGCACAGAGTTGGGTTGTTTTGAGGTAACCTGTTAGAACCTAAAAGGAAAGCACAGAGAAGGTTGCAGAGATGAAGAGGGTCTGAGGTCCTAGAGGAGAGACTATAGGAGTCAGACTTAAACAAAATATTTATCTGAAATGTAGACAGCCAACATCTGGCCAGACCTATGGAAACAAAGGTAAAAATAGGTACGTATGAGGTGCTTATAGTAGCATGAGTAGAGATAGGGAGCAGAGAGATACAAAGGGTACTATACAGCATAGGAGTAAGTTGAAAAGATAGTTTAAGATCCTCTCTCTACTATAATAAAATACCTAGATTTATACCAATTGTCTTTTAACTTTGTTTTCTAGTTATTTTTCCCCCATGCCATTGGTCTACTAAATATTGTAGGTAATGCAGCAATTTTTTCACTAAGTCTTTCAAAATGTATCTGACTCTCCCCTGCTAGCCACACCGTTGCTGTTTGTGATATCACAATCTGTCATGGTGAGCACTAAAAACTTAAGGCACTGTGAGGTTAACAGGGGAGAGGCAATTGTTTCTATATAGACTTTTCAGATGGACTGTCAAGATGTACTGTAAATTTTGGAAAGAAACATTGACAATTAAAAAATTTATTTTCTATTAAACTGTAAACTGCTGGATCTTATTTCTTATAAATCATGTACTGAAGTGCAGAGTTGCTCTTTAACATCAAGGTAAGAGCAACAGAGATAGGATGATAGAGGATAAAATAAAACAAAACAAACAAAAAAAGCAGCAACTTCCTGCAGTAATCTTTGCCCCCCCCCACCCATAACCCTCAGTCATGTTCTCTGACCCAGTCAGCAGATCAAACCATCCCATCCCAAAAACTTAATATCCTTACTGGCCCACACTCCATTCATGATAGAGAGATGGACTGAAAGTTGCCTTGCAGGAGGACTGGCCTATGTGTCTCAGTGCAGAGCAGACCCAAACCAGATTATCAATCGCCCCCCAATTTTCAACACTGACAACACAAAATCCTCTCCCTCCTAGCCCCAGCTACACCAACTGCACATCCATCACTCACTGCAACCTCCCCTTCACCTACCTCCTTGCAACATTTGAATCCCCCATGCATCTTTAGTCCACTATTGGAGTTGCTATGGGAGTTGGAAGGCAAATCCTCCCTCCCCAGGCTGCCAACAATTGGAGACTTGGGCTTACCATCAAATTCAGGTTGACCTCATGGTGCAGTGCCTCTGGGCTATCAAGGTAGCCTGCAAATAACCCATTTAACCATTTTCAATTGACCTTTAAAAGAACTAAAGTAATGAGCAATAACAGGCTAATCTACATACCTGTAAGTATAGCTGTGCTGTTGTCATTCCTTTCACATTCACACTGTGGCAAAGGGAGGTTTAGTCTTTGGATATGCCACCCACTGGTGCAGATGTTCAAATGGGAAAGAAAAGGAATCTGAAATGATAAAAAAAGCTTTTAAGGGGTAGATATGAAAGGAGCTAGATCCTGCATGGAAGGTGTATACCATCAGGTGGACACAGGAATTAGGGTGAAGGAACGTAGGCGAAGCACTGTGGGAGACTGCAACCTGGGTGGATGGGACTTTAATGCAGTGGCAGTTGTGGGTGGACAGGAAAGTGGGTCCCCAACTGAGGTCCACGACCTCCCCCTTAAGTGCAGGCTGTGGGATATTTATATTTATTTAAAGGGGGTGCGGGGATGGAGCCCCCCCTACAATGGGACCAACATCCAGTTCAAGGTGCACAGTACAATTGCCAGGGATGCATCTTGCTGTTGTCTGTTTTCCCCTGCACTGATTGCCTTCATCCAATTTGTTTTCACCCTATTGTGGGTATCCCTATGTAAGGAACAACAACTCAGCACTATGTCATGCAGCGTTTCACTTCCCCCAACCCTGCTCGAAGCAGAGACCATGTGATAGACTGAGGTCATGATGGTCACTGCTTCCCAGCTGCCAGAAATTCAATGCTGGTTCATGGTACCCCTCCTACCTCCAAACACATGGCTGTAGTTGGACCAAATGCTTAGGTCACAACACCTCTGATGCTCTACTGCTACATAGAAGTGATGGAGAAGCCCTACTATAAAGTTTCATTTTTCTGAGCAATCACCACCACCACCACCCAGAAAAATACAGACACGTGATCAGCTAGTCATTACATCAATGCATGAGTGCATCATGAAATATCAGTGTCTCTGATGGTGACTATAGCTGCTAAGAGAAAGAAGGCTTAAAATGCAGAGACATCAGACATCCCCAGCAGCACCACACTACAAGACAACTGGGAGGGCTGGTGAGCCCCTGTAGATACTCAGGACTCCATGTTTGGGCCTGAAAAAAAAGTAAATGCACTAAAAGTCCACCAGGTAGCCTAAGGTAAGTCCTTAAGTCATCCACCCTCTTCCCAATGCAATAATTTCTCACCCTCCACCACAATCTTTTTCTTTTTTTGTTAAATAGGTTTGGTTCCCTGGCACTGCATGCCAGAAGTCTAAGGATACATCTAAACCCACCTAAGCCCCCATAGTTTTGTGACTGATATGCCTATGGTGGACGTCCTCCCCTCCTGACCTCTGATCAATAATTTTAGGGAGGTAGCAATAGTATGTATATCCTGGCTATCTTAACTCTTCACCCTCCAACAGTGCACCTGCTCCTTAAAAGTTCAAAGACCCTACACACAGTGGTGTGTGCCTGTGGACTAACCTGCCTTGAATTAATTAAAGTATTTGGATTTTTTCAACTTGGCATTTTCTGTAGATTAGTTGTGCTGTTCTGCACATCTATTCTTCCTTTCTTTTGTGTAAAGCTATCTCTTCCGTGGTCACCTGTTCTATTAAGGCATAGTAGTAATAGTAACATGGAGCACCTGATAGGGGAGGGCAGAGCTGTCTGCACACTGATGATGCTGTGAGGAAAACTACACCCCCTCTTCCACATTCTGCACATGCTTCTGCCACACTATAGCTTCTAGTACCTTAAAGAAGTTGACAAGCTTTGAGACACAGCAATCAAGTTAGTCAGAATGTGATTTCCCAGAATCTGAACCAGGAGAGCATCACAGAAATAGAACTGGGGTACTGAAGAGTCAGGGTTACTTGGAGACACTTTCTTTTTTTAATACAGCTCCTCCCCCCCCCCCCAGTGTTGCACATCCAGTGCTCTGGCTTTAGGGCTAGCCCCAATGGTGGAATTGACCCTGTCTGCTATTAGCCCCACCTGTCACTCCACAGTCACTGGCATAAATCCTGTCATGGGTGCCATGTGGGGCGGGGCACTCTGAATGTGCATTCAAAAGCTCAGCTACTGTAGCTTACCTAATTAAGTATCTAGGTGCTAGGTTACTTTTATGCACTCAAAGGGACAGAAATCTTGACTTCACCACACAACATGCCCAATGTAAAATATTAAGTCTTAGGCATCACAATTCTGTGTGCAAAATTGACTTTATTAGAATCAAAACAATTTACAACCACCCGCAGTTATGGTAAGATACCTCGACCGGTTTCATCGGACTACTGCATCATCAGGAGGGTGATGAGGCAGTAGTCCTGTGAAACCAGCTAAGGTGTCTTACCATAACTGCGGGTGGTTGTAAATTGTTTTGCTTCTAATAAAGTCAATTTTGCACACAGAATTGGGGTACTTTTCTGCACTGCTGATCACTAGGGGTGCATCTAGAATTTTTTCAAGAGGGCAACCCTTCCCCAAAATGTAAAATATTACCATTTAAAGCTAAGATTAGGTTTAAGCAGATTTTTGCTGGACTAATGAGGTTGTGGGTGCTACTTGGATACATACCTGGATCCACTGGTACTGACCACCCCTATATATTTTCTTTCCAGTACCCATGCCTCATTTTGCAGCCTGTTCCCTCAAGGTGTGTTCCAGCTTATAGACTGCTACTGGAACCCTCAGTCTTTTTTCCTTCTAATCTCTCTAACACATCCTCGCCCCTCTGCATTCCCTGAAAATGATATCATCCCTGAATCACCATCGCCACCCCCTCCCAGCACTGTCTTACTACTATTTAAACTATTATTAAATTCAGACAGTACATGGTGGGTAGTACTCATGAATCAGAATCTAGAGTACCTGAAAGTGTTCCCACAACATCAGTACATGGGATACTCACAAACTGTCCATCAGCTCCCCCAACTAGTTATCACTCAATAGCCAAGCACTTGCTGCATCCACAGCACACAGCATGGAAAGCAACCCCAACACACTGTTATAGGCACAAAGAAGCATCAGAACCTACAGCCACCACCCAATAAATAGCACAGAAAGTGTCCCCCAACACCAGCAGGAGTTACCCACCACTTAAGCCCCTTCCCCACCCATCCCCCATGCCGGACATTTCTAACCCTGTCTCACAAATCAGGGACTGCAGGCTTCAATACTCGGGGACAAATTATCAAAATCAGGAACACATCTTAAAAGTAGTTTTTAGCTAAAACAAACTGCAACACTTTTGCTTAGGGAGAAAAGCACTTTCTGAAGGAGACTTAGACTGCATTACAGTTTCTGTACTCACTCCTGCACTTCGGCTGAAGCATGACCAGAAATTCAATCAACATCTGCCTTTGACTTAGAGTTCCCCATGGTTCTAGTGCCAGTTGGATCATCAACTGACAGCAGAATAAACTTAGAAACTGGTGATCATATCCTGTGTTTTGAAAAATTCTGCAGAACTATTTCTTCAGTGCCCCTGCAGGAGGGAGAGGGAGAGGGGGTTGTGAAGTCTGCAGAGGGGAAGGCAGTGGAAAACCAATGCTATGGTCATGACTGCAACACTGTGCATGTACACACAATAGCTGTCCTACAAGTCCCTTTTCTAATCTACTTCGTAGCTAAAAGACAGCTTGACTTTGCCATGTAGCCTTAAAAGTGTGTAACAGGAGCCCTCGCTGTCAACCTACAGAATATCAGTGGGGATCCTTCCCCAAATCAGTTACCAAATTAGGTACCCTATCTAGTTCATTGAAGGAAACTCCCCCATTATTGTTGAATAATAAAGGTCATATTACATTAATTATTGAGTAATGGAGAAGATTAGTTCCCACTAATACACATTCATATTCTGAATTAGTAAAGAATTATTCAGTCCATTTTATAATAGATTTGCCCTACTTTGACATCAGCAAGGCATTCGACTCTGTGCCACACAAAAGGTTGCTGAAGAAATTAGAGTATCTGGGAACAGCGAATGATCTAGACTGATTGGTGGAAAGCCATTGAGGGAGGGAGACAGTGGAGGGTGGTGGCAAACTCAGTCAAGTCAGGGGAGAGAGTGAGAGATCATGAGTAGGACGCCATAGAGTTTAGTCCTGCAGCTGATCCTTTTCAATATGTTTATCAGTGACACTGGAGAAGGAATACAAGTCATGATGTATCTTTTCATAGATGGCACTTAGCTCTGTTGCAGGGTAGACAGTAAGGATGGGGTTAGGGAGCTGCAGAGGAGACTGCAAAGATTAGGGAGGTAATCAAAAGTTTAGCAGCTGAAATCTAACCTATTATCAAGAAGTGAGGTGTGCAAATATGTTTTTAACACAGTTTTAGAACTGAGAAATAAATAAGTGCCCCAAATTGAACTTTAATGCCAAAAAGTGCAAGATAATGCACATAGGGAACAAGAAACCCAGGAAGAAATACCGTATGGAAGGGGTTAAGTTGGACACTACCACTAATGAAAGGATCCTGTAAGTCATGATAAGCAACTCCCTGAAGCAATCTATCCAATACTAAAAGGCCTACAGCAAGGCAACCAGGATGTTGGGGTGTACTGGCAGGGTGTTTGACACCAGGAGAAAAGAGGAAGGAGGGTTAATGCCCCCTTTCAGCAATGGTGAGGCTACATCTAAAATATTGTGCCCAGTTCTGAAGCCTCACCTAAGAAAAAACAAAGGCATGCTCAAGGCAGTACAGTAAAGTACACTCCACTTATAACGGATGCTGTTATAATGGACAATCAGTTATAGCGGACAACTACTGATTTCCCATACCAAATACATCAAATCCAATGCATTTTTCTCTGGTTATAATGGACAGAAATATTGATTATAATGGACACCATGAAGCTTTTATGGGAATTTGCTGTGCTTTTTAGGGGGGAATGCAAAGATGGTGAAAAGATTTAGCAAATGTAAAAATAAGATGGAGGAGTTTCAAAGATTTAATTTCTTTGAAAAAAAATTATCCATAAGCTGCAAACCTTGTATTAGTTAATTACACTGAAAGAAAATTATATTTCAATAAAACCCTCACAGTACAATTGCCTTTGTTCTTACTGTCTTAGATCCCCAACATCCAACCACTTGAGTTACTATCTCCTTCTTATCTTCTGCAATAAACTTCCTTAACAAACTCATATTAAGTTAAATAACTTTACATAAACACACAGAATACAGAAACGTATATGCTAGGCAGGATTCTGAGTAATTTATGAGGTTTTATAATAGGTTTCCATTCCCTCAAGCCCCTGCGCACACACACTGACACACTTAACACGTACTGTAGGCTTCACCTTCTTTGGATATACTGGACACTGGATATAAGTGACAAAAGTTGTGTGCACAAATGCATCCATTATAACAGGCTTGCACTGTATAGAGTAGCCAAATGATCCAGGGCCAGCAGGGCAGAGCATATGAGGACTGGCTTAAGGCCCTGAACATGTACTCTCTGGAGACCCAAAGGGAGAGGGGAGATATGATAGATTCCTTTAAGTTTCTAAAAGGAATGAACAAGGTAGAATGTGAGGAAATATTCCAACAGGACTGGCAAATCAAGAACATGGGGTCATGAGTGGGAGCTGGCAGGGGGAGATTCAACAGAGCTGTGCAAAAGTTTCATTTTACAGACAGAGTGGCAGGGACTGAGAAAAAAAAACTTAGTAGTTACACAGGGGGATAGCAGTAAGGCAAGGCGCAATGGGGGATGTGGGCAGTAAACCTGACTAGACATTAGGTCTCAAGGTAGGATAGAGTAAAATAATGAAGACTGGATTGACCAACGGTATTTTTCTGCTGGCATTTTCTATGTTTTTATGTTTACTCCAAAATTAGAAAAAGCCTTAGCAGACCAGCATGTAGCCATGTCCTTTTGTAGAATAGATTTATATATTGAGGATGAAATTGCTGTCATTAAAACTGCATTAGCTCAAAATTAATCCCTGACCCTAAATTCATTTAGGGAAATGGTAAAGGTGGAACTGGGTTTTGATTATGAGTCTATGCTACTGAACCTACTTAAGCAACCCAACAGAAGAACAAGACAGCCTCAGAATATAAATTCTTTACAACAAGGTGCTGCAATCCCAAACTAGTGAAATATGATCAGGGAAGGTTTGAATAATAATCAAAAGTTGAGAGGAAAAGAAAATATGAGGATAATAGATAACGGTGAAATAAATGGTGGGAGGCAATATAGCATAGTGGTTAACAGTACCAAGTTGCAATCCTGGAGAACTGGGTTTGAATCCTACAGCCACCACTTGTAGACTGTGTGAACATGAGCAAGTCACTTAACTTCTCTGTACTCATGGGATACATCTGGAAACTAGCCTTGGCTTTGCGCATCTTTCATGGCCAAAAATTATAGAAAAATAAATAAATAAAAATACAATTGTGCATGTTGGTGTGAAATATAGACCTCAAAATAACAAGGACGTTAATGCTGCCGTGAAAAACAAACTCTGGTCACAGCCACTACAACTGGTATTGCATTAACTTTATAAAAGTGTTTCATGTGCTTAAGCATAAAGATGAGTTGCCATAGTCAGTTGCTAGTGTAAATTTCCTTTTTGGTAAGTTAGATCATTTATCTGGCTGATCCTGTGTTTCCCATGTGTTTAAAATGTGAACGATGAGTGCATCTTGTACTATATGGGAAAAGAGAGGGCACTCAGCACCAAGGCCTTCAAGTAATGGTAGAAGGAATTGTATGGAGAAGATAGAGATATGGTTACACTGGGGACCATAGGCCAACCTGGAAGGATAAGAGCCTATACCAAGGTGATGGCCTGCTTCCATCCAGGAGGGAATCATAGTCCTCAGTGACTGGTTTAAATGTTACTTTAATAGACATTTAAAGTAGCCAAGGCAGGGGGTGATGAAAGAAATAGGGGAGGCTAAGATTGGGCAATCATAGGCTGAGATAGAGAGTAGGGAGATCCTGAGGGGACAGAGTTCCACCAGGAGGCAAGTTATTCAAGGAATTAGGGGGTTAGCAAAGGAGGAGGGGAGGGAAAGAAGCAGTCAAAGAAGAAAGGTGAGAAAGAGGGAACAATTGGAAAAAGAAGAAAGTGACAAGAAAAGAGCTGAGGGCTGTCAAAATGGTGGAAGGTCTGCATCAAAAGCCCTATGAGGAGAGACTGAAAGAGTTCAATATGTACACCCTGGAGGTGAGGAGGGAGAGTGCGAATATGATGGAGACTTTTAACTACCTCATAGAGTTCATACTTTTAACTACCTCACAGGGTTCATAAGGTACAGAAGTGAGATATGTTTCAGAGAAAAGGGTATTGTAGGACAAGGGGTCATGATATGAAGCTGGAAGGAGATTGATTCAGGAGAAATGTAAAGAATTACTTCTTCAAAGGAAAGGTGGTGGAGTCCTGGAACAGTCTTCCATGGGAGGCAGTGGGAGTGAAACCAGTGGTGGGTTTTACAAATGCCTGGTATAGGCACAAAGAAATCCTAGGAGGAAGAAAAGGGGTACAAGAGACAGTGCTGTAGTTAAGGATGAGTCTGCAGCAAAAGCGATCATAATTAAAAATGGGTTGACTACATGGGCCCAGTGCTCATTATCTGCTGTCATTTTCTATGTTTCTATATATGACAGGTTATGCAATTTAAATGGATACAGTGTAAAAGTATTCACATGCAATGGCAATACTGTAAACTGTGTGGCACATAATTCATGATTTACCACGCTACACAGACATGATAATTAAATGGCAAAAATATATGCATTGAGCAAAGGAGAAAAAAATCAAGGGGAACACATGTGAAGCAATATGCTACTCATAGAGTGGCAACACCATGATAGGTACATATTATATCAAGGTACTGTATTATGATGGTATCCAGCTGTATACCAATGTTGAGTTAGTTACAATAAGCTGCAAAAATAAGCTGCAAAAATCCTTGAAATTAAACCTCCCTTGCAGGCTTGTGGCTTTTAAAGCTTTATTCACCCACCAACTCAAGGAATCCTGCAACTGCTTCCCTTAATCCCTTGGATTGCAGCCATTGTGCTTATTCCTGCTCCCTATCTGTCATCTCTTCATCCATTTCCCTGCCCTCTCCTCTCCCCTTCTATCCTATGCATCCCCGTACCTTCTGCCCTCTGGAAAAAAAAAAACTGTAAATCTAGCTTACAACAGTTCAGTGTTCTACATTATACCAAGCTATTAACTTGTACATTTCTTTTATGGTACTGTTATTTGTATATTTAGTATTCTTGTGTATGATGGCTCTGCATTAGCCTGCACATATCTGTTCTATTGTATACTGCCGTGTTGGCAGCAATAGCAATCCTGTTGTTTCTTTCTGTAGTTGTACCGTATCCCAAGTTCACCTCAAAAATGAGCTCTGCTCAATGGTGCCCGCCTGATTAAATAAATATTTTGATTGATTTATTGATTTATTAAATCCCAGACATTGTCTGCACTGTAATAACAAAGAGCCAAAGATGCTCCTCACAATTTATTACTTTTTTGTTTGTTTGATTGTTTTTTTCCCACATTGTTAATTTTGGGGAAATCACTTGCAACATGGCAAATAATAAAAAAATGTGTAGGCATCAGACTTGCAATTACAATTTGACCTACATTTTTGAGTGATGAGAAGAAATTAGGCTAGGAGTGGATTCAGGCCTCAATGTTGACACTAGTGCAATTCTCTTCATCCAATTAACTTTTGGTTAACCTATGCATGCCTTTTACAAGAGAGTACTGTATGTGTTAATGGCAGTGGCACAATGCTACCCTTAGAACAGGTTGTGGTGTGCATTTGAATAGATGTAAAAATTGTGATGTTGCGCTATGCGTCAAGTAAAAAATTGTGTCCCTGATTTTGATGGGCAGTATCCCTCATTTTGGTCCTGGCAGGTTGAAAAGTATGCATTCCAGGGTAGCTAGATGTGGCAGTTGGGACCCCTATGATTTCTTTCCAACCCTCTACAATGCCCCTTGCTACCCCTGGAAACCTTTAAAACATTGGTTGCCTAGCATTTATTTATATAAAATGTGGTAGGTGGAGGAACTTTACAACCCCTATGATTCTGCAGAAATTATACTCTGCTATTGGTAGGGTCCAACCTTCCTGTAGAGGATAGCTAACACTCCTATAAATATAAAGCCATGAGAGTTCCCCCTTGTAAATACATCCAGTTTACCATCTGCATTCTTAGACTACAATATGATATATATTGCAGCAAACTGAAAGCCACACTGCAGAAAATGTTAACATTTAAAAAGGCTGGGCGATTATTTAAACATCTAAGTTGATAAAAAAGTCAACTAAGTTATCACATTTGGTCATCTTCAGTTTTCAACATTGCCCTGTATAATGCAGCCTGGTTCCTAACCCCCTCACTTCTCCCTTGAAGAACACTTGTGAATAGTTACGAGAATAATTCAAGTCTGAAACAAACTGAATAGAATGCCACTAAGAATTATCTAGATCCTGAAAGGGTTAAAATAAATGAATCCTTCAGACAGGAGTAAATCATTGCAGACACACACACACACACACACACACACACACACACACACACACACACACACACACACACTTACTTGGGGGAGAGAGAGAGAAATGTAATTTGAACCTCTTCTTGAGGAATGCAGTCAGACAGGCATAATGTGGCATGGAGCTGTGTTTACACACACACACACACACACACACACACTTGGGCAAGAGAGAGAGAAATGTAATTTGAAACTCTGCTGGAGGAATGCAGTCCAATTACAAATTCTGTTTTGATCAATGGAACATTTTTTTAAATGACAATGAATGGAGACCCATACTCAGAAATAGATACACTAACAGGATTTATAGCCATGCACTGCAAGCTTTTAGCCCTGCTATCATAGAAACAATCACATTTGAGAGGACAGCTGCTTCTTTGAGAAGGTGGGAAGCTACATGGGATAGAGCTGCTGGTTTGTAGAAAGTATTCACAAAGTTTATAGGGGAGCAGAGACATAAGAACAACACTGAGGACTACTGAATGGAAACAGTGGAGTGCTTTAGCTAGTGATGGGGTTGTGCTTCAGCTCCAAAACTGTGTGCACTTTGTTCAGAGTGTGACATTCCTTCTCCATCTCTCTGACAGAAAGATGGCATATGGAGCTCTGCCCTGCAGCTGAAGGCAGAAACAAAAGGTAAATTAGATTATGGGTTCAGGCTCAACAACAGAGTGCTTAGAAACATCAAAAGAGGATATAATTGATAAGAACAAAGGAAAGGAAACAGAACAATTACATCAAAGAACAGGAAAATGCAGCAAAAAAAAAAAAGTAAACACAAGGAAAGAAAAACAAGCATAGATGAAGCTGTATGGAGAAAAAAGCAAACACCTATCCAGATTAAGTTTTCTTGAGCTGGTATACCAAAAGAAGGAGATACATTTGATAAGGTAATGTTGGAAATAGCGCAATAAATTGAAAAAGTAAGAACTAGGACCCTGCTTTACTTGTGCAAAGCTGTGAGACTGTCAAAAGCAGTGGGACTGTCCTGCCAAGTATTACTTTTATATATATTTCAGTGCTTTAAGCACACTAAAATCGAGTGGTGTATCCTAGCAGCCTGATAGGTACTAGGCAAACAGGAAGCACTTTGGGAACTGTAGTTCATAGGATTGTCCTGTGGAACTACCTGCTGTGAATATCACTTCTTTTTTATTCTGCAAGGCAGTGCTAGCCTTTTATTTTTAACACAGTTTGTGGGCAGATTGTTAGCCCATGTTTTTTGTTGTTAAAGGTGTTTATTATTATTGCACACAACAACACACAGATACCCCTGAGAACACCACAACATTTGGTGGCCCTGAGGGAATGAAAAGGCACTGAATGACCCTGTCTTATACAAAGTATGACTGTATCTTACACAGATGCTATGATGCTTGTTATGCTCTGCTTGTTATACAGGTGCCTTCTAGACTGCGGATATAACTAACGCAATTTAGACGTTCCCCTTGCTGTTGTCACCCCATCTATATGAGGGGGCGCTTATTAGCTTTGTATCTGCATCAACCCTATGGTCCTCTGTCTTGTTTATTTATTTATTTATTTATTGGAGAAATCAGTTTTACAACCTTTGAGTCATGGACTCGTTTACAAAGGTACCTCGTCAAATGGGGGGGGAGACAACAATTAAGTGAGTTTGAGACAGGGGTGAACATACGGGTGAAGATACATAAACACACTTGGAAATTACAGGCAGCAGCTATACTGGTACAAACATGTGTAGAGTTACACGCATTGTAACAAAGCAATAGATACATCACACAACTAACAGCTAGTCTTAGACAAATTATGTAGTAGGGCGGGACCGGTTTAGGTAGCTTGTAACGATCTGATGATCAACAATCATTGACCTGTGCTGTGTGCTCAAACAGCACTCTAGAATTCTAAATAACACAACTATATACATTTAGGCAATCACATGGTGTATGTGAATCATAATGATAGCACTTGTGGGAAAGGTGGAGGGGTAGTTGGGAGTTCACTATAGATGGTCAGGGGCCAAGTTGCTAGTGGCCCCCTTTAATCAAGGGGGAGATTGTGCTTGGTGGCAGTATTTTGAGTCCAGGTAAGGCTGTCAACAGTTGGTGTACTTGGTCAGGTGCCATCAGCAAAGCTCAAGAACCTCTGATATGTGGGCACTTGTGCTATTGACTGGAGCAGCTCCAAGATGGATGGGCTATTAGGGGTGTGCCACTTAATCAGTATCAGTCTTTTGGCTGCTGCTCCTATTACCTTGCTCCAGCTAGCTCCTGGACTGTTCTTGGGGAGGCCTGACCTCTCACACCCCAGAAACAATAGGGGGGGTTGGGGTACTACAAGGTGTACTGCTTGACATATGTCCCTGACCTCTTCCCAGAATGTGTGGAGCTCCGGGCACTTTCAGAGGATATGGTATAGGTGGGCTCTGAGTTGTCCACAGTGCCAGCACTTATCATTTGGAGCTAATCCCAGGTGTTTGAGTTTGGTCAATGCATAGTACCATCTCAGGAGGTTCTTGTTCATAATGAGGCAAGTAAGCCCATCCCTGCAGGTGGAGTAGATTCTCTACCAACTATGTGCCCATTGCTGCTCTGAGACTGGAGCTTGTAGCTCCTGCTCCCATTGTGTTCTGGCCGACTGAGTTGGATCTGGGAAGGCATCCAGAATTGAGGTATATATTCAACTTGCCCTGCTTCTTGCCAGCACTTTCCATGACCCTCGAGGATGAGGCCCTGGGGTTGGGCCCTTACTCTGTGGTGCATTGGGGCATAGACAATGGCATCCCTTATTTGTAGGTGCCTCCAGAAGCAGTTGGCAGGGAGGTGGTACCTGGCCCTAAGGGACTTGAAGGAATCTATTATGTTGGTACCTGAAATGACTAGGTCTTGTACTTGGGTTATACCTTGGGCTTCCCAGATCTGCCAGTTGATGGGCTCTTTTCTCACCTTGAGGGTGGCATTGCCCCATAGCGGCATGAATTTCCAGGGTGTGGGTGACTGACTGAGTAAAGTATGAACTTTTATCCAATATTTAGCCAATGTCACCATGGGAGGGGCAGAAAAGTAAGGTTCTGTTTCCCCTATATAACACTGATGCTGGGGATGGGGATCCTACAAATACTGCCTCTAGAGGGAACCAGGTTGGAGAAGCATGTTCTATCAGTGTAAACCATTGCACTACCTGGGCCGTGACTAAAGCCATATGATATCCTTGGAACCAGGGGAGACCCCACCGCCTCTGCTCCAAGGTTGCCATAGCTTCAGTTTACTAAACTGGGATGGGTATCCTTCCCATAGAAAGCATCCTATTAGCGTATTCACTTTCTGGAACCATTTCTGTGATATCTATACTGGTAGATGTGCTAGTAAGTGTAGCAGCCGAGGGGCTGCCATCATTTTGGTTGAATATATCTTCCCAGCCAGTGATAGCCTTAATGCTTTCCATCTAGCTACATCACTCCTGAGGGAATCAACAACATTTTTAAAGATGGATGGATGAAATCATTTTTGTCAAATTTGGGTGCATTATGATACCCAGGTACATTATACCTCCAGGAAACCATTGAGATCCTGTGATGTGAAGACATGTTCCGTGCACACCGAGTTCAGAGGGAGCACCTTGGTCTTGGATTGATATACCCTTAGGCCTGAGACCTGTGAAAAGTCAAACAGCATGTCCAGGACCTTCTGGACTACTTGGGGTGTGTACGCTGTGGTTACCAGCAGATTGTCTGCATATGGAACATATAGACAGGTTTCAATGGTGGTATTACCTATTTGTATGACTGGGATCTCACTGGATTCCCTTGGAGCTATGGCCAGTGGTTTTATTGCCAGGATGAAAAGCAAGGGTGACAATGGGCACCCCTATCTTGGGCCTTTCAATAAGCCAGATGGTGGGGAAAACATCTGGTTGGCAAGCACTGAGGCTGTGGGGAAGGCATATAGAAGTTTTACCTAAGTAATGAAGCCTGGCCCTAAGCACATGCATGTTAGGATCTGCATCAGAAAAGGCCATTCGACCGAGTCAAAGGCCTTCTCAAAATCTATCGCCAAGGCCGCAATAAGGGTTTTGGATGTCTTGACTTCATGCATTAGGGTAATCAGGTTTCTGTGATGGTCTGACCCTAGTTTTCCCTTGACAAAGCCTGCTTGAGCTAGGTGAATGAGACCTGGGAGGAGCTTTCCAATCACCCGGCCATCACCTTTGCCAGTATTTTGGCATCCGCATTGATGAGGGAGACAGGGTGGTAGCTCCCTGGATTTAATGAGTTTTTATCTTTCTTGAGGAGTATCATTATATTTGCTTCCCTCATTGAAGGCGGCAGTACCCCTTCCCCTAGTGAGTCCTCATACACCCTAACCAGATATTTGGCAAAATTCACCCTGTTCACCCAGTAAAGGTCAATAGGCAGACCATTGTTACCTGGGGGCTTGTGCGGCTTTATAGCCCATATAGCCACCTCAATTTTGTCTTCAGTTATTGGGGCATCCAGATCTCTGGCCTCAATATCTGCTACCTTTGGCATTGGAAGCCTAGCCAGGAAATGTTGTATCTTGAGGTGGTCCGGGGGGAGTGTGATACATACAATTTTTCATAAAACTGTGCCATAATCCCATTCATCTCCTTTTGTGCAAAGCTTTTTTTTTTAAGATCTGTGTTTGCCAGTGCGTGGACGTTCCTGGCCGCTTGTTTACATTTAAGTCTGTAAGCCACTAATTTACTAGCCTTATCTCCTTCTTCCCAATAGGAGTGTTTTAGCCTCCTCAGGTTCAAATCAGCTTGGCGAGTCAGATGAGTGTTTAGCAGAACCGTAGTGCTAGAGAGTTGTGCCAGTAGGGTACGAGGGAAGTCCCTAGACTTAATACCTTTATACTGGGCTTCAAGTGCAGCTAGCTGTTTTTCGAGGTCTTTCTGTTCTGCTTCCCTCCATCTCCTCCTAGCTGTGGTATAGGCAATAATTCTTCCCCTCAGTTTGGCTTTAAAGGCCTCCCACAAGGTAGAGTCAGAGACCTCTCCATTATCATTATTTCACCAGTATTCCTCGACCTGACCAATACCAGTATTTTGTGTCTTCTAGGAGGAGGGTGTCCAGGTTCCAGGTGGATGTTTGTGGCATGTCCGGCTCCCATCTTATCCCCAGCTCTAGAGGGGCATGGTCTGAGATTATTATAGGGTGTGATTGTACTTTGGTAACTCCTTCATATGACAAGCCAGACATTAGCCACATATCAATCTTACTGGATGATCCATGAGTCTGGGAAAAACAGGAATAATCCAGTGCACCCAGGTGTTGGGTTATCCAGGCATCCAGCAATGCCTGTGCTTCCATCAATGTATGAACTGCTTTCACAGCCTGCCTATGGGTTTCAGGGCTCCCGTTCCTCCTATCTGAAGTGTGGTCCAGAGTAAAGTTAAAGTCTTCCCCCATGAGCAATGGGGCCCTGTTTGTGTTAAGCTCAGTTAGTGCCTGGTTCAGATCGTGGAAGAATTGTAGGCAGTCCTGATTTGGGGCATACAGGTTGACAAGGATCACTGATCCTTCAGGGGCTTCCATTTCTGCCATGACCCACCTCCCTTCCTTGTTCCTAACCTGCCAAGCCACTTTCCAACCCAGATTTTTGTGGAAGAGAATAGAGACCCACCCTCTTGAATGAGGAGGCGGTACTGAGGATCTCCTCCCCACCCAGCCCCGTCAAAGTTTTTTGCTTCTGTGGTAGAGAGTTTGGTTTCTTGGAAGAATGCAATAAGGGGGCTCAATCTCTTGAGGTGTGTGAAGACCTTCTTTCTCTTTATTGGTGAGTTGAGTCCCCTAACATTCCTGGACACCAGTTTAGTCTCCATCGAGTAGGTGTATAATCATGATATGGGTCAGATGAGATCTGTCAGTTCCAACCTGGTACCCTCGGGCCTTGAGGGGTGCTCCATCCACCCCACATACCCCCTTCCCTCCTCCCCCACCCTTCCCTGAACATGATGTATTGCCTGTAACCTTAATCAAACTACACAAATAAACATTTTGAAACAGTAACTGTACAACACAAACCACAGTAAAAATAACTTGGTCCGAATCTTGAATATCTTCCCATCCCTTCCGTCCCCCCTCCCTGTTACCCATTCTTGTGACTAGTTTCCACTAGTGTTGTCAGCTGACCTATAGCCCAGACATCTGTGGGGGTTGGTGGTGGTGCACTTCTTGGGTGAGCTCCCAAAAACTGAGTCATCTGAAAATTCTCCCTTCACAGCTCCTCACCCTGTCATGCAGTGATCCATTCTGCAGCTTGTCCTTCATGAGTGCCTTTGCTTTATGCTCTGGGCTATCTGTAGGCCCTCCCCTTAACTGTTTTGCATGGGATCCCCTCTATCGGGGCCCCTGGCGGTCTGAGGCCAATGCTTACAATGCTTCCTGTGCATTGCTCCATGTCAAAGAAGGCCTTGCTGTGCCCCTTGAATGAAGGGGCGGGGTGGAGCATAAAGTAAGAAGGTGAGGGGGCTTCTTCACCATTTTTTAGTATGATGTTGCCTGGGGGGTGCTCATCCCACTTCCCTTGCCAGGGTGTATTTCCCATTCTCCAGCTCTGGATGGGGGGTGATCTCACCAAGCTATAGTTAAGTCTGCATAAAGCAGCCTCCCCACTAATGACCCCTTCAAGCCTGGGTCCCTGTAGGGTTTGATAAGGCTCTGGGACCCCAGATGCCTTCTGAGCAGCAGGTACTGGCCAGATGTATTGCTTATGGCCACTTTGCTATTGGTACAGCAGGCCTCATAGAGTGCATACCTCCTGCCCACTCCATTAACTAATCAGAAGCAAAACACAGCCCAATATCAAGCAGCTTTTATCTATTTATCTCTATGACCCCTTCTAATTTAAAACATTAGGGATGGACATTATGCTACAGAGCGGGGACTACTCCTCCCCATGGGGGCATACCCTGTCTCAGTTGAATTTTGGCTCTTTTAATAGTGCAGCCGTGCTCCTTTCCATAAACAGGCCACTATGCTAGACCTTGAACTGTCTTAACCAGAAGGGTGACTGACCTGAAACAGAACCCAGCCCAATGTCAGGTACTTTATCTAATAAACTCTATGTCCTCTTTCAGTCTAAAACCTTAAATGGATCTACCAGAAAGTGACTGACCTGAAACACAACACAGCTCAGTATCAGGCAACTTAACTAATAAAACTCTATGTCCCCTTCTAGTTTAAGACCTTAGAGAGGGTTATTATGCCACAGAAAGAGGGGCCCTTCTACCCCCACAAATGGGTGTGTGCCCTGTCTTAAAGGAAGTGTGGTCTATTTAAGCGTGCAGCCCTCCTCCTCTCCTTAAAACAGGCCACTTTTTTAAACCCTTTTAAATGTCTCGACCAGGAGGGTAATGCTAGAGTTCTGTCACCTAAAGGGGAACAAAAAAAACAGGTTTGTTTACTCTACCTCATCAACCCTCCTGGTCCATTCCTGATTTTGGCAGTGGGAAGGCTCCCAACAGGAGTGGAGTGGAGTAACCTTGTGCCCTTCAGCATATGTCAGGCTCTGTGGCACAGTGGCCTCTGATTCCTTGGCCCAGGAGTGGGCTATGACATTCAGAACCACAGCCGGAGTATTAGCAGAGTGTCTGGATGGCAGTGGTGGAAGCTGTGACAGGCCTTCAAAGTCAAAAATCTATTGTTCCCAATCAGTGGGCCTGCTGAGCCTGAAGAAGCCTCTGAGTTGGGGCTATCACTGCAGCTCCTGGAGCAGAGCCACTGTGTCTTATCAATGTGTGCTCCTTCCTTTTTAGGCTTTTTTCCATTGCACCTCTTACCTTTTGGGATGCAGTTCTTGGGCTCTTCTTGGAAAAGCCATCAGTGATTGGTGATTGCCTGCCTCTGCTGAAGTGGTCTTTTTGGGGTGTTCTGTTCAGCTGTCATGTATTCCATGAGGGAAACCCTAGTGTGAGTACTCAGCAGTTTCCCCTGCTCTGTGGGTTCCCCTGATGCAGTTTGGTGGTGTATACTGCAAGGAAGGCTTCTGCAGCTCCTGGCATTTTAAAATGTCTTGGGGCCCCATTTACTGTGATCCTTAGACTGGTGGAGTACAGGACGGAATACTCCAGCCCAAGGTTGGTTCTGGCCTTCCTAGCCATCATGAAGGCCCTTCTTCTTGTAGACACCTCTGGGAAGTAGTTGGGGAAAATTTGTATCTTATGCCTGCTCCATCGCATATCTTGTAGTTATCTTGCTGCTCTGGTAATTGCCTCCCGGTCATGGAATCTGAGGAAGTGGGTGAATATGGTGCTGGGCAGCCACCTGGAGGTGATTGGGGTACTAGTGTTCTATGCACCCAGTTGATTTCCAAGGAGTCCCCCCTCCTCGGTGCCTTCCCTGAAGTGATGGAAGCTCTTCCTGTAGAAATACTAGTTTCCTTGCCCTCACAGCCCTCCGGAAACCCCACAAAATGGAGGTTATTCTGGCAGTTGCGATTCTCCAAGTCTTCAACTCTGGTCCACAACAGCTGAATTATCCAGTCCTGTTCTCTTAGCTGGCAATAAGCATTTTGCACACCATCCTCAATCTCTGACAGACTATGTTCCATGACACAGGCCTTTTGTGAGAGCTGTATTATGTCAACAGTATTTTGTTTAGTGATAAGTTTGATTTTGTCCATTTTTTGTAGAATCTCTGTAAACATATTTCGTACTTCTTGCACGGTAGCATCTGATGGTGTTGGTGGCGGCAACTCCACACGAGGATCCACTCATGTGCTTAGACCCTTGTTTGATGTATGGTAGCAGTTTGCCCAGATCTCCAGAGTGTCAGCAGCCTGAAGTTCAAGACAGGAGTCAGTTTGTAGGTAAGTTCGTCACTGGTGGTTTTGGTCAAAATAGACTGTTTAGCTGCAGAATGAGTGGACAGATTTGCAGATATATTGCAGAGTTTATGGAGCTAGCCCTCTAGACGTCCATTCTCCTCAGCTGTTGGCCACGCCCCATTAGCCCACATTTTAAATCAGGATTCCTGTAGCTTAGAGGAGGGAGGAGGTCACATGACCCGGAACAAACTTCTGGTTTGCCAAGTATTTCAATAGCACACAGACAGAGTTGGGAGACCCTACATTACTTGTGCAAAGCTGTGAGACTGCCAAAAGCAGTGGGACGGTCCTACCAAGTATTACTTTTATATATATATATATATATTTTTCAGTGTTTTAAGCTCACTAAAATCAAGTGGTGTATCCTACAAATCTGCTAGGTGCTAGGCAAACAGGATGCACTTTGGGAACTGTAGTTCACAGCACTGTCCCGTGGAACTACTTGCTGTGAATATTACTTCTGTTTTATTCTGTAAGTCAGTGCTAGCCTTTTATTTTTAACACAGTTTGTGGGCAGGTTGTTAGCCCTATTTTAAATTAGGATTCCTGTAGCTTAGAGGAAGGAGGTCATGGGACCCAGAATGAACTTCTGGTTGCCCAGTATTTCAACAACACACAGAGCGAGTGAGGTGAGCTTGAGTGGATGACTCACATGGAGATGCATGTAGTGACAACTATTTTTTGCTAGCATTCAACAGATATTAGCTAGACTCAGAGAACATAGGCTGCTGGTGTGAGAGAAGTAAACCGTTAGCACTATAAAAGCCTACATAACACAAGGAATACAAACCTTTATATCTTATCACTTCCTCTCTATTTGTCCTTATACCATACTCCTCTTATACCTACTATGACTATTGTTGAGGAAAATAATCATGAGTGACACTATAATGACACTCAGTGGGGATGTTGGTTTTAAATGTATAGCAAGCAATGTGATAAGGCCTTAGGGAGGGCTGGGGGATACTGGGATGTAAAGGGAGAGGCATCACCAGCACAAAACAGGAAGTTGCTATCCCTCTGTACAGACAGTTGGTGAGAACCCATCTGGAGTACTACGTCCAGTTCTGGAGACCCTATTGCTGCAAGGACATAGACAGGATGGAGGCAGTCCAGAAGAGGGCAACTAAAATGGTGCGGGGTCTGCAAGAGAAGCCATATGAGGAGAAACTAAAGGAGCTTAATATGTATATCCTTGAGGAAAGGAGGTAGAGGGGGGACATGACAGAAACTTTTAAGTACCTCAGTGGAATCAACAAGTCCAAGAGGTAGCATCTTTCAGAAAAAGAGATGTGCAGGAACAAGAGGACACAATTTGAAGATGGGGGGGGGAATGGCTCAGGGGCTATGTGAGGAAGTATTTTTTCACAGAGATGGTGGTGGATGCCTGGAACAGCCTTCCTGAGGAGGTTGTGGGGTCTAAAACAGTGAGAGAATTCAAGAATGCATGGGACAGACATAAGGCAATTCTTCTGGGTGGTAGGAAGAAATAGGCTGTTGGCTAACTAGGATCTGCAGCTTATCCTGTAGGTAGGGAAATGGGCAGACTAGGTGGGCCAAGCGGTCCTTATCTGTGGTAAAAGTCTATGTTTCTATGCATAGAATGTTCATAGAAACATAGAATTTGATGGCAAATAAGGACCGATTGGCCCACCTAGTCTGCTCATTTCCCTACCTAATGGATAAGCTACAGGTCCTAGTTAACCAACAGCCTACTTCCTCCTACCCATCACTAGAATTGCCTTATGTCTGTCCAATGCATTCTTGAATTCCCCCACTGTTTTTGACTCTACAACCTCCTTCAGAAGGCCATTCCATACATCTATCACCATCTCTGTGAAGAAATACTTCCTCGCATTACTTCTGAGCCCCCTTCTATCTTCAAATTGCGCCCCCTTGTTTTTGCACATCTCTTTTTCTGAAAGATGCTACCCTCTTGGACTTTGTTCATTCCCTTGAGTTATTTGAAAGTTTCTATCATGTCCCTCCTCACCCTCCTTTCCTCGAGGCTATACATCTTAAGCTCCTTTAGTCTTTCTTCATATGTCTTCTGGTGCAGACCCTGCACCATTTTGGTTGCTCTCTCCTCTGGACAGCCTCCGCCCTATGTCTTTGCAGAGATAGGGTCTCCAGAACTGTACACAATACCCCAGATGTGGTCTTACTGTCTGTACAGAGGGCCAACAACTTCCTATTTTCTACTGGTGATGCCTCTTCCTGTGCATCCCAGTATCCCCCCAGCCCTCCTTACTGCTTTCTCACATTGCTAGCCCACCTTTAAGTCATCTGATATGACTAAGCCCTGGTCCCTTTCAATTTTTGTTGTTGTCAGTATCTCACCCCCCATTGTGTACTCTTCCCCAGGGTTTTTGTTTCCCAAGTGCATTACTTTGCACTTCTTTGCATTGAATCTAAGCTGCAATACATTTTACCATTCCTCCAACCTTGCCAGGTCCCTTTTCATCCTTTCCACCCTACCTTGCATATCAACCCTGTTGCAGATCTTTGTGTCATCTGCAAAGAGACATACTTTGCCTTCCAATCCCTCTGCAATGTCACTTATAAAGACATTAAAAAGGTCCGGCCCCAGTACTGAACCCTGTGGTACCCCACTAGTAACCCCCCTTCATTCACTGTGGACTCCATTTACTATTACCTGCTGTGTCCTGTTGTTCAGGCAGTGTTTTACCCAGGCTACCACCCTGGGACCCACTCCCAGGCTGGCTAATTTGTTTATTAATCTTTTGTGCAGGACTGTGGCAAATGCCTGGCTAAAGTCTAGTTAGGCCATGTCCACAGCCCCTCCCTGGTCTACTACTTTGGTCACCCAGTCAAAGAAATCAATTTGATTTGTCTGACATGACCTTCCTGCTGTGAATCCATGCTACCTTGGGTCCTGTGCCCCACTGGCCTCTATGTACTCAACAATTCTTTCCTCCAAAAGTGATTCCATCATTTTCCCTACAACTGAGGTCAAACTGACAGGTCTATAGTTTCCTTCCTCTGTCTTGCTCCCACTTTTGTGAAGAGGAATCACATCTGCTCTCCTCCAGTGCTCAGGTACCAGACCATCCTCCCATTCTTCCCTTAGATCTTTTAGAATTCTGGGGTGAATCCCATCAGGCCCCATTGCTTTATCCACCTTCAGTTTTAAGAGTTCTTTCAGAACCCTTTCTTCTGTGAAAGGACCCCTATCCAGAGTGCTTCTATTGACTGGATTAGGTATCTCCCCTGCTATTCCATTGTAAATACTGAGCAGAAGTATTCATTCAGTAGCCCTGCTTTTTCACTGTCGCTCTCTGCCCAACCACCTTTCTCTTTATTCAGCCTCAATATCCCTGTTTTAGTCTTTCTTTGCTCCCTAATGTACCTCTAAAAAGTTTTATACCCCTTCTTAACCAAGTTGGCTATATTTTCCTCAGTTTGGGCCTTTGCTACTCTGACTGCCTTCCACATTTCCTTCTGCTTTAATTGGTACAGTTCTCTGTCCTGCTCCTTGTGTTTTCCTTATACTTCCTGAATGCTATCTTTTTCTCCCTTACCTCCCCACCACTTCTTTTGAGAACCATAGTATTTTTTCTTTCATTTTGATTTGTTTATTTGCTTCACACAAAGGCTTGTTGCCTCTGTGATGGTGGTTTTGATGTTTTACCATTGTTGCTCCACCCCACCTTCTTGCCTGCTTACTAGTGCTTTTCTAAAGCACTCTCCCAATTTGACAAAATCAGCCCTCCTGAAGTCCAGTACCTTCACTTTGGTATGACTTGACTCTACAGCTAAGTTTATCATGAACCACACTGTTTGGTGGTCACTTGTTCCCAGATGGCTACCCACGTCAAGACCGGAGATCCTCTCTCTGTCCCCATTTGAGAGTACCAGGTCTAGAATTGCTCCCTCCTGAGTGGGTTCCAAAACTAGCTGTCTGAGGCATGCCCCCTGTAGGGCATCAAGATTGGCCCTGCTCTTGGATGTGGCTGCAGCAAAGGTGCTCCAGTTAACACCTGACATATTCAGGTCTTCTATCAACAATAGCTCCCCTTTCTCTGCCATCCTAAGGATGCATTCTATCATTTCCTTGTCCATTTCCTCCCCCTGAGATGGGGGTCTGTATACAACCCCTGTGTGGATTGTGGTGCCATTTGCAGCCTGCAGGGTGACTCACAGTGCCTCCTCTCCTCCCTGTTTACCCGTTAGTTCTGTTGCTTTGATCGCTTCCCTTACATGGAGAGCTACTTCTCCTCCTACTCTTCTCCCCTCCCTGTTCCTCCTGTAGATTGTGTACACTGGTATCTTGACATTCCAGTCATGGTTCTCTGTGTACCATGTTTCTGTGAGTGCCATAATATCCAGGCATCCCTCTTCCATCAAGGCCACCATTTTGGGGAGATTTTTACCTAGACCATAGGCAATGGTACTCATTACCCTCCATTTTTTTATGGTTTCATTTCTTTTTGCCCCATCCCTGTCCTTACTGCCTTTGTCTTTTTCTCCATTTACCCCTGCCCTTCTCCCTTTCAACTGCTCTATCTTGGCATTTACCTCACTAACTACCCTGATTGTTGGGGGTGCTAGGATGTCCCTTTTCCTTTTCAGTGCCTCCCCCCTTGGCTAGTTTAAATGTTTGCTAATGAAGCATTTAAACCTATCATCTAGGATCCTGGTTCCCCTCCTGGAAAGATGCAGACCATCGCACCTGTATAGGCCTGCATCCCTCCAGGTGGAGCCCCAGTCCCCAATGAAGCCAAATCTCTGAGCTCTGCACCAGTTTTCAACAGTCAATGAATCACATGGTGTGGAGTATCCTAGCCTCATCCATGCCATAGATAGGTAGCACTTCTAAGAAAGTTACTGTGTGTGCTACTTGTCTAAGGCCCCTCCTCAACTCCACAGACTCCTGTTGCACTGCTCTGATCCCATTCTTAGACAGGTCATTTGTCCCTAGCTGGATAATGACATCCAGCTCACTCCCCCTGGCAGCTGCTCCCACAATCCTGAGGATTCATTTCCCATCCCTCCAAGCCATGGTACCGGGCAGGCGCCTTACATGGAAACATACATAGAAACATAGAATTTGTTGGCAGATAAGGACCGCTTGGCCCACCCAGTCTGCCCATTTCCCTACCTACTGGATAAGCTGCAGATCCTAGTTAACCAGCAGCCTACTTCTTCCTACCCTCACCCCTAGAATTGCCTTATGACTGTCCCATGCATGCTTGAATTCCACCACTGATTTTGACTCCACAACCTCCTCCGGAGGCTGTTCCATGCATCCACAACCCTCTCTGTGAAAAAATACTTCCTAAATTACCTCTGAGCCGCTCTCCTCTATCTTCAAATTGTGCCCCTTGTTCTTGCACACTCTTTTTTTGAAAGATGCTACCCTCTTGGACTTTGTTGATTCCTTGAGGTACTTGAATGTTTCTATCATGTTCCCCTCTCCTCCTTTCCTCAAGGCTATACATATTAAGCCCTTTCGCCTCTCTCATATGTCTTCTGGTGCAGACCCTGCACCATTTTAGTTACCCTCCTCTGGACAGCTTCCATCCTGTCTATGTCTTTGCAGAGATTGGGTCTCCAGAACTGCACACAGTACTCCAGACGGGGTCTCACCAGCTGTCTGTACAGAGGGATAATAACTTCCTGCTTTCTACTGGTGATGCCTCTCCCTATCCCCCCAGCCCTCCTTGCTACCCACTCACATTGCTTGCCCACCTTTAGGTCATCTGATATGACTACCCCCAGGTCCCTTTCCATTTTCCTTGTTGTTAGTATCACACCCCCCATTGTGTATGCTTCCCCTGGGTTTTTGTTACCCAGGTGCATTATCTTGCACTTCTTAGCATTGAATCTAAGCTGCCATACATTTGACCATTCCTCTAACCTTGCCAAGTCCCTTCTCATCCTTTCCACCCCACCCTGTGCATCAACTCTGTTGCAGATCTTTGTGTCATCTGCAAAGAGACAACTTTTCCTTCCAGTCCTTCTGCAATGTCACTTATAAAGACATTGAAGAGGACCGGTCCTAATACTGAACCCTGCGGTACCCCACTAGTAACCCTCCTTTCTTCTGAGTGGACTCCATTTACTATTACTCTCTGTGTCCTATTCTTCAGCCAATTCTTTACCCAAGCTGTCATCTTGGGACCCACTCCCAGGCTGGCTAACTTGTATATTAATCTTTTGTGTGGGACCTTACCTCCCTTTCCCCTCCCTGCCCCAGTTGAGTACCCCACCAGGAGTTGTTTCCTTCCCCTTTGGCATCCTGTGCCACCCGCCTGTGGATCTCCATTGTGGAGGTTCCTACCATCCTCATTGGTCTCCACTGAGGGTGCCTCCATAGAGGAACCATGCTCCACCAGAGTGGTGAATGAAGTGTGGAGAGGCACAACTGGAGGGATGCACCTCTGTTCCACCACCCTCACCCTCCATAAGCCCACCATGATTCAACCACTCCTCTTTCTTGGCAACTTCTGAGATAGTGGCAGTGTCCTCGGTGGTCCTTTGGTGGGGGAGCAGGTTTCTCGAATCATTGCCAGGTCAGCATGGAGACAAACAACCTCCTCCCTCAGACCAGAGAGGTGCCTGCAAACAGGAGAGCAATGCAATCTCCAGAATGTCTCCTCAGAAGACTGCTGCTCCACAGCCAGTGCATTGTACCACTCCCCACATGTCTGTGTCCCTTCCTGTTACAGATGCTTTTCTTTATTTTTTTGTTTTTATTCTTGTTTTAGTGTGTACAAGCTTTTGAGTGTCTCTGCCTCCTATTCAGTGTGCTGTGCCTTTAAGGATATGAACAGGTGTATGTTGTTAGCAGTTTTAGGGATGTGATGTCAGAACCCCTGCTATAAAGGAAGTTATGCACTTGGGGCAGGTGGGGTGAGGGGCAGAGTGGGTGGGAGTAAACCTATGCCTTCCAGATACAATCAACTACAACTCTGACCCTCCACCCCTGGGAGTGCCTTCCTTCTTTTCAGACACCTATTTCACAGAGGTTAAGTAACGGGTCTAGTCACAAATGCCTGCAAATATCTCCCAGTAACAGTTCCTCCCTGGCAAATTAAATTTAAACTAAGAAAAGTCAACCCCCAAAACAGAATCGATACTAGTTACTTACATGGGTCCAAAAAGTAATAATTCAGTTCAGTCTAGTCTAGAAAATAACCTCCTTGATTTAAGGAAGCTTTGGCTGCTTTCTCTCTCCCTCTGTCTCAGCAGACATATATATAATAATATATGATGAAACCACCAAGGGGGAATTTATTTGTGAAAGTGTGACACAAATAAGAGATTACTATCAGACATACTGCAGATCATAGGAGCTAATGGAAACTAGGCTAAAATGCAATAAACAGCAGAATGTTAATACTGACTAACAAAACACTGAATCACATCCACTTAAAATAAACAAAGGAACGCATACTTGAACTAAGAAACCACATGAAGATGGCTGCTGTAAGGTTCAACCCAGTAATTGGAAATGAAGGGAAAATATTTGTGTACCCACAAATGAAGAGATGCAATTATCAAACAGATTTGCAGTATTAAGTGGGTTGCAGGAGGATGGAAGCTCTGTGGCAGATCAGCCCATGCTGTGCACAGACTCCAAAATAGTGACAGAACAAGCTCCAAAACTGGTGCAAGAGAAACAGGTTATAGACAAATCACTGACAGCTATAAACAAGCAGACCAACAACCTGCAGTCTGTCACTCCCCCGCCTTGTGAAGAAATAAAAATGGAACAAAATCTACAAAGACAGGTTTTTGTTCTGGGGAACTTAACTAAATACTGTGACAGATATGTCTGTAACCCCAATAAATATAATAGGCTATGCAGCAGTTAAAGAGGGGCCACAATTTCAGATATAACAGACCAGTTAGAAGTCATTCTCAAAAATGGTGATTCCAATCCCCTGGTTGTCACTCATGCTTACACAAACAACATCAATAATTCTAATATATTAGACATAAAAAAGGACTTCCAGATATTACAAAATAAATTGAAACATAAGGGTTGTGAGGTTTGTTATTTGGAATACTTCCAGTCCCAAGGGCAGGTAGAACAACGAAGAATAAATCAAATCTATAAATCAGTGGTTAAGGAAATGAACACTCGGAAAGGGATTAACATGTCTCACGCATTGGGTGGGCTTAAATAATAAATATGGTCTCTTCAGCTGGGATGGTCTCCATTTAAATAGAAGAGTGAGTGCTCTTCTAGGGAAACATGAAACATTTATATCAATGCAATTAAACTAAATGGTAGGGGGTGTAGGGAAATAAAATCCTCACAAACTGGACAGGCAACCCTCAACAAATATTCCCAAGAGTATAGCTTTTTGCTGGCAAATTCTAGGAGCTTAAATATAATAAAAAAATGAATTGGAAATCATATTACTCAGGGACAACATTGATTTTCCTGCAATCACTGAGGAATGGTGGGACAAGACCAGCCCTTGTTTGAGACACATCCAGGGATACAATCTATTTTTAAAAAATAGATCTGATGGAAGAGGTGGTGGGGTCTGTGTCTATACTAAAATTTATGACTGTACAGAAATTACTGTTGATGAAAAGCAATGTGGATATAGAAAGCATTTAGCTACAGATACATTTTACAAATAAGGTTACTGTCACCACTGAAAATTGTTACAGACCCCCGTCAAGTACATTAGAATACAATGAAAAATTACTAAAAGAAATATCAAAGGCTGCTAACTCCCCTGAAGTCATAATAATTTATGACGTTGTAACCCCCCCCTGTTTCCCGGGGTTACCAGAATCCCAGTAAGACCTAGTGGTAGGCAGGGAAGGCAGCTTGTGAAACTCCAGTTAAATGGATTTCACACTGTCTCACTCTGTTCTCAGTCTCAGTTGAGACTGAGGAATGACATCACCATAGAACTTTTGCAGTTGCATGAGCCACACTGGAATGCTGCAGTTGGAAGTTAAGATAGAATGTTGGGGATTTTTGAACAGAGTTTGTGTACAGTCTTGAAGAGAGCAGCAGTACAGCAGTCGGTGTGCAGGTTCTCAGAGCCTTAAGCTCTGTTTTAGAGCTACTGTAAGGGAGGTGTGTGTTTCCACTGAAAGAGGAACACAGTAAGCTGATTGTGAAGTGGTGGAGACCGCTGTTACTGGTCCATGTGCCCCATCCCTGAGGGGATGGGGGTGGAAAGGTTTGTCTGTCTTCCAGGGGCAACCCTCCTGGTTCTGGCTAAGGAAGAAGCTGCTTTATTTCAAGTTGTGCTGTGGCACCAGAAGCTGTGGAAGAGAAATTCCGGTGAGGAATCGCCTGTGGGGCACCTGCAACCAAAGGGTGAGTTCGCTCTGACAGAGGGTCTATGTTTTCACCTGAACTGTTGGAATGTGGGGATTGGACTACTTAATTTGTAGGAGGTCTAGTGTAATAGACTTTGCTGATTAATTCAAGTAGGTTCAAGTCCAGCACAAAGAGGGAAGTAACATGGGGATTGGACTATTTAATCTGTAGGAGGTCTAGTGTAATAGACATTGCCGGTTGACTCAAGTAGGTTCAAGTCCAGCACAAAGAGTAAAGTAAAGCAGGGAATGGACTGCTTAATCAGTGGGAGGCCTACAGCAATGGGCTGAGCCAAGTAAAAGTATGTTCAAGTTCAGCACAATGGGAAAGCAAGACAAGTAGAGGAAATGTGACATACATTTAGCCTTAATCTACGTTGCCAAGCTTTACAGAATGAGATGTTTAATGTCCAAAGAAATGGACAGGTATGAATTGTGGAAGCGAGAGGTGGAAGACCCTCCCCCCCCATCAGTAGTAACCAAATTCACCTCTATGGATTTGCTCTGTGGCACCTTTACTTTCTCTCAGGTACTTGGCCAGTGCATGAGGAAAGTACCCAGATGTGGGATTAAAAGGAGAACTCCCTGATAGAGCTAAGGTGCTCTTAGGTGGTTTAAGGAGCCACCAGAAAATGTCTCCATGACATATGGAAGGTGTCCAAGTGGCCGGCAAGGGAGCCGAGCCTGGGAATCCTAGATAGTGTACAAGTTCAGGCTGTGTACCCAAAGCAGCGTGCAAGTCCAGGCTGTGTGCCCAGTGGGTTCAGAGTCTGAGGGCTGAAGTGTTGAAGAAGTGTCCCTAATTCTTTTTAATCTGCATTACCAGAAGGGTAGCCCCATGGGGTCCATCTATGCTTTGTTGTTATGTTTGGATGTGAATAAAAGCCACACTTTAGAATCCCATTCCTGGTATTGGACATTACAGTTATTGCTTCCTGTGTTCAGAATTACTTGGGTGCCCTTGTGCAGAGTAGCCAAACCTAGCCCTTGTGCTGAGTAACCTATTCCTCCCCAAACCCAGTCCCCACCTGGTACTGCTGTCAGATTCAAACAGCATACTACCTGTCATTTGCAAAAAGGCAGCGGTGGGGGGCTTACATGAAATACCCTGGAATAAACTGGTCCCAGTTAACTAGTAGTTCCAATCATGAATCAGACTTCCTGAATACCTTAATGACAGCAGACTTAGAACAAAAAAGTTTTGCAGTGTACAAGCAAAAACAGTACTCTGGACTTGGTTATGACAAATGGTGAAAATATATCTGATATTTCTGTTAAGGAAACCCTGGGAAATAGCAATCACAATATTGTGACCTTTATATATGCTGGTGGATGGGTTACAGAAATGAGAACAATAATAATGCACGACAGGGTGTGTGTTGTACTGGGATAACATTATGCTTGGTATGGTTGAGCACGAGGCCAGATGCTGAGTGCGTCCAACCACCCCAGAAGTGATGTTATGCCAACACAACACACACCCTGGAGTGTGTTATTGCAATTATACAATGGCTCCTTTGTAGAACAAAGAAAAAAACATTTAATAATAACATTCAAAGTACATTTTTCTGCCAGTTTTTGGAATGGGTAGGGTTACTTTAAAAAAAATTGTGCTGATTTATTTCAGCCAGCAGGTGGAGCTGTCTTTTCCTGTGGCTCTGCAGTCTCTATGATAACCTTTATTCAGTGCTGTGCTGTCACCTTTTGTTGCCTTTGCCTCTTGCATTTATATTCTGTTTGGTACATTTTCCACTTTGTGTTTCCTTCTGTGTTTTTTTTTACTGTTTATGCTGCTGCTGCTGCTTCTGAATCAGACATTGCATCAATTGTGGCAGTTCTGATGGAGTCCAGGAGCAGGAGAAATATGTGAAGAGTAATGGGTGAGTGTTACAGTCTTGCCTGTGCTGCACTTTGCATTACTTAGATCGCGATCGGTATAACTAAAGAAAGAGAAGGATGCTGATTGTTCCAGTCCTGCTGCCTATTCTGGAACCAGTATAATGTTTTTGACTTTTTTTTTATTTACAGAGCCACAAAGACTGAACGGAAAGTGAGAGGGTGTCCAGCAAAAGACAAGCATGCTTGTTTGAAAGCTCTTATGCTGCTGCTGAGGGGGGATCAAAATGCCATCTCAGATGATGGCTCTTTTCTTTAAATGTTAACATTTTTCTGTTTGGGGAATACTGTGGAGGGGTAGGAGATTGGTATGAGTAAGTTTGGTTGCAGCTGCTGGTGGCAAAGTGATTGGCGGTCACTGAACGCGGTTGCCGAATGAAATTTAAATGAAGCGGTTTACTGTAGTGGGCTACTGAGCTGGGTCAGTTAAGGTGCATTCAGTGATCCTCTGTACAGTTGCTGTGGTCTTCTGTGTGCTGGGACTAGACCCATGATGTTGTACTGGGATAACATCATGGATTCAGTCCCAGTCTGACCAATTAGAGGCCACTATTCTTTCTTGCCATCGTATAATGGTATGTGCCAAACAAAAACATCAATAACAAGCATTTGTCAATGCCGAATGTTTGCTTGCTGGTATTTGCAGTGGCCATGCAGGCGCTGGCTGCATGCAGAGTAGATGTGGCAGTGGAGTGTGGTAGGGGATGGGCAGGTCACCTTCATCCTGCAGAGGTGGAGAGGTGGTTGGGTAAGTGTGTGGGTGAGTGCCCAGAATGGTGAGGGTGTGGTGTGGCAGGGTGTTCTGTGGACAGTGTCACATGTCGAGATGTGTGGTGGGGGTGTTTGGCCTTAGAGTCATGTGAGCCAGGTGGCTGTAGTGCAGGGTAAGATGGCAGCAAGTAAAGTAGACACGAGGCTGGTTTTCTTTATTATTTGTGTTTATTTGAATGTGTCAGAGTACAACAGTCTGTGAGGTAGTAGATGAGTTCCAAACGTTGCAAATGCAGTACAATGACAGAAAGGTAGGTATTGTAGTAATGTAGAAGCAGTTTGGGTGTTACACAATATGATGCAGAGTGCAATGTAGGGGAATGCAAAGTGAATGGATGTGGGACCCTGGCTGGGTCTGTGAGCAGGACTGGGAGTCACATAGTGACTTGTGAATGGGGCAGTAGCATAGAGTGGTAGGGCATGGGGTGAGAGTAGCCTTGTCTGTTAGGCTTGGCCCTGGTGTGTGAAGCACATATACGGCAAGAGGGAATAGTGGGAGTGGGATGGAAGACTGAAAAACTAAAGGGCATAGATATCATGGGGCAGAATAGGTGACAAAGGAGTGGGTTGTGTTGTAGGCAGAGGTGAAGCAGGGCAATTAGTGGAATCACAGTTGGTGATCAGAGTGAGATGTCTTGGGCCTGCATTGTGAGTGAGGCAATGTTGTAGAGATGTGGTAGTAGGATGCACACCAGTGAGCTGCATAGGGGCCATGTGGGGGGAGGAAGTCTGGGCTAATGAGGTATTTGTGACAAGGGCCTGGAGGGCATTTGTGGTGGGGCTGCTAGTGAGCTGCAGGGTATGTGGGCAGTGGAGGAGCTGTTCTATATGGGGGGAGTTCATGTGCAGAGCATGTTTGGGTATGAAGGCGGCATATGTGGCAGATGGTGGTCTGGTGGAATGGGAGTGAAGTGGATTGGGGAGAAGGGTGTCAGGTGTGTATTAGGGTGTGAGCAGCGATAACCAGTGTGGATGCTTTATGTAGTAATAGTTTGACTGGTGGTAAAAATGTGTCACAGGCCATTGTGTGCACTGTTAGTTCATAGTGTATGACAGTCAGGAATGAAGTCTTAAGAGTGAGTGGTATGGCATTTTCTGTCAGACAGTTCTTATGTCTCTAGAGGGCATGTACTGTGGGAGCTGCATATGAACTTTCCTGCAGGATGAAGGCTTGATGGAGACTTCCACTGTATTCTGCAGTAGGACAGATGTCATCACCAAGCAGGCTTGTTTTCTGATCTGGCTGCTGATACTTGGTAGCTTAGAAGGATGGTGCTCTGAAGTGACTGTGCAGTAGCATAGGGTGGGAGACGGGGGGGTGGCAGAGTGGCATACAGTCCCTAATGCCATCAGTTTGAGTGTCTGGCTGCTGCCAAAATGAGAGCCATCAGTCACGGTCTGGAAAGGGTCCTCTGTAGGTATAGCCAATGGTTGACCTGCAGTTTTGAAATGAGTCTTTTTCATCTTGGTATGAGGCATATGGACTGCTGGCAGTATACCACTGTTGCTGCAATTCAAGCTGTCATTTGTCAGTCACTGGCAGGAACAGGCAATTGGGCTGGCCCTGGAGAAGCAGTCATGGAATCCTCAATGTGGGAAAGCTGTACCCATAGTGTGCCACAGAGGCCCATGTATAGTCCTGCAGATGGATGTCAGAGAAGGCAGACATATTTGCAAACTGGGATTGCATAGAAATGATGAAGTGGAGATTGTTGTGGGAGTGTGACTCATTTAGCACTGCAAGTGTGCTTTCCAGTATTGTTAGAGTTGCCTAGTGACCTGCATTAGTTTGTTTGCAGGAAATGATGGATCAATAGTTTTTGTCATGCAGTCAGCGGAGCACTGAGAAGCAGGCTTGGTTATAGGAGTGCCGCAATATGTTGTGTTCAAAAGGTTGGCGTCAAAGCAATGTGGGCACATGGGGAGAAGGCGTGCTGCCAGATAGACATGTGGTTGGCAGCGTAGCATGACTGGCAGGTAAATGCAGAGGAATGCAGCAGTGTATGGCTTTGCAGTCATGTGGTTGTTGAGTGTGGCAGGCAGACTGTTTGGCTCAGTTGCCTAATCCATGGTAGTTTAAGGCAGGAACAGTTAATAGAACTTATTTAGTTTGACTTTCCTGTCTTTTTGCAATTGACATTGGGTGTGTGGTACAGGTTGTTCTTCAGTGTCCTGAGCTTTTGAAGGTACTGGAGAAAATGTGGGCAGGGTGGAGTGGTCAGGAGTAGAAGCAGAAGGCATGTCATTGGCAAACAATGGCTCAAGATTATCTGAGTCCGACAGTGCTTTTTCATGAAATAGGATGGAAGTTACTGAATTTGCAAGAGTTGTGATTGTGCAGTGGAGTGGGAAATCCTCATTGATGTTATCAATGAGGTTTGGGGACTGTTGTATGTTGAGGGCATCCAGGAACAGCTGCAGTGGGATCTGGATGGACTGTAGAGTGGCATCTGCTTGCTGTGATGCAAGGGTAATTGTGTGATCGTTCAAGTTCTCAATGCCGAGCAGGTCAATTGTCTTCGTTATCAGTACTGGATCAATGAGCTGTGGAAAGAAATGGGTAGAGGTGAGTGTGGCAATAGGAGTAGTAGTGTAATACAGTGCAAACATTGATATGCAAAACACCATACAGTTAGCAATCTGCAGTAATATGAGCTGTAGATATTGTAATGGATGAAGGGCAATAGCAGCTGAGACATTGGGCATTAGCAGTCGTATACCAGTAGAAGGGCATTGAAATATCTGTGCGATGTAAGGTGACATGACTGTTACAGTACTTACAGTGATTGTAGATGTTTTGTTAGTGTTGAATGACCGCTGGTTGTTGTAGCTCGTCAGGGAGACATTCGTAATGAGAATGGTATCTCCAGGTTGAAGTGGTGCTTCAGTAAGCTGCCACCATAGTGTGATCTCACAGGAACTGGTGCTGTCTTCTGCTATAATTGTTCGGATTGGTGTGGGTTGGCCTCAGCTGTAACTGTCTGGATGTCTTTGTCCTGCATGAAAAGGATTGAGAGGTGGTGAGTGCATTTGTAAGGTAGTGTGGACATGTATGCATGCAAGAGTTGTACTATAGCTGTACAGAGCATTAGTGGAGCATACTGAAGAGTGGCAACACAGGATGGTGCTCTACTAAGGTGTGGCAGAACAGAGTGCAGAGATTGCAGGACGTGGCATTCATAAGGATGCAGATTGATTCAGGCAGTTGTTGCACTGACTGCAGTATTATTGATTTGTAAGTAGTTGAGGTGTACATACCTGTGGGGAATCCAGCTGGAAAGAGTGCGGCAGGTTATGGCAATGGATATAGGCAGCATACAATGATGAATGGCTTACAAGCAAGCAAATGAAAGTGCTCAAGATGTACTGTGGCATGAAACTGACCAAACAACATGTACAGGTACTGCATACTGGCAGTTGAGCAAAGCAGCATTGGTGTAAGAGCAGTGTAGTGGTAGATCGGTGGTGGGAGTGGTTGTGGAAATGGTTTCATATTATAGGGAAATGTGACAGATTGTACTTCATATGCAGTGGAAGGCAAAGCAGACTAATCAGTATTGTTTGTGGCAGCTGTGAGGATATGGACATTTTATTGCAGGAGTGCAGAAGAGGAGTGCAGGTAACATAGTGTTAGGGTGAATGGTCAGGTAACATGATTTGGAATGGAGTGGTTATTGTCATAAGTGAGTCATGCTGGAAAGGCATTGCAAGCAGTAATGTAGGCTGTATGAAAAGTGGCACCATAGGGTAACAGTCAGAAATGGCAGCCATGCATAGTGTTAATGAACCAGTGGTTGAGATAGTTGTAGAAGGTGGACAGTAATGAGAGGTACAGGCATTGGAGGGTGGACATGCAAGACAGACATGCAAAGAGGTGAGACGAGACATTGGAAGTGACATACCTCAATTACTGTTGCCTTCAGGGTATGCATACTTTTCAGTGGTGAATTGAGGGCAGTTTTGATGGGGGGTGGAGGTGGAGCTGTTGTCTGGAGTATCTGTTCAGCAGCAGTATGAATGTCAGCAGGCACAGGCATAGCAGGGGCACAGGCAAATGTGGTCTGTGAAGTGAAGAGGACAGCATCATTTTTCACAATGAAATTTCTAGCAATGAATGATTTGCTTGGGATGAGGAAATTATATGATGATGTCTGGTATCATATTGCTTTGATGCAGGTGTCCTTGTCTGCGATTGCCATGTGGAACATCTGCTTCTTTTCATCTTTACTGGTGGTATAATTTGTTATTGGAGATTTTGTGATGAGTTGAAAATGCACTGCACTGGTGGGTCATCCTGTGGTTGAGGAGGATGCATCTTTGATGTTCTTAATAGTCAACATCTGTAGGTGAGAGAAACAGAAAGATGTTAAGTGGAATGCAGTACAGGGATTTGTAGCCATATTGGTTTGTGGTCACTGTAGAATGATTCAAGAGTTCCAAAATTATATAGTGGGGTATCAGCATACAAATGATTGAGCAGAGAATTGTAATTGGTTGTTTGAGTAGAAATGTATTGATTACAGTTGAGTTGTTCTTTCATGAATGCTTGTAATCTTAGTTTGTCCTTTGTATCAGAGAGGTAGTCGACATTGAAATCTCCCATGAGAATGATTGGTGATGATAGTGTGTTGTGCAGTTCTGTTAGTGATTGTAATAAGGCAGTGAGTGGTGAGTGTGGTGGTCTGTAGATAATAATTAGGGTGGGTATGGATGGAATGGTTGGCAAGTTAATTACAGCAATGTCTATGGCGTTAGTAGAATGACAATGAACTTGAGGTGTGTGGGCATACTTGACATAGATGGCAAGACCATGGTGTGTTACTGAATTGAATTTGTCTAGGAAGAATGTTGCATGTGATGGGATAGCATACTGTTGAGGAGTGTAGGGGTGCTTTATCTTAGCCTCTGTGATGCAAAGAATGTCAGTGGCTATGAAGTTATGGTCTGCTGACATTGATGTGAAATGCAATGGAAGCGACCTTATGTTATGAGTTATCATGGTGAACATGTTAGGAGTGTGATGTAGGACAGGGATACAGCATTGTAGAGGCATAGTGGTGCGTAAGCGGTGCATTTCTGTTTTACATAGCTGTTTGTGGAAATTTTTGCCTCATTGAAGTTTTCAATGAATACATTGTCAATGTTTGTTGCTCTACTGAATGCTACATAGTGCATGTGGTCAAATGTTGTGTTGTTAAAGTGGATGTATATGGAGGGCAACGTTTGGCCTTGAGTGCAGTGTATTGAGCCGGCACTTCCTGCACGCAGAGGGAATTGGGTTCTTATAATGGTGTATGGTTTGGAACCATAGTGGAATGACACAGAAATCTTAGTGATCGGTATCTAATGCTGGTGTATGACTGATGTATATAAATGTTTATTGGCAATGGAGTGTTGCTTGCCTATTGTGCTGTCTGTGAATTGCATCCATAATATTTTTGGGTCATTGTTTGGTAAGACAGTGATATGTGTCAAAATGCCAGTTGCACCATTAGTGAGTCCATCTTGGATGTCAATGTTTGTTGTTAGGTCATACGGTAGAGAAGTGGCAAGATGGAGTGTAGTGAAGAGTCCCATGGTTTTAGTGGGGTTGTCTGGAATGCAGGCTAGGATGGTACGTGCTATGTGTGGATGCACATCTCCAGTGATGGAATCCTGTGCTAAAACTGAATATGTGGGTGTGTTGCGTGATTGCTGAAGGAAGACAGACGGATTCATGCTGTTTGCTGCTTTGTTGGTTGGCATGATGTGTGGTATGGCATATACTGTGTCGGGGGGTGGATGTTCTCTAGCTTTAAGCATGGCAATGTCTTGAGGGGTATGGTTACCTTCACGTAACCGGTTGAGTAGTTCAGCAAATGGAGCGTCATCTTTTTGGTGCATAATAGTATGCAGCTCAAACAGCTGGAAATGTTCTTGCCATAAATTAGTAGCAAGAGGGCCATAGTTGTGCCGCAGGGGTTGGAAGATATAGCCATCAAAGACGGGCTTCAGTTGGAATAAGTCACCTATAGCAATAATAGAGATGCCACCAAATAGCTGTTAGCTGCCTTTTAACTCTTGAAGTCTGCTATTAATGAAGTTAAACATATTGTTGCCTACCATGGAGATTTCATCAATAATGAGGATTTTCAATGATTGTAGTTTGCATTGTAGGGCATGTCTACGTTCAGAAGTTAGTGGCTTGTACTGCAGTTGTTGTGAAGCAGGGATAAAGAAGAGGTTGTGTAATGTGTGGCCATGGATATTGTGTGCAGCTTTACCAGTGGGGCACCAATAGCAATATGGCATGTGTCAGGTTTCTCGGGCAGTGTATTGAAGTGTCGTAACAGTGTCTGGTACAGAGCTGAAAGAACATGGCTTTTGCCAACTCCTGCTCCACCAGAACAAAATTTGTAGCATGGTAGTGTAGATGTTTTAAAGTGATGCAAGTGGTGGTAAACAAATTGTAGCTGTTGCTGATTAAGACTATGCATCAAGTGTAAGTATTGATGGGTGTCTATGAGGTGTGTGACGGTGTCAAGTTGGTGGTTTGTGGCTGGGAGGTCAAAGTCTATGGCAATGTCATAGCTGGTAGTATTAGCAGGGTCTGGGGCTTTCAATGTAGATGGTGTGAAGGACTCTTCATTACTGTCAATCAGTATGTCATTTGGCAGTTGTAGTTCAATGTCTAATATGTCAACATTTTTGTTGTATTGTGAGTGATGCATGTCAATGTTGTGCTGGTGCAGCAAGTAAGTATTATAATAAGTTTGCCCATGCTGTGCAATGCAGTGCTCATCTCTCCATGGATGGAAGAGGAATAGAAGTTCTCTGTAGTAATTTTCGCTATCTGTATTTTTATTGAAGTGGCAGTACCTAAGGATTTTCACTTTACTTGAGACTGATGGCAGAGTGCCTGTATTGTCTGGGTTGTTGTCACTGTCAGAGTTGTAGGGATCAGTTGGTATGGAGGAGCGGGCAGATGAGCGGCGGCTAGGCAGCCTGAGTTTGTGGTCATAGTATGCAGCATAGTCTGCTAGTGTGCAGTCTTCTAGTTGCGGTACTCAGTTTTGGTATCGTAAAATGGTATTGTCACATTCTATGTTGGTCACATCATCAGGGAAGAGTCTGATAGTGTCCATGTCTTTAATCAGCAGAGTTCGAGTTTCAGCAGTGTTTGTATTTAAAAATTTGTATGACCGTGATGAGCGTTGCAATGGTAGTTGCAGAACAAGGTATGCTGCTTCTTGAGCACTGATTTCAGTGGCATTCAGGAATTTATTGCCAATATGTCACAATTGCTGTTTGATATTAGGGTTTGCCTAGACCTGTTTTGTTGCTTCATGGAGTAATGCACTCATTCCTCGTTGTGATTTTGACAGATATGACACAACATACATTGCACAGGAGTATGGGTCCAAGATGTATTGGATATCCATATTAGCTTGCCATGCTGTTAGTAGTACAGGGTTGTAAGCATTCAATTTACTTTGAGCAGGCTGCCTCTGTAGCAGAATAGTAGGATGCTGCAATTGTGACCATATAGTGAGGATGTAATCCTCATAAGTCATTTGCAGGTAATGGAGGAAGTCAGTGAATGATGTGACAGTTGGAGGCAGTGGGTCAGACAGCATAGATTTGATGTAGTCCTGTGTGGCTTTGTAATCTGTTGATTGTAGATCTTCAGTGTCAGAGATAAGCAGTAGGAGGTGTGTTTCTGGCATTGGATATTGTGGGAAATGGAAGCGACATGTTTTGGTTCTGGTTCTAGAAGTGCATGAGTGGGAATGGACTTGTAGTTTTGTCAGAGATTATAATGGTTCTGCAGGCTGGCTTGAGCAAGTAATATATTTATTGATGAATGTCACGCTGTCTAGTGGAGTAGAGGGAGTCATATTGTGGTGTGTTCTGTATCCAGAGCAAGGCGTGGATATGTGGAGAGCCACGATGCTGAAATTCTACACGGTAGAAGTGGTCAATGAGTTGCCCTAGTGGAGCGTGTGAACTGTAAAGGATGGTTTTAAAGAATTGCTGAACTTGGTAGTTGAAGTGTCATGCACATGTAACAGGATCAGATTGAATGAGCTGACATTTTGTTTCCCATGTCATGTTTTCTATATCTTCATCTGTATAGGCTGTGCTGTCAACTACTTAACCGAGAATTTGCAGCAGGTGTATCCATCGTGTTTCTGCACTTGACAGGGAGAGGAAAAAGGTTGGCATCCCAACTGGCATATCATAGCGAATACATTACTCTTTGCTAGCTCCCAGTATGGAGGTGAGCCACGTAATGCACATAGAATATGGTATCCCTCATTGAATTGTAGCATCATTTCTATGCCTCCAGCTTTGAGATCACCTGCTGTAATATGTTTGCCTTGGCGCTGGCGTTTTCTGAGGGATATATGGAGCTTGCCTTGCGATTGTTTGATTTGTAATTTTTTGACCTTGAAGAAGAGGTTGGAATGCAACGGGCAACTCTGCAGTCTTTAGCTCTCATTTCCCATTTGCAGATGCTGCTGTAGGATACTGGAATGTGGCGTGTCTGATATGTGCTGCTTCCTTGCCCTGCATAAATGGTTGGGAATGCTAGGAATTCAGAGTCTTTGTCCTCAAATATTCCTCTTGGAATGCTGTATTGTCCGGGTGCTAGTGATAGCACTGAGTTGTCTGACATGGAAGGCGGTAAAGCAGAAGTAAGAAGGGTGTCAAGGTGTCCTGATGTAAGCTGCTGGACTGTGTCATCCTCATTACCTGACGTTGAAGAGGAGGACTGTTCTGTATTGCTGTGCAAAGTGTGGTCTTCCTCCTGATAAGTCCAGCTATCATCATAGCTGACGCCATGCTGCCTGTATAGAGGGCTGTGAGTAGCAAGCCAATGGGTAGCCTGTTTGACTTTGTTTGGGCAAATATTTTCAAAGTGGGTGTAAGTCTTATATCGCAGGTTGCATTTCAGTTTCACTGGGATGGTAGCAGTGTCATGTGGCTGTTGAGGCAGAATGGTCACAGTAGTGTTAACATCAGCTGGAACATTCACAACAGCACCTGTCATGCTATATTGGCTTCCTTTGGGCAATTGTCTTATTTGCATGAATGGAATACAAGGTGAAACTAGTCGCTCTTCGAGTTCATGCAGCTCTAGTTTAGGAGGGATGTTTGGAAATGACATACCATTAGCAATTGACAGGGGTGGAATTTTGCATGATTTTATGTAGTGTAGACAGATGAGGCATATATATGGTGATTTCTGATTGTGTTGCTGACAAAGTGTGAAGGAGTCATTATCATGTAATGCTTTAGGGATGTGGAGGACTGAATGTTTGTACAGCAGTTGATTGCAGGTAGTACATGTGAATGTTGGTCCAAGCTGAATGTCGTCATGGAATAATTGAATGAGTGTGTTAATAGGGGCTTGGATGCCTGTAGCAGGGCACTGGAGTGCTTGCTGGCATGGTGCATCAATCTGTGTGTGTGGGTTGGAGATTGTAGTGGCTGTGTTGGCCAGTAGAGAGTGTTGTGTGGTAGGTCTGAAGTGTGTAGTAGTGGTGCATGTTGCAATGTGGCATGGTGAGGTTGTGGAGATGTGAATGCTGTACTTTGTAGTGTGGCGGTGATGACTATGCTTACGGTGGTGGAGGCATAGTCAGAAATATTTTTCTGAGATGACAGTAATACAAATGGGTACGATACTGTAGGTTCGTACAGCAGCAGGTAGCAGAATGTGTTAAATTGCTGTGAGGAAGTGGAGGTCAATGCAGTGGAACTGTGAGATGGAAATAGTGGGTGGCATGAGATTTTGCGTGGTAAATGTGAATGAGATGAAAGAATAGCCAGCGCTGGTATGCAGCAGGACAGCAGATGTAGTAGAAGAATATATGATGCAATATGGGGAAGTGGATGTAGCATGTTGTATGCGGTGTAAAGTGAGTTTCTGTTTAGGAGTTGTAAATGATAGTTGCTGTGAACCAGTATGGGATCTAGAGAAAGGCGTGTTCTTGAATGAGACATATGATGGAATAGTGTGTAGTGTGTGTGTGGCACTGGGTGGATAGGGTGACACAATGTGGCAAGAAGTTGTGAGGTATGTATGATGGTGTCTGCAATGTGCTGTGTCCAGTGTGTAATTGGTGTGGCATGTGTATATATGATTGTGAATAATGATGCTAGAAAACTGTCTGGTTGTGTTGGTTTTTGAGATGGATAGTAAATGTTGATGGTGTACACTGTAATTGCAATGGTGGCATGGGAGTGTTAGCTACTGTACTGTCAGTTGCAGGACATGTTATTGATGGAGTAGAGATTTAAGTGTGAGTGCTTGTCAGGGCATTGCAAAGGTGGCCTGGCTGTGTTGAATAGTGTGCAGAAGCTGATGATGGAACTGTAGGATGCGATGTATCCTGGACTGCAGTAGATGGGTTGCAAGAGTCAGTATTGTGCTGCATAGAAGATGAAGTAGTATGGGGCAGTATGTTTCTGTTGCGAACTGGTGGGGAGTATGTTTGGAGTGGTGCAGTAGCTGTAGTAGGAAATGGGTAAGTAGAGATGGTTGTTGTGAAAATGATGCATCATGATTGTGACTCGTGGTGTCAGATTGTTGAGTGGGTGTGGCAGAGCAGAAGAGCTAGGTTGGAATGTAAATAATTGGGGCCATGCAGTGGGGGTAATATGTGGAATGGGTGGTTGAGGAGAAGAGATGTGGAGGGAGAGTGATGTTAGTAAATAGAAGAGTGAGCTCGAAAGGTATGCATTATTGTATGCGGTGGGTTAGTTGCTGCAGCTAAGCTGCAAATATGGGATTGCAAGGCAGGCAGGCTGTAGAATATTAGCATAGTACATTTGCCAGATGGGTGAGGCAGTCCATTTGTATCTCTGCTATGGGAGTCAAATGTGTGGTATGAATGCAATGTTTTAAACACTGCTATGCAGTAGTGCTGTATGCATAGAAGTAATGTGTCACACTGAGACAGATTTGCATACAGGATTTCATTGAAAGTGGGATAATGTGGATGAATAGGTTTTAGTATGTCACCATATGTGGGATTGTGTTTTTGTGTCGTGAATGTGCTGTTATGTAATTGTATGTATGGAGGCAAATCGTCAGGGTGTAAGTAGTTTTGAGGGATGTATAGCCGGATGAAGTTATATAAAGCGTCACCAACTTGCAGAATGTAGTTGAGATGGGACGTTGTCCATGTAGTGGGATGTGCGAAGGAGTTGTATAGCAAAGCAATAGTGCTCATTGCTACACATTGTTTTGCTCATGAAGATGGTGGGAATATGGTATGAGACTGGCTGTAGTCAGCCTGGAGATGTGTATGTAGCATGAGTAGTGGTGCAGAATGTACTTGTGAAAGGTCGTCTTTCTGATGTGGATGGTAATATGTGTGTGTGAATCTTAACAAGGTAGTATGTATGTAGACAGATAATTGTTAGAGTAGCTGGGGACATATGCAGACAGTTGAGAATGTGTGGTGTGAGGAAAGGCAGGCAGACGTTCCTTACTTTGCTTGGTGTTCCACAGAATGGATGTTACATCGTGGAATGTTGAAGGCAGTCCTGGATTGCAGGCAATGGACTGAAGTAGTATCTGTGAATGTAATAAAGAAGGTAATGATTAGTATTGCATGCAGTCATTGAAACACCTGATGGGGAAGGAATACATTGGTGATCATGAGTTGGCTCAGGTATACAAGGAATGTGCTGCAGGTCATTGAACAGTCCGTCATGGATAGGCAAAGTTGATGTATTCATGTAGGAGTGCATGCAGTGGCTGTAACATTATTTGGATGCTCGCAGATTGTGGGAGGAGGTGAGTCAATATAAGCAACAGTTGTTGGAGTGAGATGCAAGAGGCAGAGACTTGTGTTTATGTGCTGACTTACTGTTGTCTTGAGAATGATAGTGAAGTGTGTGATTTGCTGTACAGGTGGAGGGAAGTGGTATGCCGCATGATCTGTTGCAGGCGCTAGAGTTGCTTGGCATAACTTCATGGGTGTGTGCAGTGGAACTGTACAAGAGTTCATGAAAGGGCATGCATTGGTGGTGTGCAATGCAGGTGGCAAGTGAATGACTCTTGACATGAGGTCATCATTGGTGATGATGGGTGAGTACATTGTGCAGTGGCAGGAAGAGCTGTGCAAAAGCATGTCAGGAGCAGGGCAACAGTGGCAGGAAGCTGTGATATGTGACAGTGAAGTGGAGGAGAAGGACATGGAGAAGAGGCGAGCATGGAGTCGCAGGAAGGCAGCAGAGGAGTGAGACAGTGCAGCAGGAGGTAGAGTCCAAGGAGACTAAGTGAGATCAGGAGGGTGGAGGCAATTCAGGGCAAGGGAACGAGGATTGAAAGTGGATGAGATATGATGAGGACTGATTGACATTGGATGAGCAATGAGGATGAGCTACTGGAGTAAGAGAGGGTTGCCATGATGGCTGAATGCTGAAGAAGTGGCACGGAACTGTAAGCAGAGGAGATGGGAATGAAAAGGAGCAACAAGAAACGAAGGGGAGGGCAAGTATGAGGCTGCATAGAAGGAGACAAGCGATGATGCTGACTGAAAGGGGGCAGTTATAGACAGCATGAAGGTGTATCATTAATGAGTCACTCACCGCTGAAGATGGCGTGCATGGGAGCACAATAGTGTGGAATGAAATTGGACAAAATAGAAGAAGGAGGACAGCAAAGAAATGAAATAGACTGACGAGTGTGAAGGGAAGAATAATTCATAGGTAAGGTGGGAACAGGAGCAGAGGAGTCAGGAAGGATGATGGAGGAAAGGTAAGCAGGTAGTGGGGAGGAAGTATTGAAGGACGAAGGGGAATACGGTGGATGCTAGGGCAAGGGAAAAGCAGTCATAATGGCCTGAGTGGACAGAGTCAATGATAAGTATGGGAACAAGTAAAGAGGATAAACAGGGTGAGGCAAGGAGTAGATGACATGAGGGATGGTAGGAAGATTGAGAGCGTGAAGGGGCTGGAGGGGGGAACTGAGGGGGGGCACATGGGCCAGGCAGTATTAGGATGGTTTGAATGCAGGCATGGATAGTCGAGATAGGGAAGGATGAAGGATGGGAAAAGGGGAAAAGATGAACACAGTGGCCTGAGGCATTATGGAGTTGAGTGGGGCAATGGCGCAGGAAGAGGCAGCGTAGAGAATGTCATCTGATATGGTGATGCATGGAAGGGTGGAGGTGGGCAGGATTGCGTGACATGATGAAGACAGCATGAATGAATCAAATCCCAGAGGGCTGGCACAGATACAGGAGCAGGGCCGGATTAACCAATGGGCATACGGGGCAGTTGTCCTGGGCCTCCTACTGTGAGGGACCACGTGACTTTCGCATTTTTTTTTTTAAATCCTTCCCCCTCTTCTTGCCTAAACTTCAGCAGGGGGAAGTGATTGCATACAACAGCAGTATAATAGAACTTGACGGACAATTGTCCATGGCTATTTGCCCTGCCACTGCCATCCTGAAACAGGTCATTTGCTGCTTTTTGGTTCCCCACAGTCACGGATGTTCTGCAGGCTGCAACACACATCATGTGCCCTGTGGTGAATTACAGGGCTTCTCGGTCTGTTGTTGATGTTTGCACCCTCAGCCACTCGAACCTGACATTTTCTGTGCCCCTTAGGTCTGTCTGTCATGTGACTTGCAGCAGTTCATAAAGTCTTGAATGATGGAAAGTTTGCCACCACAGATGACTCATTGTCTCTTGAATGATGAGCCGCTGAACCCTGATTCCCGTCATCGAATCTGTCGAGTTATTAAACCACATTGCCACTGTCTGAATCAGCATTTGCTGGTCTGTTTAAAGAAAAAAACAAAAAGTGAGGGCCCTGCAGAGTACAGGAACAGAGGATGGATCTGATTGGAGTGTTGACACAGCAAATAAAGAGGAGGCTACGAGGCGAGGACTGCAAGCAGAGTGAATGCAGGCAGACTGTTGTCGGTCAGACCATAACAGTGCCTGTGCCTTGCCTTCTTGACTTTGAGGTAAAAGAAAATGAAGAATAACAACTGAGTGTTTGTTACTTAAATGCCAGCATTTACAATTTTAACATTTAAAATTGTACATGATGGGTACCCTCCCAACCAGCAGCACTGCAATGGGGTTAGGGCTTATTGAGGGAGGTTGGGTGCCACATGAGATGTGAGTAGGAGACAGCCAGGTCCTTGCTTTTCAGACTTCACTTTTATGTGACTATGATGTTTAGTGGTACAATTGGCAATGGTGCATCGTTTAACCTCACGTTACAAAAAAGGAGTTTGATCTCCCCTGCAAATGTCCTTGAATGCTTTGCGGGGGAGTCAAAGCCTGTGTTAGGTACAGGTGGAGGGGGACTAAAATATGTAGCACTGTGAACTGTATGAGTACACTCCACAGGCAAATGAAAGCCAAGTCTGAAAAGCTAGGTATGGGATGTGAGTTGTGTATGGATAGAACAGAATTTATATGGGTCCATACCTAATGAAGCTGGCAACACTGACCCACAGCTATGCATGCCTTTTCTTGTGTGTACAGTCCCATATTTGTGCCTCCAGAGTTGACTAGCCAGGTAAAGAGCCTGCTAGATGTTTCCTAACTGGGGAAGGGGAGTCAGAGTTTGGGGCACTGAAACTGGGCATGGCGAGTGTAGTGGTGTCAGTAGTCAGAGTGCCTTTGCCATCTTTTGTATGTGCCAGACGAGATGTGGGAGGGGACACACAGGTCCTTGCTTTTCAGATGTAACTGTTATTTGACTATGGGGTTTAGGGGTACAGTTGGTAATACTGCATATTTTAGCCCCTCCCCTTTAAAAAAGGTTTGATTCCCCCTGCAAAAAGTTCAACATGCTTGAAGGTTTTGCAGGCAGGATCAAACTCTTTTTTTTGTAAAGGGCCAAATAATAACATCCGATTCCCACCCAAGAGAGCATTCAGGTGGCTGGAAACCCATGCAAATGCATTTTAAGCATGAAAACCCATTCAGCTTTTGAGGGGCCTAGGTAGTTCCCAGAATCCTCAGGCTATTGGTTAAGTCATGAGGCCTCACAATTCAAAATTGCCCAGGGACCACAATTTGTTAATCTGGCCCTGTACAGGAAAATGAGAGCATGCTATCAGAGGAGGAAATGGCATGGCAGTATAGATATGGCAGTATAGTGTTGCTAGCAGAGAGGAGAGGACACGGGCATAAACAGCAAGCGACTGAAAGGGGTCCACTCTGCCAAGTAGGGTACTAAACAGCAGGCCTGTGAGAGAGGTGATGGGCAGAAAGAAGCCAAACAACTGTGGAGAATGAGGCAACAAGTGCATGACCTTAAAAGCTGCAGACATTGGAAGGGGTGTAGTTAAATGAAGGTGTTTTTTTTGTTATGTCAGTAGAGGTACAGAGCGAGTGACGAAGGGCAAGTAAGACGCAGTGCTGTTGAGGAAGGAAGACCACATTGTGAGGAGAGACAGAGGGCTTATGCAAGATGAAGGCATGCTGAATTCCAAGGGACAGTAATTGTTCTTGACTGGAGGAAGGGTAAAATCACCAACTGGTAAAAATGCGGCATTGTAGGCAATCAGTGAGTGAGGCTTGCAGAACATGCCATATGGATGCCTCAGATTGTTGTGGTGCAGCATAACACTGGCGAGAGTGCAGAGCAGTGCAGGTCAAATTTCAACAGTTGGACATAGCTCAGGGATCAGCAGCTCAGAATGCAGTAGCAGGAAGACAGTCAGCCTTGCAAGGAATAGTAAGGCTTACAGAAATGGTACTGGGACCTGACTGAGCAGGTGCAACTCAGCACTAGTAATACAGCAGGCATCAGAAGATGTCTTGAAAACAGGGCGCATGGACGGAAGTCATCAGTGAGGGAAGTCGCATATGCAATGAGAACCTTGAGTCATGGAACCCATGTACTAATGCGGTAGTACAGAGGGCGTGGAGTGCAAGAAGACAAGCGAAGACATCGATGACGGACAGGCATGCAAAGCAACTGTGACAGGTGGAAGAAAGGCAGGGCAGAGAGATGCGGTGCAGTGAAAGGGAGGCTGTGTGAAAGCAAGTGCTAGGCAGCGGGGGTGGCAAGGGTCAGTGCAGACTGGAGAATGAGTGCTTGAAAGTCCTGATAGAGAAGGGTGGAAAAAGTGCTTGCAAACTGTTGACAGGCAAAGAGTTGAACAGAGGATGCATGAAGGGATCGAGGCATGGTGAGAGGAGCTGAGGAAAGTGATGAGGAATGAACAAATTGTTGAAAGGAGCAAAAAGATGGCATGGGTGACCAGCGGCAAGCAGAAGCGGCTGCAGAGCTCAGGAGGCAGGTGGAGGAAGGTCCAGCAGCAAGGAGAATGAACCCTTGTGAGGTGCAGGATGAAGGACATATTTGAGGTTGATGAAAGAGTAATGGTGGTGCTCGCCATTGAACCTTGGGTTACAGCCTTGGCATGGTATGGGAGACATCCGTTATGTAGCACTATAGGATGCTAACATGAAATAGACAACAAGTTGTTCAAGCATCGAAATACATGCAGCAAGTTTCTCCTTGTTATGAACATTTCCTCATGAAAATGTAATGGCTACGAGAAAGTCATAGAACATAGATGGAATGCAAGGATGGCTGCAGAGCGATGGCATGGTTGTGAAACTGCTGGTTTATTGAGAGATGAGCAGGAATGTCATGTTGGTGGTCAGAGGCTGAATCTGTTTGTAAACAGGATATATTAAGGTATTAATATATTGATATATATAACATATATTAATAGTATATATTAACATTACATATAGTATGTTGCCAAATCTGTCTGTCTTCCTCTGGCTGCCTGTGACTTGTCTCCTGCTGGATGAACGTTAAAACCAAGATAGCACCATTACGTGCCGACCTGCTAGACAAACCTACTGGTTTTGTCCGGCCACTGTGTCTGCCACTCTTGTGTCCCAGTCACTTTGACTCCTTGTCAGACTGTCACAATAGGTGTCATGGCTGTCTATCTGCTTTTCTAGATATGAATGCTGTCCTTTAGCCTACTGGAATGCTGTTCACGCTGTACTATTACGATTGGTAGTATGAGTGACATTGTATCTGTATTGTGTAGTAGCTACCTAGTATTTGAGCATTGTATATAAACTGTTTGTTATTGCTGTCATTGGAACTGTGTGATGTCAAACCTGTGGAACAGAGCTCTGAGCTGAAATGTGGAATGCAAATTGCTAAGGCAATGAATTAATATGTTACATAGTATTTCTTGCCATTCTGGCGTTCATGGCACAGATAGTAGCAAAGAGATGTACATATGGTCTCAACATGCAGCAATAGAGAGGCTGTCTGCATTGCATCATTGTTTTACAAGTAATGTTGTACTTCCCTGATCGATTCCTTGGCAGGAAGTCTGTTGCAGAATGAGGGGATGGGTATATTTGTCAAAGCCGCTCTAGAACATGAAGCAGTGCCAGTAAGCTGTACAGTAGGAGAAAGGGACAGTTGCATATAATGTGCATAGGGAAGACATGGCTGTTGACTTAGCAATCGACTGGTCAACATGGAGGGGGGTTGATTGGACAGCAGTGAAATGCATGCAGCATGATATCATCAGTGCTTGTGCCCATCAGAATCTGGTTGTCAATGAATTTGTTGAATGGATTTTTGCTGTAATGAAGTGCAAAGCAGTCAACCTTCATCTGTCTATTCATGTCTGTTACCCTACTGTTTCCCCTTTTCATACTATAGCTGTAAATGCATGTCATGCATGCTGTCTATTACATAACATGTTTGCTGTCATCAGTTGTTCTGGCAGCGTGTTTAAGGCATGTATCATGTTTTCAGTAAGAAATATTTCTTCACAGGTATGGTGAGCCCAGCCTGGCCTGGCTGCTTCATTGTATGGCTGTTGGTTTGGAGATCAGCATCATTAGAAGGAACTTGAACATTGTTCCTGTTAGCTCTTATGAGCAGTTTGCAGCCTTTCAGCATGTAATGTCTTGCCCTGCTATCTTTAGGGCTGCAATGTTTAGATGCCTCAGGAGTTTTGGAAGCATCTGTGGCAATCTTCAACCATTTAATTGCCCTCCTCTGAAACCTCCATGTTATGTTACTTCTGAAGTGTGCATTGTGGAACTGCAGACAGTACTGCAGCTAGGGGGTATAGCACAGACTGTTGCTATGGCATGAGAACATCTTTTTCATGCCACTGGACATGCCAATTCTTGTGCATTCCAGCTAGCAATGTGTCCTGACCATAGCTCACTCAGACTGTGCTGTCAGCCTGGGGACCTCTGATATGATAACATCAAGGGCCATTTCATGTGTAGTTAGTATCAGAACCTTCTGCTATGCTATACTCAGCATTGGTATTGCTGTGACCCACATATATGATGCTACAGTAGGTGGGATGTAAGTACAAGACAGAAATGAAATTGAATGCATTTAGATGACTGTCAGGCTGGCACATACCTGTTTGGCTACTGTGTATGTGTGCTTGTGGGATGGTGCGGGCTGGATTGCTTCAGTACTATAACTGTTTGCTTCTGATGTTAGCCTCGACTTGGATGCACTTCTGTAAACAGATAAAACATCATGAAGTAAGATTCATAACAAATGTAATAAAGTCTTTGCACATGACACTGAGGTGAAGTTTGAGATAGAAGAGATAGCAATATTGAAACATAGTGGTATACAGCAGATAGAACAGTGCTTGGCCTATGCAGTGTGTGGATTGCAGCATGGACAAAGTTGCACAAGGTAGTTACCAACAGTCAAGTTCTGCTTAGCCCTTATAACTGTTGCCTTATATCTCACGAGATGTATTCTTGAAATGTTCCAGAGTTGTACATCTTATATGCTGCCTGGCAAGGCTGTTCTATGTGTACACTATGCTCTCTGGGAACATATACTTCTTCATATTGGTGGTCAGCCACTTGCTACCCACATATCTTTACATTGTATGCTGTTCTGTTTGGGCATTTCTTTTTCTGAAACGCTGGATGCTGTTCAAGTGTGTGGTTTTTAGTGAGCTATTTGAAAGTTTGTATCATGCCTGCTGTGTTCTTTCTTTCTTGAAGGAGATACATATAAGCTGCTTTAGCCTGTGGTTGAATAGGTTTGTCTTGTATAGCGTGCAACAGGTTGGTTGCACTCTTCATCTGCCGCCATGTTGTACGTGTCGTCTGGATGGCGTCTCCAGCATTGGAGGCAGCACTGCATATGGAGCGTATGCAAGTGTCTGGACAGGGCAGTATGTTGTTGACTAGCTATGTGTTACACAGGACCACATATATGTGCACATGGAGATCTGTGTGGCTTTCAAGTTTTGCTTGCCTGTTTTGATTTGATTGGTGCATGCAGTAATAACAGAAAGGGAATAAGCTTGGTGGAGTGACAGCAAGGTTGCTTTGTGGCTTTTCTTCCTTTGCTTTTCCTTTTTGTATTAAGAGGTTCTGGAATGAAAGACAACAGAAAGGGAAAGAATATGGTGAGAGAAACAGATTTCCATGTATGCAACAATCTGGCTGCAAGACATATAGATGTTGCAGGACAATATGCAGTTTCATGCTTGCAGAATACAGAATTATATTGTAGTAGTGGTAGGAGTGTATAATCTTTGTTTCTATTTTACAGACATTATGCAGTGTACTCTTGTGAAGATGGCCAAAATTACTCATGAAATGTGTATCAACATCACAAGAGTAATGAAAGGTATTGTTTAAGCAGTAGAGTTGCATTGTCATTGAAATATGAATGCAACATCCATGAAACTACAAAACAATTCAAGAGACAATCAACATTTCTTTCCTTCTGTGGTTTTGCCATCTACTTCCCCTTCGCCTTTGAAGAAGGGAGTTGTATGCTATGTGGGCATAGTATTAGGGAAGAAGAAAAAAACATAGACAGATAATTACCTGGCAATGTGTTGCAGCAGAAGACAGCACAGTGTGGATAATACTTGTATGTTCTTCTCAGGTAAACTGCAAAATAAAGGAATGGAAGTAAGCTGCAGAGGGGGAGGGAATGCAGGGGCACTAGCAGTGAAATATCAGGGCATGACTGTCTTATCAAATGGTAGGCATGGCTTTGCTTCGAAAATCATCTGATGAACTGTTGAGTATCATTGTAGTATGATGATATGATGTAGTGGTCAGAGGCCTGCATATACAGGCAATCACTGGTATGGCTGACAGGCTAACAAGCTTGTTGTAAAACAAAATATATACATACAGTTGTGGTTCTATTTCAGCATATTAATACCTGCCAGGTCTATGGGCTATCAATGCACGAAGCATTAATAGTAAAGCAGGATCTTTGGGAGTAGCAGAGTTCATGATGTTGCTTTATGTGTTTGTGCAGTCATCATGTTCTGCTGGCAACATCACAAATATTAGTATGGGGAAAATCTGCAATGTCACAATACAGAATAGTAAAATGAAGTGCAAAGCAAGCTGGTCATGCATTGAAAATGCATGCAGTAATAATAAACAGTGGCATGAAAATGTCATCAGGAAACTGTAGGGGCTAGGACAAGGCATAGAATATACATGGACTGCAAGCAGGGTTGGAGGCAAGCAGTATGCTTTTGACACTATTGGTTCATTGATATATGACCATCTATTCAGTGGTCCTGGTGACAGCATGTAAATGTTTGCAAGCACTATATATTGCATGTTATATATTTCCATAGTGGCATTTAGTGGCAGGGATGTGGTCTACAATGAGTGCATATATATGGTAAGAACCAGCAAGAATGTGAAGGATGTGTGTATTGCATGATTGCTTCATGGCATGCAGTACTTACCTGTACAAAGTTTGCAGGAAACTGTTTGCAGATCCAGAACTTGCCTGTATTCTTCAAAGTTGATCTGCAACATGAAGACATAGCAGTAAGTAGCAGTAGACATGGATGGAATTTGCAAACAGAGGCAAATATGCATACATGTCTTTTTCATTTTGCCCTCAGGTGTTGTACATGGAGGGTTGCCATGACAGGGAGTGGAATACATGCAGCATGATGTGATTGCTGTCTGTGTCTATCAGAGTCCATTTCTGAATCAATATGGTGGAATGCATTTCCCCTGCAATGAACTGCAATGCAGTCTATGTCCATAGGTCTATCAATATGTGGTACCTTCCTGTTTCTGTGTTATGGTGGCATACTTTTGCAGCCAACATAGTGTGGCACTGGGGGTTTGGAGGCGTGATTCCTGGTGGAAAAAATGCAGGGGATGCATCGGTACATGTGGCCTTTGTTGCGCAATGAGCCTGCATGCCTCCATCAGACCATGCATAGTAATGTGGCGAGCACATCTAAGGAAAGATTCAAAGGAATCCAAGCAAAGCTTGTTAGACACAGCAGACTGTTGCGATGTGCTTGCCTCTTTGTGAGGAAGGTGGATGGCCAGCCAGCTGTCAAGTATGACACTAGCTACCTGTCCTGGCTGTTTACTGTGGCCAGAAACATTTGCTGTCCAGACGGGCCACTGCCTGTCAGCGTACAGCATTTTCCCCCTCATTTCTTATATGGTGGGGCTGCTGGCCAATGTTTCTCGGCTGTTGTGTTCCCGTGCATCCCTTGTGTCCTGATGGCTGTGCTGAAACCCTGCCAACATAAATTAACAGCCTCTTTTGTTGTCTGCCAACAGTGGCGTCCAATGCTGCAGTGTGTGCAGCAACATGCGTCCAACAGGCAAGGCAGATGCGGGCTTCCATCCCAGCATGCCATGTTTACTGGGGGAGGGGGGAATAGTGTGCTGCAATGTTAAGGGTGTTAGCCTCCTGTAACTTAAAAATGCCCTTTGTTGTCTCCCCACCTACCGCCTGTGCTGATGCATTAGGCACCCTGCCTTTCCATGCAGCCCCCTCAACTGATACTTACTGGCAAAGTTAGATGCGATGATGTCCGGTGTAGTGGGAACATGTTTGTAGTCTTCAAAGCTGACCATGACATGAAGTAATGGCGGCAGCAAGCTACATAATGGAATGAAAATGGGATTTCTGAACTGTGATGCATATCTCAGGCATGCTCTGGAACTTTTGAGCACATTCTGTGACAGGTATGATGGTAATTGGTCCTGACAGCTGCTTTTGCATTTGCATGAAATAACCTTTTGTGCCCAGTAATGCAGAGCAACTGGCAGTGGTTATAACTGGGTTGAGAAAGAGCCTATGTTGGAAATGTGGCAGGAAATCCAAGAAATGGGTGGTGCACAAGCGACCATTGCATAGTTGTGTATACAGGACCATAAGGCCATGGGTTTGCAATATGTAATAACACATTTTAAATACTGTCATTTTGCACACGAGCTTCTGAACAGTGCAGCTGTCATTGTTGTCATCCTAGCCAACATGTGGTTTACTAGTTGCGGGGGACAATACCACGGTCACTGTGACAAAACAGCGTTTGGGGCAGATTAGCAAAATGACAGGCACACTGTTCATCAACACAGAGACCTACAGTAGCTATGATGCCAATGTGCTGCTGATAGTGCATGACATGACTACGGTATGAGGTGTGCAGTGCTTGTGAGGCATGCATGTATAATATTTCCAGTGCAGAATTTCAACATAAACATTGTTTTATAGCGATCATCAGCAGTGCAACTGTCATTTTCACATCCTGCCCAAAATGTGTGCTTGCAGTTCTACTGCAGGAATACTGCAGTTGCTGTGTAACGTTCGTGTTTGAGACACATTATGGAGCTGGTAGTGGGACAGCTGACTGCCAGAGAAGGTTGATCAAAGGCCTATGTTGAGTATTGGGGGTGACAGTCCATGTAAGTACTGGTTCATGAGTTTGCATTGCAGTGTGGATGCATACTTGTGACATAGAAATTTCTAATATTTTCGGACCACATGTTGTAAAGTGGCATTTCCCACATCTGCTAATGAACATTACAGCTGTCATTTTACATATCCTGCCTCAAATGTAGCTTCGAATGTCTGGCACAGAATTGCACAGGCACTACATGAAATCAATCTTCAGACCTAGTTTGATGAAATGATGATGACACTGTTCATGAGCAACAATCCTGACATACCTATGTTCAAAATATCATCGTGAAAGCCGAGAAAATGAGTGTGCGCAACCATTACGTTCCACAGAGTCGATGCAGTCTTGTAACCGTGCATTTGCAATATTGTCTACATATTTGTGTCAGTTGCATTCCTGTACAACTCCTTATGAACAGTACAGCTGTCATTTTTCACAGTCTGTCAAGAATACAGTCATGCAACTGTGGCGCACAATATGGTGCTTTCTGTGAGAAATCAGTATGGGACAGAGCAAGAGAATTAGAGTGTCACTGTTTATGACGGCTGCCCCAAAATACCTGTTGTAAACTGCAGCCTAAAAGAGTTGCATAAATAATTGCATTGCAGACATCTGCTGTGACAGTTTGTATGCATGCTCATTCTTCACCAATATTTCATACTGTGCGTTCAAAATTATAGCGTTGCCAGTTATGCCTAACTCATGAGCAATACAGTTGTCATTGTTCATATCCTAGCCAAACTGTGGTTTCATGCCACTATAACGACAAGCCACCGTGTGCTGCAACAGCACCTTTCAGCTAACGAACTGAATATGCCACTTTTGATGAGGTGACCTGACAAACACTGCATGTTGAACATATATAGTGCAAGTACCATTACATGGCTACAGTGTTAGTGCTGCCAACTGTGGCAGTTCTTCTGGTGCAGACTGGCAAGCATCAGCGGTCTGCGTTGGCATCATTGCATGTAATGCTGATGCCATTCCATCCTGCCGTCATGCTTTCTGTGCGGCCAGTAACAGGCAGCATGGTGTGGCTTGCAGTGTTGGGCCACAAACTTCACCCCACGGCCTTATACTGCAGCCACATGCACCCGTATGTCCTCATGGAGAAGGGTGAGTGTAATGTGCAAGATGCCACAGCACACCATGACAGTAGTCACTGTGTACAGGAGGAGCAAAGGAGAATAACATGAGTATTCTATCAGATGACTGAAAGGCACACTGCAGCGCCTGTTGTTCTCCACAGCATGAGGTGGTGCTGGGGTAGCCTCAATATTTCAGTGGCACCTCTGTTATAGAGGTCTAGGTTTGTCACTACCAATGCCAATGGCATGTGTGACAACAGTCAGCATTGACTAATGTGGCTGTAGTATAGTTTTATGTGCATTTGATGCATGCATTATGGTTCCTAACATGTTAGTTGTCATCAGTTACCCATGGCACTGTGTTGAAGACATCTACCAGTTAGTCAGCAAAGAAATATGTTTTTCACAACTATGCTGTAATGTCCTGCAGCTCCACCTCTTCTGCCTCATTCTATGTGTCTTGGTTTGGCTGGCCATCATTAGTGGAAAGGAACTGACCAAGTCTACATTGTATTATCTACTGAGGGTCGTTGTGAGGTTTCCATCATGTAACCATTGTCCTCATGTATTCCAGAGTGTATATGTTGAAATTCTTCAACCTGCCCAGGTTCAGAATCCTGTGGAATCCTGAGTAATGCAATTGTTGCTGTCTTGGAAACCTACCAGGATTGTGTCTGAAGTCTGCATTCTACATCTGCACACAGCAGCTCAGGTGGGGGCATACAAGGAAGTGATGCAATGGCAGTACAACATGCTTCCTGATCCTACTGGAGATGCCATTCCTTCTGCATTGCACTATCCAATTTGCCTTATCTACAGCCTTACTACAGTCAGCTGGCAAATTGAGGACCTGTGATATAATAGCCTGAAGGATGCTTTCATGCTGAGAGAGTATCAGAAGCTCCTCATATGCTATAGTCAACATTGCGGTGCTGTGCTCTAGGTACATGATTTTAGAGTGCTTGGCATTATAGCTACAAGTAAGCAATAAAATGCAATACATTTAGATAACTTGCAGGCTGGTAAACATTTTTGCGGCAGTGTGGAAGGGTGTACATTGCTCCACTGCTATAATGACTTGCTTTTGATTATGATCTCAAATTGGATGCAGTCCAGTAAACAGGTACACATGGGTAAGACAGAGGCATAACAAATGTAGTGACGTCCTTGCACAGTAGTCTAGGCTGAAGTTGCATACAGTACAGCTGACAACATGGGAACAGGACTTAGACAGCAGATCAGGATGCTTGCTCTAAGGTAGTCTACTCATTTCACCATGCAAGACCATTGCAGTTAACTAGAGTTACCAATAGTTCATTCCTTGCTGTCCTCTAGAAGGGTTTGGCATATGTCTGCCTGATGCATTGTTCAAATATTCCAGAGGTCTAGGGTCCACAAGCTCCTGAGGAAGGCTGTTCCATGCATCCAGCAACCTGTCTCTGACAAAATATACTTCTTTACTGGTGCTGTAAACTGCCCATATCTATCATCATATTATGTCTTCCTGTTGTTTCACATGTCTTTTCCTAAGAGATGCTGCACTCTTGAAGTGTGTCGATCATACTGAGCCACCTGAAAGTTTCTATCATATGTTCTATGTCCTTCCTGTCTTAACGGGGATAGCATATGAAACTCCTATAGTTTCTGCTTGCATGGTTTGTCTTGCAGGCAGGGACGGTTGCACATAATGTGCAGAGGAAGACATGGCTGTTGACTTAGCAATCGACTGGTCAACATGGAGGGGGGTTGATTGGACAGCAGTGAAATGCATCCAGCATGATGTCATTAGTGCTTGTGCCCATCAGAATCTGGTTGTCAATGAATTTGTTGAATGGATTTTTGCTGTAATGAAGTGCAAAGCAGTCAACCTTCATCTGTCTATTCATGTCTGTTACCCTACTGTTTCCCCTTTTCATACTATAGCTGTAAATGCATGTCATGCATGCTGTCTATTGCATAGCATGTTTGCTGTCATCAGTTGTTCTGGCAGTGTGTTTAAGGCATGTATCATGTTTTCAGTAAAGAAATATTTCTTTACAGGTATGGTGAGCCCGCCTGGCCGTGGCTGCTTCATTGTATGGCTGTTGGTTTTGGAGATCAGCATCATTAGAAGGGAACTTGAACATTGTTCCCTGTGTACTCTTGTGAGCCAGTTTGTAGCCTTTCAGCATGTAATGTCTTGCCCTGCTATGTTTGAGGCTGCCGATGTTCGGATGCCTCAGGAGTTTTTGGAAGCATCTGTGTGGCAATCTTCAACCATTTTAATTGCCCTCCTCTGGAAAACCTCCATGTTATGTTACTTCTGAAGTGTGCATTGTGGAACTGCAGACAGTACTGCAGCTAGGGGTATAGCACAGACTGTTGCTATGGCATGAGAACATCTTTTTTTCATGCCACTGGACATGCCAATTCTTGTGCATTCCAGCTAGCAATGTGTCCTGACCATAGCTCACTCAGACTGTGCTGTCAGCCTGAGGACCTCTGATTTGATAATATCAAGGGCCATTTCATGTGTAGTTAGTATCAGAACCTTCTGCTATGCTATACTCAGCATTGGTATTGCTGTGACCCACATATATGATGCTACAGTAGGTGGGATGTAAGTACAAGACAGAAATGAAATGGAATGCATTTAGATGACTGTCAGGCTGGCACATACCTGTTTGGCTACTGTGTATGTGTGCTTGTGGGATGGTGCGGACTGGATTGCTTTCAGTACTATAACTGTTTGCTTCTGATGTTAGCCTCGACTTGGATGCACTTCTGTAAACAGATAAAACATCATGAAGTAAAATTCATAACAAATGTAATAAAGTCTTTGCACATGACACTGAGGTGAAGTTTGAGACAGAAGAGATAGCAATATTGAAACATAGTGGTATACAGCATATAAACAGTGCTTGGCCTATGCAGTGTGTGGATTGCCGCATGGACAAAGTTGCACAAGGTAGTTTACCAACAGTCAAGTTCTGCTTAGCCCTTATAACTGTTGCCTTATATCTGCGTGATGTATTCTTGAAATGTTCCAGAGTTGTACATCTTATATGCTGCCTGGCAAGGCTGTTCTATGTGTACACTATGCTCTCTGGGAACATATACTTCTTCATATTGGTGGTCAGCCACTTGCTACCCACATATCTTTACATTGTATGCTGTTCTGTTTGGGCATTTCTTTTCCTGAAACGCTGGATGCTGTTCAAGTGTGTGGTTTTAGTGAGCTATTTGAAAGTTTCTTTATGCCTGCTGTGTTCTTTCTTTCTTGAAGGAGATACATATGAAGCTGCTTTAGCCTGTGGTTGAATGGGTTGTCTTGTATAGCGTGCAACAGGTTGGTTGCACTCCTTTTGTCTGCCTCCATGTTGTGTAAGCGTTTCTGCGGATGGCGTCTCCAGCATTGGAGGCAGCACTGCATATGGGGCATATGCAAGTGTCTGGACAGGACAGTATGTTGTTGACTAGCTATGTGTTACACAGGACAACATATATGCGCACATGGAGATCTGTGTGGCTTTCAAGTTTTGCTTGCCTGTTGTGATTTGATTGGTGCATGCAGTAATAACAGAAAGGGAATAAGCTTGGTGGAGTGACAGCAAGGTTGCTTTGTGGCTTTTCTTCCTTTGCTTTTCCTTTTTGTATTAAGAGGTTCTGGAATGAAAGACAACAGAAAGGGGAAGAATATGGTGAGAGAAACAGATTTCCATGTTTGCAGCAATCTCGCTGTGCAAGACATATAGATGTTGCAGGACAATATGCAGTTTTCATGCTTGCAGAATACAGAATTATATTGTAGTAGTGGTAGGAGTGTATAATCTTTGTTTGTATTTTACAGACATTATGCAGTGTACTCTTGTGAAGAAGGCCAAATGTACTCATGAAATGTGTATCAACATCACAAGAGTAATGAAAAGGTATTGTTTAAGCAGTAGAGTTGCATTGTCATTGAAATATGAATGCAACATCCATGAAGCACACAAAACAATTCAAGAGACAATCAAGCATTTCTTTCCTTCTGTGGTTTTGCCATCTACTTCCCCTTCGCCTTTGAAGAAGGGAGTTGTATGCTATGTGGGCATAGTAGGGGAAGGAAGGATAAAAAACATAGACAGATAATTACCTGGCAGTGTGTTGCAGCAGAAGACAGCACAGTGTGACAATACTTGTATGTTCTTCTCAGGTAAACTGCAAAATAAAGGAATGGTAGTAAGCTGCAGAGGGGAAGGAATGCAGGGCACAACATGGTGAAATATCAGAGGCATGCCTTTTGACTGTCTTATCAAATGCTAGGCATGACTTTGCTTTGAAAATCATTGGATGAACTGTTGCAGTATCATTGTAGTATGATGATATGATGTAGTGGTCAGAGGCCTGCATATACAGGCAATCACTGGTATGGCTGACAGGCTTAGCAGGGCTTGTTGTAAAACAAAATATATACATACAGTTGTGGTTCTATTTCAGCACATTAATATGCCTGCCAGGTCTGTGGGCTATCAATGCGAACATTAATAGTAAAGCAGGATCTTTGGAGTGGCAGAGTTCATGCACTGATGTTGCTTTATGTGTTTGTGCAGTCATCTTGCTCTGCTGGCAACATCACAAATATTAGGATGGGGAAAATCTGCAATGTCACAATACAGAATAGTAAAATGAAGTGCAAAGCAAGCTGGTCATGCATTGAAAATGCATGCAGTAAGTAATAAAGTGGCATGAAAATGTCATCAGGAAACTGTAGGGGGCTAGGACAAAGGCATAGAATATACATGGAATGCAAGCAGGGTAGGAGGCAAGCAGTATGCTTTTGACACTATTGGTTCATTGATATATGACCATCTATTCAGTGGTCCTGGTGACAGCATGTAAATGTTTGCAAGCACTATATATTACATGTTATATATTTCCATAGTGGCATTTAGTGGCAGGGATGTGGTCTACAATGAGTGCATGTATATGGTAAGAACCAGCAAGAATGTGAAGGATGTGTGTATTGCATGATTCCTTCCATGGCATGCAGTACTTACCTGTACAAAGTTTGCAGGAAACTGTTTTGCAGACTCAGAGCTTGTCTGTATTCTTCAAAGTTGATCTGCAACATGAAGACATAGCAGTATGTTGTATAGCAGTAGACATGGATGGTTGCAAGCAAGGCAAATATGCATGCCATGTCTTTTCATTTTGCCCTCAGGTGTTGTACATGGAGGGGGTTGTAAGGACAGGAGTGGAATACATGCAGCATGATGTTGTTGCTGTCTATGTCTATCAGAGTCTGTTTCTGAATCAATGTGGTGAATGCATTTCCCCTGCAATGAACTGCAATGCAGTCTATGTCCATAGGTCTATCAATGTGTGGTACCTTCCTGTTTCTGCTGTGTTATGGTGGCATACTTTTGCAGTCGACATCTTGTGGCACTGGGGGTTTGGAGGCATGATTCCTGGTGGACAAATGCTGGGGATGCATCAGTACATCTGGCCTTTGTTGCACAATGAGCCTGCATGCCTCCATCAGACCATGCATAGTAATGTGGTGAGCACATCTAAGGAAAGATTCAAAGGAATCCTAGCAAAGCTTGTTAGACACAGCAGACTGTTCTGGTGTGCTTGCCTCTTTGTGAGGAAGGTGGATGGCCAGCCAGCTGTCAAGTTTGATGCTACCTACCTGCCCTGGTGGTTAACTGTGGCCAGAAACATTTGCTGTCCAGACGGGCCACTGCCTGTTGACATACAGCACTTTTCCCCTCATTTCTTATATGGTGGGGCTGCTGGCCAATGTTTCTTGGCTGTTGTGTTCTCATGCTTCCCTTGTGTCCTGATGGCTGTGCCGAAACCCTGCCGACATAAATTAACAGCCTCTTTTGTTGTCTGCCGACAGTGGCATCCAATGCTGCAGTGTGTGCAGCAACATGCGTCCAACAGGCAAGGCAGATGCGGGCTTCCATCCCAGCATGCCATGTTTACGGGGAATAGTGTGCTGCAATGTTAAGGGTGTTAGCCTCCTGTAACTTAAAAATGCCCTTTGTTGTCTCCCCACCTACCGCCTGTGCAGATGCATTAGGCACCCTGCCTTTCCATGCAGCCCCCTCAACTGATACTTACTGGCAAAGTTGGGTGCGATGATGTCCGGTGTAGTGGGAACATGTTTGTAGTCTTCAAAGCTGACCATGACATGAGGTAATGGCAGCAAGCTGCATAATGGAATAGAAATGGGATTTCTGAACTGTGATGCATATCTCAGGCAAGCTCTGGAACTTTTGGAGCACAATTTCTTGACAGGTATGATGGTAATTGGTCCTGACAGCTGCTTTTGCATTTACTGCATGAAATAACCTTTTGGGCCCAGTAATGCAGGGCAACTGGCAGTGGTTATAAGCTGGGTTGTGAAAGAGCCTATGTTGGAAATGTGGCAGGGGAAATCCAAGAAATGGGTGGTGCACAAGCGACCATTGCATAGTTTGTATGCAGGACCATAAGGCCATGGGTTTGCAATATTGTAATGGCACATTTTAAATACTGTCATTTTGGCACACGAGCTTCTGAACAGTGCAGCTGTCATTGTTGTCATCCTGGCCAACATGTGGTTTACTAGTTGCAGTGGACAATACCATGGTCACTGTGACAAAACAGTGTTTGGGGCAGATTATGCAAATGACAGGCACACTGTTCATCAGCACAGGGCCTACAGTAGCTATGATGCCAATGTGCTGCTGATAGTGCATGACATGACTGCGGTATGAGTGTGTGTCGTGCTTGTAAGGGCATGCATGTATAATATTTCCAGTGCAGAATTTCAACATAAACATTATTTTGTAGCGGCTCATCAACAGTGCAGCTGTCATTTTTCACATCCTGCCCAAAATGTGTGCTTACAGTTCTACTGCAGAATACTGCAGTTGCTGTGTAACGTTCGTGTTTGAGACACATTATGGAGCTGGTAGTGGGACAGCTGACTGCCAGAGGTTGTCAAAGGCCTATGTTGAGTATTTGGGGGTGACAGTCCGTGTAAGTACTGGTTCCTGAGTTTGCATTGCATAGTGTGGATGCATGCTTGTGACATGGGGAATTTCTAATATTTTCGGGCCACAAGTTGTAAAGTGGCATTTTCCCACATCTGCTAATGAACATTACAGCTGTCATTTTACATATCCTGCCTAAAATGTAGCTTCGTATGTCTGGCACAGAATTGCACAGGCACTGCATGAAATCAATCTTCAGACCAGTTTGATGAAATGATGATGACACAGTTCATGAGCAACAATCCTGACATGCCTATGTTCAAAATGTCATCGTGAAAGCCGAGAAAATGAGTGTGCTGCAACCATACGTTCCACAGAGTCGATGCAGTCTTGTAACCTCGTGCATTTGCAATATTGTCATGCCATATTTGTGTCAGTTGCATTCCTGTACAACTCCTTATGAACAGTACAGCTGTCATTTTTCACAGTCTGTCAAGAATACAGTCATGCAACTGTGGCGCACAATATGGTGCTTTCTGTGAGAAATCAGTGTGTAGGACACAGCAAGAGAATTAGAGTGTCACTGTTTATGATGGGCTGCCCCAAAATACCTGTTGTAAACTGTGCCTAAAAGAGTTGCATAAATAATTGTATTGCAGACATCTGCTGTGCAGTTTGTATGCATGCTCATTGCTTCACCAATATTTCATATTGGCAGTTCAAAATTATAGCGTTGCCAGTTGTTATGCCTGCTCATGAGCAATACAGTTGTCATTGTTCATATCCTAGTCAAACTGTGGTTTCATGCCACTATAACGGCATGCCACAGGTGTGTTGCAACAGCACCTTTCAGCTAACAAACTGAATATGCCACTTTTGATGAGGTGACCTGACAAACACTGCATATTGAACATATTTAGTGTAAGTACCATTACATGGCTACAGTGTTAATGCTGCCAACTGTGGCAGTTCTTCTGATGCAGACTGGCAAGCATCAGCAGTCTGCGTTGGCATCATTGCATGTAATGCTGATGCCATTCCACCCTGCCCTCATGCTTTCTGTGCAGCCAGTGACAGGCAGCATGGTGTGGCTTGCAGTGTTGGGCCACAAACTTCACCCCACGGTCTTATACTGCAGCCACATCACTGTATGTCCTTATGGAGAAGGGTGAGTGTAATGTGCAAAGATGCCACTGCACACCATGACAGTAGTCACTGTGTACAGGGAGGAGCAAAGGAGAATGGCATGAGTATTCTATCAGATGACTGAAAGGCACTCTGCAGCGCCTGTTGTTCTCCACAGCGTGAGGATGGTGCTGGGGTAACCTCAATATTTCAGTGGCACCTCTGTTATAGAGGTCTAGGTTTGTCACTGCCAATGCTAATGGCAGTGTGACAACAGTCAGCATTGACTAATGCATCTGTAGTATAGTTTTATGTGCATTTGATGCATGCATTATGGTTCCTAACATGTTAGTTGTGATCAGTTGCCATGGCACTGTGTTGAAGACATCTACCAGTTCGTCTGCAAAGAAATATGTTTTCACAACTATGCTGTAATGTCCTGCAGCTCCAGCCTCTTCTGCCTCATTCTATGTGTCTTGGTTTGGCTGGTCATCATTATTGGAAAGGAACTGACCAAGTCTACATTGTGTATCCCTGTGAGGTCGTTTGTAGGTTTCCATCATGTAACCTGTTGTCCTCATGTATTCCAGAGTGTATATGTTGAAATTCTTCAGCCTGCCCAGGTTCAGATTCCTGTGGGAATCCTGAGTAATTGCAATTGTTGCTGTCTTGGAAACCTGCATGGTATGTTGTGTCTGAAGTCTGCATTCTACATCTGCACACAGCAGCTCAGGTGGGGGCATACAAGGGAGTGATGCAATGGCAGTACAACATGCTTCCTGATCCTACTGGAAATGCCATTCCTTCTGCATTGCACAATCCCAATTTGCCTTGTCTACAGCCTTACTACAGTGCACTGGCAAATTGAGGACCTGTGATATAATAGCTTGAAGGATGCTTTCATGCTGAGAGAGTATCAGAAGCTCCTCATATGCTATAGTCAACATTGCAGGTTCTGTGCTCTAGGTACATGATTTTAGAGTGCTTGGCATTGTAGCACAAGTAAGCAATAAAATGCAATACATTTAGGGAACTTGCAGGCTGGTAAACATTTTTTGCGCAGTGTGGAAGGGGGCGTGCATTGCTCCACTGCTATAATGACTTGCTTTTGATTGTGATCTCAAATTGGATGCAGTCCAGTAAACAGGTACAACATGGGTAAGACAGAGGCATAACAAATGTAGTGACTTCCTTGCACAGTAGTCTAGGCTGAAGTTGCATACAGTACAGCTGACAACATGGGAACAGTGACTTTGACAGCAGATCAGGAATGCTTGCTCTATGTAGTCTGCTCATTTCACCATGCACAGAATACATTGCAGTTGCTAGGTTACCAATAGTTTATTCCTTGCTGTCCTCTAGAAGGGTTGGCATATGTCTGCCTGATGCATTGTTCAAATATTCCAGAGGTCTAGGGTCCACAAGCTCCTGAGGAAGGCTGTTCCATGCATCCAGCAACCTGTCTGTCAAAATATACTTCTTTCTAGTGCTGTAAACTGCCCATATCTATCATCATATTATGTCTTCCTGTTGTTTCACATGTCTTTTCCTAAGAGATGCTACACTCTTGAAGTGTGTTGATCATACTGAGCCACTTGAAAGTTTCTATCATATGTTCTGTGTCCTTCCTGTCTTCACGGGGATACATATGAAGCTCCTATAGTTTCTGCTTGCATGGTTTGTCTTGCAGGCCTTGTACCATTGTGGTTGCCCTCCTGTGCTGTGCCTCTATTCTATGTATGGTCTTTCACATATGAGGTCTTCAGAAGTTGATGCAGCACTCTAGATGGCATCCAGCAAAGTGGCTGCAGAGAGGGCTATGTTGTTTACTACCTATGCATTATGCAGGTGAACATATCTGGGTAGATGAACATCAGTTTCGCTTGCAATATTCATCTGTTTGTTTTGATTTGATTGCTCGATGTATGAATATAAAAAATGGAAAATAAAGTTGCTGCACTGACAGCAAGCATATGCTGTTTACTGCATTCCTTTTCTTGTTTTTTATTAGTAGATCCAGGAATATAAAGCAAAAGAAAGGAAGGCAGCACAGCACGATAAACAGATTTCCATGCACACAGGTATGTTGTCCTGCACAAGATATGGGCACTGTACAGAATCATGAAAGTGGCATGGGTGCAAAATACAAAGGGGTACTATAATACTGGCTGCAGTGTGTAATGTTTCTTTGTATGTTACAGGAATGAGCTAGTAAACTCTTCTGAACTAGGCACAATGTAGGCATGCAATGTGCATTAACAGTAAGCCAGGCATAAAAAGGCAGTGTCTGAAATAACTTGAAATGTATTACCATTGAAATATGAATGCAAAATATATGAAGTACACAAAACAAATCAGGATGTACTGAATTAGAAAGAGTTTGGTTTTGGCACTCTTACATGATGACACAGCTGTAGAATGAACTGTAATATACTTAGCATGTGTTGAGGCACAGCACTCTGCCAGTACATGAAGATAATAAAAAGCTGAAGGCAGGAACACTGAGAAAGTAATTGACAGTGACATATGAATGAAAAACAAATGAAGCAGACAAAGGAACCAGCAGACAGTGAATTAGTAAGATTTTGGCATTCTGTACAAGGTTCATGGATGGTGACACAAAGGTGCAATAATTTCTTAAGCACTCCACATGGTTTGGAAGCACAGTAGTCTGCCATTCTATTGAGATCATAAGGAGGCAAAGGCACGATAAGTGTGACATCAGTAAACAGCAGGGCATATTACTGTGGCAATATGTAAGGCATGAAAAACAATCCTTATTGCCATGCCTTGCTATGAAAATGCATGCTATATATGTGAATGCACAATGACCGGTCGTCAATACTAATGAGGGTAATGTGAAATAACAGGTAATAAACAGAAAAGTACAGAAATATAGCGGCAGAGGAGACCAGGCAGCCTTTGGCATCCCCAGTACTACAGACATATATCTGCGGGTGAGACAATGCATTGTGTTGTTCCATACTGTGGCAGTGTATGTACATAATGTTAGTTGCAACTGCCGCCTGCTTAATTGCTATAGATTAGTAGCAGCAGGAGTGGCAATCTGCAGGCATCATGGTATGCTGGACAGTGTAACTAGACAGGCATCAAGTAGATAGGCATGCAAGCTGTCATATACATGCAGAGTGCTTAGATTAGGATGCACGTCTTCATAGTGGCCAGTCTTGTTGTTGGTATACTAAGCATTGCAATACTGAGGGCTTGACAACTGTCGGCAATTCAAACAGAAAGCTATAGGAAGCAGCACGTCAGGGAAATTACACAGGGCGAATAACTTGTTAACTTATAGGTCTGGGTAGGAGGGCGAACATAGGGGGAAAGCTATATTACAGTCAGTAATTTCAACTGCAGATGTTATTTGCTGCTGTTGGTAAAGTGAAGCAGGAGACGTGTGGCAAAGATGAATGACATGTGGATTTTACTGCATCGCCTGTGGGAAACACTGTGTCGGTCATAGGACGTGCCTGCATGAATTGGCTAGATGCATGATCTGGCACTTTAAAAGCAGACTGGGTTAGCAGATGAAACGTCTGCATAGACCACCGGGCAGTGTGGGCAAAGACAGCATGACTGGAAGGTGCAGCCGATGGGAGAGGACAGGAACACCATTGTGCAGGGCAGCTTATATGTTACAGTGTGGTTGACTAGTAGAAGCATAACAGGCAGAGAGGTGCACCAAGGCACCAGTGTAAGGCAAGCAACACCCACCGGAGGCTGCCAAACATTTTGCAGCACCTGGGGACAATACATAAGACTCAAAGTTACTGCTGGAGGAATAAATAAGCATGGATGCCCTGTATCAGCAGCCATAATCAGGCAAGACAAGTAAGACAATAGTTCAGCTTGATATTTGCAGAAATTGGGCGAGGAGGCGAGGTGGTGGGAGGTCGGGGGCAGTGGCAGTGGCAGTGGCAGATTACATATAGGAGTTGTTCGTGGTATCATAGCCCTGGTATCACAATGCAGACATATCTGAGAAATGATCAGAGGCAGAGAGGGAAGGCATAAGCACAGTGGCAAAGACCGACATACAAATCGGGGAGATGAATGAAGGGCAGAGTACCGCCAACTGTGTACTGGGCATGTAATGATGGGATATCACCAGCACTTCATACCTTCCGGTACCTGTATTGCATTACTTTTGAGGAAGCAATCGCATGTAATATAATGTGTGAGTTGTTAGGAGACAGGCTGCTATGTGACCTTCCATGGGGTACATTTGTACATATTGCACTCAGTGACAGAATGAGCAATCGCTTAGGGACGATTACTGGCTGAGCATTACTCTTGAAGATAACGGCTGTTTATTTATAAGGAGGCAGTAGTTGTAAATTGCAGGGCATGTGCAGATTGGGTGCCTCATATGATGGCATGTCAAATTATTGGCAGAATGCCTGGAATGCATACATGTATGCTTTGGAAAGGGGGCATATTGAAAGTCAGCCACATTTGTCATTCAGCTGGGAAATCAGCATTCAAACAGTAACCCACCGAGTGCAGCTTCTGTTGACATCTGACTTTGTGAGCTGTAGTGGCACTATTGACAGAGGCAGTCCATATACAGATATATGAAGCACAGGCTGCATATCAAGTTATAATAGATGTACATAGTTGATGCAAACAGGTGGCAGTAGCGGAATACTCTGGTAGCTAGGTTAGTCACATATGGTTTAGTGTCAACTGTCAATCCAATTCTGACTGCATACTTGATGGCAAAGCATGGTAAATGCACAGGAAGCAAACTGATGCAAGGAGGAAGGGAGATAAATGTGTGTAACAGCAGGCAGCATGTGGAAAAGGGTAGTGAAGGGCACTGCAAACGTAGAATGCAATATAGAGTATTATTATCACAAATAGGAAGGCAAACTGGCACGCCTGTGACGCAGGAGTGACAAGCCGGCATGATGTCGAATGATTGAATCTAAGAAAAGCTTCGTATGACTGTCTTGTAGGAGTAAGTAATGACAAAACTATTGCTATGGGCTTAGAGCATCAGTATGGTAATGTAGTGGTACAATACAGACTGGATTTCTAGGGGCGCAGATGTCCACATGCTAATATAGCCTCCCATACACACTAACAAACAGACTTGCTGGAAAATTCAGAAAGAACTAGAATGTATACAAGTACCACTGAATTATGATATGGTGACATATCCAGCTTGTATAATTGAAAGCAATAGTGACGATTACTGTGTGATGCATTCTTCTCTGCCCAAACTGTAAAGTAAGCTGCATGGATTAACAGCCATGTCATAAATGGGATTAGTAGACAGGCCATCATTATGATCGGAATGCAGGTATCTATAATTCCTCAGTCTACCTGCCTACATATGTAGTAGCAGGGCATGAGCTTACAGCATATGTGAAGCAGTAGCAGAGGCCAGAAAATTGCTTGCAGGCCGAGTACCTCAGACCACTGAGACTTGCCCAATAGTTTTCAGACACCATAGGTTGCGGTCAAAGGCTAGCGTTTCAGACTTGCCGAATAATGGTCAGACAGCATACTATGCGATCGAAGCCTAGCCTTCAGGTTCAGCAGGAATTTGGGTGGCACGCAGCCTCGGTAGCAGGACAACCAGTGAAGTATTTCATCATGAGTATTACGTTGGCAAGGTGACGCAATAGTATGCTACACTGAAGTACGGCAGACCATCGCAAATACAAACCTTCAAGTCAACATGAATGTTAGTTGCCATTTTTCTGTGATGTGTGCTACTGTTACATCCCTCGTGATGGTTCTGCCTGACAACCTGTTAACATTCAAAGTGGTATGACCGCCTGCATAACAACTTTGTATACAGCCAATGCAGCAGCAGGGGGTTTCAGCACCAGACCTGTCAATGTCTAGATCTGCCGTTGAATTCCTGAAATGACAAAGCATTCTTCTCAAAAGCATGCTCAATAGTATTTAGGCGATGCGTACTTGTTGACACTAGAAAGACAGTAAGACTGCATCAGTCACTGACAGCTCATTGAGGGCACATAGAGTGTGCTGCATGTACATGTAAGAACTGAATGACTGGCAAGATAGCAATGACAACAACGGAATTCTGCTTTGCTCTGCCTGCTACAATTCTACATTCTTGTTTTTGAAGACACCAGTGGCACATAGGAACAGACAACAGGTAGCTATGCACAGTTGCCATAGCTACTGACATCTTGCAAACATTCAGAATGACTGCAAATAAAGTTATAGACATGTAGCTATGTGTGTAAATATATGCTTCTGTATCTGTGTGTTTGAAGGGTGGGGGGTCGCTACAGCGGTCTGCACTCCATAATGACTCCACCTACTGTTGGCATGTATGCTTCCTACTCTGGGTGCCTGTATCAGAGGCAACATAATGTCGGCCATGGTGCTACCATTCGAAGGGAACCAGATGTCCACAAGCACTATTGTCTGGCATTGAAGTAGCGGCATGGCACTGAGTTGCAGGCTGTCATATCAAGATATCAGTTGGGTTGCGAGGACAGAGACTTAGCAAGCTGAAACATTCTCTGGAATCCTAATGTGGCACCATATGGAACGCACTTGGATTGTGCTAGGGCATACAGTAGTGGTAGGATAGAGGAGATGCATGTATTGCTGGGGGACGGGGTCGGGCGGGAGGGGATGGCTTTGTAGGTCTGGCATTCAGTTCAACGCAGTAGACATGGCAGGTGAGTGAACACGGGAAACATCATGGTTCTCCTGGATTGTGGAATGACTGCTAGTTGCTGTGAGTTGTCGAGTGTATCAGTAGTTGGCATTTCATGCCCGCAGTGCTGCAGTCGCAGGTAAACTGCTGCCTCAGGAGTCATGACAAGTGGAAGGCAAATGGCAGGCATGACAGCTGCAATCACTGGCAGCCAGTATATATGGCACAAGACTGAACTAGTTTCTGTTTGGTTGGAGATGGTCTGGCAGAGTAAGTGGCAGGCCACTGATCGAATGGCTCTGGGAAGGGAAGGGGCGATCATGCGAAGACCCTGGTGAAAGCATGGGCAGGCATTCTGCAGCCTTAGTCTGCTCCTGTCATAATTGTGAATGCTGCTATATGTGCAGCATCATTAGACTAATTACATGGCAGTGTGAGCAGTATCTTGCCTTGTGGTAGTAGTAGGCTGTTTGGTATTCCAGCTCGCAAGTCTAGCAAGACATGATGTCAGAACGCTACAGTCAAGTACAGGCCACTTAGTACAGCATACATTGATAAGTTTTGGGGCAAACATTTGTAAGGATGGAAACATAGTACAAATTATAGCTTTACTGCGGGTGCCGGGACAGGGAATGGAGGAAGCAGGATGGACTGCAGGCACCGGCCGGCAGTGGGAAGGTGAACTTTGAGTCTGGCCACTGAGACGGGGAATGGAGGGAGCCGGGTGGACAGAAGGCAATGGAATGAGCGGGAGGGTGGAGTTTTACTTTGGCTGCTGGGATGGGGAGTGGGGAAGGGGACAGCAAGTAGTGAGAGGGAATGGGAAGCCTCACTTGTAGTTGTCCTCTTGCCAGGACAGGGGAGTATGGCGGACAGCAGGCAGTGGAACAGAGCCGGACGACTTGCTTGTACTTTGGGCACCAGAGTAGAGGGAGGGTGGTGGACAGCATGCAGTGGTAGGGAGTGGGAGGATTTAATTGTAGTCCAGGTGCAGGGATGGTGAACGGAGGGCGCGGAGTGGACAGGGGGCAGGAGCGGGAGGGTTTACTTTCACTGCGGGTGCCGCGACGGGTAGGGAGGTGTGAATCAGTGTGTCTTTCTTTGGCATGACCTGGCAGAATAATTGGCAGCTGACTGATGGACTGCTTGGGGGGGTGGCCATCAGAAGGCCCTGGAGAAAGCATGGCCAGGCACTCTGCAGCCTTACTCTCCTTCTGTCATAATTGTGCATGCTTCTATATGTACAGCATGTGCATTGTCAAATTGAGTAATGACATGTACAAGGTAGGCAGTTCTTCAGTGTGGGACAGTAGTAGTGCATGCGGGAAAGCCAATGTTTGGCAAAAGACAAGTCTGGGATGCCATATTATGAGTCGGCATACTGCAGTCAGCCAGAGGTAGCACAGTAATTAGCACTGCATGCCTACCTGCCAGGGAACTGAATTGCAGATTAGGCAGAGCAAATCACAGAGTGCATTGTATGTGGTCATACACGGAGGCACGGACAATCAATGGCAGAAACAGCAACACTGTCCTGCAAAATGATAAGGGCAGCAAAATTATAATGGCAGCTTACATCATGGCTTCCAATAAGTCATCATTGAGCACAGCAAGACACCTATATGCAGGCATGCACAGCTACAACTTCGTCAGCTATGCGAGTAGTTAACATGCAAGCAACAAAGCTGTAGGCTGCAAGGTGAATACAGGCAGACAACAGCAGATATGTACAGCCAAACTGAAGGGGGAACACTGCCTCAAAGGCAAACACTAATAACCAAATCAGCTATGTAGATATATGAGACAGGTGAATTCATGCACTCCCGGCAAACAACGTTTCTTTGTCATATGTACTAGTTTGGGGGTGGAGGGAGGGTACTATCCTGAACACATCCATCCAGTCAGCAACACCTGATGGCTGCTTTCAGGGTCTATACATGCATAACACTATGCAACAAAAACATAACATGTCACACATTACTGATGGACTAAGGGGAAACAACGGCAAAGGGAAGTAGAGATACTGCATTCAAGATTGTGAGCTATAGGGCCACAACCAGCAAGAAGCTTACTTTGTGTGAAACAAGAAAGGGTCTGTACGTATCAGCAACAGTAATCGTCAGCCGTTTGTCCCTGTATTCAAGCAGAGAACAGAAATGTTGACGATAACAGCTAGGAAGCAATGCAATCGATCGGATGACATACCTATGGAAACTGATTGCTGACACTCATGCTATTTATACATGTTCTTCAAAGTAATTTCTTATCTGCATGCCTTTCACTGCTGGCAATAAAGCTAAAAGCATTTGAAAGAAACAGACGCTCACGCCTCGCATTTGCTCAGACGAGCAGTCTCCTACCGAGGCCTCCTTGGCAGTCTTTGCTTATATTAGTATCGACTGAGTGGCAGCAGCATTGGCTCTCCTTCTTCTTTAATGGGTGCTGGGTCGTAAGGTAATTAAGATGTTCACAGCAGTCACATAAGCTGATGGCAATAGCAAGGGAATAAAAAAGGCAGGGCCTCCTGCATGTATTTCGAAGGCTTGATGAATGCATAGATGGCAGGCTAGCATAGTCAGCCTGTGTGCAGGCCTGCTAACTAGAAAGAACTGCAAAATATCATGGAAACCTATATGGGTAACAGAGCCTACGAAATAATAATAGGTACTATACATGCACTGTACTATACCACAGAATGTATCATTCATGCAAGTGGCAATCGTTACTGTAACTATTCTGAGCCATGCACGCCATTGAGTACAGTAGCAATACATCTCTATTGGCATAAAAATGACATGCCACAGCGGACATCAATGCTGCCATAGCATACGACAGCTATTCGTCTTGACAGCACTAGATGGCAGCCCAGCAATACAAATGGGGAATTGCTTGCAAGCACTATCAGCCAAAGATCTGGCCGGCACCTCAGCTTGTTATGGTCAATAACATGCTAGGTCTACTGCCAATAAAATGTAGAAAGCCACATACTCATCAGATGAAAGCAATATGTGTTGTTGTGGCCTGTAAAACTGAATTAGCGTGCAGTTGGTACCTGCTGTGTTTGAGACAAACAAGTCAAATGGCTAGCATCATGTCTGGTAACAGCACTGCATAAACAGGGCAGTAAAATGACCTGTCTGCTTGAACATCAAAATACAGGCCACCAGGAACAGTTAAAGAAAAGAAAGGGCTTCAATATGATGGCCAATAATTGACTGCGGCTTACAACAGCATAAGCAATGCAGAAGATGGCTAGGAAGGACTGCTGGGAACATGTGTACAGTAACATGAAGGGTACTCGTCGTCACAGTCAGAGGCATATCCTATAATATCCAAACATGACGTGACAGACTGATGGCAACATTTGGAACAGCTAAACAGCATTACTATTACTAAATCCAGTTGAATTATTCTGATGCAGTCACACTATATTGACAGGTAGGTAAAGCTTGCCAAGCCGTTTTGTTCATACAAATGTGGGAAACACAAATGTTTCCGCAGGTACCTGCCTATTTTGTATCATATAGTACCCCAAAGTATCTGCCTTGCAGTACCATTATATGCTGCATTCAATCTTATATGACGGAAACCTACATGCCATAGAAGTAGCTTAGTATATCTCATGTATACACACTGCATGGCTTCCATGGGTTTGATATGCAACACTGCTGTAGGACTGACTGTCAGACTTCATGACAGGCAACAACATTTGCCATAATGACTCTTGGGCATTGTTATGTGTGAGGGCTACCAATGGAGCCTTGGTCTTTCATGTTGCTGCTGTCTGCATCTTGTCATATATGGTGCGTGTCGACTATCATCCTATGAGTCTGGCTAAACAGCCTATGCACCTGCACAGTACAGATCTTGCTGGGTAGTTCATGTTGTCCTAGCTCCCAGTGGGGAATGCAGTGCAAACTGACAGGCATGGTCCTCTAAAATGTCCTGCAAAACAAGGCAGCTATGTAGTGGGAGGCATCAGAAAGTGTGTTGTATAGCGAAACGAAGCTTGTCATGATACTGTCAGCAGTGTGCAGAGCTATACAAAAGAGGAACATTTCAGCACATGCAGCATCAATTCTGGCATGCAAACAGAGCAAGCTGTTTGTTCTATTCTGAATAGCATTGCCAGCATGCCATTGCCCGGGAATAGTATAATTGAACTGCAGTAGGACTAGGTGTAATCTATGCTGCCTGACCCTCTGGACCAAGAGTTGCAGACTTGAACGACAGATGGAGACAGATTATTGAAGCCAGACATGGAGAGCTTCCCACATTAGACGGCAGGCATGGATGGGGGGGGGGGGCAGCTCAATACCTATAGCATTCTACAAGCCTACACACTTTGTTTTGCAGATGTTTTTCACTGCATGAGCAGACATAGGGCCTTGTGAGTGGTGCAGCACAAAACGCAGATGCATTGTATATGACCTCAAAGTAGATGCGATGGTAGCTAGGTCTGCTGAATAACAGGTTCATGCTGCTGTGCCACAAATAGGGCAATAACATCAGAGGTCTACACCAAACACATTAGTTGCTGTAAGAGTCTAGTGATTGCAAGCATCGTTCAAAGCGGCTATATCTGTTCGGCGGGGGGGGGTCTATGTGTGCTCGGGCTGATGGGTGAGGGTGTAAGACAGGAGGCCTCTACTTAGCAAGACAAACTGCAGGGTGGTGCAAACCTCTGCTGCTCTGTGCCCTAATATGGGAAACTCAGAGGCGACCACACCAGCTAATGCAATCTAGCAATCCTTTAGTAACCACAACGAAGTCAGTGTTCATACTTAGATTCTGCACTGCAAATATGGGCCAGGCTGCATTCCATTACTGCTGTGTATAGGAGGCGGGAATGCAGTCAGAGGTAAATACTCACAGACGTGTACACCCTGGCAGTCAATACATCAGCTGCTGGAAAATACTGCTGTATTCATACATGTGCATGGCTTCCATGGGTTTTATATGCAACAGCAAGATAGCATTAGCTGGCACAATTTAGGGCATGCCGTACAGTATGTCATAATGAGCACTGCACATGGTTATATGCCACTCCTACCAATTGAGGCTTGGCATTTCATTTTGTCACTGCGTGCGTGTCTTCATATATGTCATCCTCCCAATATGATCCTATGAAGCTGGTTAAACAGACCATGCGCCTATACAGTAGTGATCTTGCTAGGCAATTTGCAGTGCCTTAGTTCCCAATCCGGAAAACCACTGTAACGTCAAACTCATGCCGGACTAAAATCTGCTGCGACACAAGGCAGCCATTTAGTGGGATTCATGAGAAAGTGTGCTGTATAATGGCATGAAGCGTTTCATGATCGTGTCACCAGTGTACAGGGTCATAGAAACCAGCAACATTTCAGCACATGCACCCTCAAGTCTGCCATACAAGCAGATCAAGTTTTTTTATTGTTTTTGGAATAGCATAGCCACTAGACCACTGCCAGCAGTACAATAATTGTATTGCACTTGCAGTATGTGAAATGTAAGTTGCCTGGCTCTCTAATCCATCAGCTCTACACCTGAACCACACATATATGCAGCTTATCGAAGCCAGACATAGAGGAGTTGCCACATTACAAAGCCGGCATGGATTGGGGATGGGGAAGATGGCTCAATAACTGTGGCATCATTGTAGGGCATACACTTTCCTGACCAGATGTTTTTCACTGCACCAGCAGACATAGCCCCTTGTCAGGTCTGTACGACAACACGCAGGTATATTCTGTACGACTTCAACCTACATGAGGTGGCGCCTAGGTCTGCTGAATAACAGCTTCATGATGGTATCCCAGAAATAGGGCAATACCATTACAGCTTCACAGTGAAGACATTAGGACCTGTAGGACTGCAGGAAGTGCAAGCACCATTGGAGGCCCTATGTCTGCTCGGGGGGGGGGGTCACAACAGGAATTAAACACAGGAGACTTTTGGCTAGCTAGCAACACAAAGTGCAGGGTTTTATGAACCTCTGCTGCCCTATGCCGCAATAGGTGCCAGTCAGTGGCAGCAAAAGTAGCTAAGTCAACGTGGCAATCCTTCAGTGAAAAGACTGCAGTCACTGTCCATACTTACATTCTGCAATGTATCTGTGGGTCAGCCTGCAGTGCATTGCTGTTCTGTAGTTGGCACCGCTTACACAGTCAGGGGGAAATAGTCACAGGACGTCACAGCCTCCCTCTGAATATATCATTTGCTGGGAAATATTAGTGTAATCATACATATCATTGGAACCAGGACATCCATGCCATATAAGTAGCTTACTATATCTCATGCACAGACAGTGCATGCCTTCCATGGGCTTCATATGCAACACCGCTGTACCGCTGACTGTCAGAATTCACGGCATGCGACACCATTTGGCATAATCAATATTGGGCATCATTATGTGTGAGAGCCACCAATCGAGCCTTGCTCTTTCATGTAATTACTGTGTGTGGCTTCTCATATATGCTGCATCTCGATTATCATCCTACGACTCTGGCTAAACAGGCTATGCATCTGCACAGTACGATTTTGATAGGTAGTTTGTGTTGTCCTAGCTCGCAACTGTGGCATGCAAGCAGTTAAACCTGTTGATTTTATTCTGAATAGCATAGCCAGCATGCAATTGCCAGGAATAGTATAATTGTAGTACGTATAATGTATGCTGGCTCACTCCATGGCCCATGACCTGCAGACTTGATGTACACATGCAGGCAGGTCATGGAAGCCAAACATGGGGGCTTCCCACATTAGGCGGCAGGCATGGATGGCGGAGGGGGGTGCCAGGGGAGGCAGCCCAGTAACTCTTGCATTATACAACTACACACACTTTGTTCTGCAGATGTTTTTCACTGCACAGCCAGACATAGGCCCTTGTCAGGGCTGCAGCACAAAACGCAGATGTATTCTATGCCGGCTCAAAGTAGGTACGATGGTAGGTAGGTCTGCTGAATAACAGGTTGCTGCTGCTATCCCAGGAATAGGGCAATAACATCAGTGCTTCAATTTTGATAGGTAGTTTGTGTTGTCCTAGCTCACAACTGTAGCATGCAAGCAGCTGAACCTGTTGATTTTATTCTGAATAGCATAACCAGTATGCCATTGCCAGGAATAGTATAATTGTAGTACGTATAATGTATGCTGGCTCACTCTGTGGCCCATGAGCTGCAGACTTGACGTACACATGCAGGCAGGTCATCGAAGCCAAACATGGGGGCTTCCCACATTAGGCGGCAGGCATGGATGGCGGGGTGGGTGGCAGGGGAGGCAGACCAGTAACGCTTGCATTATACAACTACACACACTTTGTTCTGCAGATGTTTTTCACTGCACTGCCAGACATAGGCCCTTGTCAGGGCTGCAGCACAAAATGCAGATGTATTCTATGCCGGCTCAAAGTAGAAGCGATGGTAGGTCTGCTGAATAACAGGTTGCTGCTGCTAACCCAGGAATAGGGCAATAACATCAGTGCTTCACAGTGAAGACATTAGTTCCTGTAAGATTCTAGTGATTGCAAGCATTGTTCAAAGCACCTATATCTGTTCGGGGAGGGCTCTATGTCTGTTCGGCGGGGGATCTAAGGCAGGAGGCCCTTGCTTAGCAAGACCAACTGCAGGATTTTGCGAGCCTCTGCTGCCCTGTGGTCCAATATGGGACAGCCAGCAGTAACAAAACCAGCAAAATCAGTGCTGCAAACCTTAGCAAAAAGAATGTAGTCACTGTTCACACTTCGATTCTGTACTGTAACCATGCAGCACGCTGCACTGCATTACTGCTCTGCACTACTGTAATTACACATAGCAGTGGATGAATGGCATCTCCACTTGACGCGCACAACACATGCAGGACAGGACAGCTGGCAAGTACAGCATCCCCACTTGACGCGTAACGCTAATGCAACACAGCACAGCTTCGCCTCCCAAGAAGAACTGTACACTGCTTGACAGCTATGCCTGACCCAGTCTTTACAGCTACACTCCCCCTTTCCCAATTCTGATGGCACTCTGCTATAACAAATAACACTGTGTTCAGTGAGATCATCAATGATCCATCTACTGAATGCTCCATGCTTGCCTCTACGGCACTCTTATGTCGTGCTCCCAGAAATCTCCCCCAAACCCCAACACCCTACTGCTAACACACACAGCAGCCCCAGTGGCATGCAATTTCTACTCTTCTGCCACCAACTGCGACCCCTCCCTTCCCATGTCACTCCTTCCCTACGGCCCTCATTGTCTGCCGAATACTCTTTTATGGCCGTCTTCTCCCCCCCTTCCATCCATACCTGCCTCATACCTGCTGCCCCTACGTACTGCTGACAGCTCCACAATATCCTGCTGATTGTATGATGACCCCCTCCCCCGGCATGACGAGCAGCGCGCCTGACTCCCCATGTCACTATTTCGCTATGGCCCTCATTGTCTGCCGAATACTCCACTATGGCCATTCTGTTCCCCATTCCATCCATCCCTGCCTCATACCTCCTGCCCCTACATACTGCTCACAGCTCCACAATAGCCTCCTCCTGGTTCGACGAGCACCCGCAGCATGACAACCGCTGCCACCATTGGCGCGGCTACTTTCTTTGAAAGTTGTGGCACGCATTCGGACTACTGTCACCGGCAGCATCAATCGTTTTTGGTGCCTGCCACACACACCCCGCCATGCACTGCCACCACTGGCCACATCACTGCCAAGCCCCCAGGACCTGCTAGTGCAGCAACCTGCCGCAATATGTTTCTTGCGCATGCGTGCAAGCAAACATAAAAATAGGGGCAAAGTGCCACTGTGGATGACCACAAGATTAAAAAGGAAAATCAAAATGAAACAAAGAGCATATGTAAACTATAAAAGGAACAATACAGAGATAGCTAAATCAAAATATAAGAAAGAACTAAAAATCACTAAGCAGTTGATATAAAGGGAAAGACACAAACTGGAGTTTAACATCTCCTCTACCAAAGATTATTAAAAAGCATTTTTCTCATATATTAACTTAAAGAGGGGAATTACATCAATTGGCCCATTAGTCCGTAATGGCACAACAATAAATGATAACACTGAAATTGCCAACACATTCAATAAGTACTTTTCCTGCCAGCACATTTAAAAGTTATTTTTTAAGCAGGGGGCAGCACCCCACACACCCCCATCTAAGGATTATTAACTCCAGGAGGAGTAGACTTAGAGGAATTATAACAACAAAAAAAACATAAAAATACTTATGCTGTAGCCAGACCTGAGATCTGGTCCATCTGTTTTAGCAGTGGTTGCTGTAGCCACTACACCAAACAACCAGTTCAGCAAAGCTTGACCAAACAAATGCTAATATTTTGTTCAAGTGTATGCAGCTTACTGCTACACTAGCTGTAATTTACTATGCAGTGTTCTTTCCCACTCGCTCTCATTATGAGCAATACTATTGAGTCACTCAAATTTTAGCTGCTCAATAATACTTCTCACATCACTGTACACTATTTGGTATATAACCTTATAGGTAAGAGGTGTGGGTGTAAGATAGGTAGAAAAGGTGTGCAATGAGTGAAGAGATGGTCTGGGTATACAGATATGGGGCAGGTAACTCTGGCAGTGAGAGAGAGTCATTTGGCAACATATATTTTGACAGAAGCACAGAAATTTGACAAGCAGGGATTTTGATATGTGACATACAGAAAACTGCTAAAAATAACACACAAAACATGTTTAATCAGGGGCATGACTTGGATGCCAGCAATGGTGGATGGGCATTAATTGGGCCCCTGCTAACACCAACCTAATCGTAGCTAAAAATGCTTTTTTAAATCGCAGGCAGCCTTTTCAGACCTTGGACTTCTATACTCTCAACTGATGGGAACTGGGAAATCTGAAAAAAAGCAGTCTGCCACTGATTTTGAAAGTTCAAACAAGCTAGCAAAGCACTCACTGTACCACTGCAGTCATTAAAAATAATTTCAGGAGTCAGTAAGTTCAGCAATACTCCAATTTATTGCAGGTAACTACAAAAGACATAGTGTGAGTAACTGCCACACTAAAACCCCTGCACTTCCACCACAGTCTTCCTTAGGGGATCTATTTTACTGTGACACCATCAACCTTTTTTTATGTCAAGGTAAATGGCTCCCTAGCCAGATGAGTGGTGCAGAGGGTTGAGGCAATGAACGCCTTACCACTAGCCATGCTGGTGACCCATGTTCGTGAATGAGCACAGATGGTCAGAGGTCAGCACTGGGAAGGGGAGTTGTGCAAGACTGAGCTGCTGACAGGCAGCTCTCCTTTCCAGGGATCGATCTGTGCTTGCCTTGGCTCTTGACTGCTGTGCGATGGAAACCAGGGGGCAGTGCAAGCTGTGGAAGCCTGGACGCTAGGCCGATGGGGTGAGAGGAAAGGGCCATCACCAGAGGAAGAGGATGCATGCACACCTCCACCCACATGCTGTTCTCTGTCTGAGGCCCAGGGTAACTGCGGAAGGGAGAAAATGTGGAAAATTGGAGGCCGCAGCAGGTTAACTTCTCTGGGCCAGCTCTGGGGGTCTGCTGGGACATAAATTGCATTGAAGATCCCGAATGACCCTGAAGTCAAGTAGGGTTGGCAGACAAGCAGCTGTGGTCTGCCACAGTAGGATAAACTCCTATATGGAAAAAAGTTACATGGCTCCCTACTACCAAGTTAAGTTCCTTTCCTTTTATTACACGTGTATCTTAATACAGAATACAGTGGCTCTTGGTGGGATTTGAACAGCGATGACACAAAACATCAAGAAACTTAATTTTAAAACAATATATCAATTTCTAAACAAAACAAATATTAAAAAAACTCTAAATTACACCCACTGTGTGGCGCCGGGTGATAGGGAATTGCCTGGCATGCTGGTGACCCAGGTTCACACCTGAGCCTGGGGCATCAGGAGTAGAGGCAGGGAGGACTCAAGAGTGTACCTTAGGTGTTCTCTTCCCTGGGGGGGATGTGGATGCACCACCCTTCAGCTGCTCCTCGTGGCTGGATTTGGACTTGTACTTTGCAGCGTGGGTGACTACATGCTATATGCATAGGCAATGAAGACATCGAGGCATGCATACAGCAGGGGCGGAAGAAACAAAATAAGGAAAATGACCACCTGTGCCAGCCAGAAGACAGTGGGCTGCCTCCCCTGGCTGCGAAGTCCCCAAGTTGCACCCTGCCACTTGACCAAGATGTGAGGGGGGTACTGAAGGGTACCTTGATCTCCCCACCCACATGCCTCCCACTGATAGTGGGCTCCCCTGGTGAAGGGGTACATTGAGACAGGTGGGCAGTTGGGGCTCTGAATGGCAGAACAGGGGAGTGGTGGAGGGTGAGACTTGATGGCCCAAAAGAATGGGCAGCTGGATTGGAAGCGGGAATAAATTGAACATTCAAAAAAAAAAACTCTAAATTATATGTAAGGATTATTTATAAAAAAACTATGAATTCAAATTCATGGCAGCAAACAACATTTTTCATGATTTTATAACACATTATTTCACTCATTTTTTATTATTAGATAGCTGGTAAGTGGAAGTGTACAGTAGAGTGCCATTAGTGGTAAAGCTGCAGATTGTCAGGTACTGGTGGATATGAGATCACACAAACATTTATCCTCCATTTTTATGGCTGTGGGCAGAGCCTACAGCCATTTTGCTATCTGTAGATTGAAAATGGAGTTTTGTGGAACTCATTTTTTGGACATTTCAATGTATTCTTCCACATCTACAAATCACTATGACAACTAAATAAAATAATCCCTTCTTTATGTTTAGAATGCTGGAGACATATCTCCAAGCTTCTTATCTGATGGCCATTAAGAAACTGAAACAGCTTGTTAAATATTGGTTGCCTATTAAACTGGAGATTTGTTTACCCCTTTTGAAATGCAACAGCTTGCACATTTAAAGATTAGCATGTAAACATTTTTTGCTACTAATTCAGTTGGGGATGAATAACTTTCAAGAAAGATTCATATTTTATAAATGTTACCCTTCCCCAGCAAATTTTGCAAAGATTTACAGTATTTTTAACCTTTCATACCTATCTGACAAAATGACAGGTCTTCAGTGAACTACCCATATTAAATACATAAATTTCTTTTTGACAGAAAAGAGCTGTGGCCTGCTTCAAAAACATAACAGATAAGAGCTACTGAGATCTCCTACAGTAAGTGTGTGTGTGTGTGTGTGTGTGTGTGTGTGTGTGTTTGAAGGATGGTGGAGAAACAGTCAAACTCTAGGCAAGGGAGTTCTCATCTAATGAATTAACTGCTGACAAACCATGAGTGATACAGATGCAAATGATTTGATACCTTTTATTGGACCAACATAGATTTTTTTATGAATAAAATGTTTATTATATTTAGAATTCAAAAGAAAAAAGAACATACATACATTTAATGTCATGGTACATAAAGAAACTATCTAAAAACATTACAATGCATCTTTCTTGTCTGTCTTGATCATTTGAAATAACAAAGAAAGAAACAAAATATTTAACTGATTTGGAATTATTGCAATTAAACTATCGTAACCTAAGTAACAGAATCATGTCATAAATCTTCAAGATGAAATTAACATAGAAAAGTATTAAACATTTACCTTATTCCTTGAGGTTTCATTGTGTGTTCTATGCATCTTTCTTTTGTTTTCTTTTTTGGATTTAAAGGTTAATCCCACAATCCCCTGGTGGATTTAGAAATAGCAATAATTGAGCTTTGTGAAAAAAGAAAGGAAAAAGAATGGAAAAGAGAAAAGAAGAAGAGGGGTGAGAGAAGCTAAAAACTGATGTAGAGAGAAAAGAGAAGAATGCCATAAGGATCTTGGTTTTGAAAAAAGATTTTGTAAATCTTGCCTCATTTAGAGTTAAAACTATCTCCCTATCCAACTATAAAATTGTTTAATTTCTCCATACGGAGGACTTCAAAACATTCATTTCTCCATTCTGTTATAGATGGAACCTCATCTCCTATCCAATATCAAAGTATAACATTTTTAACAGATGTGGAGATGAGATGAAAAGCAAATCTTAGTTCCTTAAATCAAGGTTGCTGTTCATCAAAGTGACCTATGAGACATGTTTCAGCTGTGAGTCTGTCTTTAAGCCATTCAATGTTTCTATGCCTATGACCTATTCCTTTCCATAGTATTTTAACTTTGCTACACTCCCAAAATAAATGGAACAGATCAGCATCACCAGCCTTACATCTCTCACAGGTGACCGAATTCCGTAATCCCATTTTGTATAAGTGCAAAGGGGTGCAATATAAATTATGAATGCTTTTAAATTGAATAAGCTTCAAGTTAACTGTTTTAAAGGTCTTCAGAGACAGAGTACAAATCTTTGCCCAATTCCAGTTTTGTACATCTTTCTTCAAAATGTATGACCACCACCTAATATTGTCCGTGCCAATACCTCAAACTGTATCAGTCAAAAGATGATAATAGTCAGAGATGGAAGGTCTCAACCTTGAGTGTGCAAAAAGGAATTGGTATTTTCATTCAAATACATTTTTTGTAAGTCATTATTGAAAAAATTGTGAATGGAGTTAGCGATAGCCATGTATTCATCTAGATTAAGCAGAGATATATTAAAATGTCAGCTAACTTCAGCAAAGGGTTTAAGTTTGCTATCTGATACCAAATCCCTGATGGTGCAAACATTACCTAACTGCCAGTCCTGTCCACTGAGTATTTTATTATTAATTAGTATGTTAGGATTCACCCATAAAGGTTGCACAACTGAATATGTAATGCCCATATGGAGAAGTTGTTGTACTATATGTATAAGTCTAATGTTGTCCCCTATGATTTTATTACGTAAGATTGGCTTAGGTTTAGAGAACAGTAAAGCTGCAACATTAATATCCTGTTTCTCAGCTATATCCCTTTCAATCTGCAACCATTCAGGTATTTCACCACTATTTGCAGCAAGAGTAAACCATCTGACCAATTGAGATACTCTACGAGAGAGAGAGATAGTAAAGATATAATTCTGGGAATTTGATGCCTCCATTACTTTTGAGCCTAGATAATTTATTTTGAGCCGTTCTGCACCTCTTACAACTCCAAATACATTTGTTAATACTGCTTTGTAATTCCATGAACCATTTTTTCAGAATAAAAATTGGGACCATTTGAAATAGAAATAAGACCTTTGGCAAAATGTTCCTTTTTATAGCTTCTATCTTCCCCCAAAAACCCAGTGGTAGACAATTTCATTTAAATAGGGAGTTAGCAACATTTGATTTGAGAATTTTTAGGTTGTTGTTGATCATTCTTTCTATTGATCTGAATATTTTAATTCCCAGATAGTCTATACCTCCACTCTCCCAACTCATTCCAAAATAAATAATGTCTTGCTTATTGCAGTATCTATTTAATGGTAAAAAGCTGGATTTTCTTTATTTAACTTATAGCTGGAAACATTTCCAAACTTTGCAATTATAGTTAATATTTTATGAATAGATTTCTGGGGTGTTTGTATAGATATAAGAACATCATCAGCATACAGAGACACTAGATATTTTTTGTTCACAATAGGAATACCTTCTATGATATTGTCTTGAGATAGTTTCCTAACCAGTGGATCTAAAGTATGATCAAAAAGCAATGGGAAGAGAGGGCAGCCTTGTCTGGTACCTCTTGTAAGTGAAAGGTTAGAGAGATCAATCTATTTGTTATTACTGAAGCAGATAGGTTGTGATATAAAATATGAATTCACTCAGAAAAGCCTTCTGCAAAGCCATATAATGTCAGTGTATTAAATATATGTGGCCAAAGAACTCTATCAAAAGCCTTCTCAGCGTCTAAAGAGAGAAGACCTGCAGCTACTTTGGAATTATTAGAAGTGACAAAAATAACTTATACCATTTATAAGATTTCTGATCAAACAACTGCAAACAGAAGACTGTTTTTGTCATTTTATAATGTGTTATAATGAGTGTGTATTTACTGTTTCTGTTTCAGGGCCTTGATAAAATAAAAACATTTACTTAACTCAAAATTTAATTTAACTTAAATTTCATCAGGTGGACAGAAAAAAAGTCTATAAGAATTTGTCTGAAAACTAACAACTATAAGATACAAAAATAGCATTTATATATATATATATGTATATATATACACATACATATATACGTTTCAAAACACAAAAGAAGTACGCACTAGGATAGTGGTGCATCATATCAAAAGACTCAAATCCAAAACAAACTAAAGATAATGCACACACCATCCTTAATAAAAGCAAGGGCACAGGTCTCCATGTCAAAAATATTTATTATACAAAATAAAAACACCAGTAGTCTGACACATTTTGGATAGTTCACATTCTTTATCAAAGGTTAAAACACAAAGTGAAGGCCTAGCACTTAAATATAGAATTCAAATGGCAACCCCCATGATGTTAAACCCTATTAAAAAAATTGATTGATTACCCAATTAGTACATCAGACCAGGAAGGGAAACAGGTCCTGATTTACCTTATTTAAAGTGCAGGCTCCCAAATGTACATGAATACATGTAAGGTAAATGAAGGGAAGGATGGGGGAGGAGGAGAAAAAGAAAGGAAAAAATACAGGGGAACAATGTAAATATATACTCAAAATGAAAGGCTGAAAATTAGCCATTACAAGCAGCTATATACAACTTAACTGCAAACTAATTACTTAGCATAATATGTTACTCATTATTACTCAGTTTTGAAAGAGTGGAAGGAAGCGCTCAGCCCATTGAGACCACTCTCCCCATACAATGGGGTAGATTAGGTACCTGGTCCTAACAGGAGTAAGTCCAATTTGTATGTTTTTGGTATCCATCACATGCTGTGGCAAAACATTCCACAAAGTAGCAGCCCTAATAGTGAAGAAATACTTCCACTTATTAGTATGGGCTCTGGGGATGTGGATCTGTTTATCATGGAATCAAGGCCCGGATATTCAAACTGCGCCAGGCTGTGGCACAAGCCTGGGCACAGCTCAACTTGGCTGTGCAGGGGTGTGGTCTGGGCGATATTCAATGGAGCTGTGCTATGGCTCAACAGCTTTGAATATCGCACCCTGGCCACCCTTACTGTGCATGGCGCAGTGCCACTGCTGTGCCAGCGCAAGTGGCTAGAGTGGAGCATGGAGATGCACTAGTGCAAGTGCCATTGTGCCATTCACAGCACCTGCGATATTCAAAGGGTGACATGCAAATGGGGCCATAATTTATGCAAGGTGTACATGGGGCCATTTGCATGTCATTATGGCCCCATTTGCATCCCATTTGCATGCAGGTGCGCCAATCCCTGATGACTTGCACCTGGCGCCCTGCCAGGGAGCAGTCGACAGGGACTGACGCCCCCTGCAGCCCAATCGCGGGCATCTGTAAAGATAAAAAAAGTCCTATATCCCTGGTGGTCCAATGGACCGATTTCTGCCCAATTGCAGGCATCTGTTTTAATAGAGAAAACCCCCCCCCATCCTATATCCCTGGTGTTTCCAGTGGACCATTTCTGCCCAATCGCAGGCATCTGTTTTAATACAGAGAACCATTCCATCCTATATCCCGGATGGTCCAGTGGACCATTTTCGCCCGATCACAGGCATTTGTTTTAATACAGAGAACCCCCTCCGTCCTATATCCCTGGTGGTCCAGTGGACCATTTCCACCCAATTGCGGGCATCTGTTTTAATACAGAGAACCCCCCCCAGCCAACATCCCTCGTGGTCCAGTGGACCGCACTCTGCCCAATCATGGGCATCGGTACAACGAAAAATGTCCGATTACCCTGGTGGTCTAGGGTGCCCCCTCCACACCCTCCCACTGGCCCCACTGCCCTACTTCCCCGGTCAGCGCGCAGTGGCACTCCACCCGCTGCTGCCCAGCCGCACAATCGACTGACACCTTGGTAGGACTGCACGCCCATTGGTTCACAGCGTGAGCCAATGGGTGCAAGCCCATACTGCACTACACATTCCAGATATGGCTCTGCACATCCCGGGCTGAATATCAGGTGGTGCAGGTTATGTATGGGCATGCCTCCCCCACCTGTGCCTGCATACATTTCTGATGCACTCTGGCGCATCGGGATTTGTGCGGTGCACTTTTCCCTCTTGAATATCACGCTGGGGCGCATCAGTGGGTTGCGCATGGCACTTCACTGTTGCACCATGTGCAACCCTTTTGAATATCTGGGCCCAAAGGTTTAAGGGTTTTTCTGCAAATCAAATATTACATTCCTCCATGAGCGAACAATTGTTTAGGATGTTAAATAACATTAATAAATCACCTTGATCCCTTCTTAGTTGTAAGTTATACAGCCCCAGTGCAGTTAGTCTTTCCTCATAAGGTAGATTTTTAACCCTAGGGATCATTTTAGTAACTCTTCTTTGGGTACTCTCAGTCATTTTTACATTCGCTTGCGTGCATGCGCAAGGAACGTTTTGGGAGAGTAGCACACTTGGAGGTGTGCCTCTCCCATCCAATGCACTGCTCCCTTGAGCAGGCGTGGCGGTCCTGCAACAATTTGTGCAGGAGCTCAGTATGACAGCTGTGTTCCTCTGCTTCAAAGGAAAACACCGCTGCCATACTGAGTGCCGCCGTCATCCCCTCTGTCACGTGCTCCCCCCGCGCATGTCATGCCGCCCCCCCAAAGCTTTCCTGCCACACTGGGAGCCGACCCCAGTGTGGAAAACATTGTTTGTTTTGCCAATGGGGGTGCCCAATCCCCCGTCGGCTCCACAGCCCCCCAAGCCATCCTGCTACCACGCTGGGAGCCCACCCCAGCATGGCAAACCGTTCATTTGTTTTGCTGACGGGGGTGCCCAATCCCCCATCGGCTCCTTGGCCTCCCCCACGTAGTTTGCAGATGGGGGTGCCCAATCCCCTGTCAGCTCCTTGGACCCCCCACATCTTCTGCCACGTTGGGAGCCCACCCCAGCGTGCGGCAAACATCCCATGTCATCTTTTTTTCCTGCTGTAAAACAAAAATAGTCCCGTGGCACGCCTCCCAACCCCTCCCACAACCCGCACTCCACCCACTGCGCACTCAGCAGTTTCCCCACACCCCCAACCCATACTTACCTCTGACTCCAGCACAACGATCTTTGGTGGACCGGGAACACGCCTGCACTCTTCAAAGCCAACCACGAACTGGAAATGCCGGTAAGCTGTATAATGGGCTACATGGGGGGGGTTCAACTTTATTGTATGTCGCAGTCCATTTTTTGGAATTTTTGCACCAAATTTTCAACATGAGGTTTTTGGGACCTCTCTCATGAATGATGTGACTGTCATGGCATTATTCGGGCCCGAAGGGTGATTTCACAGGCACTGCACAGTCACTGCACGAAATCACCCTTTGACCTCATATAATGCCATGACAGTGACATCATTCATGAGAAGGGTCCCAAAACCCCATGTTGAAAATTTGGTGCAAAATTCAAAAATGACTGTTTTACAAGCGATGCGTTGCGCGAGTTCCTCACGAGCAATGAAGTTCACAATTTCAATATTTTCACTCCAGATTTTCAACATTGCCATTTTATCACACCTTCTTATGAGTTGTACAGCTGTCATTTTTCACATCTCACCCAAAATGTATTTCCGCCCATATAGCGCACAGTGGCGCAGTCGGTGTGCAAAATCAATGAATGGAACACATTAAGAAAATCACAGTGAAACTGTTCATGAGCAGAGGTCTTAAAATGGCTATGTTGAAAATTTGGTGAAAAAATTCCTAACAATGACTGTTTTATGAGCGTGCGTTGTGCAGTTCCTACGCATGCTCGTACGTTTGCAAATTTTCAATATTTGCACTCCAGATTTTCAACATTGCCATTTTACTGCACCTCCTCATGAGCAGTACAGCTGTCAATTTTCACATCCTGCCCAAAATGTTTCTGCCCATGTAGCGCACAATGGCGCAGTCGGTGTGTGAACTCAATGTATGGAACACATTAAGAAAATCACAGTGACACTGATCATGAGCAGAGGTCTTAAAATGGCTGTGCTGAAAATTTGGTGAAAAAATCCCTAATAATGACTGTTTTATGAGTCTGCATTGCGCAGTTCCTACGCACACTCGTAAGTTTGCGAATTTTCAATATTTTCACTCCAGATTTTCAACATTGCCATTTTACCACACCTTCTTATGAGCAGTACAGCAGTCATTTTTCACATCCTCACCCAAACGTGTTTCCGCCCATGTAGCACACAATGGCGCAGTCAGTGTGCGAAATCAATGTAAGGGACAAATTAAGAAAATCACAGTGACAATGTTCATGAGCAGAGGTCTTAAAATGGCTATGTTGAAAATTTGGTGAAAAAATCCCTAAAAATGACTGTTTTATGAGTGTGCGTTGCGCAATTCCTATGCATGCTCATAAGTTTGTGAATTTTCAATATTTTTCAATCCAGATTTTCAACATTGCCATTTTTATTACACTTCCTTATGAGCAGTACAGCTGCCATTTGTCACATCTTGCCCAAAACATGTTTCCGCCCATGTAGCGCACAATGGTGCAATCGGTGTGTGAAATCAATGTATGGGACACATTAAGAAAATCACAGTGACCCTGTTCATGAGCAGAGGTCTTAAAATGGCTATGTTGAAAATCTGGTGAAAAAATTCCTAAAAATGCCTGTTTTACGAGCGTGCATTTTGCATTTCCTATGCTCGCTTGTAAGTTTGCAAATTTTCAATATTTTCCTCCAGATTTTCAACACTGCCATTTTATTACATTTCCTTATGAACAGTATAGCTGCCATTTTTCACGCCACCTAGTAAATGCGCTGGCATATGTAGCATACAATGGTGCAGTCAGTGTGCAAAAGCAATGTTTGGGACAGATTAAGAAAATCACAGTTACACTATTCATGAGCAGAGGTCTTAAAATGGCTATGTTGAAAATTTGGTGACAAAAGTCCATAAAATGACTGTGTTATGAGTGAGCATTGCGCAGTTTCCATGCACCCTCGTAAGTTCATGACTTTGTAATATTTTCAGTCCAGATTTTCACCAGTGGCATTTTTCCACATTTCCTTATGAACAGTACAACTGTCATTTTTCATAACATGGCCTAAATGTGTTTTCACACTTTCAGTGCAGAGATGCGTGGTCGCTGTGGGAAATCATTGTATGGGACAGATAAAGAAAATCACAGTGACACTGTTCATGATCAGAGGTCCCAAAATGCCTGTGTTGACAATCTGTTGTAAAAATTCCCCAAACTAATTACATTACGGATCTGCTTTGCACCATTTCTATGCACGCTCGTGACATCACCAGTTTTTTTAATATTTTTACTGCAGATTTGCAACATTGCCATTTTACACCTCCCATGAACTGTACAGCTGTCATTTTTTACATCCTGTTTGGAATGTTTTTTGCATCTGTGGTGCTAAATGCCGTAGTCACTGTGCATAAGCACCTTCCGGCTAACAAACTGATATTGCCACTGTTCATGAGGTGGGGTCACAAAAAAACCTTGTTGAAAATTTGGAGTGAAAATACCAATGAATGCCTGAGGTATTAGGGTTTCCAACCATAATGCCCAACCCTGTAGAGAATGACAGGCATCAGGGGTGTGATTTGGGATTCTTGCCTGTAATGCTCATACCATTCCACACCCTACAGCCAGTGAGAGGCATTGAGGTATGCCTTGGACTCTTCGGCCCCAAAGTTCACCCCATTCTCCTATGCTGCACCATCTCACCGTTCCTGATGATGGAATAAGTGCGTATAAGAACCCGAACCCTAAGGCACACCGTGACACTTGTCAGTGTCTGCAGGGTGGGTTGTGGTGAAATGGCGTGGCTGTTATGCCTGACGACCCAAAGGCACACTCCAATGCCTGTCACTCTCTGCAGGGTGGTGGTGGGGTTGTCTTCAGTTCAATACTTCTCTGCCATTCCTATTACGCAGCTCTGTAACTTCTACACTACCACTGCCAATGCCAGCAAGCAAACATTCAGTATTGACAAATGCTTGTTAGTGATTGATGTTATGGTAAGATCACAGTCTTTTTTAGAATTGATATAAGAATAAAAGGCCTTTGGATTATCCTTGGATACTGACAATTTGAATTCAATGTTCATGTACCAAAGACAAAAAATCAACAGTATCTAATCAGTACTAGAATCTATATACTATCAAGTAGAAAAACAAGGCATCTCTAAATAAATACATCTAGTACATTAATCACAGTAAGGAATATGGTTCAAATCATCTAACAATTACATTGCTATATACACTGCTTACTAAAGTGTGCAACAATCACAACAACTGCAAAAGTGGAAAAAAGTACAGAAGGAACAGATCTTCTAAGGGAAAGGACCTATTCCTTTAAGTACAGCACAGTACATCAGATCATTACTTTATGTTAATAAACAAAAATGGAACTGACCATTTATTTATTTCTTTTTTGCCTTAAAAAGGGCTTTAACTCAAGTCCATAGTTGAGACCAGGTTCCATAGAGGCATTCAGGCTGATAATCCAGAAGGCCCTACTTATTAACAACAGATCGTTAAAATTACTTCCCCTAGGCTTGATTGGATAACCAATCAATGTTTTTAATAGGGTTTGACATCATGGGTGATGCCATTTGAATTCTGTATTTAACTGCTAGGCCTTCACTTTGTGTTTTAACCTTTGATAAAGGATGTGAACTATCCAAAATGCATCAGGCTACTGGCGTTTTTATTTTGTGTAATAAATATTTTTGACGTGGAGACCTGTGCCCTTACTTTTATTAAGGTTGATGTGTGCTCTATCTTTAGTTTGTTTTGGATATATACATACAGATATAGATATATCTTTATATATGTCTCTATTTGTGGATAAATTTGTTTACAGACATTACTATTGTCTTTTGAGAGATTGACTTGTGATTATTAATTTGGAGTACAGGTCATGAAATAATGAGCTTGATATTTGTTATTTCATATAGTCCCCCGTTATGCCTGGGGTGGGATATTCAGAAGGGTTGTGTATGGCACAACACAGTTGCACCATGCACAACCCACTGATGCTCCCCGGCATGATATTCAAAAGGCGAAAGTGCCTGGCACAAATCCCAATGCGTCGGAGCACATCAGTAATGTATGTGGTGCAGTAAGGGGCGTGACCATGCATGCTCTGCACATCCTGATATTCAGCCCGGATGTATCGCAGCCCATGGTAATAAATCCCTACTGGCGCTGCGTCACAGTTGAGCTAGAAAATGGAACAGCAGCTGGTCACCTACTGTTGAGCTGCAATATTGCAGGGTGCAACACAGTACCTGCCAACTGTGGGTGGCCACCCCAGCTCTGGCGGCACCATCTGTTGTGGTAGCACCCCTCCATGCCGATCATGGGCATATGTATTAAAATGAAAGGTCCAATGTCCCTGGTGGTGCAGTGGACCGTCCCAGCCTGATCATGGACATATGTATTAAAATGAAAGGTCCAGTATCCCTGGTGGTCCAGTGGACCGCTCCCAGCCCGATCACAGGCATATGTATTAAATTGAAAAGGTCCAATATCCCTAGTGGTCCAGTGGACCACTCCCAGCCCAATCATGGGCATATGTATTAAAATGAAAGGTCCAGTATCCCTGGTGGTTCAGTGGACCACTCCCAGCCCGATCATGGGCATATGTATTAAAATGAAAAGATCCATTATCCCTGGTGGTCCAGTGGACCATTCCCAGCACGATCATGGGCATATGTATTAAAATGAAAGGTCCAATATCCCTGGTGGTCCAGTGGACCGTGTCCAGCCCGATCGCGGGCGTATGTTTTAAAATATCATATACCAATCCATGCCTGGTGGTTTAGTGGTATCCCCTCCCCACCCACCCACTGAGCACCACCATCCCCCAGTCAGCAGCGGGCAGCAGCTCCCCATCCATAAGCCACCCCACCACCCGCCAACTGACTGCCATACAGTAGGGCTGTACACCCAGTAGTCCACAGTGTGGGCCAATGGGCGTGCAGACGTATCATACACCAGTCCAGATATGTGAATGGATCCATTCACATTTCTGGACTGTGTAGTATGGTACGGTCTGCACATTGATGTTGATTCCCTTGAGGTACTTGAAAGTTTCTGTTATGTCCCCTCCTCCCTCCTTTCCTTGAGGGTATACATATTAAACTCCTTTAATCACTCTTCATATGTCTTCTGAGGCAGACCCTGCACCATTTTAGTTGCCCTCCTCTGGACAGCTTCCATCCTGTCTATGTCCTTGTGGAGATGGAGTCTCCAGAACTGCATGCAGTACTCCAGATGGGATCTCACCAACTGTCTGTACAGAGGGATAACAACTTCCTGTTTTCTACTGGTGATGCCTCTCCCTATGCATCCCAGTATCCCACCAGCCCTCCTTACTGCCATTTCACATTGCTTGCCCACTTTAGATCATCTGATATGACTACCCCAAGGTCTCTTTCCATTTTTGTTGTTGATAGTATCTCACCCCCCCCGCCCCCATTGTGTACTCTTCCCCTGGGTGTTTGTTTTCCACATGCATTACTTTGCATTGAGTCTAAGCTATCATACATTTGACTGTTCTGCCAACCATGCCAAGTCCATTCTCATCCTTTCCGCCTCACCTTCTGTACTGACCCTGTTATAGATCTTTGTGTCATCTGCAAAGAGACTTGCTTTTTCCTTCCAGTCCCTATGCATTGTCACTTATAAAGACATTAAAGAGGACCGGTCCCAGTACTGAACCCTGCAGTACCCCGATAGTAACCTCCCTTTATTCAGATTGGATTCCATTTACTATTATTATTATGTATACTATTATTACCTCACCAACAAGGGTCAACTATAGAACACGGACCAATACCATACTGGACTGGATACTCACAAACTGCCCTGAGTATATCACTAACACTACATTCCTTCCTGACTCTATAAGCAATCATTCTCCAATCCAGTGCTTATGGACTAATAAAGTCACTAAACTGCCAGCGAAAACTGACAACAGTAGGATGCTACTCAGGGGACACCTCAAGGTACTGAGGTCACTCCTACAGTGACAAGACTGGTCTCCACTTGATATTGCCCCAGATGTAGATATTGCACTACAATACTTTATCTCCCAATTCAATGCAGCATGTGATATCCATGCCCCTTACAAGAAACACAAAGTAAGGGGTCTTGACAATCCCTGGATTATGTGCAATCTCCTTGAACAAATGAAAGCACTGGACCACATTTGGGCATGAGCAAGACCTTCAGGCACTCAAGCAAATATACAACATACAGGGCTGCCAGGAACGCCTGTACTTGAGCCATTCACTTGGAAAAAGCCAGCTACCACAGGAGTGCCTTGTGCAAGTCCTGGTCGGACGGCAAGAAATTCTGGAACAACCTCTCACAAGTCATGGGGAAGGAGTCCAAAGTAACACCTAACATGTTAACTTAAAAGGCACCATCACCATGGACCTCTCCACAATTGCCAATACATTCAATCTGGCATTAACAGACCTTAGCAATGTACTTCCTGCTAACTTTTTTGACCCTATCCCCATCACTGCCTCCCAGGTGCAACCAGATACAGAGCTAAGTCATCCTCAATTCTACTTCAAGGCAGTCACCGAAAGAGAGGCCAAGAAATGTCTCCTCAAGGTGCTTGGAAAAAACAGAATAAGTGGGGACACTCTGGACATGAAACTTATTGCCCTCACCCTCAAGGCCGTCCTTCCCCCCCTTACCAAAATTATCAGCCGGTTCCTCACACTCTCCCAGTTTCTGCTCAAATGGAAGTCTGCCCTAGTGGCCCCAATACACAAGTCTGGAGACAGGGCAATACACAGAAATTACAGGCCTATATCCATCTTTCTTTCACTATCCAAAGTACTCGAAAAAACTGTTGCAGTCCAGCTGGTGGAGTACCTGCAGAAGTATAACCTACAATGTTCACAGCAACATGGCTTCCGAAAAGACCATAGTACCACTAGTGCCCTCCTCAAATCACAGGAGACATCCACTGGGCACTTAACCAAGGACAGCTTGCTGGTTCCACCTTTACTGACCTTTCAAAGACTTTTGATATGGTTAACCATCCATTACTACTGGAAAACCTGGCAAAACTAGGACTATCACTTGATACCCTAAAATGGTTTCAAAGTTATTTCTCAGACCGGTCACAAGTCAGAATTGGTGATATCCTCTCTTCCAAACAACCAGTCCAGTCTGGTGTCCCCCAAGGGTCAATCTTGATGCCCCTACTTTTTAGCATCTTTTGGAACAAACTGCCTGCCGCCTGCAATGAACACTTCATCCTACAGTATATGCCAAAGATGCAGTGATTTTCGCACTAAACCCTGACCCCACTCACTTGGAACACCAGCTATAGGCAAGTTTCATGGAAGTTGAGCCAGGTTTGTCTCACAGAAACTAGTACTAAACTACAAAAAACAAAGACTATGCCATTCCATGGCACACATAACAAACATAAAAACAAACAGTTGACTATCAAAAACTGCTCGGGTGTGTGTCTGGACCAGATGCAAACTTTCAAGTACCTTGGTGTGACCTTGGACAGTATCCTGTCTTTCTCCAGTCATATAGACACGGTTGCCAAATCTGTGAATATCTGTATCAGCCTTCTCTACAAACATAAGCACAGCTTGATCCCAATGCCTTTAATCTAGAAATACATAGCTCCATGGTCTCCATGATAGATTATGGGCTTCTCATCTATGGAGCAGCCATGGCTATAGCACTATGGTGAATTTCCTTAGCACTTAATAAGGCCTGCAGACTGCTAACTGGAGCGGTCCACTGCACACACTCCTGTGACCTCTATGAACTGGCAAACTGGCTACAACTGCAGGGAAGAATCACGTACCAAACCTGCCTTGTAGTAAAAAAGGCATCTTTCGGTCTCATGCCTCCTGGGATCCAGAATCTCCTCAGCCGAACCAGCAGCACTCAAAACACCAGAAGTTCACATAATTGCATAATACTTGTCCCCTGCTGTCTCACCTCCCAAGGCTAGAGGTCCTTTGCTGGAAGAGCCCCTAACATGTTTAACTCCCTGGGTGGTGAAACCACCAATTCGTGCACCCTTGGCCTGTTAAAACATAAACATCGTCAGACACTTGTGGACAGGGCCATGTGTGACTGTCTCACATGAATTGCCACTCCCTCTACCTCTCACATCTTTTCTTTCTACCCCTTCCCCCTCCCCACTCACCTTCCCTACAACCCCCTTTTCCTTCCTCCAAACCTGATCCCTATCTATTCCTCACATCCACTATCACCCCCTTCCTCACCACCCAGTTCTACTGACTGTCCACCTTTTTCTACTGGACAGTTCACCTGAACCTGCCCCCTACCCCAACCCCCTCCTATCACCTTCTGGCAACCTCCCCTTCCCATATGTATGTCTCCCTGTCACCCTCCCATTTTACTTTGCTTACTCTGTTGCTGGTAATCCCCTCTCCTTCCCCTGATGACCTCCCCCCATCCCCTCCTGCGTCTCCCACAGGTCTTGCCTGCTTCGGTCTATTTTCTAACAAGTTCTTAGGCAACTCTATTGTTAGTTCTACTAGACAAAGCTGTATTGGCTGCATTAATAACTATATATACTATGAATGTGGGATCTCAATTAACTTTGTATAGGTATGCTATGTCTTTTTTGATTTATGTTACCCCCACAGTGAATTGTTACCTGAAACACCTGTCTTCTAATTTTGCCAAGCCTACACTACTGTCTATGTATACTGACGTGGAACCTTTGTAAAAGAGCCTCAGGCTCAAAGGTGTTAAATCCAAAATTCAATAAATTAATAAATAAAATAAATAAATATTACCCTCTGCATCCTGTTGTCCAGCCAATTTTTTACCAAGGCTACCACCTTGGGACCCACTCCAAGGTTAGCTAACTTGTATATTAGTCTTTTGTTTGGAACTGTGTCAAATGCCTTGCTAAAGTCTGAGTAGACCATGTCCACAGCCCCTCCCTGGTCTACTACTTTGGTCACGCAGTCAAGAAATCTATTAGATTTACCTGACATGACCTTCCCACTGTGACTCCATGCTGCCTTGGGTCCTGTGCCCAACTGGCTTCTAGGAACTCAACAATTCTTTACTTCAGAAGTGATTCCATAATTTTCCCTGCCACTGAGGTCAAACTAACAGGTATGCAGTTTCCTACCTCTGTCTTGCTCCCACTTTTGTGAAGAGGAATCACATCAGCCCTCCTCCAGTCCTCTGGTACCACACCATCCTCCAGTGATTTATTAAAAAGGGTAGTCAGTGGTGTCACTAGTTCCATCTTTAGTGCTTTTTGAATTCTTTATTAAATTCCGTCAGGCCCATTGCTTTGTCCACCTTTAGTTTTAAGAGTTCTTTCAGAACCCTTTCTTCTGTGAATGAACTGGTATTGACCCCTCTATCCAGAGTGCTTCTTTTCTTTGTTTTAGGTTCCTCCTCCATTTTTCTTTTATAAATACTGAGCAGAAGTATTCGTTCAGTATCCCTGCTTTTTCACTCTCACCCTCTGCACACCCTCCCCTTTATTGAGCCTCACTATCCCTCCCTTGGTCTTTCTTCATTCCCTAATGTACCTATAAAAGGTTTTATCCCCTTTTTGACTGAGTTGGCTATCTTTTCTTCAGTTGGGGCCTTTGCTGTTCTGATTGCCATACCAGCTTACTTCTGCTTTAAGTAGTACAGTTCTATGTCCTTCTCCTTCTGTGTTTCCTTATACTTCCTGAATGCTGTTTTTTTCTCCTTAACCTTCCCTGCCACCTCTTTTGAGAATCAAAGTGTTTTTTTCCTTCATTTTGTTTTGTTGATTTGCTTCACACAAAGGCTTGTTGCCTCTGTGATGGCTGTTTAGATTTTTCCCCATTGTTCCTCCACCCCTCCTTCTTAACCATTTCCCAGTGATTTTCTGAGGCACTCTTCCATTTTCCCAAAGTCAGCCTTCCTAAAATCCAATACTCTTGCTCTTGTATGGCTTGACTTTATTGCTGTGTTTATAGTAAGCCACGCTGTTTGGTGGCCGCTTGTTCCCAGATGTCTACCCACTTCTAAATCTGAGATCCCTTCTTCATCCCCATCATTAATCTTTTATCTTTCAGACTTATATTTATTTATTTAGTTTTTGTTGTCTGGGTAAGTGCACTAGACAAATCCTGCCTATTTTCAGGCATGACCCAGGGGAGGAGGATACAGATGAATACCAGCTGACCTTGAACCAGATTAAGCTGTCGGTGGTATTTTTAGTAAATGAGGGAAATTTGGCCAGGATACCGGGGACATTCCCCTACTCTGCTACCTGTGAGCAGGGGTGTCCCATTTTCATGTGGGACCAAGATGGCTGCCTCTGGACATGCTGTGGAGGACATGGAGGTGTTGGAGGCAGGGGAGTTGGTCTCCTCCCCTGTCTCTGGATTGCCAGAGACCTCATCGATTCTTTCTCAAGCTTCTTCTAATGGATCTAAGTTGCATGCATTTCCCAGTTCATTTCCTTCCTCAGAAACCTTGATGGATCAAAGTAAGCAAACAATTGTTTCTTCCCAGTCTGTTCCTATACTGCAACAGCTAGCATCTGCTAAAGAGATTCTACAGAATACTGAATGTTTACGACCTACAGATGTGAACGCTTTGCTATTACTTGAGGAAACACGTTATCTTACAAAGAAACAGGAGCTTTTAGCACTTAAGAACTCAGCTTTGCAGCTGCCTACTGATTCTGACTCACTGTTGCAGACTACTGTGTCAGATGCCCAAAAGACAGCCTTGATATTTCCGCATTCCAATGTGGTCTGTTTGACGATTTCTTCTGCTTCTGCTGCTGAAACTTCTCCTGAAAACCTTGCTGTTTCCCCCGATCTTCTTCCACGAACTTCTGCATCTGACTTGGCCCCTGCAGAGGTTGTCCCTAAGGGAGACTGGTCAGTTGACTCTGCTCTTGTTGAGGTAGGGTGGGAGAGGGATCCAGTTGTCAGTACCTGGCGCTCCTGTCCTTCCCCATTGGATCACCTGCAGGCGCCCACTATTTCTCATGCAAGACCAGTTGGACTTACGCTATGCCTGCTTTGCGCTTAACACAGAATCCAGTTCTCAATTTACTGGTTTCCACTTCTCCTGCAGCTCCATTTTCAGACTCCGACCCTCTTCACCAAAGTTTACCACCCCAGGGCCCTGGTCTACCACCTCAATGGACTGAACGACCAACTTCTCTTGCTTCTACGTCTACTAAAATGTATGCATCTTGTTTTTCTGTTCCCACCCAACAGGCTAATGGACACAATGCTGTCAGATTACAGTATTTGGGGGGGTTACCTGAAATGCCTGATAGGGTTTTTATTGGGTGCACTTTGCTTAAAGACTCCATGAAATTTGCTGCTTATGATATCCACGCATTGATACATGTTTCTAATGAGTCCAATTTTGATATCAGTTTTAAAACCTTTAAAGGTTTAGAGAAATTTTGGTCCCAATTTAATCTGTTGAAAAATACCCCTTTATGGTCACCTTTCAGTGCAATTCCTTTAACAAAACCTGCACAAAAGACTGTCACTATTCTGTTTAGAAATTAAGGTGCTAATTTGAATCATATTACAGTTTGGCTGAAACAAAGATGTACTGTGCTCTCTGACCCTGAAGCTATTTTTGATTCATAAAATTTGTGGACGAGAGGGTAGAAGGTTAGGGTTATGCTCCAGACTACTGATACTGGTATTCAACACCTACCCAATAGTTTTCTCTTAGGCAGGGATAGGGGAGTTTTGTTCTATTCTGGACAACCTAAAACCTGTTATAAGTGTGGTTCCACTTCTCAACTCAGCAGCATTTGTGACACTATTAAATGCACTGTTTGTGGTGGTCTTGGTCATGCAGGCTCACAGTGTACTGAAGAACCTCTCTGTGTTTTATGTGAAGACCTGGGACATACTTTTCAGCAATGTTCCTGGGCTGCCCATAATTCTCCTACTTTAGCTGATTGAGAGGAGCAATGGCTTATTATTACAGTGGCCCAATGTTCTAACATTAAGGGTCCCTCTTCTTTTACTTCTACAGTTGCCCCCCTCCCCTCCTCCTACTTTAGCTGAATCACATAGTGTTGTTTCCACTGCCACTGTAGTAACTGCTGGGGAGGATTTGACTGAGCCTGTCCCACAACCTGTTACATTTTTTCTATCTCCCCACCCTCCTTCTTCCCCAGTTCTTCCTAGCTGTTCTACTTTAGGTGGCTCTTCTATGGGACCCCTCTGGCACCATAAGAAACAATGGAACCTTCCCCTTCTGACCCTTTTACTACACCTTCTAGAATTACAAGGGGTTCAAGAAAGTTTGGTTCACCTTCCTCTAAGGCTCAGAGGGTAGAGACTCTCCCTTTGATGAATAAATATGAATTGCTGTGACATACTTCTGAAAACACAGACTCTGACTCTTCTTCTGTCCAGTCCTCTCACCCTGAACTTACTAAATATACTGAAGTCCCTATCGACAATGTGGGGTCCCAAAAAAGGAAAGCCAAGGCCAAGGCAAAACATAAAGAATGTACCCTGAGAAAGGGTAGACAGAGATGATTGCTATGCATATGTCTACTTCTTTTGCAATACATACTTTTAATGTTAACAGTATAAAAAAACAAACTAAGAGGGATTCAGTTTTTTCGTTTTTGTCTTGCCTTACTGCCGGTCTCATACTTCTACAAGATATTAGATTCCATTCTTTGCCTGAAATTTCTAGGGCTCAAAAATCCTGGCATTTAGGCCCCTCCTATTGGTCATTTGGACAAGAGACATGTTCTGAGGTGGGCATTTTGTTCCATCTTCTAATGTCTCTATTATTAAGATTCTAGATTTATGCCCTGGCAGAGTATTATTGATAGACTTTAGGTTCCTTTCTATCCCTTTTAGGATTATCAATATTTATGCCCCACAAACCAAGTCACTTAGGATTGAACTCTTGAAATGGTTCAACCCTATCTTTACACCTCTATGCCGTCATTTTTGGTGGTGATTTCAATTATGGGTTGTCCACTAAGGACAGGTCTTCATTCTCAAAAACCACAAAATTATTTTGTGATACCATTTTTCTCAAAAATCTTTTATTTTCTGCAAAACTGAAGGATGCTTATCTTTCTCTCACCCAGACACATACCCCTACCTTTCAAAAAGGCTCTTTAGCTACCCGGATAGATTTTTTTTTGTGTCCTCCTTTTTACAAACTGCCTGTGCTCAAGTACAGGTGGCTGAATTGTCAGATCATGATTTGCTTGCCATTTTTCATGGTCTTAAGAATGTTGTAACTTTTGGTCCTGGCACTTGGAAATTTAATGTTTCCTTATTAGAGAATTCTCTGTTGTTAACACTTCTTAAATCTTTTTTTTCAAAACAGAAAATCTGTGTTTTTTCTTTACGATGATCCTTGGTGGTAGTGGTTAGATACAAAGAAGGATTTGACGAAATTATTGAAATCCTTTAGCAAAACCCATCATGAAGATTGTTATTTCACATACCATAGGACATGACATCAGCTGCAAAAACTCCTTAGACATAAAAACATAGAAACATAGAAACATAGGCTTTGATGGCAGATAAGGACCGCTAGACCCATCTAGTCTGCCCATTTCCCTACCTACAGGATAGGCCGCAGATCCTAGTTAACCAACAGCCTATATCTTCCTGCCCCCCACAAGAATTGCCTTATGTCTGTCCCATGCATTCTTGAATTCCTCCCACAGTTTTAGACCCCACAACTTCCTCAGGAAGACTGTTTCATGCATCCACTACCCTCTCTGTGAAATAATACTTCCTCACATTGCCCCTGAACCGCCCTCCTTCTATCTTTAAATTGTGTCCCTTGTTCTTGCAAGTCTCTTTTCTGAAAGATGCTACCTCTTGGACTTTGTTGATTCCTTGAGGTACTTGAAAGTTTCTATCATGTCCCCCCTTCCTTCTTTCCTCAAGGGTATACATATTAAGGTCCTTTAGTCTCTCCTCATACAGCTTCTCTTGCAGACCCTGCACCATTTTAGTTGCCTCCTCTGGACTGCCTCTATCCTGTCTATGTCCTTGCAGGAGATGGGGTCTTCAGAACTGGACACAGTATTCCAGATGGGGTCTCACCAACTGTCTGTACAGAGGGATAACAACTTTCTGTTTTCTGCTGCTGATGCCTCTCCCTATACATCCCAGTATACCCCGGCCCTCCCTACTGCCTTCTCACATTGCTTGCTAACCTTAAGGTCATCTGATATGATTACCCCAGGTCCCTTTCCTGTTTTGTTGTTGTTACTACCTCCCACCCATTTTGTATTCTTCCCTGGGTTCTTGTTTCCCAGGTGCATTATTTGCACCTTTTGCATTGAATCCCTAGCTGCCATACGTCTGACCATTTCTCCAACCTTGCCAAGTCCTTTTCATCCTTTCGCCTCCTTGTGTATCAACCCTGTTGCAGATCTTTGTGTCATCTGCAAAAAGGTATACTTTTCCTTCCAGTCCCTCTGCAATGTCACTGATGAAGACATTAAAAAGGACTGGACCCAATACTGAACACTGCGGTACCCCGCTAGTAACCGCCCTTTCTTCAGAGTGGACTCCATTTACAATTACCTTCTGTGTCCTGTTGTCCAGCCAATGTTTTACCCAGGCTACCACCCTGGGACCCACTCCAAGGCTGGTTAATTTGACTATCAATCTTTTGTGTGGGACTGTGTCAAATGCCTTGTTAAAGTCTAGGTAGGCCATGTCCACAGCCCCTCCCTGGTCTACTACTTTGGTCACCCAGTCAAAGAAATCTATTAGATTCGTCTGACATGACCTTCCCGCTGTGAACCCATGCTGCCTTGGATCCTGTGCTCCACTGACCTCTAGGTACTCAACTATTCTTTCCTTCAGAAGTGACTCCATCACTTTCCCTACCACAGAGGTCAGACTGACAGGTCTGTAGTTTCCTGCCTCTGCCTTGGTCCCACTTTTGTGAAGGGGAATCACATTCAGCCTTCCTCCAGTCCTTGGGTACCACACCATCCTCCAATGATTTATTAAAAGAGTAGCCAGTGGTTTCACCAGTTCCTTCCTTAATTCTTTTAGAATTCTGGGGTGAATTCCATCAGGACCCATTGCTTTGTCCACCTTCAGTTTTAGGAGTTCTTGCAGAACCCTTTCTTCTGTGAAGGACTGGGATCAACCCCCTATCAAAGTGCTTCTGTTAATTGGATTAGGCACTTCCCCTCCTCTTTTGTGAATACTGAGCAGAAATATTCTTTCAGTATTCTGCTTTTCACTGTCCCCTCTGCCCACCCACCGTTCATTCTATTCAGCCTCACTATCCTCCCTTTGTCTTTCTACACTCGCTGATGTACCTATAAAGGTTTATCCCTTCTTAGCTGAGTTGGCTATCTTTTCCTCAGTTTGGGCCTTTGCTATTCTGACTTCCCTCCTAGCTTCTTTCTGCCTTAACTGGTACAGCTCTCTGTCCTGCTCCCTCTGTGTTTCCTTATACTTCCGGATCGCTATCTTTTCTTCCTGACTTTCACAGCCACCTCTCTTGAGAACCATGAGTGGCTTTTCTTTCATTTGATTTGTTTATTTGCTTCATACAAAAGGCTTGTTGCATCTGTGATGGCAGTTTTGATAATTCCTCATTGTTGCTCCACACCTCCTTCTAGCCTGTTTGCTAGTGCTTTTCTGAGGCACTCTCCCATCTTGCCAAAGTCAGCCTCCAAAGTCCAGTACCCTCACTTTTGTATGGCTTGACTCTGTAGCTGAGTTTAACGTGAACCACACTGCTTGATGGTCACTTGTCCCCAGATGGCAAACTACTTCTAGATCTGAGATCCTCTCACTGCCCCCGTTTGAGAGTACAAGGTCTAAGATTGCTCCCTCACGAGTGGGTTCCAAAACTAGCTGTCTAATGCCTGCCACCTGTAGGGTGTCAAGAATGGCCCTGCTCTTGGATGTGGCTGCAGCAAATGTGCTCCAGTTAACATCTGGCATATTCAGGTCTCCCATCAACAGTATCTCCCCTTTCTCTGCCATTCTAAAGAATGCCTTCCATCATATCCTTGTCCATTCCTTCCCCTGACATGGGGGTCTATACACAACCCTGTGCAGATTGTGGTGCCTTTCCAGTCTCCAAGGTGACCCACAGTGCCTCCTCTCCTCCCTGTTTACTCTTTTGTTCAGTTGCTTTTATCCTTCCTTTACATGAGCTACTCCTCCCCTCTTCTCCCTGCCTGTCTCTCCTGTAGATTATGTACCCTGGTATGTTAACATCCCAGTCATGGTTCTCTGTGTACCAAGTTTCTGGTGACTCTACGATATCCAGGCATCCCTCTTCCATTAAGGCCACCAGCTCAGGGAGCATGTTGCCCAGACTACGGGCATTGGTACTCATTACCCTCCATTTCCTGATGGCCTTACCCCCTTTTGCCCCATCCCTGTCCTTCTTGCCTTTGTCACTTTCTCCATTTACCCCTGCCCTTCTCTCTATCGACACCTCCATGTTGGTGTTTGCCACACTTACTACCGTGATTGTTTGGGGGCTAGGATTTTCCTGCTCCATTCCAGTGCCTCCCCCCTTGGCTAGTTTAAAAGCTTGCCAATGAAGCATTTAAACCTATCACCTAGGATCCTGGTTCCCCTCCCGACAGATGCAGCCCATCATGCCAGTATAGGCTTGCATCACTCCAGGTGGACCCCCAGTCCCCAATGAAGCCAAATCCCTGAGCTCCACACCAGTTTTTCAACCACTGATTGAATCCCATGTGCGGAACACCTAGCCTCTCAATGCCAGATGGGAGCACTCCGAGAAGGTTACTGTGCGCAAGGCATTGACTAAGGCCCCTCCCCAATTCCAAAACTCTTCCTGCACTTCTCTAATCCCTTTCTTAGCCAGGTCATTTGTCCCTAGGTGTACAATGACATCCAGCTCCCTCCCCTGTGCAGCTGCTCTGGCAATCCTGAGGATTCGCTCCCTGTCCCTCCAAGCCATGGCGCCACCTTACCTCCCTCTCCCCTTCCTTGCCCAGTTCTACCTTCCTAACAATGGAGTCCCCCACCAGGAGTTGTTTCCTTCCCCTGCAGGGTCCTCTGCCACCCTCCTGTGGGTCTCCTTTGTGGAGGTTCCCAGCATCCTGCTTGCTCTCCACTGTAGGTGCCTCCATAGAGGAACCACCCTTTGCCAGAATGGCATAGGAATTGTGGAGAGGTACAACTGGAGGGATGTGCCTCTGTTCCACCACCCTTACCCTCCCTGAGCCCACTGTGGTCCAACCGCTCCTCTTTCTTGGCAACCTCTGAGGCAACAGCAGTGGCACTGGTGGTCCCTGGATGGAAGAGGAGGTCCCACAAATCCTGGCCAACTCAGCCTGGAGGTGAGCAACCTCCTCCCTCAGCCCAGAGAGGTGCCTGCAGATGGGACAACACCGCATCCTCCAGAATATCTCCCGGAAGACTGCTGCTCCACAGCCACTGCACTGCACCACTCCAATCATGTCTTATTTCTGACCCCTTAACTGTTTGCAATCCTTACTCTTTCGCCTGTTTTTTTCTCTTTCCTTACTTTCTGCCTGTGTGCCCTTTAAGCTCCTGATTGTCCTGTTCTGAGACAAGAATATCCTATATTTCTCAGTAGACCACTTACTTGTTCAGAGGCAGACCTCCAGCAGCTAGAGGGGCCGGAGAGCTACTCTTGCCCTTCTAGGATGGTGGGTCCTTGGTGGTTCTGTGATCACTCACTTCCTGCCCCTAAACAGGAAGTTCTCGTTGTCAGTCAAATCCTGTGCCTATAAAAATAGAACTAGCTTTGGGTGGAGGGAGGAAGGAGGGCAATATAGTCCCAGTAGAGAAGTTCAGTCACACAGCATTCCTTTCTCTGGTGTCTTCTACCAAGCTATTAGCAGAATCTTTCTAAGGCAGTCTTTAAATGTAGCTTCCTTCTAGCTAAGCCACTCCCCTACTTACCAGATCTTTCTACAAGTAATTTAAACTCACAGCAGTTAAGTCCTTTCAGTCACCTGAGATTTACACCTAGATGACTTTTCAGTTACCCATTCAGTTCAGTTAACCCAAACACACACTTTTTTTCGTTTTGTGTGTTAGTTTTTTTACCCTAAATTAAAGGTCCAAATACAAAAGTTCTTCTATTTTAGGCCCAGCAGAGAAGTTCAGTCACACAGCAGTCCTTTCTTCTGGTGTCTTCTTTCGTATACCACTGGCCAGGATTTTTCTTCACAAATTAGTACCCTGAAAAAATCTTTAATGGAATATCACTCTAAAAAATATGTTTCAATGCAGCAACATCAATTTTTAGTGTAAAAGGCGCCTTTGATGTAATCTGCCCATTTGCACATTTTTCTAAACAGATTACGAGGAGAACCATTGATACTATTGTGACTGAAGCTGGTCACACAATTACTGATTCTAGACTTATCCAAAATTATGTATTCGAGTATACTTAAAACTTATTCAGTCAATTCCCTATATGCCTACATGATATATAGACCTTCCTTAGTCCCATTTCTGTTCCTGATGTGCAACAATCAGTATCTGATATGCCTGCTTGTGATATTCAGGCACAAGAAGTAGTTGAGGTCATCACAACTCTGCGATCTGGAGTATCTCCAAGCTTGAATGGCCTTCCGAATGAGCTTTATAAATTGCTTAATATTGAGTTGAGCATGGCATTGGCCACAGTTTATAGCTTCCTTTTAAAAGCTGATACTTTACCATTAGAATTTAATATGGGTAGTACCTTCTATATCCATAAGAAAGGAGACAGAAAATTACTGACTAATTGGAGGCATCTTAGCCTATTGAATACAGACTTTAACTCAAATTATTGCTGTCCATCTGGGAAAGCTGGCCCCTCTTGTTATTTCGGAAGCTAAATCTAGTAATGTTACAGGCAGAAGTATACATAATCATGTCCTTTTATTACGAGAATTGGTGGAACATGGCAATTCAAATAGGTTAACAGGCATCCTGTATTCATTGGATCAAAGTCAGGCATTTGATTTGGTGAGTCATGACTTTTTATGGCAGGTTTTGAGTCACTATAAGGTTCCTGTGACTACTCTCTCCTGCTTACACTTATAATATCCTACAGTTACTTCTATCCCTCTTGTTAATGGCTGGAAGGGTCCTTTGATACCTTTAAAGAGAGATGTTAGACAAGGATATCTTTTTTTTGGTCCCTTACTTAGCACCATTAATACAGCACACAATGTTAGGCCTATTTGTTCCTTACTACTTTCTGTTTTAGCCTATGCTGATGACATGAGTTTAATAGCAGCTGATGTTCTTTTGGCAGACACATCTCTCCATCTCTGTAAATCCTTTGGTCTTGTTTCACGAGCATCCCTGAACTTGGAGAAATGTGTCGGTCGACGGCTTGGATCTCAGCAGTCGAATGATGTAATAGTTTCCAGTATTGCACTTTGTGACACCCCTATTAAGATTTTGGGCATTCTATTTGGCTCAGGTCCTTTAGACATTCTCAACTGGACTCCCAAAATCGACCTAGCGCAGGCCAAAATTTCTCTTTGGAACACCTGGAAACTCAATAAAAAAAGAGGGTTTACCTGATAAAGTCTTACTTGCTCCTGATTTTTTTTGTTTTTGGCATTTTCCCCCTCCCTGTGTTTTGGAAACCAAACTTCTAAGTATATTTTTTCAGGCCTTATGTGGCAGCTGCCTGACTCCCATTAAGCGTTCCATTACCTGCTTACCTTTCAAGGAAGGTGGTCTTAATATGATACACCCATTATTTTTTTATAATAATTTATTTTTTGTGACTAATCTTAAACCACTTTTAGTTAATTATGATGTGGGATGGAAATTTTATTTTTTTCAATCCTGTCAACCCTGGTTTCATCTTTGGGACCTTAACACTTTGAAACAGGTTAAACATGTATCGTCTACCCCTTCTTATCTTCGTGATACCTTTTGCCATTTAAAACAATGGAAGATTACTAGCCATATGATTATGACTCAAAACAGGAAAGTCATTTATAATTTTTTGATAGATACCACTTGTGCAGACCTTGTAATTTTTCCCAAATGTCCCCCTACTACCTTACCTGCTTTATACACACTGTTAACGATTTCTCGCATCCCCTAGAAGATGTGGGATCTACATTGGCTTAGTTGTCATGAATGGATCAATATTAAGGCAAATCATAAATATAAAAAGCTGAATGAAAGATTGTGTTCCAGACCTTTATGTGTAAATCAGGATGAAACAATACAACACCTGTTTTTTTTCTTTGTTCCTATATCACTGGTTTTTGGTTATTTTTAGCAAACAGATGGAAGGAACCTTTATTTACTTCTGTTACTTATGAGGTGTTATTGTATGGTAGGTTTCCAGCGACCTGGAAAAAGTGGAATATTGACACTATAAACTTATTATTTACCATCATTAAATGGCATTTATGGACTGCTCGCTGTCTTTTCATCTTGCAGCAAAAAGATATGTCCCACCTACTGGTGGTCCAAAGTATTTAACAGGATTTAAAAGATGTTTATCTTTCTGAATTAAAGAAGTTTGTCATCTGGATCATTGTTTGCTTCATGGAAATGCTTACCATGGGTGACTGATTCTGATTTTCCTGTTTCATGAGTCTTTTGTATTTATTTTTATCAATGTGATTTTGGTTTGTAGTTTCTTTGTCAATAAAAATTTCCCCTACTCTTTTCGATAAGTGCCTTGGGATTTTTAACATCCACCTGAACTACCACCAATCCAGGCAGATGGGACCTCGGTTTAATGTCTCATCCGAAAGATGGTTGTAAGGATCAGATTCATTTCATTGTTGTTAGCCCACTTCATAAATTCCACAATTTCTAGCTCTGTTCCTTCCCACATGCAAATCACATCATCAATGAAGTGATATCATTTAATTATTTTTGTGAAAAAAGAATTTGAAATTTCATTTAGAACAGTTTGTCTTTCAAACAAATCTAAGAAAATATTGGCATAGCTAGGGGCCATTGCCACCCCCATAGCCATTCCTTGTAATTGTAGATAAGAGTTGCCAGAAATTTCAAATAACTGTGAGGAGCACAACCAGTAATGCTTTCAGAAGAAATGATATTGGTGCATTGTATTCATTGATTTTCTCTAAGAAATCTTTACATGCTTCGATATCCAAATTATGCGGAATGTCAGTGTAGAGTGATTCCATGTCTACACTAATCCACATGTTGTTTTGTTCCCACTTGAAGTTCTTGAATTTATTAAACGTGTCCATGCTATCCCTTAGGTATGAGACAATGTTGATTAGACATATTCAGAAAAAAATTCAGAAACTTGTTTACATTGTCAGTGAGTGATCCCATTCCTGAAACTATATGTTGTCCAGGTGCCTTTTCTAAATTTTTATGTATTTTTGGAAGTGCATATAGTACAAGAATGATAGGGTTGTCTTGTCATAAATATTTAAATTCATTGCCTGTTATGAAGACAGTGTTCCTGCCTCATTCAAGGATTTCAAGCAGTTCCTTCTTGTAACTATTAGTGGGATCCCATTAGTTTTTTGTAGTTGTTTTTCTGACTGTTCAGCAGTGACAGTACAGACTGTTATAGTCTACAACATCCATCATCAAAATATTGGACTCCTTATTGAACAGTTTAATGATTATTCCATGTGATTCACGCAGTTCACTTAGTGCTTTTCTTTCATTCTTTGCAAGATTATTGCAAGTAAAGGAGGGGGCAATTCTGACAACAATGATTGTACTTCCTTTGCTGCCACATTTTTATTTGCCCTGATAAATTAATGGCATTAGTAAAAAATGACTGTGGTTTAAAAACATTTCTGCCCACAATACTTACTGTAGGTCTGTTGAGTTAACAGTGTTATCATCCATTTCTTCCAAATTTTCAATTTCTCTAAAATCATAATATTTTTATCTTCATTTTCAACAGTTAAAGAGTCCCCAGCATCAATCATAAAATCAGTTTTGCTATGTGTTACATTCATAGTTTGTGAGGGTAGGGGTTATGATTGTAAGGACTCATCTAGATTAACTAACAGGTTAACCATTCCCTCAGTTTCAGGGTCTCGAGTGTTACCCTCTGTTGGGTTATTTTCATTAAATGTCTGATTATGATATGAATTTAACATGGCTATGTTACATAAAATAATAGGTTAGTGTGGATTACAAGGGAGTAATTTTATTGTGACATTCTGGGGACATGGGAACCTTGATAGCAAAGCTCAAGAGGTTCCTATGTCCCCAGAACCTCAATATGGAATCACTCCCTTGTGATACATACTAACCTATTTTTTTTTTAATATATAGAATTTTTTTTTTTTTTTTTCATTTTTGTAATGGCAAGTTGGACGCTGCAGTGAAGGACCCTCTCAGTCGTGGCTGACCACTGCAATATGTTGCTCCTTCTCCCCCCCCCATAAGCAGGCTATATTAGGAAAAATTTTGTTTTAAGTTTGGTAGGCAGTCCTACCTTTTCTGTTTTCATTGAACACAGGATCAACCAAATAATTCCATTTTGGAAAAAATGTAAAGAAAAAAATGGGGAAATGTCCAGGATATGATACATTCTCGCTATGCAAGAGATGGTCACCATGTTTTTGCAAGTGTTCTGCCTGCTCACAGAGAGAAAGTGATCAATCAGGAATCACATTTTGGATACATTTATTTGAGTGACGTAGCCTGGTGTAGGTGAGTCCTGCGCTTGCATTTTTCAGTTTTAGTGATACTAGTATCATTCAGAGCACCAAATGATAGTATTAAGGGCTTTGAAAGATACTATTGTCAGTCTGCATCAACAGTATTATCACTTTTGCAACAATGATATTAGCAGATTTTTTTTGTATGCTTTAGTATAGTATTATTTTCAAAATCCATATATTGAAATGTAATATTTGTTCATTCTCGTTCTCTTTCTCTATTTTTCTATCTTTTGCAGAGTCAGTTGACATGACTGTTAGTGACCTAGGAAATTGTGGATCCCTAATCCAACAAGCATTTGTCAATGCTGAATGATTGCTTGCTGGTATTAGCATTGGAAATGCAGGAGTTAGACAGATGCAGAGTAGGAATGGCAGTGAAGTATTGAACTTCATGCCAACCCCATCTCCTACCTGCAGAGACAGACAGACATGGAGGTATGTGTTTGGGTTGTTGCCCATAACATTCATGCCATTTCACCTAACCCTATTCTGCAGACACCGACAAGTGTTGAGGTATGCCTTAGGGTGTTTGACTTTTTAAGCACCCCACTCCATAAGGACATACACTGAAATGGGTGCAATATAGGAGAACGGGGTGAACTCTGGGGCTGAAGAATCCAAGACACACCTCAATGCCTGTCACTGGCTGCATGGTGGGGGAATGGCATGAGCATTACATTCAGCAATCCAAAGGCACACCCTTGATGCCTGTCAGTCTGTACAGGGTGGGGCATTAAGGTTAGAAGCCCTAACACCCCGGGTGTTCATTGGTATTTTCAACATGACCTTTTTGTCACCCCCACCTCATGAAAGCATTTGGGACCTCTTCTCATGAACAGTGGCACTGTAAGAGTTTGTCAATGTGTCCCAAACTTTGAGTTCCCACAGTGACCATGCCATTGTGCACCAGATGTATGAAAACATGGATCGGGCAGGTTGTGAAGAATGACAGCTGCACCGTTCATAGGGAGGTGTGAAGAGATGGCAATGCTGAAAATCAGTAGTGAAAATTTAAAAAATGGTAGCACTTCTGAGCATATGTGGAAACTGTGCAACACATGCAATACAGTCATTTTGTGGAATTATTTCACCAAATTTTCAACATAGGCATTCTGTGACCTCAGCTCATGAACACTGTCAGTATGATTTTCTTAATATGTCCCAAACATTGATTTCCCCACAGCAACCGCACTATTCTGAGCCAGATATGTAAATGCATATTTCGGGCAGGATCTAAAAAAATGACAGCCGTACTGTTCATAAGGAGGTCTGAAAAAGTGCCACTGCTGGAAATCTGGAGTGACAGTACTACAGATTCACAAGTTATGAGGGTGCATGGAAACTGCACAGTTCACGCTTGTAACACAGTAATTTTATGGACGTTTGTCACCAAATTTTCAACATAGGCGTTTTAGGACCTCTGCTCATGAACAGAGTCACAGTGATTTTACATATGAACATACAAATCTGCCAGCAGAACAGACCAATTAGTCTATCTAAATCTTCCTGAGTGTGCAGTTAGCACCCTAGATTGCAACTGCCCCAGCCTCCTCTCCCTCAGTTTCTCCCCCGCTTGTCCCAGCCCCTTCCCCCCTGACTCTTCCTCTTGCATGGTCCCACTCCTTCGTAAAGCTATTGACTGTCCTACATGTTACCACCACCTCTGGAAGTGCATTCCAACTAGACACTACCCTCTCAGTGAAGTAGTGCCTCCTCATTTCCCTCTAGTAACATCCCCCTTCCAACCTTAGTCCATGCCCCTTCATCTGTCTTCCACTTCTCAGTTTAAACATCCCCTTGGAGCTAGGTTTATTTACCCCCTCAGGTATTTAAATGCTTCAATCATATCCCCTATCCCTCCTCTCCTCCAGTGTGTACATGTTCAGCTCATTCAGCCTAACTTCAAATTCTTTTCCTTCCATCCCCTTTAGCATTTTTGTTGCTCTCCTTTGCACCCGCACAGTACTCCAGGTGTGGTCTGACCAATGATCAGTAGAGAGATAGGCTCACATCCCTGTGTCTGGATGAGAACCCCCTTGTGATGCACCCCAGCATCCTGCTTGCCTTTTCTGCTGCTCTCCTACACTGGGCTGAGTTGTTCATGCTCCCAGTTACCAACACCCCTAGGTCCTTCTCCTCTTCTGTGATTCCCAACCTCACCCCCCCAAACAATAGTCCCTCTTCTGGTTCTTAGGCCTAAAGTGCATCACCTTACATTTGTTTGCATTGAATCCTAGCTGCAACTCCACCGACCATGTCTCTACTTTGGTTAGGTTCCCACTGCAGTTTTTCCCATCCGTCCTCTTTGTCCACCACTGCCCCTAGTTCAGTATCATCTGCGAACAGACTAACCCTGCTCCCCACTCCATGTGCTATATCAGAGATAAAAAGCCCAAACAGCACTGGGTCCAGCACTGACACCTGCAGTACCAGGTTTGTCACTGCTGTAGGTGCTGAGAGCTCTCCCACCACCACCACCATCTGCACCCTCCCCTGTAACCAGGTCTCTATCTACTTAGTCAGCTTTTTTCCCACCCCAACTGCAAACACCTTCCCCCAGTCTCCTGTGAGGCACTGTATCAAAGGCCTTACTGAAGTCCACGTACAGGACATGGCCCCTGTCCAACTCTCTTGTCACCTAGTCATAATACTCTATTAGGCTGGTTTGAGAAGACCTCCCTGAGATGAACCCATGTTGCTGCCCATCTTGGAGGCCATTACTCTCTAGGAATGCCACCAGCCTCTGCTTCAGTATCACCTCCATAAGCTTACCCACTATGGATGTGAGACTGACCATCTAATAATATTCTAGCTCCTCCCTAGTCCCACTCTTGTGTATGGGCACCACATGGGCCACCTTGCACTCCTGGGGCACACACCCCATTTCCAGGGAGGTGTTGAACAGATCTGTCAGTGGTTCAGCTAACAGCTCCACCATCTCCCTCAGCACCCTAGGGTGGATGCCATTGGGACCTGGTGCCTTGTCCACCCTTACTGCCTTCAGACCCTCTAGCACCCTAGTCCCTGTGATCACTTTGTCTGTTACCTCCTCCCCCCTCCCCCCAGCCTTTGCTGGTAGCGGACCATTCCTCTCCTTAGTGAAAATGGAGCAGAGGTACTCATTTAGAATTTCCACTTGTTCCTCCCCCTTTTCCACTCAATCCTCAATCCGCTCCCCACTTTATCTTTACAATATGTTCCTTGCACCTCCTCTTTTCCCTTACATACCTCAAAAAGTCATTTTCCCCTCCCTTTATGCCCTGTGCTAACCTTAATTCCCTGGAGGCCTTGGCTTTTTTCACCCTTCTGGCCATCTCCATTGACCAACTTCCATAAGCCTCCTTATCGTCTCCCTTCCCTGTTCTCCTGTACTTTCAGTATGTAGCCCTCTATGCCCTTACCCCTTGCAGCACTTCCTTGTTCAGCTAGCATGGTTTCTTGGTTCTGCTCTTCTTACTCCTGGCCCTGGTGCAGACTACTGTGGCCTCTGCTAGCCCAGTCTTTATTATTCCCCACTTTTGTTCTGCATCCATCCCAGGTCTTATATCCTGGAGTGTCCCTCACAGTATTGCTCCCATCCTCCCAAAGTCCACCATACTAAAGTCCACCACCTTAGTGCCTGTGCCTCCTGTCTCCCTGCCCAGTGTGAGGACGAGCCACACTGTTTGGTGGTCGCTACCCGCTAGTGGGTCCTCCACCCTTACCTCCCTCACTGCCTCCTCATTTGCTAGTACTAGGTCCAGAGTGCTACCAAGCTTGGCAGAAGACACCAGGAGGAAGGACTGCTGTATGACTGGACTTCTCTACTGGGACTAAAGAAGTAGAATGCTTGTACTTGGACCTATAATTTAGGGTAAAAAAAACAACTAACAAACAAAACCAAAAAAAGTGTGTGTTTGTCTGAGTTAACTGAACTGAATGGTTATCTGAACAGTTATCTGTGTGTAAATCTCAGGTGATTGAAAGGATTTGATAGCTGTGAAATTTAAATTATTTGTAGAAAGATCTAGTAAGTAGGGGGAGTGGCTTAGCTAGAAGAAAGCTCAATTTAAAGACTGCCTGAGAAAGATTCTGCTAGTAGCTTGGCAGAAGACACCAGGAGGAAGGACTGCTGTGTGACTGGACTTTTCTACTGGGACTATATTGCACTCCTTCCCTCACACCCAAAGCTAGTTCTACTTCTATAGGCACAGGATTTGGCTGACAACAGGAACTTCCTGTTTGGGAGCAGGAAGTGAGTGATCACAGAGTCACCAAAGACCCACCATCCTAGAAGGGCAAGAGTAGCTCTCCAGCCCCTCTAGCTGCTGGAGGTCTGCCTCTGAGCAAGTAAGGGGTCTACTGAGAAATATAGGATATTCTTGTCTCAGAACAGGACAATCAGGAGCTTAAAGGGCACACAGGCAAAAAGTAAATAGAGAGAGAAGAGAAAGAAAAAACAGAGGAACGAGTAAGGATTCCAAACAGTTAAGGGACCAAAAATAAGATATGATGGGAATGGTGCAGTGCAGTGGCTGTGGAGTAGCAGTCTTCCGGGAGATGTTCTGGAGGATGCGGTATTGTCCCATCTGCAGGCACCTCTCTGGGCTGAGGGAGGAGGTTGCTCATCTCCAGGCTGAGTTGGCCAGGATTTGTGGGACCTCCTCTTCCATCCAGGGACCACTAGTGCCACTGCCTTTGCCTCAGAGGTTGCCAAGAAAGAGGAGTGGTTGGACCACAGTGGGCTCAGGGAGGTGAGGGTGGTGGAGCAAAGGCACATCCCTCCAGTTGTACCTCTCCAGAATTCCTATGCCATTCTGGCAAAGTGTGGTTCCTCTAAGAAGGTACCCACAGTGGAGACCAAGGAAGATGCTGGGAACCTCCACAAAGGAGACCCACAGGAGGGTGGCAGGGGACCCTATAGGGGTAGGAAACAACTCCTAGTGGGGGACTCCATTGTCAGAAGTATGGCAGCTAGGATTCAATGCAAAGAAGTTCAAAGTAATGCACCTGAGAAACAAGAACCAAGGGGAAGAATACACAGTGGGGGGGGTAGTAACAACAACAAAAAAGGAAAGGGATGTGGGGGTAATCATATCAGATGACCTTAAGGTTAGCAAGCAATGTGAGAAGGCTGAAGGGAGGGCGGGGGGTATACTGGGATGCATAGGGAGAGGAATTACCAGCAGAAAACAGAAAGTTGCTATCCCGCTGTACAGATAGTTGGTGAGACCCCATCTGGAGTACTGTGTCCAGTTCTGGAAATCCCATCTCTGCAAGGACATAGACAGGATAGAAGCAGTCCAGAGGAGGGCAACTAAAATGGTGCAGGGTCTGCAAGAGAAGCCATACGAGGAGAGACTTAAGGAGCTTAATATGTATACCCTTGAGGAAAGAAGGGAGAGGCGGGACATGATAGAAACTTTTAAGTACCTCAGTGGAATCAAGAAAGCCCAAGAGGGTAGCATCTTTCAGAAAAAGAAACATGCAAGAACAAGGGGACACAATTTAAAGATAGAGGGGGGTGGTTCAGGGGCAATGTGAGGAAGTATTTTTTCACAGAGACACTAGTGGATGCATGGAACAACCTTCCTGAGGAGGTTGTGGGGTCTAAAACTGTGGGAGAATTCAAGAATGCATGGGACAGACATAAGGCAATTCTTGTGGGGGGTAGGAAGAAATAGGCTGTTGGTTAACTAGGATCTGAAGCCTATCCTGTAGGTAGGGAAATGGGCAGACTAGATGGGCCAAGTGGTCCTTATCTACTGTAAAAGTCTATGTTTATATGTTTCTATAAGCCTTGTAGGCCCCCTTATTAATTGCATCAGAAGGCCATCCTGGAATGCATCAATGAGCACCTGCTCCCTTGTACTGCTAGTAGCCAGGGTGCTCCAGTCAACCCTTGGTAGGCAAAAATCCCCCGGTATCACCACACTCCCCCTTCTACAGACCTTCCTTATCTGCTCTGCCAACTTCCCATCCAGTTCTCCAAATTGGGCTGGTGGTCGGTACACAACTCCCAGCCTCAGCTTTCTGCCCTTGGAGTCCAGGAGTTGCACCCAAAGTGCCTCTGTCCTCTCCTCTTCTTCCAAGTCCGTTATGTATTTGATCCCTTCCTTCACATAGAATGCAACCCCCAGTCCCTGCTGTATATCCTGTATCCCGGGATTGCCAAGTCCTAATCATGGTACTCTGTGGCCCAAGTCTTTATCACTGTAGCAGTGTCCACCTTCCCCTCTGAAAGAAGCACCTGAAGCTCTGCAATTTTGTTTCCCAGGCTTCTTGCATTGAGAGAGACCACCTTTCACCCGTACCCCTCCTTCTCCTCACTCTTCTCCTTGGTCTGTGTCCCTCCTCCTGGTAGTCTGCACCCTTTCTCCTCATTATTCTTATCAGGTGGTGCCTTCTGTATTACACTGAGACCACTTTGTCCGCCCCCTCCCAGGGTTACTACACCTCTGCCTTTACCTATATCTAAAGGGGTGAGCTCATTAGGCTCCCCTGTCTGGAACTTTCTACCAACCTCAGTCTTCTGGCCATCCCCCCACTAGTTTAAATCCACCTTAGTAGAGATATGCCCCTCTAATCCCACCTTTAACACTCTCATCCTCTCCCTGATCAAGTGTAGCCTGTCCGCCATGTACAAGTCATTATTCCCTGAAACCCTACCCCAGTTAGTCACTAACCCATAATTTTTAGTGTGTCACCAATCCCTCAGACACTCGTTGAACTCCTCAATCCTACTGTTCCTCCCCATGCTTGCACATGGTACTGGGAGTACCTCTGAGAATGCCACTGACTCCCCTATGCTCTCACGCTGCCTGCCCAACTCCTAGAACCTCCCCCTCACTACTTCCACAGTCTCCCCTACCAAGTCATTTTTACCCATATGCAACAGTAAATTAGGTTTCTTCCTTCCCCTCTCTGCACATTTGAGCAGTGCCTGCCCCTCCTGCAGTCAACCCGGGGATAGCTTCAACCCAAAAACCGCTGTGCCTTTCCCGCCTTCTGCCCCATCTCTCCCCTTTCAGTATAGAATCCCCCAGGACAAGTACCCCCCCATCCCTTACCCCCTTTCCTTTCTAGTGCCCCTTCCACCATCCCAGTATTCATTCTTCCCTGCCCCTTACCTCCACCAGCTGCACCCTCTGTGACTTCTGTATCTGCGCTCCCTACTTCTGCCTCACCCCTTTTCCCTGTTTTATTCCTCCCATCCCCCTTGAACCCCTTCTCAGCCTGACTAGTTCCTACTGGGCTTCCCATGTTGACCTCCCCTCCTACCCTACTAATTTCCAACCCCTCTCCTTTCACCATTGTTGTTGTGTTAGAGCCCCCATTCCCTTTGATCCCGATAGTTATGACCCTCCCATCCTTGCCCTTCCCATAGCCTTCTCTGCTACAGTCACCCCCCTTCCTTACTAGCTCCCTTCGATCCTTTCATCCTCATTATCTCTTTCCCTACCTGTTGCCATCCCTCTCATGCCCTGCTTGTCCTTCCCCCTTCAGTATGTTCCTGCTCCCCCCTCTCATAGCAGAGGCTTGAATCTATTCCAAATCAATATCCCTCCTACATCTCTTCCCCCTATTGGTTTCTCCCTCCTACTTGTTCCCCTCAGTGCCCCCCTGGTTCCACCCCAATCCTTCCCTACCTGCAGCCATCTGCTCTTGCTCCCTGGTACTCCTCGTGGTCTCTTCCTCCCCATCAGGAGGCCCCCTCCCTCACCTTGGGCACCCCCTCCCTTCTCCTCTCTTTTCTGCTAGTGTCTCCAATACTGGGGTCAGTTTCAGTCCCTAGTTGTTCTTCCCTGTCCCCCTCCTTGCCATCTCCTATTCCCCCCCAGCCAGGATGCCTACCATACTCACCGTCCCTGCCACTTAGACTCCTCCCTAACCTCCACAGTTCCTTCTTCAAACTAGCCAGTTGTCTACAGAGCAAACACCCCCCATCCTCCAAGCCCAGTCCAGGATCATGGTGGACCAACACCCTGTACACCCCACCACCCTTCCAAAGATACCCACACTATTGACAGGTGGCACCTGCCTCATTTTTGCCCAATCTTATGTTATGGGCTTTTACTCCCGGTTTGTGTACCCTACTACAACTGTTGCCCTATTAACTCAAATCCCTGTTTCCCTCCCACACTAGTCCCCCTACTGCCCCCTTGCTGACTGGGTTAATTCAGTGTCAAATCTCATCCATTAGATACTGTATTACTGTAGCAATCCTAAACCCTCCTTGTCTGTTTTTCACCCCTCCGCTACCATACTTTTTGTTCTCAGACCTCATAGTTTCACTTAGCCCAGTTAGAAATCATATCGCACTCCAAGTATTACTCAGCTCAGTTAGAGAAATAAATAGGTATTATTACAGCAATCCTAACAGTATAGCTCGGTACTTAGCTCAGTTACAGAAATAAACAGAACAACTAAATCTGTATTATTACAGCAATCGTAAAAGTATCCAATCATTGCTATGTCTCCACCCCAGAAACCCTGCTGTACTATAGGACCACACAGGAATGTGGGCAGGTGGGTGGGCAACTCTAAAGTCCCAACAGAGCTCCACTGAGCTTGCTAACTCCCCCTCTCTCACTTGCTCATTCTGTTTCTCCCGGCACTGCAGACTGCCCTTTTGTACTCGGCCTCTTCATGCATTGGCACCTTTTTCTGCCCAAAGTGAAATCCACAGCAGTCCCGACAGAGCTCTGCTGAGCTTGCTCACTCCCCCTCCCTCACTCTCTTGTTGTTAATCTATCCCAAACACTGATTTCCCACTGCAACTGTGCTATTTTGTGCTGAAAGTGTTAAAACACATTTCTGCCAGGATGTGAAAAATGACAGCTGTACTATTCATGAGGAGGTGTGAAAAAATGCCAGTGTGGAAAATCTGGCATGAAAATATTACAAATTTATGAAGTTACAAGGATGTGTGGAAACTGCACAGCACATGCTTGTAACACAGTCATTTTATGGACTTTCGTCGCCAAATTTTCAAATTCAAAGTTTATTAGTACATTTTCAAAGATATGCAATACCAGATCCATGCAATACATAAAGTATCAAAATTACAACAACATATTGACAGACAATTAAAGGATCTACCCCCCACCTCCCTTCACTTCCTTCCCTCCTTCTGCCCCATCCTCCCCAAAGCACTAGAGACCTCTATCTTAAAAAGATGATTACATTTCCAGAAAGCCAGGCCATCACTAAAGGTTACATAGCATATAACGTATGTAACGGTCCCAAAATGTTATTCAATTTCCCTGGGTTATTATGAAGACTTGCAATGGCCTTCTCAGTCCTCAGATTGGCAAGAAGCTCCTGCAACCATACTGTATATGACACAACTTCTTTGTCTTTCCAGTGTTCTAGGGCAAACTTCTTAACCGACATTGCTATCAAAGTTATGTGATATTTACAGTTACATACTGTTACCCCAGAGAGATTGCCCAGAAGACAGATGTCAGGTGTAAACAAGTCATTGAGACCTAACAGGGGATTTGCCTTTTGCTTGATAAGAGCCCATAAAGGAAACACTTTAGGACATTCCCAAAAAGGATGTAGTAAAGAGCCTTTTTCTTAGTCACATCGTGTACAGCTAATAGAGGTAAGTAGGCCAAGTCTAGCAAGTTTTTGTGGGGACTAATATAGGTTATGCAATATGTTATATTGCATCAGATGAAGCCTGTCCTGGGTCACAAATCTATGACAGTTATGCCACAGAGCTGGCCAATCTATGTCTCGGTCCGGAAAACTGGAAGCCCAGTATCCCGTGGGGCCTAGATAATCTGCATACGTCTGGTCATATAATGTCATGTAGATTTTAAACACGGCTTGGGGAAAACCAATAAAGGATATTAAGTCTGGATAGTAAGATGTTTTCAAGGGCTGTTGGAAAGAAGTTCCAAATGTTTTCCCTAGCATACATCTCATTTGAAAAACTTTAAATACCTGAGACTGTGGTATTTTTGCCTTGCTCATTATTTCGGGGGAGGTAAGCCATGTCCCATCCTTATTAAGCAAATAATGAAGTGATCAGTTACCTAATTGAGGGAGCCAAGATTGTGGAAGAACACTACCATTTATCTTAAAATTAGGGTTCTCTTTCAGGGGTTGGATTAAGTCTTGAGTGTTGTTATACTTGAGAAACATACATAACTGTAAATGTATTTTGAGGGAAGTATATATTGGAAAGTTACATAAAGAAGTAGGAGGAGATTTAAGTTTCATATGAAGAAGGGCTACAGGGGAGAGCCCTCGGGACCTGATAGAAACTAGCTCAATTTTGAGCCAGACGGGCATATATAAGGAGGTTGTCACCAACTTTTCTACATATGCATTTTAGGACCTCTGCTCATGAACATTGTCACTGTCATTTTCTTAATCTGTCCCTAAAACTGATTTCCCACAGTGACCTTGCTATTTTGCACCAGTAGTGTAAAAACACATTTCGTCCAGGATGTGTAAAATGACAGCTGTACTATTCTTGAGGAGGTGTGGAAAAATGTCAATTTTGCAAATCTGGTGTGAAAATATTACAAATTCATGAAGTTATGAGCGTGTGAGAAACTGCACAACGCATGCTCGTAAAACAGTCATTGTTGGATTTCTTTTCACCAAATTTGCAACATAAGCTTTCTGAGAGCCCACCTTATGACCAGTAGCACTGTCACTGCATCAATTGGTCTTGAAAGGTGATTCTGCGCACTGACCAAAAAAATCACCTTTCAGTACTGAAGAACGTCATGACAGTGACCGAACTCATGAGGAGGGGTCCCAATAATCCCATGTTGGAAAATTTGGTACATAAATTCCGAAAAGTGCCCAAAATATGCCCCAAAGTTGAAAAAAAAAACTATTTATGCCATTATACAGCTTACCAGCATTTCTTCAGTTTGCGGTCAGCTTTGAAGAGTGCAGATGTGTTCCCAGACCACCGAAGATCATTGCGCTGGGCTCCAGAGGTAAGAATGGAGTGAGAGGGGTGTGGGGAGTCAAGGTGCACAGAGGGTTACGGGTTGGGGAAGGGGGCAAGAGAGACCACAAGGGACTGTTTTCTTGTTTTACAGGTAAAAAAAAGACAACATGGGCCAGTTTTCTTCTTTCACAGGTGTTGTTTGGTACACTGGCGTGTGCTCCCAATGTTTCACCTGCATTTGTGGGGAGGGGGACTGAAGCCAATGGTGATTAGGCCCCCTGTCATCCACCAGAAACAGAAGTACATGATGCCGAGGATTAGGCACCCTCGGCATTAGCAGAAATCAATGGGGTGGGAACATTATGCCCAGATGGGAGTGGGCTCCCCCATTGGCAAATTGAACTGGGAAGGGGGGACTGAAGCCAACAGGGATTGGACTCCATGTGGCAAAGAAAGACTGCTGGGGGGGCCTTAATGCCAAGGGGGATTGGGCACTCCCTCAGCACACAACAGAAACTTGAGGGTGGGGACATTATGCCAACAGGAACTGGGCTCCCTGTCAGCAAATGAAGGGGATCGGAGGCATGCCAACAGGGGAATTGGGCACCCCATTGGCTCTGAGGCAGCTGCATAGAGCCATCATATTTCTGGTACTGTTACGGCAGGTGAGGTACCACCCTGCAATGTTGGGTCGCTCCCTCATTGCAGCAGAATTGCTGACACTGGAATGATGAGACAGTCCCTCATTGCAGCGGACAAATCATTTCAAGTTGCTGGCACTTCTGCAGAACCAGTGTTATCAGGACACTGGGCTTGCATTGGGTGCACACCACAAAGCCCACAAATGCAGTGCTGGCATTGGCTGCCACACTGCTGCACCTCCACAACCTGCTTCTCTCCTAAGCTGCCGCATAATGTTTCTTGCGCATGCACGCAAGCAAACATAGAAATGGGTGCGAAAGGTTTGGGTGATCACATATCCACCAGTACCTGACAATCTGTAACTTTATCACTAATGGCACTCTTCTGTTCACTTCAACTTGCCAGCTATCTATTAATAAAAATAAGTGAAATAAGGTGTCATAAAAATCACAAAAAATGTTATTTGCTGGCGTGAATTTAAATTCATAGTTTTTTTATGAACAAACCTTACATATAATTTAAAGTTTTTTATTTGTTTTGCATAGAAATTTATATATTGTTTTAAAAATTAATGTTCTTGATGTTTTCTGTCACCACTGTTCGAATCCCACAAAGAGCCGCTGCATTCTGTATAAAGGTACACATGTAATAAAAGGAAATGAACTTGAGGTGGCAGTAGGGGGCCATATAAATTTATATAACAAGGATGATGGTGTCACAGTAAAACAGATCCCCTAAGGAGGACTATGGTTGAAAAGCAGGTATTTTTGTGTGGCGGTTGCTCTCACTACATCTTTTGTAATTACCTGCAGTAAATTGGAGTATTGATGAACTAACTAACTGACTCATGGAATTCATTTCAATGACTGCAGTGGTACAGTGAGTGCTTTGCTAGCATGCTGGTAACATTTGGAAGTTTTGAGGGTTAGCTAACCTCTGCAGAGCACCAGGTTCAGCACCACTAAGCACATCTGTTCTTGATCTGGTGATATCACTGATTTTGGACCCTTAAATAAGACTGCTTTACTACTGGTAGTGATTCACACTAGATCCCTCACGTTGGCATTGGAGACAGGAAAAGAAAAAGACAAGGAATGGGACTCTCAGAAACAGTCTGTCATGGTTCTTATTTTAGATATCCAGCAAGAGGTAAAAAAAAAAAAGAAATCCTGTATGGTTTTCCAAGGAAGTGGCTACCACAGTCAAAGAAAAAAAGAAGGCATACAGCATATACCAGGAAATCAAAACTGAGAAAGACTGGCAGTCGCACAAGAAAAAAAATGAGAGAGTCTAGCAAACAAATTAGAAAGGCAAAATCCCAGACAGAGGAAAAGATAGCAGAAGGGGCAAAGAAAGGACACAAATATTTTTTTAGATACATTACGGAATGCAGAAAGGCAAAATTGAGGAGAGTAAAGATTGCTACTGAAGAAGGGAAATGCACCAAACATGACCCAGAGAAAGCTGAAATCTTCAACAAACACTTCTGCTTGGTGTTTACCAAAGAGAACCCAGGGGATAGCCCAGCCCTGAAAAAACACAACTCCCCAGGACCAGGGGTAGACACAAGTCCCTTTACAGAAGCTGAAGTACAGGAGGTGCTAAATAAACTAAAAGCAGGCAAAGCCATGGGACCAGATGAGATGCACCCCAGAATCCATAAGGAACTAGGGGCAGAATTAGCAGCCCCTCTGGCACTTCTATTCATGATATCCTTGAAGACCAGTGTGGTACCCAAAGACTGGAAAAAGGCAATAGTGATTCCACTTCACAAATCAGGCAGTTGCGACAAGGCTAGTAATTACAGATTTGCGAGCCTCATATCTGTAGTAGGGAAACTAATGGAGACACTACTCGAACAGAGGATCATAGCATTCCTAGAAAATAGCAGCCAACAAGACCCTAAACAAAATGGTTTCACAGCAGCAGGTCATGCCAGACAAATCTGCTTGAGTTTTTTGACAGCACTACAAAAATAGTGGATAACTGTGGGGCAGTAGATGTGATCTACCTAGACTTTAGTAAGACTCAGTTCCACACAGAAGGCTGATAAAGAAGCTTGACCACACAGGGGTTGGTCCAGAATTAGCCAGATGGGTACAAAACTGGTTACAGGGCAGAACCCAGAGGGTACAGGTTAATGGAACGCAATCGACGGAAGGCAGGGTGACCAGCAGGGTGCCCCAGAGCTCAATGCTGGGGTCTCTGCTCTTCAATGTTTTTTATAGCAGACATCACTGATGGACTGGAAGGGAAGATGTGTCTGTTCGCAGATGACACCAAGATATGTAACAGGGTGGACACCTCAGAAGGAGTGAGCAAGATGGAAGCTGACCTCAAGAAACTAGAAAAATGGACTGGAGTGTGGCAGCTGAGATTTAACACCAAAAAGTGCAAGACCATGCACATAGGAAAGAAAAATCCCAGAAAGGAGTATTTCCTAGGAGGTGAAAGACTGGCAGCCTCAAACCAGGAAAGAGATCTGGGAAACAATAGTCTCAGATGACTTGAAGGTTAGTAAGCAGTGAGAGAAGGCAACATTGAAGGCCTACAGAATGCTGGGCTGCAATGGGAGGGGGAATCATGAGCAGGAGGAGTGAGGTGGTACTACCACTGTATACATCACTGGTCAGGCCTCACCTGAACTACGGAGTCCAATTTTGGAGGCCTCACATCAGGAAAGACATTGACCAGGAGGAAACAGTACAGAGAAAAGCAACAAAAATGATTCTGCGTCTGCAGTACATGTCCTACGAGAAAAGACTTAGGGAAATGAATATGTATTCCCTGGAGCAGAGAAGAGAGAGAGGGGACATGATTGAAACATTCAAGTACATAAAAGGCATTAACACGGTACAGGCACAGGAACTTTTTCACTTCAAGAAGGGCTCCAGGACCAGGGGACATGACCTCAGGCTGCATGTTGGGAGGTTCTCTACCAACACCAGGAAGTTTTTCTTCACAGAAAGAGTGGTGGACGCCTGGAACAGCCTGACCCAAGAGGTTGTGTGGTCAACACTGTGTGGGGATTTAAGAATGCATTGAATAGACACAAGGGAGCCCAGACTACAAAGGTTAACTAGAGTGTCAAAATAGGTCTAAAACAAATGAACAGACTAGATGGGCCTAGCTGTCTCCTTCTGTCATCAACTTCTATGTTTCTGTGTTTGTTGTCAATAAAATTGGCATGATTTCCATTGTAATGCAGAGTGTCAGAAAGGAACACATTTGAAGTTTGGTTCTGTGGCCCCTGTCATTCCTCAATAGACAGCTAGGAAATAGCAGCTTGAAATTTACGATGAACTCCCTGGCATTTTAAGTTTTGCTGCCTACAGGTTGACGCTGAATTTCAGTGCAAAATGAAACATTCTAGGTTTCATGTTACTTTTCCAAAAAGAGAGCAAGGGGATTTTCAGTGGGTTAAAATGGCTGACCCTTGCTTATTTCATCAGGACACCCGACAGCAATCGATGAGACTCCCTGTGTGACATCCTGCTCGATCGTGTGAAAGAATCAAAGTGCACACTGTCACAAACATACTCTGCAGATCAGGCCCACTGCTCCCACAGTGCCAAACCTTGAAGTGAAATATGTGAACAGGAGACAAACAGGGTAACCCTCCTGTCTGTTTTGGGTCTGAAACACCTACTAGTCTCGAGTCCTGAGGTAAAATATGAACCCTTTTTTGCTAGCACGCCCAGTAAACAGGATCAAATATCATACCCTTTCAGGGAAATGCAGTGCAATACTTAACCCAGAAGGCACCCAGCCTGGTTCACAATTCTCCCATTTTTGACTCAATGAGACCATGGTATTTTCTTACCATAGTGCAATATGGTAACACACTTTAAGCCCATAACAGTTCTTGTCAGCATTAACAACACGGTCCCAACATTCACATGCAGTCTGATAAAAGACTCCAGCAGAACTAAGGAAATCAAAAAAAAGTTTACTCAAATTAAAAATGGTAAATAAATACAAAACACATAATATAGATACATAAATGTTTACAGTCCAAAAGAAATGGAAATTACAGAAACGAAAACGATGTGTACTTGAATTTTTAGTTCTAATTCAGTTCCAGTCTGGTATTACTTATTTGTGTACAGATGTTCCTTTAGTCTAGAACACATTGTGTGTGTTCTCTTAGGAGTCCAGTGATAGAAGAACCAACTCCTCTCAGCCAGAGTGATAATAAGCAAAAATGTTCTTCCCATCCTGTGAGGTCACAACTCACGAGGTCACTTTTAGTCCTGTAATTAATTTATAACCTGACCAAGTATATCCAAAGGGTGTCATTTTACTACTTGTTTGAAATCTGCAAGGTTAGCAATATTAAATTATAAGTCTCTTTCCTATCTGAGTATTCCCTTTGATCTTTCAGAAACACATCCTGACAGCTATTTTCTTCTTGCGGTAGGAAATGTTATAGGTAGGCAGTCAGAAATTGTTTCCTCCCAATAGGTTGTAAAATGCATCCTGGTTCTTGGACCTTAGAGTAAATAAATGGTTTACAATGTGTGATAACCTGGTGTCTTTATAGTCCCAGGAAGTCAGTTTTACTTCAGCCAACTGTTCCAGCAAGCAGTGGCCTTTGGGGCCAAAAGGTTGGGCCCTTTCAAAAGGTGGTCTTTCCCATGGCCTGCTGGCTGACATATTTTCCAAGCAGACATTCAAATAAACGTATATTTATATCACAAATATGATACCATATAATAACAAGCAGATGCTATCCATCACACCCCTTTCTCCTTGACTGAATTTGGGGGGATCTATTCCTAGGCATGGGATGAGTTGCCCAAATTCAGTTTACTGTTCTAACTGTTGCGATAGCCCATCTGTGTTTTGGTTTTCTGCCCCTGCCCTGTGCATAACAGTCATGTTGTATCTCTGCAAGGCAAGGCTCCACCTTAAAAGCCTACCATTTGTTTTACCCATTTGTGCCACCCAAACCAAGGGGTTGTGATCTGTTTGTACCTCAAAATACTGCCCATATAGGTATGGCTCTAACTTCTTTAGTGCCTGCACCATTGCAAGGCATTCTTTCTCCACTGTAAAGTTATCCTGCTCCCTGGGAAGTAACTTCTTACTAAGGTACACTATTGGGTGATCTTTCCCTTGGTTAGATGTTTGACTAAGTACTGCCCCAATACCCACATCAGTCTGGACTACAAAGGGTTTACTATAGTCTGGACTGGCTTCTACAGGAGCACTGCACAGTGCTTCCTTTAGAAGTGTAAAGGCTTGTTCACAGGTTGCTTCCCAGTTAATCCTTTTAGGCATTCTTTTCTTTAACAGGCCAAATAGGGGAGCAGCCAGGCACTGTAGTTTGGTATAAATTTCCTATAGCACCCTGTGGTCCATGGAAAACTCTGAACCTGCTTCTGTGTTTCAGGTTTGGGCCATGCCTTGGTTGCCTCAATGCTTGCTTTATTAGGATGAAGCTGTCCAACACCTACTACACGCCCAAGGTATGCCACCTAAGCCATGGCCACCTGGCACTTTTCAGCTTTTACAGTGAGCCTGTCCCTCTGTATCCTGCCCAGCACTTCCCTAACATGGGACTGGTGTTCCTTCCAGCTGGCACTGAAGATAGCAATGTCATCCAGATATGCCATGGCGTACTCTTCAGCACCATTTAACACCTGGTTCACCAACCTTTGGAAGGTCGCAGGGGCATTCTTCATTCCAAATGGCATTACTTTAAACTCTAATAACCCTGATTGGGAATTAGATGCTATTATGATTTCCCAAAGTCCCATTCCAGCCATGCTAATAACAAAACATGAATCAATAATTCTGACAGATCATGCACCAGTGCTGGTTAACCTCAGGGATTTGGGGGAAAAGATGGCTGCAACATCCTTGAAGCTGGACCCTGTCTTACTTAAAATTCCTGACTTTATCTCTTGCAAAAAAAGAACAGATCTCTCTGTACCTTCAGATTAATTGTAGGGGAGAGATTGCAATGACTACAAGATGGGAAGCTCTAAAGGCCTACTTGAGAGGGGCAATTATTTCCTATTCTAGTAATAGTATGGGGGCTGAAAACCAACAGCTACTGTATATGATTTGGAGCAACAGATAGCAAAAACTGAAAAAAACAACATAAGGCAAACTGTAATCCCACTATTTATTACCAATTGCAAAAATTGAAACAGGAACTCAGTAGGCTCAATAATTCTAAACTAGAGCTTATGTTAATACTTAACCATGCTAAAAATTATTTTGAGGGGGATGCCTGTGGGAAGTTACTGGCTTGGCAACTTAAGCATAGGGAGAGCATTGAAAGTATGGGCCCTGAATGAGTATCCAAGTACACAGATGATGACGTTGAGGAATGCTTCCAACATGTTTACCTTAACCTTTATACCTCTGAGGCATATCCATCTGAATCAGATATGCAGCATTTTCTGGACAAAGCCCCCTTTCCAGGCATCATCACACAGCAGAATAACACTCTTGAGGGTGACATAACTTGGGAGGAGGTCAAGACTGCAATACATAATCTTAAAGAGGGGAACGCTCCTGGCCCTGATGGATTCTCTGTTGATTTTTACAAGATGTTTAGTGCAGACTTAAAGGAGCCCTTATTTTGATTTGATACATGAATGATTGATAAACAGAATCCTACCCTCCTCCACATGGTCTGCTGTAATAACTGTACTGCCTAAGCCTGGTAAGAATCCAAAGCAGTGTGGCTGATATAGGCCTATTTTGTTACTAACAGCTGAACACAAGTCCATAGTGAGGGTACTCACCACAGACTAGATAAGGTTTTACCTTCCTTAGTCCACCCTGACCAGGCTGGATTTGTTTAGGCACACCAGGGCAAACACAGTGGGCCAAATATTCAGAACTTTGCCCCAGGGTTAAATTAGCACTGTCTGGTGGGCAAACTTAACACAGACACAAAAGTCTGCTATATTCAAAAGGAATAGCCGAAGGGCAAACAGCTTCTGAATATAGCATGCATATGAAGCCGAACAAACTTAGCCCTGGAGTAAAGCAATTCTGAATATAGCACCAGGAAGTGCAAACCACAACAGCAACACAGTGCACAGTAACGTGAAGGTAGGTAGAGGTGAACTTTGTATCCAATGTGTGTGCCAGCAAATGCTTTTACCCAGTACAGTTGCAGGCAGCAGCGCATGTGAAAGTACAGTGTGCAAAACTGCATAATATTCCCTGAACCGTTAGCACGGTGCTAACACGTTTGCATGGGTTTAGTGTGGAGCTAAGCCATTTGCCCGGTGCAAACATATTTGTCCAGTGCTAAACTTTGCCATATTCAAAAGTGACATACAAATGAGTCGACTTAGGTAGTCTCTGGGCAAACATCCAGATTAGCTTCTCATTATGCTCTGATTTGCATGCAGTTTGCCCTGCATTACTGCAGGGCCCCACAGCTCCACCTGCATGTCAGTCTGACAGTGCATGATGATAGCTGCAAGCTACATGTATACAATACAGCATAGCATATTGTACCCTGGGGGCAACACAGCATAGGCACAGGTGGTGGTAGTGCTGCATGCAACTGTCACACTGTAGGTCATGCTACAGTGCACAGCAGACACTACAGTAGCGAGGGGACCAATAGTATGAGGACACAGCACTGCCCATGGTGTGTAGGGCAGTGATGATGACTGCACTATACTCAGTGACAGGCCCAACTTGCAGGTGTTTACTGACAGTAGACATTACTGTTACGCTTTTGTGTGACCCACAGATGCTGCACCTCTGGCATGGGATGCTCACAGTGACATACACATGGTTGGCTGTGTGTGCTGTGGCAATTGTACAGCTGTGCAATATGTGGCTGGGGAGGCATGGATGATCAGACAGGCACACTGGTGTTGGGGTATTCCCAATACTGGCCCATGTGCACTGTGTGATGTGTCCCAGCCTTGTGGCCACACCTGGTCTGTGGCACAGCCTGACCACCTGTACACCCTCCCCTCAACATCCTCAATGCTTACAGTGGTGCATGAGTGTGCTGGCATCTGTTAGTGTCCACAGAACAGTGGTCTGCAGGTGTGTGTTATATGGCCAGACTGCCATGGTGTCCACTGGCAGCCAGGTCACCACTTACTGCCTGGCATGGCTGGGACTGGTGGCAGTTGATGGCATCATTGTGATGCCATCAGTTAGCAGCATGTTTCCTCTATCTCTGGCTTTGTCTATGTATCATATTTATTTGTTAGGGTTGCACAAAGCCACACAAAAGCCGCACAGAGCCAAAATGTTATGCAAAGCTGATTGCCTTGGGTTAAAGCTACCTTTTTCTGGGCAGTAATTTGCACCATGCTAAGTGTCGCATTAAGTCATGCAAAACCACTTTGTGTGGTGCTAGTCGCTGAATATAGCATTGCACCTATATTCACGTACACACACCCTCAGTTTTGCCCCATGTGTACATTATGATTTTGCCCAGCGCTAACACAGTTTGCATGTGCTATTTGACCTTTTGAATATAGCAAACCCATGCTAATCCTGCGCAAACAGTTTGCGCCCAACACAGAGTTTTGAATATCTGGTCCTTTGTTCTTAAAAGTTCTAAACTGTACATTTATATAAAGTAGGGACTGGATTTTTGAAGGGTGGCACAGGGCTTGTGGCAAACCTGTCTTCAATCCCTTTCTTTGGTGCACCTGAGCCAATCATCTTTGCTGCTTCTGTGCCTGATGTGGGTATGTTGGGCACAGATAAGACACTTCACCTGATTTACAGCAGTTTGCACCAGTTCTTGGCTGTAGCCCCATAAAAAGGGTCACCTGGACTGCCACAAGCTACACCAGAAGAAAGTTGCTCTAACTTGCAGCAATTGGTGCACGGGATTGAAAATCCTGATTTCCAGCCAGATAACTGCCACAAGCCCTGTGAACCATATCTTCAGTGCACCCAGGCTTATGGCAGTGTAAGCCATTTGAAAATCCAGCCCTGGAAATTTAAATGAATATTAGCCAAAATATATGATTAATGAAATCATCTAATTGTGGTACAATTTCATGAATATTATATGAAAGCAAAATTGACAATTTTGCACAGTTTTGCAGCCTAATTAAAATTCTGCATAGCCTTACTTGTTTAGAATTGTAAACATCACTCATGATCATGAGCTGCCTTCCAGTGTCACCTGTTACTGTTTCTTCAACTCCATTATAGCACTCTTCAGCTGCCTGCCTGCCTTTTTAATTTGCATATCCTGACCATGAGCTGGCTTACTTGGCCTATACTGAAATAATGCACCTTGGGCCTTATATTCAAAACTTTGCACTGGGCACAAACCACTTGCATTTGTTTTTGCACGGATCCACTATAGTCAAAAGGCCAAATAGCATGAGAAAACTGCAGTAGCGCCAAGCAAAAGTATAACATATGCAAAGGGCAAAAAAGAAGGGGCGTGTACATGAATACAAGTGCAATCCTAAATTCAGTGCATTAGCACCACGCAAAGTGTTTTTGCGTGACTTAGCATGGTGCGAATTACAACCCAGGAAAAGGTATTCTTAGCTCTGGGCAAATCAGATTTATGCAACTTTGTTACTTTGAGCAGTTTGTGCGACATAAAAACATGGTTTATGGAACTCTGTAATTCACAAGTGTGAATTATGGAGTTTGTGTGAGTCTACCAGGGGGTGGTTTATTGACCCTAACCAGTAAATATTAAACATAGAAAGAAACCAGACATGGAAGAAACATGTTGCACACTGATGGCACCTCCTATGTTGCCATCATCTTCCACTTGTCCCAACCATGCCAGGCATTAATTGGTGACCCTGAGACCAGTGGACACCATGGCAGTGTGTCAATACAGCACATACCTGCAGACCACCCTCCAGTGGACACCAAAAGAATCCAACACAGTCATGCAGCACTGGTGGTATGGAGGGTGTTGAGGGGAGAATGTACAGGTGGCCAGTCTGCACCACATACTGGGTCCTGCCACAAGGTTGGGACAATCCACACAGTGGTCCAGCATACGGATTACCACAACACCAGTGTGTCTGTCTGATGGTATGTGCCCCCTCAGCCACATACCGCACATCTGTACAGACACCGCAGCACACATAGCCAGCCATGTATATGTCACTTTGAGTATCCCACGCCTGTGGTGCAGCATCTGTGGGTCAAACAACAGCATAACAGTAATGTCCACTGTCAGTGCACACCTGCAAGATGGGCCTATCACTGTGTAAAGTGCTGCAGTCATTGATGCACTACACACCATAGGCATTATTGTGGCCCTCACACTACTAGCCCCCTTGTTACTGTAGTGACTGCTGTGTACTGTACCAGGAACTACATTTTGACTATTGCATGTAGTAGCACTATCTCTGCCTGTGCTTTGTAGTCTCCTGGGGCACAATATTCTATGCAGTTTTGTGCAAATGTAGCCTGCGGCTACCACCATGCACTTCCAGACTGACCTACAGGTGGAGCTTGTGCAGACCAAGCCAATCCTTGTACTTCCAGACTGATCTACAGGTGGAGCTGTGGGACCCTGCAGTAACACTGGGCAAACTGCATGCAAATCAGGACATAATGAGATGCTAATCTAGATGTTTGCACACAGACTGCTTAAGTAGGCTCATTTTGCTTGTCACTTTTGAATATAGCAAATGTTTGCCCCAGGCAAATATGATAGCACCGGGCTAACATCTTAGCTCCATGCAAAACTTGCACAAATGTGTCTCCCTGAGCAAACTTTTTGGAATCATGGTACATTTCTGAAGAATTTCACATGCACTGGTGCTTGCAGCTTTAATGGATCCACTCCATTGCTAGCACACACATTGGTGACATGGTTTATCTTTATCTTCCTTCACGTCACTGTGTACTGGGCTGCTGTTGTGGTTTGCACTTACTGGTTGCTATATTCAGACCTGTCTTATTTCCCAGGCTATTTTTGCACTGCACTCCCAATCCAGTTTACCTGGTTTCTTTAGCACATTATATTCAGCAGGTTTAGCACCAGGGATCTCACTTTTGAATATAACAGGCTACTGGTTCCAGGCTAATTTAGCACGCTGGGCAGTGCTAATTTAGACTTAGGGCAAAGGTTTAAATATCTGGCCTTTGGTCTGCGTTCATGTTTTCCATATGATGATCTAGCTTCCCATATCACCTGTACTGTCTTGTACCCAAATTATTCCTTACACTGAATTTGAGTGATGAACAAGAAGATATGCAGTGAATAATTAATAACTTCAGTCTGAAAATTGTTTGGAGAGGATCATTAGTCTATTTTTTTTGGCCTCCAGATAGGCCTGTGCCCCCCATCCAGACAAACTCCCCAAGCCCCATTGCCCAACATTTCATGGACTTCCCTCTTCCCTACTGTCTTCCTTCATGGCTTGCTGCTGTGGCAGGTTGCAGCAGGGCCCCAAATGCCACAACAAGGACCTTTTTTCTGGGGGAAGATGTCACATCACTGATGTTGGGGCCTGCAAGGGGTCAGTCCATCATTGTGTCATTGTGTCATGGGCCTACTGCTTTTCTTCATCTGTTTTTGTCTCCGCCCCCAGCATGGTGGCCTAGAGAGTGATGCAAGTGTGGTGCACATCATGCACCTGCATCTCTTCACCTGCCAAGCTACTCTAGGGTGCACTGCCTCCTGTGGTCACTGACGTGGCAGTCTAGCATGGAGCAGCTGTCCTCCCTCCCCAGAGAAAAGTGTCATCTGGGATGCTTGATCCTGCTGCACCTGGCTGGCTCCAATGACTCCGCTGACCGGCATCATGAGTGGTAGCACTATGGCCACATCTGGCCATCATTAATCCTTAATCCCAAGAGCATGCAGACTGACGTGGCACCTGCAAACTTTAGTGGTCAGCACTTCACTCTATTTAAAAGACTCTCAACAACAGGTTTGTTTTTGGTGAAAAATTCTTATATTCCTTAAGTGACAACAAGCGCAGTGAAAAAACAGTAAGCTGAATGAGGCAAAATCACTTGGTTCAGTTCTTATACCATAACAGTATTTTGGTAACTCAGTTTCATTCACAGTTTAAATATTTTTCCTTTTCTCACCTGTCCCTCAACTGTGACTTCCTTTCGGTTGTAATTTTCATGCCTCAATTGGCTAATCCACTTCCCATTCTTCTAGACATGTAAATTCAATCCTTATTCATGCCTTGGGGAAGTGGGTGGGGCAGAGAGGTGGACCGAAGCTGCTAAAACATTTTTAAATGACTCTGGGCCAGATATTCAAAGCTTCGCGCCAGGTAAAAAACATCAGCGAGGGTTCAGTAGGATGTAGCAGGTCTGCTATATTCAAAAGGCTGAATAGTGCAGGCAAACAGCATTAAACTTGAGCAAACAATAATTATATGCAAGGGGCAAAGTGAACATGAATACAGGTGCCATGAGTATTCAGTGACTAGCGCCGGCTAAGTTGTTTAGCGACTTGAAGAATGACCCATAAAAGCGGCCAAATTACCCAGGAAAAAGTTGGTCTTAACCCTGGGCAACAACTTTGTGCAACATTGTTGCTTTGCACGGTGCTATCTTGGCATTAGCGCGGCTTGCACGGCCCTAACATATGAGTATGACACTTAGAAACTGCCAGACATGAAGGACACATGCTGATCACTGATTGTAGCACCATGATGCCATCAGCTGCCACAGGTCCCAGCCATGCACAGGCAGTAAGGGGTGATTGGGCCCACAGAGGTCATCATGGTAGTGGGGCAATACAGCACACACCTGCAGACCAGATGTCTGTAGTGCCCAACAGATGCCAGCACACACAGGCAGCACTGTGGGCATGATGGTCATTGAGGGGGAGGGTGTATGGGTGGCCAGACCTCAGCACAGCCCAAGTGTGGCCACAAGACTAGGACACAGCATGCAGTGCACATGGGCCAGTAGTGGGAATACCCCACTGTCTGTGTGTCTGTCAGATCCCACGTGCCCCCCCCCCCCGCCACATACAGCACAACTGTACAGGTGCCACAGCACACACAGTCGGTCATGTATATGTCACTGTGTGCATCCCATGCCACAGGTGCAGCATCTGTGGATCACAGAACAGCGCAACAGTATTGTCCACAGTCAGTAAACACCTGCACGTTGGGCCTGTCACTATGTACAGTGCAGTCAGCATCACTGCTCTACACATCATAGGCAGTGCTGTGTCCCTCACACTACTGCCCCCTTGCTACTGTAGTGTCTGCTGTGCACTGTAGTATGACCTACAGTGTGACAGTAGCATGCAGCACCACCACCGCACATTTTAGCACTGGGCAAACGTGTTTGCACCAGGCTAACTGCTTAGCTCCACACTAATGCAGCGCGGTGCTAACAGTACGGGGAATATTATACAGTTTTGATCACTGTTCTTTCACATCTGCTGCTTCCTGCTGCTGTACTGAGTCCATGCATTTGCTGGCACACACATTGGCCACATAGTTAATCTGTACCTGCCCTTACATCGCTGTGCACTGTGTTGTTGTTGTGGTTTGCACTTCCTGGTTGCTATATTCAGTGCAGTCTTATTCCAGGGCTACGTTTGCCCTGCACTCCCAGCTCAGTTTGCATGGCCTCATTACCATGCTATATTCAGAAGCTGTTTGCCCTGGGCTATTCCTTTTGAATATAGCTTGCTTTGTGCTCCGGGCTATGTTTGCCCGCCAGGCAGTGCTAATTTAGCCCCGGGGCAAAGTTTTGAATATCTGGCCCTGTATGTTGTGCACCTTTGCTACTTGCCATTATACTGCTTCCTGGTCCCATTTCTTTGCCAAAACATGATGGTTACCACGGATGACGATGATGTTTCTGATGCTATTATGTCTTCCTTAGAGCTATTTATCAGTTAGCAGAGGATGGGTCAGAGTGATCCTAGAAATGGCAGCCATTTAGCATGTCCTTTGACTTTGACACTCTGTTGCACATGCCTACTATCCTCTCACCAGTATTCCTGTGTTGCCTGTACTTACATACCACCATACCTCTCAACTGCTATGAATTCTGCACTGTAATTTAGAGAGGTAGTATAGCGCAGTGGTTTAAAGCTCTGAACTGCAAGTCTGATGACATCCAACAAACCAGGCCTGGGTTTGAATCCCCCAACTTCTCTTTGTGTAGTATGTGACCCTGAGCAAGTCATTTAACTTCCCTGTGTTCCCGGGTCACTCCTGTAAAAAAGCTTTCAGCTTGGTGTGCTACTCCTGGTTAAACAACTAAATAATAAAAAAAAAATGTTCAAACTCAAATTTACCCTTGCTCCGCACAGGTTTACTGATGTTCCTCATAATGTTAGAGCTATTTCTGGACACACAAGCTATTAAATCATTGAACTAAGTTGATAGAAACATTCCTTATCACTAACTATATGGGGCCTACTATCTGTAGACATAATGGGCCAGATATTGAAAACTTTGCGCCGGGCAAAAATCATTTGCGCAGGTTTAGCGTGGGATTAGTGCGGGTCTGCCATATTCAAAAGGCCAAATAGTGCGGGCAAACTGCATTAGCGCCAGGCAAAATTATAATGTATGCAAGGGGCAAACTGACATGAATACAGGCGCAATGCTATATTCAGCAACTAGCGCCGCGCTAAGTGGTTTGCTCGACTTAGCGGCGACACTTAGCAGCGGTGCACATTACTGCCCAGGAAAAGCTGGTGTAATCCTGGGCAATCAGCTTTCTTGACATAATGGCTGCTTGGCGGGACTGCGGCAGATTTAAGCAGCGGGTTTAGCGCGGGTTTTGCACGACCCTAACAAATAAATATGACACATAGATAAAGCCAAACATAGAGGAAGCATGCTGCTAACTGATGGCATCACAATGATGCCATCATCTACCACCAGTCCCAGCCATGCCAGGCAGTAAGTGGTGACCCTGCCGCCAGTGGACAGCATGGCAGTGTAGCCATACAGCACATACCTGCGGACCACACATCTGTGGACAAAAACAGATGCCAGCACACACATGCAGCACTGTGGGCATGGAGGATGTTGAGGGGAGCGTGTATGGGTGGCCAGGCTGTGCCACAGACCAGGTGTGGCCACAAGGCTGGGACACATCATGCAGTGCACATGGGCCAGTATTAGGAATACCCCCAACACTAGTGTGCCTTTCGGATAATATATGCCCCCTCCCAGCCACATACCACACAGCTGTACAACTGCCACAACACACAAAGCCAGATATGTACATGTCACTGTGAGCATCCCATGCCACAGGTACAGCATCTGTGGGTTACACAACAGTGTAACAGTAATGTCGACTGTCAGTAAACACCTGCAGGTTGGGCCTGTCACTCTGTACAGTGCAGTCAGCATCACTGCCCTACACACCATAGGAAGTGCTGCGTCCCTCACACTACTGTCCCCCCTTGCTACTGTAGTGTCTGCTGTGCACTGTAGCATGCCCTACAGTGTGACAGTTGCATGCAGCACCACCACTACCTGTGCCTGTTCTGTCTTGTCCCCTGGGGTACAATATGCTATGCTATGCTGTACTGTTTACATGTAGCCTGCAGCTATCATTGTGCACTGCCAGACTGACCTACAGGTGGAGCTGCGGTAGGACCTGGTCAGCTCCTGTACTTCCAGACTGACCTACAGGTGGAGCTGCGGTTGGACCTGGTCAGCCCCTGTACTTCCAGACTGATCTACAGGTGGCTCTGTGGGACCCTGCAGTAATGCTGGGCAAACTGCATGCAAGTCAGGGTATAATGAGATACTAATCTGGTTGTTTGCCCAGAGACTACCTAAGTAGGCTCATTTGCATGGCACTTTTGAATATGGCACATTTAGCTCTGGGCAAACATGTTTGCCCAGGGCTATTTCTTAACTCCAGCGCTAATGTTAGCTGTGGCCTTGCTATGATACAGGGAATAATATACAGTTTGATCACTGTTCTTTCACATCTGCTGCTTCCTGAAGCTGTACTGAGTCCATGCATTTGCTGGCACACACATTGGCCATGTAGGTCGCTCTGTATCTGCCCTCACGCTGTTGTGCACTGTGTTGTTGTTGTGGGTTGCACTTCCTGGTTGCTTTATTCAGTGCTGTTCTTATTCCCAGGCTATTTTGCCCTGCACTCCCAGACCAGTTTGCCCGGCTTCCTTAGCCTGCAATATTCAGCAGGATTAGCACCGGGCTATTTCCATTTCAATATAGCTTGCTCTGTGCTCCGGGCTAAGTTTGCCCGCCGGGCAGTGCTAATTTAGCCCCTGGGCAAAGTTTTGAATATCTGGCCCAATATTGTTTAAAATAGGAAAGTGCTACACATTCTGGCCCTTTGTCATGATTTTTGAAGGCCAGTGCTATGATTTTTAGTGTTGAGTGGTTAAGAGGTATGCATACCACTATCATGTAATCATACACTAGCACTTTGCAGAAATTTTAAAGTCTGCTTCCACTATACTTCCATGGAATTTCAGAAATCCCACCTAATTCTGTGGAATTCTGTTGGAAGCAAAAATCTGTCATTTAGAAGTGGAATGCTAACCATGTAGCCATATTTCGCAGTTTATGTAAACTGTGGATTAATTGTTCACAACATGCACAATAATATTCCGCTGATTTGTAAAATGCAGAATGTTAGTCAATGCTTTTTGGAATTCTTCGGGATGAAAAAATGAATCCTGGAAAGCACTTTGGAAGCTGAATTTCCACTCTGCATGAATTCTGTCAGTGAAATTCCACATTGGGCACAGCTCTATCATGCACTCAGGTCAACATTTTCTGGCAGCTTGTTTTTCAGTACTGCTGCACCGACTTGCAATCATGTGCTCGGTACTGTGTGCACCATTATCTTATTACCACAGTGTCTGCCTTTCCCCAGCTTGAAGGTCCGACTTACAAATGTAAGCACTGAAGTTTGTGATAAATGTATTTTAATCTGACTCAAAAAATGTCTGCTGGCCTATCTGTCCTTACCTGAGTTACCATTTTGTGTGGCATATGTAGTACTCTATTAAAACAACCTACTATACGTTTCTGAACGCCTATACATTGTTGGTACTTTACCATCAAATTAAACTTGTTAGAAATCACTTTAACTTATCTGTGACCCATCTGGCTAACAAAACAATCCAGATAAAATATAATGAACCCCATATAAACAAACAATATCCTGATGATAATATCCAGCAGAGATACAGTTAACCTCCAGATAACCATGAAATCCTCCAGAGTGCACATGGAGCAATTGCAGTATTATATGAGCAATTCTGGCACAGACTCTTCCTTCTAGGGCCCAGATATTCAAAACTTTGCCCCAGGGCTGAATTAGCACTGCCCAGCAGGCAAACTTAACCCAGAGCAAAAAGCAAGCTATATTCAAAAGGAATAGCCCTGGGCAAACAGGTTCTGAATATAGCATGGGAATGAGGCTGGGCAAAGTGGGCTGGGAATGCAGGGCAAACTTATCCCTGGAATAAGACAGCTCTGAATATAGCAACCAGGAAGTGCAGACCACATCAGCAACACAGTGCACAGTGACATGAAGGTAGGTAGAGGTGACCTATGTTGCCAATATGTGTGCCAGCAAATGCGCGGACCCAGTATACCTGCAGGAGCAGCACATGTGAAAGTATAGTGTGCAGAATGGTTTTATGTGATAAAGGTGAGTCTGAAAGATCACCTGTCACATAAAGTGAACAAACTTGACTCCATGGTCAAAAGGGCAACAGATATTTTACAGACTGTCACAAATAGCGACGGTCGCTACAATACTTGAGAAAAGCACACATAAACAATTTTTTTATGCAGGGGGCTGCATCCCCCGTGCCACCCCTTGTGGAGGGCAAGTCCCCCACACCCCCAAACTTAAATGACAAACTCCAAGGACAGTGCGGACCATGCAGCAAGTTATTGGATAGTGCAAAAAAAATTTCTCCCGCCTCTAGCAGGACCCGGACCTAGGTCTGCTTGCATTGTAAGTGGTGCACACCACGACAATCTGCAAGCAGCTCAGTGAGAGTTGGCCACAAACAATGCTATATCCTGCAGTAGTGAGTATTGCTCCTTGCTATACTCGCTATACAGGATATAGCAACGTATTGCACCATTCGCTCTCTTGTAGAGCGCTATTATTGAGTCGCTCAAAAGTGCAGCGCTCAATAATCAGCACTCTACATGGCTGCTACCGTGCAAAACTGTATAATAGTCCCCGAACCATTTGCATGGTGCTAATGTGTTTGCGTGAGTTTAGAGTGGAGCTAAGCTATTTGCCCAGTGCAAGCACGTTTGCCAGGTGCAAAGTGACATGCAAATGAGCTTACTTAGGTAGTTCCTGGGCAAACATCCACATTAGCATCTCATTATGCCCTGATTTGCATGCAGTTTGCCCTGCATTACTGCAGGGTCCCACAGCGCCACCTGTAGGTCAATCTGGCGGTACAGGGGCTGGACGGGTCTGCCTGCATTGCCACCTGTAGGTCAGTCTGGCAGTGCATGATGATGGCTGCAGGCTACATGTATATAGTATTGCATAGCATATTGCACCCAAGGGGACAACACAGCTTAGGCACAGGTGATGGTGGTACTGCATGCACCTGTCACACTGTAGGTCATGCTACAGTGCACAGCAGACACTATAGTAGCAAGAGGGCCAGTAGTGTGAGGGACACAGCAATGCCTATGGTATCTAGGGCAATTATGACCACTGCACTGTACACCGTGACAGGCCCAACATGTAGGTGATTACTGACAGTGGACAGTACTATTACACTGTTGTGTGATCCACAGATGCTGCACCTCTGGCATGGGATGCTCACAGTGACATATACATGGCTGGCTGTGTGTGCTGTGGCATTTGTACAGTTGTATGGAATGTGGCGGGGGGCACGTATGATCCGACAGGCACACTGGTGTTGGGGTATTCCCAATACTGGCCCATGTGCACTGCGTGATGTGTCCCAGCCTTGTGGTCTGTGGTGAGGCCTGGCCACCCATACACCCTCCCCTCAACAACCACCATGTCCACAGTGCTGCATGTGTGTGCTGGCATCTGTTGGTCACCACAGACGTATGGTCTGTAGGTGTGTGCTGTTTGGCCACATTACCATGGTGTCCCCTGGCAGCCAGGTCACTCCTTACTGCCTGGCATGACTGGGACTGGTGGCAGCTGTTGGCATCTGTGTGGTGCCATCAGTGAGCAGCATGTGTCCTCCGTGTCTGGCTTTTTCTATGTGTCATATTCATATGTTAGGGTTGTGCAAAGCCACACAAACACTGCATAAAGCCACAATGTCATGCAAAGCAGGATTGCCCAGGGTTAAGACCAGCTTTTCCAGGGTGGTAATTTGTATCGCGCAAAAGGTTGCACAAAACAACTTAGAATGGTGCTAGTTGCTAAATATAGCATTGTGCCTGTATTCATGTTCAGTTTGCCCCTTGCATATATTATGGTTTTGCCTGGCGCTGATGCAGTTTGCGCATGCTGTTTGGCCTTTTGAATATTGCAGACCTGTGCTAAACCTGCGTAAACGGTTTGCGCCCAGCATGAAGTTTTGAATATCTGGGCCTAGATCTCAAAGCCAAACGGAATTATTATTAAGCTAGTAGTGCCGAAACAGTAGGTGAAATTATTCTTTTATTAAAGTAACCACTTGCTATAACGTTTTTATTTCTGAAGTGTTTTCTTTTTCCTTCTGCTTATTTATTTAATTGTTTATTTTACCTTAGAGTATTATATGTCAGGTGAAGAGCTGTACTTTAACAGGAGGCTCCATATCTTGTTCTATTCCCTTCACGTCTCATCTCATCAGCATGTTGACTTCATGCATTGTGGCATTACTGGTGACCTGTCTGACACAAGGTAATTGGCTTTTTTTGGTCAGCTGTGATGTCATAGTATGTGAGATTACAGCAGTGATGAGGAATGAAGAGGAATAGAACTAGATATGTCAGCCTCCAGGTAGAGTACTCTTTCACATACAACACTTAAGACTGTTAGGTAGACAATCTAATTAGCAAAAGAGAAAATTAAAAGTTCATCAGATATCAAAGGAAGGGTCCAGTACTTTTAAAAGTTATTATTAACATCAGACAGTGTACAAAAGTAGCTCTTTTTAATGATTATAATTACATTTAGTAATGTAAAACCAATAATAAGGTGCTGCTATTATACTGTAGATCTCCTGAATCAGCTGACTGAGAACAGCAGGAACTTAGTAATCATGTTCAAAACACTGGTTTAAAAAGATGAAATACTGTAAACTTACAGTAATTGGTGATTTTAGCATCAGTTGGGCTGGCAAGTTGACCTGCTGGTGCAGCAATAGAGTTCCACCAGTGGCAATGCCAATGACCTGGAGGATCAGGCCTGAGTCTTTGACCAGTCAGCTGAGTGACCCAGTGGATGCTGTTCACCTCGGGAAGGGTGAATTTTCAGCATCCGCTGCACTACCTTCACTACCTTCACCTGGGTGACAACAGGGGACAGTGCAGTCAGAGCCAAGGAATCAGAAGAGAGGTTGTTGATGCACTCCAGCACACGGGCACACACCTATGAAAATGTGTTTTAGAAGTTTGGCATCCTAGGGGTGATGAACAGAACATCAACGAATACTCAGCCATTGCAGGAGGGTGTCTACACCTCACCACAGGCTCCACACCTCTGACAGTGTCTCTCACTCCAACTTTAACTACTCAGACTATATGGGATTGTTGTCTCTTCTCATTCCAGTAAAGCTTATCATTTTGTACCTTTGCATGTTAATTATGTTGACCGGTATGTATAGGCCCATATTGACCGGCAATTTCACAATGTTTTTGGGTTTTTGTTGCACCGCTGTCCACTGTAATTGTAATCTTATGAAGCGTACTGTATTGTATTAATGCCCAGGACCACCTTGAAAATGAGCTTGCTCAATGGTGTTTATGCCTGGTTAAATAAAGTGATTGATTGACTGAATGCCCAGATCCCTGAGTTTCCCCCCGTATGCTCAAATATGTGCAATTCCCCCACCCAGATCCCTGACATGCCTACACACATAACACAACCCCCTCATTGGTGTTCCAGTGCCCCCCCCACCCAGCAGTTAGTGCCCCCATCTCCGGAAAGAGCCAGGGACTGGCACAGCCATCCTCACACCTCTGTGGCTGGTCCCTGACTGAACTGTCAATGGTCACATACTGTAATGTGTACACGTGTGGGGATATTCATCTTGGAAGTGAATACTGAGAGCTTGGTTCACAAAGAGCCCTAAGATTGATGCAAGCTGCCACCAAAGGCAGCTTGCATCAAAGCCCAGTGCACCAGATACTCTATTGAGCAGGATCCCGACAAAGTCCCACAGCTTGCTGCAACCATTGCCAGTGCTAAACAGATGGCACGCCGGGCGTGTGTGCCACAAGCCTCAGGGCAGCTGTGCACCACTCTAGACCCTGGTGGACTAGCTGCCCTCTCTCCGATCCCCAATGTTGCCCCTATTAAAAGTTATTTGTATTGCTTCCTGCTGTGTTGGTGTAGTGGCCCTCCCCAATCCCCAATGTTGGCCATCTTAATACATATTTATAGTGTCACTTGCTGTGGTGGCATAGTGACCTCCACCCCTGCAGGTAGTGCCCACCACCCTGCTCCCAATCCCAAAACAGAGCTGGGGCTGGCACTGACTGAAGTGTCACAGGGCATGTATTGTAAAGTGTATGTGTTCACTGATTAATCAATAAGCATGCTCACTTTACAGTATGCACTCAGTGACAGTTGAATCAGCCCACGTTGCAGAGATGAGAGAAGGGCTGTGCCAGCTCCAGCTCTGTTTCAGGATGGTGGGGAGTGAGGTGGTAGACACTATCTGCTGGAGTGGGGGCCACTATACCACCTCGGAAGGGAACACTATAAATATGTATTAATATGACCAACATTGGGGATTGGGAAGGGGGGTCCCTATACTGCCATGGCAGGGGACATTAAACATAAGTATCAGGGATCAGGAAGGGGGGACAGCTAGTCCTCCAAGAATGGGGCTATATGACATATTATTACACTGGGTCACATTAATATGGGGTGGGAATGCTAGAGTACTGGGAGGTGTTCTGTGTATTGAATTCTTATACAGCCATGTTGGGATAGGGGAGGGGGGACCATGGCAGATTGCCTCAAGCAGGTAACTCTCCCAGAGGAGATTATTATAAGTACCCTTGGACCAGCCCTCGCTGGTTTCTGGCTACTTAGAATTTCTCCCACTGGAGGAGTTCTGTGAATCCCACATTCAGCAATATGGCAGCTTATGTCTGCCACATGCCCCCTGGCACCATGTCAAAGCCCATTCTTGGGTGCACAGGTGGTGAAAGCCCTGTTTGGGACAGGTGGCCTGTAGTCGATGCAGGCTGATATTAAGAATCGCTCCCGGCACATCATTTGGCACAAGGGGTACTTTGCACCATTCATTGTGGTGCAAACCCCTTGTGCTACATCAGGAGCTTTCAGAATTGAGCCCTGAGCAATTTTCATTATTTATGGTGTTCAGATTCAGGAGCTAAAACATATAAAAAGTAAAATAATAAAAAAAATACATAACCCTCTAACCCTATCCAGGCAGACAGGGCTGGCCCAATCAATCTGTTTGTCATTATCAGTGACAATAGGCTGCTCACCCCCCCCCCGGTACAATTTTGGTGTCAGATGAGTGTCAGAATTGTGTAGAAAGAGCCCCCTGTGGGTTATGAAGGAGGACCCCATGGAGTTAGCATGGAATTTGAGCACTATTGTTCACCCCCAAATCATGGATTGTGGTTAATATTATCATTCTAATGTATAGTATTTGACTTAGTGTCAGCCACTGAGGAGTGTCCATTGTATAACCTCTTTAGAGAGCAGAGGAATCATTTGACAACCATCTGACTTGTTTGGAAGGGAGTGCAATTTGGAAAGGATGTGTACATTTTTTAATGGAGAGAGGGTATAACTGTTGGAGACTGTGTACAAAACAGAAATTTCTGGTTACACCCCTGCTTTGGGGATGGGGTGAGGTAGGGAGGAGAGGTGAAATAAATGATTAATCTAGTCCTGGTTCAGTGTCTATAATTCTAACCTTTGTTTGTTTAAGAGCTGCTGACGCCTCTATGAAAACTTTGGAAACACAATATTTAGATATAGTTTGGCCTGTATTTCATTTACTTACTCTAGATTTCTACTGTCCCTTATTTATAACTGAGAAAGTTCCCAGAAAACAAGACCTGTACCCATTTGAGCTCATCTGCCCTGCAGCTTCTTCCTTACTTGAAATCATAATGCTCTGTTATGATGTCACAGTTGGTTGCCATAGGAATAAATGTAATGTCACAAGCAGAGTATTATGATATTAGGTTGAGAAGAAGCTGTAGGAGTTGATGAACTCTAAAGGAACAAAGATTCTGTTTCCATGCAAACAACCTCAGCAATAAATTATGGGGAGGTGGGAAAATAGAGCTAAAGAGAAATATAAGCTGCATTGCGTCAAAATAATACACTTTTCAAAGTTCTTCTGGAGTTGTCGGTGGCTGGGGAAGCAAAAGATAACTAAGTGTGTGGGAGGAGTAACTGTTTTCCTTCATACTTTTTTTATATGAACACCAAACAATGGGTTGTGAAATGCAGAGGTATATTGTCTGCTGATACTGTAGGGAAGTTACAGTAGGGCTACGCCAGGGTTCCATACTCGGCTGACTGCTTTTTAGACTGTTCATTAATTGTTACCCTTGGCATGTCAATCTGCAGACATTACTCTTTGCATAAATGATGCTATAGTCTTTGAGAGTAACAAAAACAAAATTTTCTACAATAGGACCTATAACATGATTTCCACTTTATCCAAACCTGGTTTACCTAGAATCTACTAGTCAAGAACACCAAGAAAACTAATTCATTTGGCACACATGGTAAACTGGAATCCTCCCTGACTCTTAATATCTTCACACAGTCTGGAGATACCCTTGATCAGGTGACCAGTTTAAATACGTAGGGGTATACCTTAACAGTGCACTATTTTTTCTCTGACCATGTTGACCACCTGACTAAAGTCATAAACTCTGGTTTGGGCCTTCTTTACTGAAACAGAAGAAATCTCCTTCCAGGAACTAAAAGCCTGGTGGTCCAGGGTGTTATACTCAGCATACTATGGTATTGTGGTCTATGGTTCAGCAGCAGAAAATACACTGTCTAGGGAAAAATTTTTCTTTAATAGGGGGTGTCAGTTTACACTGGACTTCAAGCTAGATACCCACACATGTGCTTTATGACACCACGGAATGGCTTAATTCACCTATGGGAGCAGTTCCATACCATGATAATGGGTAAAAAAGCATTACTTGGATTGACCTCACCAGGCCTGCAATCCAGTTTCAAGTACATTTACAACAAATACCATATTTCTTCAAATAGAAACTGTGGCTTCTATTAGCAAAGAACTGTTTACAGATGCAGCTTTTATATGAGGATGGTTGGTGTTAGAGGGAGGCTTTTCATTAACCTGCACTGAAAAAATCACTCTCTAATAATAGAAATGGTGGTAAATACACCTCTTTAACCCCTCTTAGGTAAGCCCAGATGATTACCTTCCTACACACACTACATTCCACCAGGCCACCAATTATCAATATTCTCTGTGAAGAGAGAGGGGGAGGTAAAAGACTCAGATAAAGATTCAGCTTATTCAATCTACCAGTATGCTGTGATAGCAGCATCTGTTACTCAGTACCATCACCGGTACTCCAAGCACTGGATCCACCTCTCAGAGCTTGCTGCTTACCTTCTGCTGTTTCAAGGGAGGCTTGGGGGAGACCCACAGCTGTTTTCCCCAATTACTTCCAGTTGGAACTCAGACCACCAGCTCAGCCATTGGGACTACTCAAAACAATGTGCCATGTGGCTTTTGTGTCCATGGTATCAGCTCTGCTTGGTGCTTTTTCATTGCTGTTTTGGAGAGGCTCAGTGGAGGCACACAGCTGTTTTTGAGGCGGCTGAGGGTTAGTGATTACACAAGTGTAAGTTACGAATTTACACATTTACTAGTTCTGCGGATTACAAGACCAGGCTTCTATTACAATTCTGATTTTTCAGTGTGTCTTGTAAAAGGCTAAAATATTTACAGGATTCAAGAATGCATGGGATAGGTACAAAAGGATCTTTAAAGTAAGTCGGGAGGGGAGTCCAAAGACTAAGTAGGGTCTGCAGTGTAGATGTAGAGAGGGAAATACAAGGCAGACTGGATGGGCTATGAGGTCTTTTTCTGCCAGTATCTTCTATGTTTCTAATAAAGGCAACTTCTGTTTCAGGGTGGCTTCTAATCAAGGAGCTATAGTATTCTACTAGGGGTATGGCTAGGAACTCTCTATAAATGCCACATAGAAAATCCTCAATTGCCTAGATCTCTTTCTCAACAGAGCTACAAAATTATGGGAAGCCTTCTCCAACCAATTGAAGGCATGTGACACTATCTTATCATTCAAAGATCAACTATTAAATCTGCTCAGTGCTTCTAACTTGTATAACTGTTTTTGAACCTGAGCTGTTTGACAATATATCCTTATGTTGTTCATATGTCAGTGCATGCTGTTTAGAGTAGTCTTTTACTATGTAAATCTTCCTGTGACTTAACTTCTTTGTTTTTGTTAGATTGACCAATGTATATCTCTATGCTATCTTGTATGATCTTAGATCCTTTGAAAATACACATTTACCTAAAAGATCTTTTGTGCAATAAAAACTAAGTCAAACAAACAAATATCTGAACAGTTGGATTTTCCAGTATTCAAAAACTTTCTGTGCACACCACTAGTTATATGAAAACTGAAGAAATCTGGAACGGCATTAACAGATATGTCATTAACAATGTGGTGCAGTTGTCTAATGAAAGTGGTCTTTACGACACAAGTTATAACAAGGATTCAACTTTGATTATGAACCGGTGATCGTAAATGGAGAAAGCCGATTGGCCGAGAGGTTTTCGAAGCCGTGATGATATCGGGCTACATCATCACGGCTTCAGAAAACCTCCGGTCACCAGCCTTCTCACCGGCAGAAAAAAAAAATCATTCCGACGAAAATGGCAGCCATGCTGAACTTACAACGCAAGCTGCTGCCACAAACAATGATCCAGTGTCTTAAAAATTAAAAGAAATCCACTTGCCATCTCATTTCCTGCCAACATCACTGTAATCCTGCTGCGAATGTTGCAACCAAGTTAACCAGCGCTTCTTTCCAACAAAAGCTACTGTGTGAGAGTTTTCTCTCGCTCGCTCGCTCACTTCTTTCAGAGGCGCACGCACGGCCGCCCGTTTAAGCAATGCAGTACGGTTTAAAAAATTACGCTTCCTAATCTACTCATACTGGTCATTGGCTTCATTTTATTTTTAAAATCTCGTTACCGCGATCATCTACTGCGGGGGGGGCAGACAAAGATACTGTTGCAGAGTTCACAGGTCACACCATCACAATACTATTACATTTTCTGTCAGTTCCAACTACAACAGCGCCACCTGCTGTCTTCTAGAACTATTTTTTTTAAATGTATTCCTACTCTACCAAAAAAGCTTTTTTTAACAGGTTTAAAGGGTGTTTTTTAATCTTTTATTTATAAAACCATTACTTCTGTTCATAATAGCAATAATGCACTCCAGGGTGGTATATCGTGGGATATCATCACTTCTCGGGTGGTGGGCCTTTTCGACCTGCGACCTGCGTGCCCCAACCACCCGAGTCATGACAATATCCCACGATATACCACACCCTGTCGTGCATTATTGCTTAATTATGAACTGGCTGCCAAAAATGGAGGAAGCTGATTGGCTGAGAGGTCTTTGAAGCTGTGATTATATCTAACTACATATGCACAGCTTCAAAAAGCCTCCAGCCACCAGCCCCCTCACCCACAACAAATCAGTCTGAGGGCAGACAGAGCCAGATAGCTGTGGTGAAATCACGATCAGTATGAGCAGCTTTTCACTCACTCCCATTCAACTCACAGTTTTCAACAGCAGCGGTAGCGAGTGGCAGCAATGACCAAGTTCACCCTGATTGTACAACAGAAACAGAATATCATTTTTAGCACCTTCAGTCACACTGCCAACATTAAAACTCACACTGTACAATCCACAATTTTTTTTTAAATGAAGCAGCTGCGTTCAAGTTCAAGTTCAAGTTTATTGCAGGAAAGACTTTGTTGAGCAAGCTCATTCACAAGGCGGTCCTGAGGCACATACACATACAGTTCGCAATTACATAGATGGGAGATATAAAATGTAGAACAACAAAGAAAAAATATATAATAGAAGAGGTATACACAATAGAAGTCCTTATGCTATACATGTAGTACATTCCAGCTTTAACCTTGCCCTAAATTATGCAACACATTTCAGCTTAATAAGTAGAGGGTCAGTTGGTACCTAGAAAGTTGACTTGGCATTGGGGGCCTAGTAGCACCTACATATGTCTTTTAATTTAGAGATAGCTAGTGTTTTGTAGGAGTTAATTGATACGATGCTGGTTAGCTTCAGCATGGCTTGTAGTTGGTTCCAAATGTTTGGGAGGGTGTGAGACAGCTCTTTGGCCAGCTGTGGTACGTGTCCTGGGAACATCTAGTAGGATGCGTGAGCTTTACTGTCTCCCTTTCTCTCTCTTCAGAGGCACGCGCTCACCCACCCATTTGCTGCACACAGTAGCGGTTACAAACATACTTCATAGTTTTTTTTTTCAAATTCTCATGTTTAATTTCAAGTTTATTGCAGGAAAAGTCCATTGAGCAAGCTCATTCACAAGGAGGTCCTAAATCGTGTAAACAGTCAGGAGACATTGCATAAAAAGGCAACATTTAAAAAGCAAAATGAAACAATATAAAATAAGATTAATATGCACCAATTCATATAAGTACACTATAGTAAACTGAGGTAGAGTTAAAGTTCATATAGTACCTACTGCTCAATTATGACAGGACAAGGTAGGAATTATTAGCATAGGGAGGAGAGGAGCAATAAATGTGAGGAGCGTACTGTGACAGGAGAGAGTAGTTAAGTAAGAGGAAGGGGTTGGAAATGACAGGAGACAGTAGCTGAATAAGAAGGAGGGGTTGAAAATGACTGGTGAGTGGAGGAAGAGGGCTAAAAAGAGTAGAGGGAGAAAGATATAGATAAAGAAAGCAAGGGTAGGAGAATGTTTTGAGAATTACTGGATAGTTTCCTGTCCTGACAAACACTGGTTCCAGGATGATGGTCATAAGGATATAAGGGCAGAGAAGAGGCTTAAAAGCAGCTACAAATATATTTTATTTTGGATGAGGGTAACTCTTTGAAGAAATTAACCGCAACCATGCTGGATAGTTTCAGGGTAGATTGGAGTCAGTTCCAGATTGTTGGAAGAGCATATGAGATAGCACATTTGCCAAAGGAGGTGCGAGTCCTAGGCACATCAAGGTAGAAGAAGTCAGATTTCCTGAGGGAGTATGTATAGTGAGAAATGCAGATGAGAGATGCTAGGTAGCTCATAAGTTTGTTCAGGAGTAACTTGAGCATCCAGATACCAGCATGGAGCAAATGTCTAGTGGTAAGTGAAGTCCAGTCAACAGTTGCATAGAGGCCACAGTGGCAGGTTCAGTACAGGGATTTGGTGTTGAACCACAGGGCACAGTGGTAAAGTACGTCCAACTTATTTAGGTTCCCCATAGTCAAACAATGGAAGGAATGTGGCCTGCACCAGCCAGGTTCTAGTTTCAATCGGGACGACAGACTTATTTCTGAAAAAGAAGCCTAACCTGGCTTTAAGCCTTCTGGAGAGGTCCTCAAAATGGTCATTGAAAGAGAGTTTGTTATCTAACCAAATGCCAAGATATTTAAATTTGGGGACAGCTTCCAATGGTTCACCTAGCAAGGTGTTAACAAAGTCCTTCGGTAGACCATCTGGGGCGGTAGATGAGTTACTAAGAGTAAAAATCATAGCCTTAGTTTTCTTAGCATTAAGAGGAAGCATAGCAGTAATGAGATTAATTTCCAGCTGAGCAAAGTCAGCTTGCAGCATGTCCCTTACTTCAGACAACATAGAGCCAGAGGTGTAGAATACTGTGCCATCTGCAAAGAAATGAAGGTTGGATTTGGTAATATAAGAGTCAAGATCATTGATGTACAAGGAAAATATGATAGGGCCTAGGATGGAGCCTTGAGGGACTCCCCTAGCAATCGGCAAGGAGGCTGAGAATAGGCCATTGGCTTTAACTTTGTAGGTTCTCCCTGCTAGGTAACTGTTGAACCACTGAGCGGTGGAGGGAGTGGCACCTAGCTTAGTAAGGCTGGTGACTAGTAGATTGTGGTCAATGGTGTCAAATGCTTTACTTAGATCTAAGAAGACAGCACCAGTGATCTTTTTTGGTATCCATAGCAGAGATCCAGTCATTAGTGACTTTAGCCAGTGCTGTGATAGTGCTGTGCTTAGGCTAGAAGCCGGATTGAGCTGAGTTCAAAAGTGAAAAGGTTTTGATATGAAGTTTTAATTGTTTGTAGATCAGTTTTTTGAACACTTTAGAAAGAATAGGCATGATTGAGATTGGCCTGTAGTTATTTAGATCACATGGGTCCCCTGATTTGAATAAGGGAAGGATGTGGGCGGATTTCCAACAAGATGGAACTGAGGCATAAGAGATGGAGAGATTGAGAATATGAAGAATGGGGGCCATGAGATGGGCATAGCCTAGTTTTAGGACAAATGGTTCAAGACCATCATCCCCAGCGCTTTTCTTGATGTCAAGGTTAAGTAGTGAGTCTTCTACTTCTTTGTAGTTAAGTGTACGCAGCTGGAAGGGACAAGTCGAGGTATGGGGAGTAGGAATAGAACTGGCTTGAATAATCCCTCGGCCTGCATAAGGTGAGGAGTCAAAGGCTAGGCCAGCAGTGACAAAATGGGAGTTGAGTTCTTCAAGGTTTTGGGAATTACTTTCAATAATCCTTCCATTGGTAAGGATCTTGGCTGGAATGGAGGGGCACTAGGCTGTCCTTCAATGGATTTAAGTGTCCTCCAAATTTTATATGAATTCCCTTTGGCCGGTTCTAGGGTGGTAACATAGTAGTTTGCTTTGGCAGAGTGAATGCTTTGTACACACACATTCCTAGCTGCTTTAAAAGCCTGCCAATCTGCAGGACGCTTGGTGTGCCTAGCCAGAGACCAGAGCTTGTCCCTGTTAGTGAGTGCAGCCTTAAGTCTTGGAGTAAACCACAGGTGAGAGATGTGACGCACCCTGACCTTAATAAATAGGGCATGCTTATTTGCCAGTGTGACAAGGTTGTTGTTGAGGACAGAGACAGCCTCTTCGGCTGTTTTGGCAAGATAGAGATCTTGCCATCTAACCTTGCCTAAGTCAGACAGGTAATTTACTGCCTGCAATTCACTAAAAGACCATTTAGTTATGAACTTGGGCTGGTGTCGATTCTTGGCATGCGATCTTAAGCATACAACAACCCCAAGGTCGCTCATGTTGTTGCGGAACACCACGGAGCATAGAATTTTATGTGGATGAGTATTTCATATAACATCTAGGAGTGAACTGTTGGCAAGGTTCAATGTATTATTCCTTGTTGGTTCACTAACAAGCTGTACTAGGCCAAACTCATCACAGTGCAATTTCAGGCTATGTGATTTTGAGGAAGACCAGTCCATGTTGAAATCCCCAAGGATCATTGCCTCAGAACTGGCAGCCGTGATTAGAGATTTAAGCACATTGAGGATATCAGTTCCACCAGCCGGGGCCTGTAACCACCTATTATAGTGATGCATTCCGTGGAGGAAAGGTGAAACTTCAGGGACACAATCTCATATTCCTTCTGTTTGGATTTACAGAAGATATCACTAACTGTATACTTGGTTTTAGAATAGACAACCACACTACCCCCTAGATTCCCTATCTGCCCTGTATAGTTTGTAGCCTGGTAGGGTGATTTGTTGATCAGTAGTGGCCTTTTTGAGCCAAGACTCTGTAATAATGTCAAGATCAGGTCCTGTATGAGCAGCCCATGCATGTAGCTGGTCAAATTTGTTAGTCAAGCTTAATATATAGACCAGCATCATTTTAAGCCTGGGGCAGCTGCAAATTCCATTGGAGAGATAAGCTGTAACAGAGGGCCAGGATTTAACTCCACGTTACCCAAGTAGAGGAGAAGTAGAAGCAACAATTTCTTTAAGGAGCTCAGTAAAGATGTAATCACTTTTTTTCTTTGTCAGCGGCCCCTGGGCATTGCTAGGGGCGTAGGTTTGGTACAAGGGAAGAAAAGGCTGACTCAACAGTATAATGATGTCATGAAAAGTACATGGATAGATGTAGGTGAAGGGAGTAAGAAGGCAAATGCGGAGGAGTGGAGAGTGTAGTGAAAGAGGTGGGGTGCCAAAATGAGGATGGTGCAGTGTGTAGGGGCAGTTTAAGTTGGGAAAGGGAGTTCCAGGACCAGGCTATGGCCTGGCACTTCATTCCATACTGTTGCATTGAATATACTGTTAACTGAAATTACCAGGATAAAGATGGCATAAGCCATAACTCCTAGACAGGTTAATAAAGAAACAGGATGTAGAAATTTGCTGAGGAGCAACAGCAGGCTGCGAGGAACTGAGCAGCTAGACTAGGTAATAGCTGGATAGCCCTGTTTCTCTTACTTGTGATTGGAGGTAGACAAGGTAAAAATAAACCAATGGGTCAGGGAGGGAGGTGCGACTGTATTTAAAGGAGGCCTGGGGGGGGGGATGATCAGCAGTTAGTAGGAGGGAAGCAAGCAAAAATCATCGCTCAAGTCTATGGCTGAAGGCGCACCAATCATTGTGGATTAGTGGAACAGGCCAATCAGTGTCTGCCTGCAGCGCTGCACCAATCGGAATCTACCAGCCAGGACTGCTCCAAGAATGAAATCAGCGGCTGTACCTGAGGGCTGGATCTGCTTCCTACAGTCCGGAAATTGGCAGGGAGCTTGAGGGTGTGGAAAAGCAGTGGTGGCTGGAGAGATGGCTCAGGCACACTGCCCTTGTAGAATAGTGCCGCTCAGGTGAGAGTCCCTAAAAGGAAAAAGAGAGGCACAGGGTTAAATATACTGGCAGACAGGGATTCGGTAGTCAGGCGGCTGGCGGAAGACTGTCAGTGGGGGGTGGGGGTGCTTGAGATAGAGACATAGGTAGAGAATTGTATAGACAGGAGTGAGATAAGCCACAGATAATTGATGGAGGGATTGCAAAAGGAAAGAACACAAAAGCGAGTAGCAGAGGGGGAAGGGCTTACACTACGGGTGAAGTACAAGGGATTACTATGAGAAGGGAACACAGGTAGAAGCAGCCAAGACTTAGGTTTTAGATGGAGGATTTCAAGATACAAGGAGTTTAGTCAGAGAGAGCCAAGCAGAGGGTGAAAAGTAAGATAATAAGGCACTTTCAAAACAAAACACAGAAATAAAAAGAATTTAACAGGCTACATTAGTAAACAGGCTAGAGCAGTGACGCCTAAACACATAATCGATTTAAACTCAGTACATTACTACTATGCAGTACTTCACAATCATACATTTTTAGCTTGGGCATGTAACATAATAGCAGTAGGTACAGGCTTTTTGAAAAATGATCAGCAGTTAGTAGGAGAGAAGCGAGCAAAAATCACTGCTCAATTCTATTGCCGAAGGTGAACCAATCATTGTGGACTAGTGGAACAGGTGAGCCAATCAGTATACCTATAAGGCCAAAGCTAAACAAAGACAGTAAGTAACTTACTGATGTATTTGAAAGACAGGGAGTGTCCAAGCTATTCAGTCTGATCCCTCTGGTGCCTCCAGTGAAATAAATGTTCGGATATAAATGCTGACTCTTTCACACACTTCATAGCACCAGAAACATTCTTATCCCTCAAACAGACCACAAGATTTAAAAAAAAAAGGTCAACTCAGTACGCATAGTTAATCTGGCTCCTAACTATCTCATGCACTGCTGAGAGAGAGGGAGGGAGGGAGAGCGAGAGAGAGAGAGAGAGAGGGAGAGGCAGGGAAGGGGGAGAGGGAGAAGGAGAATTCACAGCTGCACCTCCTCCACAAACTCCAACTACAGCAGAGCCACCTACTGTCCATAGCCCTGCAGGAACTATTTTCTTAAAAGACAGTCCTCCAACACCCCAAAATACATCACTTTCAAAGGGTTTTTGAAGTATTTTTATTTTATTTTTTACTGGAAAAATACTTTTAAGCCTGTTCATAATAGCAATAACGCACTCCAGAGTGTGGTAAATCATGAGATATTGTCCCTTCTTGGTTGTTGAACTCACTCAGCTTGCAGCCTTGTACCCATCCACCCTAAGCGTGATGATATTGCATGATATACCACATCCTGTCAGTCATTATTGCTGAATTATACAATGGCAAAACAAATCCATGAGCTCTGATTGATCAGCGTTTGCCTAGAACTGTAATGTTATCTCAGTATAACATAACTGTGTGCATTAAGCCACTTACATGACCACATCTTACCAAAGGTGTTTGATGTCTTGCAGCTAAACTAATATAGTGGGACCTAACATATTTGTCATGACAAGAACATTTCATATTTAGGCAGAGAACAAGTATCAGAACATCTGTTTTATAGTATTCATTTTACAGATTTATTTTTTATGAGGAAACACACCACATGTGAGGAAACACACCACATGCACTGCATCATGGATATGCAAATATCTAATGCCTGGTATCTCATAACACACTAGAGTGATACCAGACAATTGATTATTTGCAAACCCATGACGCAGTGCTTTAACATGGGGAGCGTTTCTAAAAAAAAAAAAAAAAAAAAAACCTGTTAAACTAATACTATAGGAGATGTGACACTTGTTCTCTGCATAACTATGACATTTTTTAGCCATGTACTGTATATGTGCTCATTCTTCTCCCCAGTTGTGCTGGAATAATGTCACTTCTCAAGTGTTGAATGCACTCAGCCTATGTTCTTCTGCCCAACCACCTGAGGTGTGATGTTATCCCAGCACGACACACACACACACACCCTGTCAGGCATTATTGCATAAATATTACATATATTTCTTGTGATACGTTTCCTAGTAATTTAATTTGTTTTGATGACACAAGTTACAATAAGGATGCAACTTTAAATATTTCACATGCCCCTTGTGATGTTATTCATAGTATGTTACTTAGTGTTAATGGCACAAGTTATAACAAGGATGCAATATTTAATTTGCATTATAACATGGGGATGAAAAAGGCTCCTCTTTGACTCGTGAACACACATCTCCTGACCATTGATTAATTCTTTAGTTATCTATGATTCCTTGCTGAAGGCATATGAGGAAGTGAGGGCTACTGTGGCACATCCCCCATCTTACTGAGTAGAGCAGCAAAACGTGATATGTATGTAAAAATCACACATGGTGTAAATGTTTAAGGTGAAAACATACAGGACAGTGAAGCAATGAGTGACTGGGTGTCTTTCTACAGCAGTTACTGGTATTGCAAAGCAGCCTCAGCAGCTGTTCCTAGGACCACACCCAATAACTGTTTTGCAAAACCTGCCAGGCTTCCACAATAAATGTTTTGTTAAACCTGCCATACTGCCCCTGTTATCAGCATGTTTTGTTCCAAAACTGCATGTAAATGCACTGATAGTGTGGAAGTAGAATGATCAAATAAGTGCTAAAAAGATTGCAAATGGAGAAGACAGTGAGCTAATACCTGAATTCAAAGATAATGAAATTCAGCTTCATATGGTCTTATGGGTTTCCCATTACCTATTTACTGTAACTCAGGAGTGAAAGCTTTCCCTGTACTGTGACTCCCCTTCACAAAAGTCCGAGCAAGACAGAGGCAGGAAACTACAAACCTGTTAGGTTGACCTCACTGATAGGGAAAATTATGAAAGCACTTCTGAAAGAAAGAATTGTTGAGTACTTAGAGGCCAGAAGGGAACAGGACCCAAGGCAGCATGGATTCACAGTGGGAAGGTTATGTCAAATTAATCTATTAGATTTCTTTGACTGGGTGACCAAGGTAGTAGACCAGGGAGGGGCTGTGGATATGGTCTACCTAGACTTTAGCAAGGCATTTGACACAGGCCCACACAAAAGATTAATAAACAAGTTATCGTAACTTGGAGTGGGTCCCAGGGTGGTAGCTTGGGTAAAAACTTGGCTAGACAACAGGACGCAGAGGGTAATAGCAAATGTAGTACACTCTGAAGAAAGGGTGGTTACTAGTGGGGTACTGCAGGGTTCAGTACTGGGACCGGTCCTCTTTAATGTCTTTATAGGTGACATTGCAGAGGTGCCAGAAGAAACAGTATGCCTCTTTACAGATGACACAAAGATCTACAACAGGATTGATACACAAGGGGGTGCGGTAAGGATGAGAAGGGACTTGGCAAGGTTGGAGAAATGGTCAAAAGTATGGCAGCTTAGAATGAATGCTGCAAAGAAGTGCAAAGTAATGCACCTGGGAAACAAAAACCAAGGGGAAAGAGTACACAGTGGGTGGGGGGTACTAACAACAACAAAAATGGAAAGGGACCTGGGGGGTGGTCATATCAGATTACCTTAAGGTAGGCAAGCAATGTGAGAAGGCAGTAAGGAGAACTGGGGGGATACTGGGATGCATAGGTAGTGGCATCACCAGTAGAAAACAGGAAGTTGTTACCCCTCTGTACAGGCAGTTGGTAAGACCCCATCTGGCATATTGTGTGCAGTTCTGTAGACCCATCTCCACAAGGACATAGACAGGATGGATGCAGTTGAGAGGAGGGCAACTAAAATTTTTCAGGGTCTGCAACAGAAGCCAGATGAAGAGAGACTAAAAGAGCTTAATATGAATACCCTCGAGGAAAGGAGGGAGAGAGGAGACATGATAGAAACTTTCAAGTACCTCCAGGGAATCAACAAAGTCCAAGAGGGTAGCATCTTTCAGAAAAAGAGATGTGCGAGAACAAGGGGGCACAATCTGAAGATAGAGGGGGGAATGGCTCGGGGCAACATAAGGAAGTATTTTTTCACTGAGAGGGTGATGGTTACATGGAATAGACTTCCTGAGGAGGTCCCAAGGTCCAGAACAGTGGGGTTATTCAGGAATGCATGACCAGATATACGGCAATTATAGTGGTAGGTAGAAGGAAGTAGGCTGTTGGTTAACTAGGATCTGCAGCTTATCCAATAGGTAGGGAAATGGGCAGACTAAGTAGGCCAAGTAGTCATTATCGGCCATCAAAGTCTGTGTTTCTATGTTACTGAGAAATGGCAAAAATCCTGGCTAGTGACAAAGTTTAGGGGAAGCAGTGATCATTGCTCATTCGGAAGGGTCAGAGGAGCTTGTGTGTGTGTCTTCAAAGCTGAGTTGTTCATTGTAATCAACTGAACAAAAGAGTAAACAGGGAGGAGAGGAGGCACTGTGGGTCACCTTGGAGACTGGAAAGGGCACCACAATCCGCACAGGGCTTGTGTACAGACCCCCATGTCAGGGGGAAGGAATGGACAAGGATATGATGGAAGGCATTCTTAGAATGGCAGAGAAAGGGGAGATACTGTTGATGGGAGACCTGAATATGCCAGATATTAACTGGAGCACATTTGCTGCAGCCACATCCAAGAGCAGGGCCATTCTTGACGCCCTACAGGTGGCAGGCATTAGACAGCTAGTTTCAGAACCCACTCGTGAGGGAGCAATCTTAGACCTCGTAATCTCAAACGGGGGCAGTGAGAGGATCTCAGATCTAGAAGTGGGTTGCCATCTGGGGACAAGTGACCATCAAACAATGTGGTTCACGTTAAACTCAGCTACAGAGTCAAGCCATACAAAAGTGAGGGTACTGGACTTTAGGAGGGCTGACTTTGGCAAGATGGGAGAGTGCCTCAGAAAAGCACTAGCAAACAGGCTAGAAGGAGGTGTGAAGCAACAATGGGGAATTATCAAAACTGCCATCACAGAGGCAACAAGCCTTTTGTGAAGCAAATAAACAAATCAAACGAAAGAAAAAGCCACTATGGTTCTCAAGAGAGGTGGCTGTGAAAGTCAGGAAGAAAAGACAGCATTCGAAGTATAAGAAACACAGAAGGAGCAGGACAGAGAGCTGTACCAGTTAAGGCAGAAAGAAGCAGGAGGGAAGTCAGAATAGCAAAGGCCCAAACTGAGGAAAAGATAGCCAACTCATTTAAGAAGGGGATAAAACCTTTTACAGGTACATCAGCGGCGTGAAAAGACAAAGGGAGGGATAGTGAGGCTGAATAGAATGAACGGTGGTGGGCAGAGGGAACAGTGAAAAGCAGGAATACTGAACGAATATTTCTGCTCAGTATTCACAAAAGAGGAGGTGGAAGTGCCTAATCCAATTAACAGAAGCACTCTTGATAGGGGGGTCGATCCCAGTCCTTTCACAGAAGAAAGGGTTCTGCAAGAACTCCTAATACTGAAGGTGGACAAAGCAATGGGTCCTGATGGAATTCACCCCAGAATTCTAAAAGAATTAAGGAAGGAACTAGTGAAACCACTGGCTACTCTTTTTAATAAATCATGGGAGGATGGTGTGGTACCCGAGGACTGGAGGAAGGCGGATGTAATTCCCCTTCACAAAAGTGGGACCAAGACAGAGGCAGGAAACTACAGACCTGTCAATCTGACCTCTGTAGTAGGGAAAGTGATGGAGTCACTTCTGAAGGAAAGAATAATTGAGTACCTAGAGGTCAGTGGAGCACAGGATCCAAGGCAGCATGGGTTTACAGCGGGAAGGTCATGTCAGACGAATCTAATAGATTTCTTTGACTGGGTGACTAAAGTAGTAGACCAGGGAGGGGCTGTGGACATGGCCTACCTAGACTTTAGCAAGGCATTTGACTCAGTCCCACACAAAAGATTATTAGTCAAATTAACCAGCCTGGGAGGGGGTCCCAGGGTGGTAGCCTGGGTAAAACATTGGCTGGACAACAGGACACAGAAGGTAATTGTAAATGGAGTCCACTCTGAAGAAAGGGGGGTTACCAGTGGGGTACCACAGGGTTCAGTATGGGTCCAGTCCTTTTAATGTCTTCATCAGTGACATTGCAGAGGGACTGGAAGGAAAAAGTATGCCTTTTGCAGATGACACAAAGATCTGCAACAGGGTTGATACACAAGAGGCGTGGAAAGAATGAAAAGGACTTGGCAAGGTTGGAGGAATGGTCAGACGATGGCAGCTAGGATTCAATGCAAAAAGTGCAAAATAATGCACCTGGGAAACAAGAACCCAGGGAAGAATACACAATGGGTGGGGAGGTAGTAACAACAACAAAACAGGAAAGGGACCTGGGGTAATCATATCAGATGACCTTAAGGTTAGCAAGCAATATGAGAAGGCAGTAGGGAGGGCCGGGGTGTACTGGGATGTATAGGAGAGGCATCAGCAGCAGAAAACAGGAAGTTGTTATCCCTCTGTACAGACAGTTGGTGAGACCCCATCTGGAATACTGTGTCCAGTTCTGGAGACCCCATCTCCGCAAGGACATAGACAGGATAGAGGCAGTCCAGAGGAGGGCAACTAAAATGGTGCTGGGTCTGCAAGAGAAGCCGTATGAGGAGATATTAAAGGAGCTTAATATGTATACCCTTGAGGAAAGAAGGGAGAGGGGGGACATGATAGAAACTTTCAAGTACCTCAAGGGAATCAACAAAGTCCAAGAGGGCAGCATCTTTCAGAAAAAGAGACTTGCAAGAACAAGGGGACACGATTTAAAGATAGAAGGAGGGCGGTTCAGGGGCAATGTGAGGAAGTATTATTTCACAGAGAGGGTAGTGGATGCATGGAACAGCCTTCCTGAGGAAGTTGTGGGGTCTAAAACTGTGGGAGAATTCAAGAATGCATGGGACAGGCATAAGGCAATTCTTGTGGGGGGCAGGAAGATATAGGCTGTTGGTTAACTAGGATCTGCGGCCTATCCTGTAGGTAGGGAAATGGGCAGACTAGATGGGCCTAGCGGTCCTTATCTGCCGTCAAAGTCTATGTTTCTATGTTTCTAAATGCACCCAACTGACCATGCTTGTCTCAGCCTGGCAGCTTTATGTTTAATGGTGTCCACCCTGCATTTTTCATCCCCATGTTATAAATTGATTAACTCACTCCAGAGTATGGATTATGTGTGGAATTAATCCATGCCTGGGTGGTTGTCCTCACTTGGCCTGTGGCCTCATGCCACAACCCCTCCCCCAGGTGTGGATTATTTTCCCAGTAACCCACACTCTGTCATGGGTTAATTCTTACATATGTTCCATATGATGTTATTCATAGTATGTTACGTAAGCAATAATACCTGACAGGGTGGGTGTTATTGGGTTATATCGGTCCACCCGGGGACATAATGAGGCCCGATGCCACAGGTGGAGTGTCTTATAGCCCCTGGAAGGTCCATTATATCCCATAATGCCCACCCTGGAGGGTATTATTGCATTTAGAAAATGAGTTATAGGTGGCATTTTTCGTTAATATTTTAAAAGAAATAAAAACATAAATATACAGTCAATTATAAAACAGTGAAAAGTTAGTTTTACTGTAAAGCAGTACCTGTGCTTGTGCCAGCAGAGGGCTCTGATGCCATTTAAATTAGCATTTTCCACTTTTGCTTTGTTGTCTCCCCGGGTTTTTTCTAAGATCACTAAAAAAAATATTTGGTGTACTTTTTGGCTTTTGGTTCTACATGCCACAGCAGAGCACCATAATTACCTCAGAATTGCTATCATTGCTGGGTTTTTTTGTGTGTTTTGTTTATGTTTAAAAGGACCTGCCCTTTGACACGGAGGTAGCTGTCCCTTCTGTCCCGGGATTTCTTGTGCAGTGAAGAGGTTGCTGGATATTGAGAGTTCTCTCTCACCTTCCCTGCCTTGGAGTTTTGGTTACTTTGTGTTTTTTGGCCAGTGCATGCTTTGCCAATGGAGTCTCTTCAGAAAAATACTGGAAGATCGAAATGGAGTTGCCACTCGCTTCTAAGTGCAGCACGAGTGTTGAGTGTCTAGCACTACGGTAGGCACAATACAGTTTTCCCTATTGAGTTTTTTGACAGGAACAGTCCCTAGTTAAAATAATTAAAAAACAGTCTGTTTTCTGTACTCTCCCCATTACTTTGTATTCAGTTTAACGGTGCGTAAGGGAGGGACGGGGGTTGGCCGTTCACCAACTAGCTCAGTAAGCGATAGGGAAAAAAAATGACAGATGGCAAATTTGAAAATTGAGGGTGCACAATGATAGCCTTAGTGATGGTGGCACCCCAAATTGAAACTTGTTTTAGAGCGGGCGTTGTTAAGAAATAACAGTCTGGATGACAGGATGTTTCAGCCAATGAGAATGTGACTTTTTCTTAAGTCATTTTCTAAACTATCTTAATGTTCATTAGAGCTAGCAAAAATATTCTTATTTCACTTTTTCAGTTACCATAAAAATGGAAGTATTTTTTTGTAAAATGTCCTGCATTTTATGAAGGTTTTTTAACTGTTGATATTTGTAGATTAATGAGAGTAAGGCAAGGCAGATTTATTTAAAAAGACGCCCAATCCCAGAGGATCTGGGTGCTGTACAAATAAATAGATAGATATTCAAAAACCAAAATCAATAAAAAATAAAAAAGAAAAATATGAACATATAGGTAGTTAACTCCACTTAAAAACATTTCCCATAAGTAATAAACTAAATCAAATTATCAATAGCAGCGGTCTGATCTATAGATGAATAGCATAATCCAGAAAAGCCTGGGTAAAATAAGAAGGCCTTAAGGTGGGCCTTGAATGCCTCCAACATAAGGGACCCCTTAACCACTCAATGTCACACTTGCACATTTTTTGTTAATAGAATAGAAACACAGAATTTGCCAGCAGACAACTGCTTGGCCTACTTCATGTGCCCATTTTTCCCTGCCTATAGTATCACCATTGATACTACTTGATCTCTGGCCCATTCCCCCACCCACCGACCCGTTCCCTTTCCCTAAAATTCCTTTATGCTTGTCCTATAAATTCTTGAACCCCACCCTTGTTTTCACCCTATCACCTGTGCTGGAAGACTGTTTCAGGAATACACCACTCTTTCAGTGAAGAAGTACTTCCTCACAACTCTCCTGAATCTACCCCTCCAGATTCTTATCAAGCCTCCTTGTCCTTGAGTGCCTTTTTTCTGAAAAGTACTTCCCTCCTGTATCTTATTTACCCTATGAGGTATTTAAGTAAGCAATAAGACACAACAGGGTGTGCATTAGACAGTTTTAATGCACGGCTAGGGGAACATAGTGAGGCACGAGTCCATAGTCCAGTCCCCTAGCCGTGCATTAGAACTGTCTAATGCACATCCCCAGAGTGGCTTATTGTGCTTGTAAAATGGGTCTATGTATTCTAAATGGGGTTTCTCGTTTTAGCTGTGCATTAAACACTGCTAATGCACGGCTAGCAACCAATCAGATTGCTTGAAATCCTTTGCCCATTTTATAATGGTCTCTATCATAATCCCCCCTCTCTCTCTCCTCTCTTCCACAATGTACATAGTTGAGTCCTTTAGTCTCGCCTCAATAAGCTTCTGATGCAGACCCTGTACCATTTTAGTTGTCCTCCTCTGAACTGCTTGCACTCTATGTCCTTCTGGAGATGTGGTATCCAAACCTGGACACAGTACTGTAGGTGGGGTCTTACTAGTGATGTATACAGATGCAGTACCACCTCCATCTTTCTGCTGTTGATACCACTCTCTATACACTGCAGTATCCCTCTTGCCCTCCTAATCACATTTACAGTGTGCCAACAGTACACACTTTATCATATGCTGCATGTACAATGTTCCAAATAGTGCAATTTAAAAAAAAAATGCTTTAAAAATGAGAATTTTTGACAAAAAAGACAGATTCACGTATTTTGACCTAAAAGTTACCAAACTACACATTATTTAAAATATGGGACCAAATACACTGTTGAGGTAAAAGAAAGTACAGTCTTGGGATGCAAAGGAGCACTCATTCTACCAACCCCCCAAAATGCATTACAAAAAGTGCAGACTTGGCATGTAGCGTGCACCCCCCCCACCCCACATGGATAGTATGTTATAATTCAAATGATGGTCATCAAACGTCTGTGATCAGAAAGAGGATTCTTATCAAAAATGTGAAAACTGTGACCATCATGGGCATCTGAATGTCATATTGTGCCAGTCACATGGCCCAATAACATGACCATAGAGTCCTAAATTGCTGCAACATTAGTTGCCCATCCCCAAACCTGACCTCTACAGTATGTTTAACCCTGCTTGTGGGAAGTGGAGTACATAAATATTTGTGTCCCTTTAAGTCCAGTGGCCTCCACCAAATAGTCTGTCACCTTTAAGCTATCACTGGTGTCTAGAACGACCCCTGGCCCCATTCCTCACAGAATTAATAAATGGCCAGACTAGCCCTCAATGCCCACAACAACAAACAAAAGCTCAAGATGGATCAGTTCCAGTCACAGTAAGTGTACAGGAACCCTACATTTCAACTAAATGACCCACTACCCACACACTGGAGAGTTCAATCAGTATTATTTATTGTCAGACCAGATCAAGAAAAAATAATCAGTGTTTAGTTCCTAATCTACAGACCACGTAAACTCACTGTATTCTCATCACATTACAACTGTAAACCGAGAATGCCATATTTTCAGTGTAGAACAATACCAACTGATTTGATACATCACTTTGTGTATATCGGAATTTATTATCTGCAGCAGTTTGCACTGATGTTAATTTTACTTTTAATTTTTATAGAAAAAGCCCTATTTCATGCCTCTCCTCCTTTTTTTTGGGGGGGGGTAGCACATGCATCGCAAAGGATAATCACTAATCTGCAATCACTAAACTTTAGGGCCCAGATAATCAAAGGGGTTGCACATGGTGCAACAGAGTTGTGTGGGCGCAACCTCACATTGTGCATTGGTAGGATATTGAAAGGCTGTCTGGCGTAGTGCAAATTCTGATGTGCCAGGGTGCAATGTAATGGCATGTGGCACAGATGGAGGGGGTGTGCCCATGCATATATGGCACATCCCAATATTCAGCCTAGGATGTTCTGCACATATGCTGGCACAACCCTGCATTACACTGCAAAGGGGGCTGAAAGTTCAGCCATGGAAGAGTGGGAACAAGTCCCGGCCACCCATAGGTGGGCTGTTGTATTGCAGTATGCAACACAGCAGCCACCAGCAGTGGGTGACCACCCACCCACCAAGAACACCATCTACAAGCACACATACCCCCCGGTAGTCTAGTGGTAACCCCTCCTTCCCGTGTACTCAATCTCCTGTAAATGACAGTATTAAAATCTCTTGTAGTCTAGTGGCACCCCTCTCCCTCCTGTTGCCACAATCGCCAGTTAATACCAGAAGAAATCCATGGTAGTCCAATAGTACCCCCCCATCCCTACCCCTGATCATGGTACAGCACTGTATGTATATTCCTTGGTGGTCTAGTGGTCCCTCCACCCCCCACCCATTGCTGCCATCATGGTAAATCTCCAAAGTGTAAGTCCCTGGTGATCCAATGGCACTCCTCACCCCTCCCACCCATAGAGAACCCTTGCCCACCCCACGCCCCCTCACCATCAGCAAGTGGCTGCAACCCACCCACATACCACCCAGCTGCTCACCGAATGACAGGTACAGTATGGGCTATAAGCCCTTTGGTCCACAGTGTGGATCAATGGGCTTGCAGGTCATGCTGTACTAGAGAGTCCCAAATATGTGGATGACTTCATTCACATATTTGGGACCATCTAGTACAGTATGCCCTGCAAGCCCATACTGTACCTGTCATTCAGCGGGTGGCTAGGCAGTATTTGGGTGGGCTGCAGCCACCCACCAATGATGGGGGGAGTGGGGTGGGCAAGGGGTTCTCTGTGGGTAGGAGGAGTTGGGGGGTACCACTGGATCACTAGGGAATTACACTGTGGAGCTTTACCATGATCGCGGCAATGGACGGGGGGGATGGGGGTACCACTAGCCTATCACAGAATATACATACGGTGCTATACCACGATTGGGGTTAGGAATGGGGGGTACCACTGGACCACCAGGGATTTTGTATGGTATTAACTGGCAATCTCGGCAACAGGAGGGAGGGGGATGCCACAAGACTACCAGGGATTTTAATACAGTTATTTATGGGTGATCTTGGCAACAGAAGGGAGGGGGAGTGCCACTAGACTACCAGGGATTTTAATACAGTTATTTTTGGGTGACTGCAGCAACGGGAGGGAGGGAGGTGCCATTAGACTGCCAGGGTCTTTAATACAGTAATTTATGGGCGACTGCAGCAATGGGAGGGGGGGTGCCACTAGACTACCAGGGAATTGTCCTATGGCATTTTACTGTGATCATTGCAATGGGGTAGTGGATGCCCTGGGACCCCCACTGTGCACGTTATTCTGTGCAGTGCATAAGGCACAGTTCATTGGGTTGCCCTGCACAAGGCGTTTAAATGAGGCCCTTATGACATGCAAATGGCCTCATTTGCACCTTACATATATTATGGCCTCATTTGCACCTTGCTAAATATCATGGGTGATCCAGCGCAATTGCACTTGCACTGCTGTATCCCCGTGATCCCTATCTGTGGCTTGCACCAGTGCAGTGCCACTGTGCCATGCACAGTATGTGCATTGACCTTGCCATATTCAGTGGTGCTGCGCCATGGTGCATCACCATGGAATATCACCTGGCCATGGCACCAACACATCCCTGTTGCTCTGTGCCCAGGCTTGTGCCACTGCTTGGCACAGTCTGAAAATCTGGGCCTAGGTTTGTTCAGAAAAATGTTTTTCCCACAGCTGAATTGTTCGATATCTGTTTTCTGTTACTTTGTTTAATATTTGTCTCCCACTTTTATACACAAATTAAACTGGAGAATAGAAAGGGAAAAAATGTTCATTCAACATGACATTGCAAGTCTTATTTCTGTGAGTATTATTCCAAGACCTCAGTGCCTGGATGATTACTGAGATCAATTTGATTACAATAACACCCAGGACTGCTGGTATTTCACAGCTCATTATGCTAAACCCATGGGAATAGTGCCATACAATTGATTGTCAAACAGTTAAATGAGGTACGGCAATTATCTACGATGGGCTTAATTATCCTGAGACAGCTTCATGTGGGGCCAGCAAGCAGTATGCGTGTGTGTGTGTGTGTGTGTGTGTGTGTGTGTGTGTGTCTGGTAATTTTGGCTGTTTGCATTACTACATCGGTTGTATTTCACACTGGCAATGAATACCAGCCCCCCCCCCCCCCCACACACACACACATTAGAGGTGCCTTGTTTTTGAACTTATTTTCTCTCCTTTTTGTAATATTGCATTGTTCTATGCATTCTGTGTTGAAAGTAATAATGGGAGAAATCCTATCCTGTTAAAGGGGCCCATCTGTTTAACTAATGTATTGGAGGAAATACGACTGAATTATTTTTTTTATTTTGCGGTCTGTATATAAACTTAAGGGTTGAAGCACAGGGGCTCTGTATCCCAGTCAGCTTATCAAATTTTAAACAATAAAATATTTTCTAGCACTGGAATATTGCCTGCAGTCCTGGTTGCCTAGTGTAAGTCATATGTCAAGAAGAAGTCATAAGTCAAAGAAGTTGCTACTGAGCTTTGATATGTTGGATAAATACAGTGTGCAAATGTCCAGAACTCTGAGCCTATTGCTGGAGATTCCGAGGGTTATTCTGAAGTCTTCTGGGGCCCGTGCTTTTGCCTTTGTGGCCCCTACCCTCTGGAATTCTCTGCCCCATCAGCTCCAGGAGTGTATGACTGTTGGGTGCTTTAATCAGGCACTGAAAACTTTTTTGTTGACACTGGCATTCCCAGAAATATAATGGATTTTACTGTTTTATATTTACTGTAATATTAGATGATCATGTTTCTTAATGTAAAGCCTTAATATTTGAAAGGCACCCTATAAATAAAGATTATTATTATTGAAATTAGGTAATAATTGTCCAAATGGAGAAATACAGGGCCACACTGAAACTGATATATTGCATATCAGAAATGATATTATTTTCTATCTAATATGCTGTTCTAGCATGGATTCAGTATAGATATAAGCTACATTTAGTGATTTACTTATCCTGCAAATTGTTCTATCATACGGTGTGTTTTGTGTTTGTAAGGCACCACGAGACTGAAGGGTTGGTTGTTGCTACTGTATATAATTATGCACTGAAAGTACAATACTGCAGCCCAGCTGGGAAAGCCAGGATAAAGACACTGTAAAAACAGCTAAAAGTAGGACCATACCATAACAGGGTGTTGTACCTCAATTTTGATATCATGTGTACAGCATGTCACAGTAAGTGCAGAACCTATTCATGTGAGTGATTCAAATGTACAGTTTCTTAAAACTGGTGACTCGGTCAGTCTCCTCCAATGAAGAAGAATGAAATTTAATGCAATGAAATATGATTCGTGATCATTTGAATTGCTTGTTTGTCTCAAAAGTAATGCACACTTACAATGAAGTAGCAAAAACATTTCACTATAAGGCTGCAACTTTCTGCCTATTTCATGAAGTTCGCATCCTTTCCTATAATGTTTGCACAGACAGATTGCAAAGAAGCAGTCTTTCTCATGTACAGTAAATGAATACACTGTCAGTCCTAATGACAAGGCATTACTTATTTTAAGTAGCAAAGCTCATATGAAGCTGTATCTTTTTTTTCAGTAGTGCCATCTGAATTTATGTAATTCCACCTCAACCACCCACCAACCCCCACTCCCAGCAACAGCAAATGTTACCCACTAGTTGCAAGTTGAAAGTACTGTGAAAGTAGTCACTGAGTTAGCTGGGGCATGGGCTGACTGCTATGTCCATTGTATTCATTTTGTTGGGGGAAGTGTTGATTGCCCATGTCCTGAAGGGAAGGGGGATGGGACTAAAGAGACCATGGGCTCTGTAACCCAGCACTTGTAATGTTTTTCTGCATAACAAGCACCCTTTGCTCGAGCACATTCGGCAATAATGCTGCTCTTAGCCACATTGTGACCACACTTTTGCCACCCACTTGCCCGTTTATAGCTTTTGAAAGTATCACAGTCAGGGGTTCTCTTATTTAATTTAAAGTGTGGTGAATATTTACAGTATTTTTTTAGAAACAAATTAATTTATATAATCTGTATTGTGCTCTGTAACAGATTTATTTATTTATTTTCATTTTACGTTAAATTAGTAACCCTCCTCCCAATAGGGTTGAAACAAACCATGACTGTCGGTGGCACCAATTAATTAATAATGTTATGTATCTTTTTTCATACCTTACTTCATGAATGTTTTATTTTCAAACTGTAGAGTTTGAATTTTCCAGGTGTTTGTACAGCTGACATTTCAATCACAACTTCAGTGGCCCCTTGAGGGAGTCTGCAAAGCATTGGCTGAATTTCTATACTATGCCATGTATGTGCCTTTCCCCTGCTTAGATACAGTAACCTGAAATTCTAAATGTTTTCCATGTTTAGAAACAAAAGTATAACTTAGCAGGTTACATTATCCAAGTGCTGTAGATCAATGACAAATTAAAAGCACAATATATGAATCCAACTGATCCATGGCTGACAGCCACAAGGGGCCAGCTGAAGTCATGCTTGAGATGCTGCCAGTACAAACACCTGGGAAATTAACACTCTAAAGTTAGAAAATGTAACACTCCTAGAACAGGGAATTAAAAAGATACATTTATCTGCTTGGATAAGGTTACACTACCAGAGAGGCTAAGCACATGAAATTCAAAAGCTTCTATTTTTCTTTACAAAATACCATAAACATACAGTACTGTCAGACATATAGAAAATGTACCAAGTTGTGTTTTGGGAATCACAACAGAAACAATGCGAACTTTAAAGGATCAGAAATGCAAATTTCCAGAATCACTGAGGAACATAGATAGGCCATTGACAGAGTAAAGGCCTATGGCACATTCATAAGGTAGAAAAAGAAATGGGCAGACTGGATGGGCCTTGTGGTCCTTATCTGCCATCAACGTCTATGTTTCTATGTTTCATTGCAGAAATGCCTCATACATTCCAGAATCACAGTAGAACTCCTTAGAAACTTGCACGAGCCATTGTCCATCAAGTTATAGTTGAGTAATTAGGGTAGCAACTGAAACTCATGTTGATGGAATGCTTGTTTAAATAACAGTGACGCTGCCGTGCAACCTTACACCACCTGTTGGTTATTTCTGGGGGAGGAATCAATTCACTCATTAGGCATGCAATATCACTGTAATTGCACATGTAGCCATCTCGTGGATAAGTGAAGAATAGCATGTAAAGCTCATTTAAACAGAGGCTGTATTTGGGCACCCCACACCGCCGTAATGAGCTACTGCTTCTCTGATGCACTGCACCGACCGGTACCGAGTGTCATGCCACATTACTGAGCAACTTTTCAATAATAAGCACTGAACTAATCACTTCTTCAGAGCAACCTGATATTTCTGTCTAGACAAAGAATCCTTTTCTTTTATATTTACTTGATTTCCATTCTGGTTGTGTAAATCAAATAATTACATGGTCCCTCCTTTAAGTCAGCATATTCATTCTTCAGTTACAGTATCTGACCTTTTTCTGTTCCTTAATTTCAATTTTACCATAAGATTGACATCTGGCATTGTTTTATAGACAACATTTTTTTGGTGTGGTGTGGTGTGGCACTCAAAATGAGCTTGTGGATTTTGTTCACTATTTGAAGGAGAGCAATATGAATTTGAATTTTTCCATGCAGTGTGACTCTGAATTGGTCTCCTTCCTGGATGTGACCATATATAAGAAAGAGAATGGTACTATACACACTGATTTATTCAGGAAGGAGACCAATAGGAACTCTGTCCTACATGTTACAAGTTGCCACCCCACTATATGATTAGGAACATCCCAAAAGCACAATTTATGCGGGCATGAAAGAACTGTAGTGAGGATGAAGACTTTCTAGTAAATGGCACGGACATGTGCAATCGTTTTACTGCTAGGGCTACCCCCAACATACTATTAATATGACATTTTCTGAGACTCTATTGATGGATAAACTCTCTTTACCAAAGGAGAATCTAAGAAATGAGAGTCTAAACTTAATTTTGTAACAAATTATTCTAGACACTGCAATGAGATTTGTGATAGTTTTTTTTTTTCCATTTAACTTTTATTGGAGTTTACAATACCGAGAGCAAATCAGAGAAACATTCAACATAAAGAAAAACTTTCATTACTGTACAGATTGATAATGATTGGCTCTCCCCACCCTCTCCCCACCCACCTCCCCATATCCCCCAAGTACAGCATCCGCTCATCTAGACATGTTATACATTACTATGAGTTAATATTTCAAATTTGTAAAGAGTACAGGGTTTGAAAACTACCCCATATCCGATTAAATTTAACAAGGTTATTGGCAAGGCTAGCAATCGTTCTTTCCGTTCTTAAATTAGCCAGAAGTTCTTAAAGCCATTCAGAGTAAGACAAAATATCTAAATCTTTCCAATGTCTAAGAACTATTTTTTTCATCAACATGGATATTAATGCCATATAGTATTTCCTATTCTTTACCAACATCCCTGAGTAATCACCTAACAAACATACCTCCGGTGTGAACCGGTCAGTAATTCCCAAGAATGGATCTGACCTCTGTTTAATAGCGGTCCACAATGGCGCAACCTTAGGGCAATACCAAAAGATATGGAGGAGATCCCCCGTGTGTAAGTCACATCTAGAACACATCGGAGATTTGATCAGACCCAACTTGACTAATTTTTGGGGAGTATAATAGATATTGTGCAAGATTTTAAATTGCATTAATCTAAGTCTATCATGAAGCAGAAACTTATGAGAATTATGCCAAAGTTGTGGCCAATCCAATTCTTTCCCCTGGAAGAGAGATGACCAATATCTAATTGGGGCTAAATTATCTAAGAATGCCCATTCAACTAAGTTACAATATATCTTAGAGATTGCATGAGGCTGCCCAGCAAACTCTACCAGGGTGGTCTGGAAGGTAATCCGGGAAGCCAGGGATGGGGTCGTCCCAAAAACCTTTATAATCAAATGCTGAAGCTGGAAAATTTTAAAAATGTCCCAGTGGGGTATCCTAAACTTTTCCATGATTTCCCATGATGAATACCAATGTCCGTCCTCCGTGATGAAATCTTTTAAGGCACACTTCTCCAATGGGGGGAACCACTTGGGCGATACAGGTTTGTTATCTAGTTGCAAACCAGGATTGCCCATTATTAGCTGAGATGTATCTTTAAGGTTATCATATTTAAGGAAAGCACACAATTGATTGTGGGCAAAATGCGACACTTCGATTGGGGAATTACGAAGCGCCTGAGGAAGAGAACTGGCTTTGATGTATAACATAGAGCTGGGATGCAAACCCAAATTTTTAATGGAAGTTAGCTCCACCCTAAGCCAGATCGGCACATAGGAAGAGTGTACTGGATTCTGGTCTGGTATTAACCATCTAATATATTTATTAACATGGCTGGCCCAATAATACAGGCCAATATGCGGGATTCTTAAACCCCCTTTCCCCTTAGGGGCAGCTAATTTGTAAAAGGCCATTCTGGATTTTTTGTATCCCCAAATAAAATTGGAAATCATGCTATGAATTTTTTTAAACCAGGAAAGTGGGAGTCGAATGTTTAACATGTTAAGAGGATAGAAGAGATGGGGAAAGACATTCATTTTCATCAAATTTATCCTACCCCATAACGACAGAGGTAAAAGAGTCCAACGGTGAAGATCCTGATCTATTCTTTGAACCAGCAGATCCAAATTTAACCTTTTAAGGCGGGTTATGTTACGTGTCAGAGTGATTCCCAGATATTTAACTGTATCCGCCTGCCATCTCAAGCCCAAGGGGGTGAATTCTTGCTTATGAACCCTATGATTGAGAGGGAAGAGTATAGTTTTCTCAATATTTAACTTGTAGTTTGAGACCTTAGTAAATCTTTCAATTATTTTTAGAATAATGGGGATTGATATCCTTGGGTTTGAAATCTGCAATAAGAGATCATCTGCATATGCTGCTACCTTAACTTCCAGGCCTTGCAAAACTATACCAGAAAATCCCCGCTCCTTAGTTAGTCTCCGGATAAGGGGCTTTAAGTAAATATTAAAAAGTAAGGGTGACAATGGGCATCCTTGTCTAGTTCTTACATGTAAATTAATTCGGTTAGAAATCAAACCATTACAGAGAATTCTTGCTGATGATGAACCGTATAATGAGCGGATCCAGGATATATATTTTGCGGGGGTACCAAATACTTCCATTACCATAAAGAGATAAGACCAATGAACCCTATCAAAGGCCTTTTCGGCATCTAAGGATAATAAGGCCATTGGGATAGGAGCATCCCTTGCAACTGCGAAAATATGTGCCAGAGTGCGCAGATGATCTACTGAAGATCTGCCCCTCATAAATCCAACTTGTTCTTCCCCTATTATGCTAGGTAACACCTTACTCAGACGCTCAGCAAGTATTTTGGCCAGAATTTTTATATCATGGTTAATTAAGGAGATAGGCCTATAGCTTGAGACTAAGTTCTGAGGCTTGTCAGACTTTGGAAGAAGCACAATCAGAGCTTCGAAGAGGAAAGGGTCAGCTCCTTGACCATAAAGGAGAAATTGGTAAAGCTTCAATAAAATGGGAGTCAACTGGTTAGAGAACATCTTATAAAAATTGGCGGAAAAACCATCGGGCCCAGGGGTTTTGTCAGATGGGAAGGCTTTTATTACACATGCTATTTCCTCCTCAGTGATGGGAGAGGTTAATTCAGCTTGTTGAACATGGGTAAGGGTGGGAAGATGTAGCTCATCCAGATAACTGTGTAGCTCCTCTTCTGAGGGGGGGTTATCATTGGGCCATACAATGCCTGAAAGTAATCAGTGAATACCTGTAGTATCTCCGTGAATGAGGTTTTAGGGGGGTCTTCCTCTCGAGAACGCACAGCTCCAATTAACCTAGCTGTCTCTTGTTGTTTAATACGCATTGCTAGAAGTTTTCCTGCCTTCTCACCCTGATCGGTGTAAGCTGCATTTGTTTTTAAAATAGCGTATTCTGCTTGTTCCCTTAATAGATTGAGATAGGCATCTTTAATTTTCACCAGTTTCACCTTGAATATTTCTGGGGAGGTTGGTGAAAGCTGGGATTCCATGTCCCTAATTTGGGACAAGAGCCCCCCAATTTTATTTTCCCTATCTTTTTTCCTCCTGGAAGTTAGACCAATTAAAATCCCCCTAACAAAAGCTTTAAGGGCTCCCCATTCCATATCTGGGCGATGCGTAGTGTTGACATTCGTAAGCACGAATTGTTGGATTTGAGAGGTCAGATACTGCACCTTCTCAGGTTCTTTGAGTATTTGGTTATTTAACCTCCATCTGCTCCCCTTGTTTGGTAAGGAGGCTAGGGAAATCTGTGCTACCACTGCAGAGTGGTCAGAGAGTGGGCCCAGGACTATACTTGAGTCTAACATCCCTGATAGGATTGTTTGCGAAATAAAAATATAATCAATCCGGGAGGAGGTACCATGTACCTGTGAAACAAAGGAGTATTCCCGTGCTCCAGGATGAAGCATGCGCCAAACATCACAGAGACCAACCAAATCAAGAAGGTCCCTTAAAGCTCTTTGCGCTGGTGAAAGGCCCTGACCTATCAAGTAATGGGTCAAATATTAAGTTGAAATCTCCTCCTATTATCATAGGGATATCCAAAAAGGGAGAGAGAGCTTCCAATAAATTCATAAAAAAAAACAGAAGTGTCACCATTGGGGCCATAGACACTGCCCAATATAATTTCCAGATTGCATATTTTCCCTTTCACCAGAAGGAATCTTCCGGAAGGGTCAGGAATAACCTGAATAGGCTTAAAAGGGAGTGCTCTATGCAAAAGAATCATGACCCCCCTACTTTGGGTATTGCCCTGTGCCGCAAAAATTTGTCCCACCTGTTGCCTTCTCAATTTGTGCGCCTCTACATCAAGCAAATGTGTTTCTTGCAAAAAGATGATTTCAGATCTTAGTTGGCTTAAGTACTTCAAAATCTTGCATTGCTTAGTCTTATTCCTTGCCCCTTTAACATTCCAGGTACTAATCTTAAGGTTATTAGCCATCGCATAAAGGGTCCCTGTCTGTCACTCTGTAATTCATCCTGTACCCCTTACTGGCTTTCTTCATACCTTCTCTCCCTTTTTTGCTGTACTTGACCCACCCCGGCCCTAATCTACTTCTCCTACCCCAATCCCTATAACTACCGCCCCATAAGTTCTGCCTGAATAACCCAAACAAACCTCCCAATCCCTCCCTTTCCCTTCCCTTATTCTCTTGGTACATGATGACAGTGCACATACCTCTCTCATTCCCACTCCCACCCCCCGCTTTTCTAAATATAACTAAGTGAATTTGTATGGTGCCTATATTTACCACTAAACCTAACAGAGCTATAAAATAATTAGGCAATAACACTCTTAACAAGTATGATTATCATCCAGGATAATACTGGAAAAACAAACCGTTAAGCACTTATTCTGCTACTTCCATTGAAATAAAAAAATATGAGAGATAAAAAGGCAGACCCATTACTGCAAAATGTGACCGAAAAAAAAAAAAAAAAAGGAAATAAAGCACTACAGAGAGAGCAAACTTAGGTAGGCTAACTTCGCCAGTTGATATCGAAATTGTATCCATCTGGCTCTCTCGATATATTATTTTCCCCTTTCTCCTTCTTTTCCTTTGCGAGTTATCAATATTGTTACCGATCCTTATATTCACCACTTTCCTTCCATGTCCCCTTTAGATTTACATCTAACCTTTATATTTATGTCCAGAAGATGAGAAAGAAGAAGTCCAAAACTTGACTGTCCCAATCAGGAAATTGGCCCTGATACCGCGGGAGCGCTGTAGACAGAATATGTAACAATAGGATCCGTTGCCATCTCGCGGCGGAAAAGCAGAATTGCAAAATTGGATGAAAATGGGACCTTACAGTATACTTGAGCTAGGTAGTACCCCCCACAAAAAACTCTCTGCCTATTAACAGCCCCCGAGGTTTTAAAGTAGGGGAAAGAGACACATTCAGGATCCTGAACATTATGTCACTAGACATATTGCCCTTGGTTTCTGTAAACCGAGTTGGTGTGGATGATAGGCAGAAGCACAGGTGTTGTTCTCTCTCCTCTGGGCACAGCAAGGAACGATCGCTCTGCAGAGTACTGTCTTATCTTCGCTAGATCACCTAGCCCTACAGATCACCAAGTTATTAGAAACATGTAGCAATTACTTGATATTTAGGAAAAGCGTTAAATCAGTTTCCATTCATTAACAGGCACTAACTACCCTCGATTCGCATTAAGAGAATTTGAGTACTTTGTAGATGTTCTTCCTTCAGGTAGCTCGAAGCAGATCCGGGAATAAAGATTTGAGACCCTCTGCCGCCTGTTCTTCATTATCATATGTATGCCAAGAACCTCCCGCAGACACTTTGAGCTTAGCTGGGTAGATCATTTGGAATTTAATTGCAGCCGCTATTAGTTTCGTGACCAAGGGGTGATATGCCGCTCATTTCTGCCTTACAGACAGGGGTAGATCCTGCGCTACCCTAATCTTCTTTCCTTCCCACATCAGCTCTCTTGTTTCTCGAGCTTTTAATAAGAAATGCTGTTTCTCTTGAAAATTGAGGAAACGGAAAATGAAGGTTCTAGGGTGAGCTCCTTGCAGAGGCATAGGATGGAGCGCTCTATGCGCTCGTTCAATTATATAGTCAGTGCCAAAAGGGGTAGGGTCTGCCACTTTTTCCACAAATTTCCTGGCAAATTTAATTGAGTCTGGTCCTTCCTCGCGTTCAGGTAACCCAATGATCACTATATTGTTACGCCGGCTGCGACCGTCAAGGTCTTCTATTTTGTTCTCCATTTTTAGTAAACGCTGTCTCATCACTACCAAATCCGGGCCAAGTTTTTCTTGCTTATGCTCTAAGGAGCTTAGGCGAGCTTCATTATCCGATGTTCTTCTGGACAAAGATTCAAGAACATTGGAAATATTTTTTATTTCTCCCACTATGCTCTGGATTTCGGCTTTGAATGGTTGAAATTCCTCCAAGAATTTTTCCAGAGTGAGAGGCTCAGAAGCTGCGCTCGCTGCCTCTGTTGTCTGCATCGGAAGTTCAGTGAGAGCCTTAGGCTTTTTCGGGGCCTTTTCGGGTGTCGCAGGAGGTGTGTGCTTCATAGAAGATTTCCTCATTTCCATGTCCATTCAGGTCTCGCCGGCTGGGTGCCTGCTAGCTGGAGAATATCGCTGCACTATTAGTTATTAAAACTCTCTCAATAAATGCTGAATTCTCGTATATAATCGAACGGAGGATGGGAGATCACAGATGAGAATGCTATCCAGTGAACCACATCACATGACTCCAGATTTGTGATATTTTGTTCTCTAACTGGAATATTTTGGAGGGGGAGCCCCTTTTACAGGAATGTGTTAAGAATAAACGATGAATGACTTTCAGGAGAGGAACTAACCTCAGGGATAGGCTGGTTCATAGTTACCAACTTGGGGTCAGGGTGAACAGAAAAGACATTGATGTTCTGTCTCCTCTGACTCCAGGGATGTATACTTTTGGTAACTGCAATTATTGTAGTTTTGTTCTGAGGTGTAGCACCTTTACAAGCTGCAATAGTATTACAGATTTTCAGATCAGGGATTTTATGACCTGTGTAACTGAAGGTGTTGTTTATCTGACTACCTGCCAGTGTGGCTCTTTTTATGTGGGTAAAATCACAAGAGCTTTGAAACTTAGGATGGGTGAACATCTCAGGTCCATTGATAACAATGATACTTGCAGTGTCTTATCCATACATTGTAGAGATACTAGACGGAGAAACTTGAAACAGTCTTTCAAGTTTTGTGGAATTGAGTAGGTATGAGTTGGTGCAAGAGGGGGTAGTTTAGATGGTAAATTGAAACAAAGAGAATCTTATTGGATATTTACACTTGGAGCCCTTAGAACACCAGGCTTGAGCGCTAGAATTGATCTGATGCCATGTATTAAATAATTGGAATATTAACAATGCTGAGATGGTATTTAGTATGGTCTAGGTTATCTTTATGCAATTTACAAAAGATTAGATGTGTGTCTGCTGTCCTATTAACATTGTTTTCTCATTTTCTTTTTTCTCTTTTGGTTTGGTTTTATGCAGTTTATAAAATATTAGATAAGTGTTAATAGTCCCACTAGTACCACTTTTTCAATTTCTTTTCTTTACTCATTTTTTTTTCAGATTTTTTCAAATCATTAGGATAACTTGGTTTCCCATAAATAGAGGATATGCAATGGGGGACCGTAGAATAGACTAGTTATTTTCACAAGTCACTGGTGACCTCGGGTAACCTCACGAGTGGTGTAGCGTAGCGGAGCCACGAGTGATTTTCTAGCTTGACAATATTTTTTGAAGGAAGGTGAATTTATGTTCAGGTATTTTTCTTTGCTATATTCAGATCTTGTCTTCATTTTTAGAGGTTTTTGATATTTTTTCATCCAGAATATATGGTCGTTTGCAACTTTATTCAGAGTCGCCATCACTATCTAAAACCATCTGTCTTTTCTTGGCGTAGCTGTCATACTTGTTACCTGCATGGGGGGGAGAAAAAAGAGCATTATGAGTTTGGTTTGTAATGTGGAGTGGTGTTTGGAAGGGTGGAAGTGGTGGAGATGGGTGGGAGGAGGGGTTTTATGTAGTACTTTTGTGAATTTGTTGGTAGTGTAATTATGCTTACCTTGAATGATATTGAAGGTGACTTGCTTTGCATGTATGGTGGTTTGCTGATGAAGGTTCCAAGTAGGTCTTTGTAGCTGGTAGGAATAGTTGTCAGTTGTTGTTGTTGACAGGAAGGTTTGGCTTGTGGAGTCTAATCGCCACTTATTAAAGTGCTTATTTGGTGTTGTTTGGAGTCATTGAGCTTTTAATATTCGTTGAGGCTTTGGAGCTGTTTGTGGCCCGAAATTTGTATGATTTTGGTTGGTGGTATTCCACTGTCCATTAATTTTTGTACCAGGTGCTTTCATACAGAATGGTTAGGTAGTCATTTATCAGTTTGTATGCCTGCATTGGTAACCATGTTTTTGACAATAGTGGAGAACTTATTAATACCCACAGGTTGATTTTTAAATCATTTGTGCACTTTTGATGTTTGTATGTTGTTGTTGATAGCCAAGAAAAACGGTGCTTCAGGATGGTTACTTTGGCTGGGCCTGTGGGTACTGTAGAGTTTGTAGTAGAGTTTGTAGTTGGTGACTGGGCATCTAGTAGGATTTTGTTGTAGTTCGTATGCTCGTGGCTTTAGTTTTCTGCATTCTTTTGTCTAGTTTTAGTTTGACGTTCACTGGTATATTGGAGGTAGAACAGTCCATTTTCATCTTTTTGCATGATGATGTCTCCCCATTTGACTGTTCTCATGTCCGTTATGCCTCTGACACCAAAGTATAGGCTAACTATTAACCACATGGTGTTAAGCAAAGCATCAGGGCTGTGTGGGCCTAGTTGTTGAGTGTTGTATAGTTTGTTGATAAGGGAATCTGTGAGCTCATCTGCTGCTTTTGGTGTGTTACCCTTGCCATAACTTTTTTTTTTTGTTTGCACTGCAGAATTTCTCTGGTTGTGAGGAAAGCAGGTGATGTTGATAGAGATTCTGGATAGCGTTTCTGTTTTAAATATCTTTCAACACACTGGAATGTGGCACGTAGTGTTAAGGGCTTGTAGGGAGTTCCGTCTTTTCTGGTGGAGTGCATGAAAAAGGTAGCAAGTAATTTATCCAGGTTTACTGGTGTAATGGTTTCAAGCGGAGTTTCTATATTGTGCTTTACTTTGAGGTATTTTTGAATGGTCATGACATCACTGTGAGTCTTTTTCATTGTGTTGGAGTTTTTGCCTGCTTGGATATATTTTTGTATGGCATCTTCGTCTATGTCCACTGCGGTGCTAGTACTTGGTTTTGGTTCTTCTGGTATGTCTGTGTTTTGTGAACTATTTAATTGCTGGGGTTCCAGTAGAGGTTCAGTGTCTTCTTCAAATTGTGTTAGTACTTGGTTTAGTTCCATTTGAAAGTCTGCAGCAGTTTCCTGTGTTGCCATTTTGTATGCAGTAACAGTCATTTTTTTTCTGTGATACTTACGGTTGGAAAAGGTATCGGAAATCGAGAGTCGCGGAGTTGTTGGTGCTTTTTATAGTTTTATATTGGAAAAGAGTCTTTTCTGTGGCGAAAATGGTTGTGCTGTTTGCGATAGTAATGCAGTATGGTGGAGTGTCATTTGCGTGCAGTTTTCTTGTTGTCTGCACGAGGGGTTATGCAGGTGGATGATTTACCGGTTGTGCCAGTGTTGATTGCGTTTATGTGTGCCAACTGTGTGGGTGGCAGAATTTAGGTCTGGCACAGTGTTTGTGATTGACAGTTTTCATTTATCCCACATATGTGGGATAAATCTAGGTTGGGTTAGATTTATTCCACATATGTAGAAATAAATGGATTTATTCAATGGCTTTTGGTCTCACACCTATTGCATAAAATTGAATATTGATGATGGCTTGAAAGATGAAATATGCAGTTGGTATCTACAATAGAGTAATTTCCTTAGATTTATTAAACTGATATTTAAAGCATAATGGGCCTGATATTCAAAACTTTGCCCAGGGGCTGAATTAGCACTGCCCAGCGGGCAAACTTATCCCCGGAGCACAGAGCAAGCTATATTGAAATGGAAATAGCCCAATGCTAATCCTGCTGAATATTGCAGTCTAAGGAAGCTAGGCAAACTGGTCTGGAAGTGCAGGGCAAAAATAGCCTGGGAATAAGACAGCACTGAATAAAGCAACCAGGAAGTGCAACCCACAACAACAACACAGTGCACAGCAACGTGAGGGCAGGTACAGATGAGATATATAGCCAATGTGCATGCCAGCAAATGCATGGACTCAGTACAGCTGCAGGAAGCAGCAGATGTGAAAAAACAGTGTTCAGAACTGTATATTATACCCCATACCATTGGAGCCGTGCTTAGCATGGGGCTAAGCAGTTAGCCCAGGGCAAACACGTTTGCCCAGAGCTAAAATGTGCCATATTCAAATGTACCATGCAAATGAGCCTACTTAGGCAGTCTCTGGGCAAACAACCAGATTAACATCTCATTATACCCTGATTTGCATGCAGTTTGCACCGCAAGGTCCCACAGGGCCACCTGTAGGTCAGTCTGGAAGTACAGAGGCTGACCAGGTCCAACTGCAGCTCCACCTGTAGGTCAGTCTGGAAGTACAGGGGCTGACCAAGTCCTACCGCAGCTCCACCTGTAGGTCAGTCTGGCAGTGCACGATGATAGCTGCAGGCTACATGTAAACAGTACAGTATAGCACAGCATATTGTACCCCAGGGGACAAGACAGCATAGGCACAGGAGGTGGCAGTGCTGCATGCAACTGTCACACTATAGGGCATGCTACAGTACACAGCAGACACTACAGTAGCAAGCGGGCCAGTAGTGTGAGGGTGTGTACACAACACTGCCTATGGTGTGTAGGGCAGTGATGCTGACTGCACTGTACAGAGTGACAGGCCCAACCTGCAGGTGTTTACTGACAGTGGACATTACTGTTACACTGTTGTGTGACCCACAGATGCTGTACCTGTGGCATGGGATGCTCACAGTGACATGTTCATTTCTGGCTTTGTGTGCTGTGGCAGTTGTACAGCTGTGTGGTATGTGGCCAGGGGGGGGCATATATTATCCAAAAGGCACACTAGTGTTGGGGGTATTCCCAATACTGGCCCATGAGCACTGCATGATGTGTCCCAGCTTTGTGGCCACACGTGGTCTGTGGCACAGCCTCGCCACAATACGTGCTCCCCTCAACATCCTCCATGCCCACAGTGCTGCATGTGTGTGCTGGCATCTGTTTGTGTCCACAGATGTGAGGTCCACAGGTGTGTGCTGTATGGCCACACTCCCATGCTGTCCACTGGCGGCAGGGTCACCATTTACTGCCTGGCATGGCTGGGACTGGTGACAGATGATGGCATCATTGTGATGCCATCGGTTAGCAGCATGCTTCCTCTAAGTTTGGCTTAATCTATGTGTCATATTTATTTGTTAGGGTCACGCAAAACCCGCGCTAAACCCACGCAAACACCACGAAAGCCAAAGTGTCGCGCAAAGCTGATTGCCCATGGTTAAGACAAGCTTTTCCTAGGCGGTAATTTGCACCACGCTAAGTCACGCAAAACCACTTAGCACGGCGCTAGTCACTGAATATAACATTACGCCTGTATTCATGTCTGTTTGCCCCTTGCATAAATTATAATCTTGCCCGGCGCTAATGCAGTTTGCCCACGCTATTTGGTCTTTTAAATATATAGCAGACCCACGCTAATCCCGCACTAAACCTGCGCAAACGATTTTTGCCCGGCGCAAAGTTTTGAATATCTAGCCCCAAGTTTGAACACCATCTCATATTTTATTTTATATAATTGATGGGTTTTCCATTTTTGTTGCAACAATTATATAAAATAAAAAGATTCAGTGCAGCCACAGTCAGGTTTAAGTGAGCGTTCCGCGGGCACCTTTATTTATTTAAACTTGTTTTGATTCATTTCTTATGGTTGGCAGCTTAAATTTAGTTTTTTTATTTGTTGGTACTTCATTTTGTTTTTTGTAGTCACTTAGCGCCAGATATTCAAAACTTTGCACTGGGCAAAAATCATTTGCGCAGGTTTAGCGCGGGATTAGCGCGGGTCTGCCATATTCAAAAGGCCAAATAGCGAGGGCAAACTGCATTAGCGCCAGGCAAAAGTATAATGTATGCAAGGGGCAAACTGACATGAATACAAGCGCAATGCTATATTCAGTGGCTAGCGCCGCGCTAAGTGGTTTAGCGACCCTAGCCAGCGACAGTTAGCGCGGTGTAGATTACCGCCCAGAAAAAGCTGGTCTTAATCCTGGGCAATCAGCTTTGCGCAACATAAATGGCTGTGCGCGGGATTTGCTGGGGTTTAGCGCGGGTCTTGCGTGACCCTAATACATAAATATAACACATAGATAAAGCCAAACATAGTGGAAGCTTGCTGCTAACCAATGGCATCACAATGATGCCATCATCTGCCACCAGTCCCAGCCATGCCAGGCAGTAAGTGGTGACCCTGCCGCCAGTGGACAGCATGGCAGTGTAGCCACAGCACACACCTGCTGACCACACATATCTGTGGACAAAAACAGATGCCAGCACACACATGCAGCACTGTGGGCATGGAGGATGTTGAGGAGTGTGATGGGTGGCCAGGCTGTGCCACAGACCAGGTGTGGCCACAAGGCTGGACTCAGCATGCAGTGCACATGGGCCAGTATTAGGAATACCCCAACACTAGTGTGCCTTTGGATACTATATGCCCCCCAGCCACATACCACACAGCTGTACAACTGCCACAACACACAAAGCCAGATATGTACATGTCACTGTGGCATCACATGCCACAGGTACAGCATCTGTGGGTCACACAACAGTGTAACAGTAATGTCGACTGTCAGTAAACACCCGCAGGTTGGGCCTGTCACTGTGTACAGTGCAATCAGCATCACTTGCCCTACACACCATAGGCAGTGCTACGTCCCTCACACTACTGTCTCCCTTGCTGCTGTAGTGTCTGCTGTGCACTGTAGCATGCCCTACAGTGTGACAGTTGCATGCAGCACCGCCACCACCTGTGCCTATGCTGTCCTGTCCCCTGGGGTACAATATGCTATGCTATGCTATGCTGTACTGTTTACCTGTAGCCTGTAGCTATCATTGTGCACTGCCAGACTGACCTACAGATGGAGCTGCAGTTGGACCTTGTCTGCCCTGTACTTCCAGACTGACCTACAGGTGGCTCTATGGGACCCTGCAGTAACGCTAGGCAAACTGTGTGCAAATCAGGGTATAATGAGATGCTAATCCGGTTGTTTGCCCAGAGACTACCTAAGTAGGCTCATTTGCATAGCACTTTTGAATATGGCACATTTTAGCTCCGGGCAAGCGTGTTTGCTCCAGGCTAACTGCTTAGCTCCGCGCTAATGTGTTAGCCTTGGCGCTAATGGTATGGGAATATTGTAAAGTTTTGATCACTGTTCTTTCTCATCTGCTGCTTCCTGCAACTGTACTGAGTCCATGCATTTGCTGGCACACATTAGCCACGTAGTTCGTCTGTACCTGCCCTCACGTTGCTGTGTACTGTGTTGTTGTGGGTTGCACTTCCTGGTTGTTTTATTCAGTGCTGTCTTATTCAGGGCAATGTTTGCCCTGCACTCCCAGCCCAGTTTGCATGGCCTCATTACCATGCTATATTCAGAAGCTGTTTGCCCTGGGCTATTCCGTTTGAATATGGCTTGCTTTGTGCTCCGGGCTCAGTTTGCCCGCTGGGCAGTGCTAATTTTGCCCCTGGGCAAAGTTTTGAATATCTGGCCCTTATTGTCAAGTCCAAGTGGGGGTTCAGTCTCCAGGGGACGACAAGGTAACTAGCAGTCATAAAGGAGGGGCTGTGGTGTGCACACGTGCAGAGTGAGGGAAAAAGGGCATGTGTTTGCAGTTATAAACACTCTTTTATAACTGTAAATTATGTCATGGTTTCCCTGTGGAAAAAGGAAGACCCAGTTATTATAATACAAAAGTACACATTTTTAAGAAACACAGTTCCACAAAGTTCTCGGTTTGGACAATAATGCACACTTCCATGAATCTTCTATTTAAAAGTTACATTGTGCAATCAACAAATCCATGTATATATTTTTTTTTTATTTCATGAAAAATGCATTAATGCAAAATTGACAATTTTGCCAGGGTATTTCAGATTTTACCCTCGTCTAATGATCACACAGTTAATAACCTAAATGGAAATGAATGGAGGTTTCAGAAAAATTCTACACTGATCATTGTAACACCAGTTTCAGATATGATACTTTTCATTCATTTACTACAGCCCTTGTGACACCACTGGATGACAGAGATCATTTGATCTGGGGCTGGGTGAGAGTGGGGTTTGCCTGGACATTAGAGACAGTTTGGCTCGGGGATGGGTGAGAAAAAGGGGTGCTATTGGATGTCAGTGACTGATTGCCTTAGAGCAGAGTGAGAGGGGTGCCACTGCATACTAACAACTGCTTGGCATAGGGAGGGGTGTCACTCGGAAAATGAAATTCAACAAGATTTGAGTAAATGTTTATTAGAATCTTTGTGATTGTGTAGTGTAGTGTTTTCATAAATACATAGATACATAGACAGTGTTGGCAGATAAGGGCCTATGGCCCACCCAGTCTGCCCATTTGAGCTTGTAAGTTCAGTTTGTTTTCCTAGAAGTCTGTTGCCCATTACCCCTGACCTCCAGAATTCCTTTATGTCTATCCCATGCAATCTTAAATCCCATGATTGTTTCAGCCCCCACCACTTCCTCTGGCAGGGTGTTTCACTTGTCCACCACCCGTTCTGTGAAGAAACTCTTTCTCATGTTTCCTCTGAATCGTCCTCCCTCCAACTTCATCCCATGCCCTCTAGTCCTGGAACACCTTTTTCGCTTAAAAATAGTGTTTTCCTGCACCCTGTTCCTCCCTGTAAGATATTTGTACGTCTCTATCTTATCCCATCTCTCCCTCCTCTCCTCCAGGGAGTACATGTTCAGTTCCTTCAACCTGTCTTCATAGGACTTGTGATGCAATCCATGCACCATCTTTGTTGCCCTCCTCTGAACCTTCTCTACCCTGTCTGTGTCCTTACATAGGTATGGTCCCCAGAACTGTACACTGTACTCCAGGTGGGGCCTCACTAGTGTCTTGTATAGCGGAATTAAGACCTCCCTTTTCCTGCTGGTGATGCCCCTGCCTATACATCCCAGCATCCTATCTGCTTTACCTGCTGCCTTGTCACACTGTTTCCCTACCTTGAGGTCATCAGAGATGACAATCCCTAGATCCCTTTCCTGCTTGGTGCATGCTATATCCTCACCCCCAACTGATATATTGTGCCAGGGTTTTGTGCCCCATATGCATTATCTTGCACTTCTTTGCATTGAATTTCAACTGCCAAACCCTGACCATTCTTCAGGTTTCTGCAGGTGCTTCTCATTCTGTCTACACCTCTGGTGTGTCTACTCTGTTACAGAGCTTTGTGTCATCAGTGAACAGTGAAATTCTGCCTTCTAGGTCCTCGCAATGTCACTGATGAAGATGTTGAATAGGATTGGTCCCAGCACTGATCCCTGTGGTACCCACTGGTCACTCTTCCCTCTGTGGGTGACAGCCATTTACCACCACCCTCTGTGTCCTGCCACCCAGCCAGTTACCTACCCACCACACTACTGTCCTGCCCACACCCATATTCCCCAGTTTGTGTAATAGTCTTCTATGTGGCACAGTTTCAAAGGCCTTGCTGAAGTCCAGATATGCCATGTCCACTGCCCTCCCCTGATCCACCTCCCTAGTCACCCAGTCAAAAAAATTCAACGAGGTTAGTCTAACATGACCTCCCCCTGGTGAAACCATGCTGCCTTGGGTCCTGTAGTCCATTGACAACTAGATGTTCCACCAATCTTTCCTTCAGTAGTGCTTCCATGATCTTCCCCACTACCGAGGTGAGGCTAACTGGTCTGTAGTTCCCTGCTTTCTCTTTGTTCCCACTTTTGTATAAGGGGACTACATCTGCTGTCCTCCGGTCTTTGGGTACCTCCCCTGTTTTCAGTGATCAGCTAAACAGGATAGCCAGAGGTTCAGCCACCACCTCTCTTAGTTCTTTAAGGACCCTGGGGTGCACCCCATCTGGTCCCATTGCTTTATCAACTCTTATTACTTCCAGTTCCTTCAGGACCCTTTCTTGTGTAAAGGGACTTGTGTCCATTTCTGCACCATTCTCACCCCTTGTACTTCATTCAGACCCATTACCCTCCTCTTCCTCAGTAAAGACTGAGCAGAAATACCTGTTCAATGTGTCAGCTTTACTGTTGTCATCCTTCACGCGGCCCCCATCCTCCCCCTTCAGTCTCACTATCCCTTCCTTTGTCTTTCTTTTTTCACTTATGTACCTGTAAAAGGTTTTGTCCCCTCTACCCACTGATTTTGCAATGTGTTCTCCTGTCTGAGCTTTGGCTTCCCTTACTGACCTCCTGCCTCCTTTGCTTCTCCTGGTACTCTCCCTATCCCCTTCTGCCTGTGTCTTTTTGTATTGCCTGAATGCAATCTTTTTGGCTTTCACTTTCTTTGCTACCTCTTTGGAAAACCATAATGGTCTCCTCTTCCTTGTCCTCTTGCTAACCTGCTTAATGCATAATTCTGTTGTTCTTGTAATCCACATTTTAAATACTGCCCACTGTTCCTCAACCCCTGATTCCTGTCCCATTCCCCTTAATGCCTCTTTCAAGTATCTCCCCATTTTCCCAAAGTCTGCCCCCCTAAAATCCAGGATACGTGTTTTTGTGTGGTTTGGTTCTGCTCTTTCTGTGATTTCAAACCACAATGACTGGTGGTCACTGTTTCCCAGGTGCTTCCCCACTGTTACCCCATCACACTGTCCCTGTTTGTGAGCACAAGGTCTAGTATTGCCTTTTGTCGAGTTGGTTCCATGACCAGTTGCTTGAGGAAGGCACCCTGAAGGGAATCCAGGATAAATCTGCTCCTAGTTGATGCTGCTGCTGGGATGCTCCAGTCCACGTCTGGAATATTGAAGTCTCCAACCAGTACTACCTCACCCTTGTCTGCCATCCTTTGGATGGCCAGCATCAACTCTATCTGTTTCTTCCTCCTGGGCTGGTGGTCTGTAGACCACACCTGTGCGGATAGCTGTCCCATTTTCCTTTCCAACAACCCACAGTATCTCTCCCCATTTTGTTCCTCCTGGATCTCTGTGGCCCTTATGTCATTTTTCACATACAGTGCCACTCCTCCTCCCTTCCTGCCTGCTCTGTCTCTTCTGAATATGTTGTAGCCAGGTATGGCCATCTCCCAGTCGTGGTTATCATTACACCAGGTTTCAGTGATGGCCACAATGTCCAGGTCTGACTGTACCATGACAGCCTTCAGATCTTCCATCTTGTTGCTAAGGCTCCTGGCATTTGCACACATGGCTTTCCATGATTTGACCTCCCTAGACTGTTTCACTGTTCTACTCCAACCCCTTCCTTGGTTGTCATTTATCCCTGGTTCTCCTTGCTGTCTGCCCTTCTGCTGAATTTTGCCCCTTTTCTGCTTATCCACCTCTTGGGCACTAGTAAATAAATTAGTATTATTGGGCACTTGTTTCTCTAGTGACTTAATTTATTGCTTAAAGTAGTGCTGGTGCAACTGTAACATTGGCTCCCTTTCTTAAATCATTGGTGTAAGTAAATATCTGTGCCTTTTGCCGGCCCACTGACGCAGCTGCATGGCGTCTGTCTGTGACACTGATGTCCCAGGTTATGAAACAGACCCCAGAAGTCAGAGGGCTGGCAAGGGGGAGAAGTATTGAGCATCCCAGGGATGGCTCTCCTTCTCCGGGGGGAGGGGGTTGTGATCCTTAGTGGAGGCTGGGGGCTTCACTGTGACTGGTGACTGGACTCCTTAGGAGGCGTTCTGGATGCTGGTTTCATTGCATGCCATGCCTCCTTCAGGAAAAGCAGCAATATGGAAAATTGTGGACACTTAAATGACACCCGCTCCCCGGCCCCAGTTGCTGGATCTAACACTCCCAAAGCTGACCTATCCTCTCTTCCACTGGCTCTGGCCTAACCTCACACCCCACCTGGGTGAAGGCCAGGGAGGCAATGTTGTTAGGCACCCCCTACTGGCAACCTTCTGCTATTGCCATGTAGGTTTGTGGTGGTACGGTGTCCCAACCCTGGGAGGGGGTGCAGTCCGGGGGCATCTTTCGGGAGGTGGGTCCAGGAGGGCAAGGCTGAGCATTCAACAGTATGCAGCAAAAAGCATACTAAATATAAAGAAAACATTAAAAAAATGGTGCTTAGTAAAGGTGCATATGTTAAAGAATGAAAGTTTGGGGCCTTTAGGTGTCTCTGTAATCATTCAGTTTGTTTTTATTTGTTTATTTACTTACTTTTCCATCTTTGTGTTTGTATTTTGCCAAGTGCTAGTGAAAAAAAGAGACCAATGCAGTCTCTATGTGATGATGTCAGAAAACCCTTACTTGCAAGGCTGTCAGTGTATGTTAGTGGGAAACTACTAGTCTGTTTCAGATTTTCCTTCCAGACTGACCTGTAGGTGGAGCGGTGACTAGACCCTGCCTGCGCCTGTGCTTCAAGACTGACCTACAGGTGGCATTGTTGGACCCTGCAATAGCTCTGGGCAATCTACATGCAAATCAGGCCATAATGAGATGCTAATATGATTACTTGCCCACCGACTGCCTAAGTAGGCTCATTTGCATGTCACTTTTGAATATAGCAAATATTTGCCCTGGGAAAATGTTCTAGTGCTGGGTGAATGTGTTAGCCCTGTGCAAATACTGCACAAATATATTTGTGCCACGCAAACCTATCTTGAACCATAACACAGTTCTGCAGTATTTATTCTGCACTGTTGTTTGTAGTTTTAGTGCATCCACTTCTTTGCTAGCACACACATTGATCACATAGTTCACCTATACCTTCCTCTACGTCTGTATGCACAGGCTTGCTGTTTTGATTTTCATTTCTTGGATGCTGTATTCATAGCTGTCTTATTTCTTTTGCTATTATTGCTTAGCACTCCCAGCCCTGTTTGCATGGCTTCCTTTACACACTATATTCAGTTGCATTATCCCCAGGGCTGTACCTTTGAATATAGCATGCAAATGTTTCTGACCTAATTTAGCACACCATAGGCCAGATATTCAAAACTTTGCCCAGGGGCCAAATTAGTACTGCCTGGCAGGCAAACTTAGCCCAGAGCACAGAGCAAGCTATATTGAAATGGAAATAGCCCGGTGCTAATCCTGCTGAATATTGCAGGCTAAGGAAGCTGGGCAAACTGGTCTGGGAGTGCAGGGCAAAAATAGCCCGGGGAATAAGATAGCAATGAATAAAGCAACCAGGAAGTGCCACCCACAACAACAACACAGTGCACAGCAACGTGAGGGCAGGTACAGAAGAAATAAATGGCTAATGTGTGTGCCAGTAAATGCATGGACTGAGTACAGCTGCAGAAAGCAGCAGATGTGAAAGAACAATGTTCAGAACTGTATATTATACCCCGTACCATTAGCGCCGCGCTAACACATTAGTGCGGAGCGAAGCAGTTAGCCCAGGGCAAACACGTTTGCCCGGAGCTAAAATGTGCCATATTCAAAAGTGCCATGCAAATGAGCCTACTTAGGCAGTCTCTGGGCAAACAACCAGATTATCATCTCATTATACCCTGATTTGCACGCAGTTTGCCCCCGCATTACTGCAGGGTCCCACAGAGCCACCTGTAGGTCAGTCTGGAAGTACAGGGGCTGACCAGGTCCAACCGCAGGTCCACCTGTAGGTCAGTCTGGCAGTGCACGATGATAACTGCAGGCTACATGTCAACAGTACAGCATAGCATAGCATATTGTACCCCAGGGGACAAGACAGCATAGGCATAGGTGGTGGTGGTGCTGCATGCAACTGTCACACTGTAGGGCATGCTACAGTGCACAGCAGACACTACAGTAGCAAGGGGGCCAGTAGTGTGAGGGACACAGCACTGCCTATGGTGTGTAGGGCAGTGATGCTGACTGCACTGTACAGAGTGACAGGCCCAACCTGCAGGTGTTTACTGACAGTGGACATTACTGTTACACTGTTGTGTGACCCACAGATGCTGTACCTGTGGCATGGGATGCTTACAGTGACATGTACATTTCTGGCTTTGTATGCTGTAGCAGTTGTACAGCTGTGTGGTATGTGGCCGGGGGGGGGCATATATTATCCGAAAGGCACACTAGTGTTGGGGGTATTCCCAATACTGGCCCATGTGCACTGCATGATGTGTCCCAGCCTTGTGGCCACACCTGGTCTGTGGCACAGCCTCGCCACCAATACACCGCTCCCCTCAACATCCTCCATGCCCACAGTGTTGCTTGTGTGTGCTGGCATCTGTTTGTGTCCACAGATGTGTGGTCCGCAGGTGTGTGCTGTATGGCCACACTGCCATGCTGTCCACTGGTGGCAGGGTCACCATTTACTGCCTGGCATGGCTGGGACTGGTGACAGATGATGGCATCATTGTGATGCCATCGGTTAGCAGCATGCTTCCTCTAAGTTTGGCTTTATCTATGTGTCATATTTATTTGTTAGGGTCGCGCAAAACCCGTGCTAAACCCGTGCAAACACCATGCAAAGCCATTGTGTCGCACAAAGCTGATTGCCCATGGTTAAGACAAGCATTTCCTGGGCAGTAATTTTCACCGCACTAAGTGTCGCGCTAAGTCGCACAAAACCACTTAGAGCGGCGCTAGTCACTGAATATAGCATTGCACCTGTATTCATGTCAGTTTGCCCCTTGCATACATTATAATCTTTCCCGGCGCTAATGTAGTTTGCCTGCACTATTTGGCCTTTTGAATATAGCAGACCCACGCTAATCCCGCTCTAAACCTGCGCAAACGATTTTTGCCCTGCGCAAAGTTTTGAATATCTGGCCCCATGTAGCGCTAATTTTGTCCCAGGGCTACGTTTTGAATATCTGGCCCCACATGTTATCAAAAATCACATTTCTATTAAATATATAATATTTTGGTGGCAGTAAGTGTTATTTTTCCAGGAAGGTAAAGGTGAAACACATGGCCAATGTGTGTACTAGCAAAGAAGTGGATGCACTAAATTGCAAACAACAATACAACAGTGCAGGCCAAATAAACCAGAACTGTGTTATGGTTCAGACAGGTTTGTCTGGCGCAAATACATTTGTGCAGTGTTTGTGCCGGACTATCACATTTGCCCAGTGCTAGGACATTTGCACAGGGCAAACATTTGCTGTATTCAAAAGTGATATACTAATGAGCCTACTTAGGCTGTCAATGTGCAAACATACAAATTAGCATTTCATAATTACCTGATTTGCATGTAGATAGATTGCACAGCGCAATTGCAGGGTATCACTGCGCCACCTGTAGGTCAGTCTGAAAGAAATACTTGAAAAGTAGAATAGTTGTAGTTTCCCTTTGAAATACACTGGCAGCCTTGCTAGTAAGGGTTTTCTGACATCATCACATGGGGACTCCATTGGACTTTATTTTTTCAGCCGTAATTGGCAAAATACAAATAAAAAGATGGAAAAGTAAGTAAATAAACAAATAAAAGCAAACTGAATGATTGCAGAGGCATCTAAAGGCCCCAAACCTTAATTCTTTAAGATATACACCTTTACTAAGCACCTGCTCTTTAAGTTGTAAAATACTACCCTTAGTAGCCTAGTAAATACAGGAAAATCAATAAACAGCAGAGTGAATCCTGCCTCTACAGAGTCCTAGAAGCTAGGGGAGGAATGCTAGATACACACATTTGGCCCCTTAAGGCAGCTAGCAGACCCAGTATGGATCAAAAATCAGTAATCTGCAGCTAAAACAGAGGTCCAGCCGAAACAGTTAAGGCTAAACAGAGTTAAATGCAATAATAACTATGATTAGCACTCCTTAAAGGAGTCTTAAAGACTCTAGGTAAAATATTCTATCAGTCAGTGTCTGATGACACAAATGCTAGGTCATGTGGTATGGTGCAGTGGAGAAACAGCTGACAAGATGGCGCCCAGCAGTATGGTTGAAGTAGGATCCATTGCAGTTATCTGAGAATGTTTCTTGCTGTAGCAGGCTGGTCATGTGGAGGGGGAGAGCTCCTGGACAAGCTAGCTGCCCCCAGAAGCCTAAGTGGCTGAGCAGGCCTCCTGGCTGTTCTGCGACTGGGAGGATGGAGCTGGAGCTGAGGATTTTTTTTACTCTAGCAGGCTGCTCATGGAGAGGGGGAGAGCTCCTGGACAAGCTGGCTGCCCCCAGAAGCCTGAGTTACTGAGCGGCACTACCCAGCTGTCCTGGGGTTGGGATGAGGAGGCTGGAGCTGAGGATATTTCTTGCTGTAGCAAGCTAGTGGAGGGGAGGGGGGAGAGAGAACCTGGACAAACTGGGTGCCCAGAGAAGCCTGAGTGGGTTAGCGGTGCTCCCCAACTGTCCTGGGGCTGGGATGATGGAGCTGGAGCTAAGGATTTTTCTTGCTGTAGCATGCTGGTCGTGGGGAGGGGGGACATGTCCTAGATAAGCTGGCTGCCCCCAGAAGCCTGAGCGGCTGAGCAGCAATACCCGGTTGTCCTTGAGCTGGGAGGTTCAGGAGCTGGAACTGAGGAAGAAAGCACAGAAAAAGGGGATTAAATATAGTGTTTGGGGGAAGGAAGAGGAAACCTGAGCCTGAAGCTGATGGAGGGTGATGGAGAAGGAGCCATTTCTCAGCCTGAGGCAGCTAAATCAGTCGACACAAACCCTCCAGGCTGCAGGAGGATAGTGGAGAAAAACAGCAGAAGGAGCAGTAGCACAGGAAATAACAGCAGTAGTTTAAACAGTAACTCCGCAAACATATGTTCCATCTTAAGCTGTAAAATACTACCCTTAGCAGCATAGTAAATACAGGAGAATCAATAAACAGCAGAGTGAATCCTGCCTCTACAGAGTCCTAGAGGCTAGGAGAAGAATGCTAGATACACACACGTGGCCCCTAAGGCAGCTGGCTTCCCAGTAGGGGTCATAAATCAGTAATCTGCAGCTAAAACAGAGGTCCAGCCATATCAGTTAAGGCTAAACAGAGTTAAATGCAATAATAACTATGACTAGCACTCCTTAAAGGAGTCTTAAAGTCTCTAGGTAAAATATTCTATCAGTCAGTGTCTGACGACACAAATGCTAGGTCATGTGGTATGGCGCAGTGGAGAAACAGCTGACAAGATGGCGCCAAGCAGTATGGTGGAGATAGGATCCATTACGGTTACCTGAGGATGTTTCTTGCTGTAGCAAGCTAGTCGTGTGGAAGTGGGAGAGCTCCAGGGGAAGCTGGCTGCCCCTAGAAGCCCAAGCAGCTGACCGGCACTGTCAGTTGTCCTGGGGCTGGGAGGAGGGAGCTGGAGCTGAGGATGTTTCTAGCTGTAGCAGGCTGGTTGTGGGAAGAGGACAGAACTCCAGGGTAATCTGGCTCAAAAAGGAGCCTGAGTGGCTGAGCGGCTGAGCGGCACTGCCCGGCTGTCCTGGGGCTAGGTGGAGGGAGATGGAGCTGAGGATGTTTCTTGCTGTAGCAAACTGGTTGTTTGAAGGGGGAGAGCTCTTGGACAAGCTGGCTGCCCCCAGAAGCCCAATTCTGGCTGAGTGGTGCTGCCCAGCTGTCCTGGTGCTGGGAGGAGGATGCTGGAGCTGAGGTTATTTCTTGCTGTAGCAGGCTTGTTGTGGGGATGGGGGAGGTCTGCTGGACAAACTGGCTGCCTGCAGAAGCCCAAGTGGCTGAGTGGCATTGCCTGGCTGTCCTGGTGCTGGGAGGAGGGAGGTGGAGCTGAGGATGTTTCTTGCCTGTCATGCTGGTTGTTGGCAGGGGGCACAGCTCCTGGCAAGCTGGCTGCATCCAGAAGCCCGAGTGGCTGAGCAGTGCTGCCCAGCTGTCCTTGGGCTGGGAAGAGTAAGCTGGAGCTGAGGATGTTTCTTTCTGTAGGCAGCTGATTGTGTAGATGGACGAGAGCTGCTGAACAAAATGTCTGCCTTCTGAAGCCGAAGTGGCTTTGCATCACTGTCCAGCTGTCCTGGGGGTGGAGGGAGGGAGCTGGAGCTGAGTAAAAAAGCACAAGGGGGGATTAAATACAGGGTTAATGGGGTAGGAAGAGGAAATCTGAGCCCAAGGGGGAGGGAGGGAGCATGATGGTGGAACTAAACCTCCACCTGAGGCTGCTAAATAGGCCCACACAAACCCTCCAGGATGCAGCGGGATAGTGGAGAAAAACATCAGTAGCAGCAGTAACACAGGAAATGACAGCAGTAGTTTATAAAATAAATGTGCAACCATGTTTTCATCCTGAAGCTGTAAAATACTGCCCTTATCAGTCTAGTAAATACAAGACACTCAATAAACAACACAGTAAATCCAGCAAAAACAGATTGCTAGAAACTGGTATAGAAATTCTGCATACACACACTTAGCTGGTAAGGCAGCTAGCAGACCCAGTAGGGTTCACAAATCAGTATTCTGCAGGTAAAACAGTGGTCCAGCAGAAACAGTAAAGGCTAAACAGAGTTAAATGCAATGATATCTATATCTAGCACTCCATATAAGTGTGTTAAGGTCACTAGGTACGATATTCTATTAGTCAATGTCTGCCAAAACAAATGTTAGGTCATGTGGTATGGTGCAGTGGAGAAACAGTAGGCAAGATGGTGGCAGTCGTATAGTTGAGTTTGTATCTGTTGCAGTTACCCGAGGATGTGTTTTGCTGTAGCAAGCGGGTCATTGGAAGAGGGAGAGCTCCTGGACAAGCTATCTTCCCCTGCAGAAGTCCAAGAGACTGAGCAGAGCTCTCCTAGGGCTGGGTGGAGGGAGCTGGAACTGAAGATGTTTCTTGCTGAAGCAGGCTGGCCATGGGAAAGGGGAAGGCTCCTGGACAAGCTGTCTGCCCCCAGAAAACCAAGAGGCTGAACAGTGCTGCCTAACTGTCCTTGGTCTGGGAGGTGGGAGCTGAAGGTGAGGATATTTCTTGCTATAGCAGGCTGGTTGTGGGGGGGTGGAGCTTCTGGACAAACTGACCACTCTCAGAAGCCCGAGTGGCTGAGCGGTGCTGTCCAGCTGTCCTGGGGCTGGGAGGAGAGAACCGGAGCTGAGGAAGAAATCACAGCGAAGGCAGATTAAATACAGGGTTTAAGGGCTAGGAAGAGGAAACCTGAGCCCAAAGGAGAGGGAGCTTGATGAGGGGGAGCCAGACCTCAGCCTGAGGCTGCTAAATCAACTCAGAAAGTCCCTTCAGGATGCAGGGGTATAGTGGAGAAAAACAGCAATAGCACAGGAAATAACAGCAGTAGTTTAAAAAGCATTTGTCAATGCCGAATGTTTGCTTGCTGATATTGGCATTGGTTGTTCAGGAGTTAGAGAGATGCATAACAGGAATGGCAGTGAAGTATTGAAGTAACGCCAACCACCACCCCCACCCTGCAGAGACTGACAGGTGTTAGGGGTGTACCTTTGTGTCTTTGGCCATAACATTCATGCCATTCCATCTTACCCCACCTTGCAGACACCAACAGCTGTCACAGTGTGCCTTGAGGTCTTCATCCCTTATGCCTACCCTATTCCATAAGGAAATAAGCTAAGATGGGTGCAGTATAGGAGAATGGGGTGAACGTTAGGGCCGAAGACCCCAAAGCACACCTCAATACCTTTCAGTGGCTGCAGGGTGGGGATGGGGTGGGGTGGAATGATGTGATCATTATGACCAATAACCCCATGTCACACCCCTGATGCCTGTCAGTCTGTACAAGGTGGGTGTTATGGCTGGAAACCCTAACACCCCCTAGCGTTTGTTGAAATTTTTGCTACAAATATTCAACATGGACTTTATGGGACTCCACCTCATGAACAGTTTCACTATCATCTCATTACTGAATCCCAAAATGTGATTTTGCACAGCGAGTGTGCCATTTAGTGCCACAGGTGTGAAAATACATTTTGGGAAGAATGTGAAACATGACAGCTGTACTGTTCATGAGAAGGTGTGAAGAAATGGCAATGCTGAAAATCTGGAGTGAAAATATGAAAAAGTGGCTAAGTTACGAGTGTGCATATAAACTGCAATGCATGCTCGTAATGCAGTCATTTTTACGTTCACTTGTGTGCATGCTCAAGGAATGTTTTGGGAGAGTAGCACACTTTGGAGGTGTGCCTCTCCCATCCAATGCACTGCTCCGTTGAGCAGGCATGGCAGTCCTGCACCAATGGGTGCAGGAGCCCTGTATGACAGCGGTGTTTCTCTCCTTCAAAGGAAAGCACCGCTGCCATACTGAGCACCACTGTCCCCCCCCGCACACGTCACGCTGCCCCCCCAAAGCTTTGGTGCCATGCTGGGAGCCCACCCCAGCATGGCAAATGTTGTTTGCTGACGGGGGTGCCCAACCCCCCAGTTGGCTCCATGGCTCCCCCAAACCATCCTGCTGCCATGCTGGGAGCCTACCCCAGCATGGCACTCCTTCCCTTTGTTTGTGACGGGGTGCCCAATCCTATTGGCTCCTCAACCCACGTAGTTTGCTGATGGTGGTGCCCAATCCCCGTCAGCTCCTGCTTCCCAGCCATCTTCTGCCACCTGGGAGCCCACCCCAGCATGGCAAATGTCCCATGTCATCTTTTTTGTGTTTAAACCTGTAAAATAAAACGGTCCACGGCACATTCCCAACCCCTCCCATACCCACTCACCACTGTGTCCAGCCTCCCCACACCCCCTCTCACCCCATACAAACCTCCAGACTCTGGCACAATGATCTTCGGTGGACCGGGAACACGTTTGCACTCTTCAAAGCCGACCGCAAACTGAGGAAATGCCGGTAAGCTGTATAATGGGCTAGATAGGGGTGTTTCAACTTTATTGCATAGCTCCATCATTTTTTGGAATTTTTGCACCAGATTTTCAACATGGGGTTTTTGGGACCCTTTCTCATGAATGATGTCACTGTCATGGCGTTATTCTGTCCCGAAGGGTGATTTTGCATGCACTGCCCAGTCACTGTGTGAAATCACCCTTTGGGCTTGAATAATGCCATGACAGTGACACCATTCATGAGAAGGGGTTCCAAAAACTCCATGTTGAAAATTTGCTGCAAAAATTTCAAAAAATGACTGTTTTACGAGCTTGCGTTGTGCTGTTCCTACGCAGGCTCGTAAGTTTGCGAATTTTCAATATTTTCACTCCAGATTTTCAACATTGCCATTTTATCACACCTTCTTATGAGTTGTACAGCTGTCATTTTTCACATCTCAGCCAAAACATGTTTCTGCCCATGTAGCGCACAGTGGCGCAGTCAGTGTGCGAAATCAATGTATGGGACACATTAATAAAATCACAGTGACACTGTTCATGAGCAGAGGTCTTAAAATGGCTTTGTTGAAAATTTGGTGCAAAAATTCCTAAAAATGACTGTTTTACAAGCGTGCGTTGCACAGTTGCTACACACGCTCGTAAGTTCACAAATTTTCAATATTTTCACTCTAGATTTTCAACATTGCCATTTTACCACACCTCCTTATGAGCAGTACAGCTGTCATTTTTCACATCCTGCCCAAAATGTGCTTCTGCCCATGTAGCTCACAATGGCACAGTCGGTGTGCGAACTCAATGCATGAGACACATTAAAAAAATCACAGTGACACTGATCATGAGCAGAGGTCTTAAAATGGCTGTGCTGAAAATTTGGTGCAAAAATTCCTAAAAATGACTGTTTTATGAGTCTGTGTTGCGCAGTTGCTATGCACGCTCGTAAGTTCGCGAATTTTCAATATTTTCACTCCAGATTTTCAACATTGCCATTTTACCACACCTCCTTATGAGCAGTACAACTGTCATTTTTCACATCCTGCCCAAAATGTCTTTCCACCCATGTAGTGCACAATGGCGCAGTCGGTGTGCAAAATCAATGTATGGCACACAGTAAGACAATCACGGTGACACTGTTCATTAGCAGAGGTTTTAAAATGGCAATGTTGAAAATTTGGTGAAAAAATTCTTAACAATGACTGTTTTACGACCATGCATTGCACAGTTCCCACGTACGCTCGCATGTTTGCGAATTTTCAATATTTTCACTCCAGATTTTCAACATTGGCATTTTACCACACCTCCTAATGAGCAGTACAGCTGTCATTTTTCACATCCTGCCCAAAATGTGTTTCCGCCCATGTAGCGCACGGTGTTGCAGTCGGTGTGTGAAATCAATGTATGGGACACATTAAGAAAATCACAGTGACACTGATCATGAGCAGAGGTCTTAAAATGGCTGTGTTGAAAATTTGGTGAAAAAATTCCTAAAAATGACTGTTTTATGAGTCTGCATTACGCAGTTGCTATGCACGCTCGTAAGTTTGCAAATTTTCAATATTTTCACTCCAGATTTTCACCATTGCTATTTTACCACACCTCCTCATGAGCAGTACAGCTGTCATTATTCGCATCCTGCCCAAAACATGTTTCCACCCATGTAGCGCACAATGACACAGTCGCTATGTGAACTCAGTGTATGGGACACATTAAGAAAATCACAGTGTCACTGTTCATGAGCAGAGATCTTAAAATGGCTATGTTGAAAATTTGGCGAACAAATTCCTAACAATGACTATTTTATGAGTGTGCGTTGTGCAGCTCCTACGCACGCTCGTCAGTTTGCGAATTTTCAATATTTTCACTCCAGATTTTCAACATTGCCATTTTACCACACCTCCTTATGAGCAGTACAGCTGTCATTATTCACATCCTGCCCAAAACATGTTTCCACCTATGTGGCGCACAATGACACAGTCGCTGTGTGAACTCAGTGTATGGGACACATTAAGAAAATCACAGTGTCACTGTTCATGAGCAGAGATCTTAAAATGGCTATGTTGAAAATTTGGCGAACAAATTCCTAACAATGACTATTTTACGAGCGTGCGTTGTGCAGCTCCTACGCACGCTCGTCAGTTTGCGAATTTTCAATATTTTCACTCCAGATTTTCAACATTGCCATTTTACCACACCTCCTTATGAGCAGTACAGCTGTCATTATTCACATCCTGCCCAAAACGTGTTTCCACCCATGTAGTGCACAATGGCACAGTCGGGGTGCAAAATCAATGTATGGCACACAGTAAGACAATCACAGTGACACTGTTCATTAGCAGAGGTTTTAAAATGCCAATGTTGACAATTTGGTGAAAAAATTCCTAACAATGACTGTTTTACGACCATGCATTGCACAGTTCCCACACATGCTCCTAGGGTTGCGAATTTTCAATATTTCCACTCCAGATTTTCAACATTGCCATTTTACCACACTTCCTTACGAGCAGTACAGCTGTCATTTTTCACATCCTGCCCAAAACGTCTTTCCACCTATGTAGCGCACAATGCGGGTAACAAAAAGGTCATGCTGACAATTTATTGTGCAAATACCAGCAATTGCACAGGGCATTAGGGTAAAGCACCAAACATACCAAACACCACTGCAAATACCTGCAAGCGAACGTTCGGCATTAACAAATGCTTGTTTGGAATGTTTCACTAAATTTTCAACATGGCACTTTTGGGACCTCCCCTCATGAGTAGTGGCACTTTGATTTCATTAATTTGCCCTGAAAGTTGATTTTGCACAGCGACCATGCCATTCTGCTCAACAGGTGCAAAAAACACATTTCTGGAAGGATACGAAAAATGACAGCTATACTGTTCATAAGGGTGTGTGAAAAAATATCACCATTGGAAATTTGGAGTAAAAATATTTAAAATTGATGAAGTTACATGGGTGCTTAGAAACTGTGCAAAGGACACTCACAACAAAGTCATTTTTTTTAGTTTTTTCACCAAATTTACATCAAGAGCTTTTGGAACCCCACCTCATGAACAGGGGCACTGTTGTTTTGTTAATAGGTCCCAAAAGGTGATTCTGCGCAGCATCTGCGAAATCACCTTTCAGGACCAAGAAATGTAATGATGGTGCAAGTGTTCATGAGGTGGGGCCCAAGAACCCCATGTTGAAAATTTGGGAGCAAACCTACAAAAAATTGGCTGAGATATCAACCAAAGTTGAAAACCCTTCATTAACTGCCATTATAGGGCTAACCATCATTTCTTCGGTTCACAGTTGGTCTTTGCAAGCAAGCAAACTTTATTTTTACAGTGCCTTTCACAAGCTGTACAATTCTACCCCCCTCAATTGTTAGGGGGGTAGAACTGGGGAAGGGAGGGGAAAGCGAGGTAAGGTGCCTGCCCGGTGCCAAGGCTTGGAGGGACAGGAAACGAATCCTCAGGATTGTGGGAGCGGCAAGGGGGAGGGAGCCAGATGTCATTATCCACTAAGGACGAATGACATGGCTGAGAATGGGATCAGAGCAGTGCAACAGGAGTTTGTGGAGTTGGGAAGGGGCCTTAGACAAGTAGCACACACAGTAACTTTCTCGGAAGTGCTCTCTGTCTATGGCATGTATGAGGCTAGCGACAACAATGGTTGGCATGCTCGTAAGCAACAAATGCTATCACACTACTATTTCTTGAAACAAATGATTTATTTTGCTTAAATAGTCCCAACGTTTCACCTAGTTAATTAGGTTTCTTCAGAGGAACTTTAAAGAATTGTGAAATGCTCGTAATTACTTTTGTTATTAAATTTTAACACAAAACTATTCACATTCATTTAAACCGTAGCATTTAAAATTGTTGTACATTGTATAATGCATGTATATCTACTAATAAACATTTATTTAACAATCTGAATTGTTGTAAATAAACAAAAAATTGAATAATTGGTTTGTAACTTATCACTACTTCTCCTATTATAAGGACCACCAAATTTATTTTCAAACTATTTTCCTTACTTTGTAACACTGCCAATCAGGGCCAAAACGATTGCCATATCTCCTTGGGGTAAAACTATCTCAGGTAGTCACTTTAAACAAAAATTATATATATATATATGTATATATATATGTAATTTTATGGCCTTTATAATCAATTCACTTGATAATGATTTAAAATATTTTTAAAAATATTTTTAGTATTTACCTCTTTTTTATTTTTAATATTCCTTTTTTATCTTATACACATTCATCTTCATATAATTGTCAAGCTATAAGACATACAAGGAAAAGAAAAAGCAAAGAATGTAACAGTCAAACAGATTCTCATAGATTAATTATTACTTTGCATCTAGCGCACCATGTATTGCAATTTGTTTTATTTTACAACGTGCTCCTGGAGTCTAAATCATACCTGACTCATTATAATAAATGCGCGTTTTACTAAGTATTCTCTCCATATAGCCTTGTTTCAAATAATAATAGGGCCAGATATTTAAAGCTTTACGCGGTCTGCAAACAGTTTGCGTGGGAATAGAACGGGATTAGCGCAGGTCTGCCATATTCAAAAGGTAATCTAGCAGGGGCAAACAGCAGTAGCACCGGGCTAAGCATAATAATATGCAAGGGGCATAGTGAACATGAATAGATTCGCTATGAGATATTCAGCGACTAGTGCTGCACTAAGGTTTTTAGTGTGACATAGCATGACCCATAGCGCAGTACAATTTACCGCCCAGGAAAAGCTGGTCATAACCCTGGCCAATAGCTTTGCATGCTTTGCGCGGTGCTCTCTTAGCATTAACGCGGCTTACGCGGCCCTAACGTATGAGTATGACACTTAGAAACTGCCAGACATGGAGGACACGTGCTGCTCACTGATAGCACCACCATGATGCCATCAGCTGCCACCAGTCTGAGCCAAGCACAGACAGTGAGGGGTGATCTGACCCACAGGGGACAGCATGGTAGTGTGGCAATATAGCACACACCTGCAGACCATGTGTCTGTGGTGTTTAACAGGTGCCAGCACACACATGCAGCACTGTGGGCATGGTGGCCAGTGAGGGGATGGTGTATGGGTGGCCCGACCTCACCATAGCCCAGGTGCGGCCACAAGGCTGGTACACATCGCTCAGTGCACATGGGCCAGTAGTGGGATTACACCACCACCTGTGTGCCTGTCAGATCCTACATGCCCCCCCAGCCACCTACAATGCAACTGTAGAGATGTCACAGCACACACTGCCAGCCATGTACATGACACTGTGTGCATCCCATGCCACAGGTGCAGTATCTAGGGATCACACAACAGTGTGATAGTACTGTCCACTGTCAGTAATTACCTGCAAACTGTGTCTGTCACTTTGTACAGTGCAGTGGTCATCACTGCCCTACATACCATAGGCAGTGTCATGTCCCTCACATTACCAGCCCTCTTGCTACTGTAGTGTCCACTGTGCACTGTAGCATGACCTACACTGTGAAAGTTGCATGCAGCACTACCACCACCTGTGCCTATGCTGTGTTGTCCCCTGGGGTACGATATGCTATGCTATGCTGCACTGTTTGCATGAAGCCTGCAGGTATCATCATACACTGCCTACCTGACCTACAGATGGAGCTGCAGTCAGACCTGGCCAGGCTTTGTACCTCCAGACTGATCTACAGGTGGAGCTGTGGGACCCTGCAGTAATGCTGTGCAAACTGCATGCAAATCAGGACATGATGAGATGCTAGTGTGGCTGTTTGCCCAGAGACTATCTAAGTAGGCTCATTTGCATGTCATTTTTGAATATGGCAAAGTTTAGTGCGTGGCTAACGTGTTTGCACCAGTCAAACTGCTTAGCTCCATGCTAAAGCCATGCTAACATGTTAGCGCGGCGCTAATGTTTTGGGAAATATTATACAGTTTTGATCACTGTTTTTTCATGTGTGCTGCTGCCTCCAGCTGTACTGGGTCCATGCATTTGCCAGAACACACATTGGCCACATAGTTCCTCTCTACCTACCCTCATGTCACTGTGCACTGTGTTGTTGTTGTGGTTTGCACTTCCTGGTTGCTGTATTCAGAGCTGTCTTATTCCAGTGCTGCGTTCACCCTGCACTCCCAGCCCAGTTTGCACGGCCTCATTCCCATGCTATATTCAGAAGCTGTTTGCCCTGTGCCATTCTTTTGAATATAGCTTACTTTGTGCTCCAGGCTAAGTTTGCACGCCAGATAGTGCTAATTGAGCCCAGGGGCAAACCTCTGAATATCTGGCCCCTAGCATCTAACATACCACGCTTCACTCGATAATACAGTACATTTCAATTTGACTCATACTTGACTCATTACTCTTTTTTCTAAGTATTCTCTCCATATAACCTTTTTTCAAAACATGAAAGAGCGCTCCTGGCATCTAACATACCCTGCTTCACTCGCTACTATGGCACATTTCAGCTTATTTTAATTAGCTTAATACTCCTTAGCATCTATCACAACATGCTTTACTCATTATTTTAAACATTTTACTATGTTTTTTTTCATTCAGTGTACTGCTTTCTGTATATTCTCTCTGTAGCCTTCTAAATAACTTAACATTTTTCAACATGTTCTAAACAGCCGAGTGGTCCTGGCATTTAGCACCCCACGCTTTGCTCATTACTGCAATGCATATCAGCTTATTTTAGTTTTAGAGCTTCTGACATTTAACACAACACATTCTACCCATTAAAATGTTTTACTTTAACTTTTCGTTCAGTGCATTACTTTCTATGTATACTCTCTATAGCCTTTTAACTATTCAAACAGTGCATTACATTACAATGAAGATGTTTTCACTTACTACGGGTAAAAATTTCACTACATGTAATGTATTCAATCCTCTCTCAAGGTGTGACTGGCATCATCTGGTTCCCCATTTGGCAACCTTTTTATGTCGGGGAGAGGAGTCATGTGGCAACACTTGCGTGTTATCATACCTAGCCAAAGCAAGGTTGTTACCATAGTAACCAATGACTCCCCTCCTCGACATAATTTAGTCCTTAAAGTTTCACTGTTCCTGGTTTTACATTGATAATATTCAATCTTTCTTATTAAATTTCTTCTTTTAGTAAAACTTTAATACATCTAAGCTCCAAGAATAGAGAAAGTGTCTTAATAGGCATGCCAATCATTGTTGTGGTTCGAATTTACCGAAAACTGGCAAGCTCCATTGATTACTAAGTAAAGATTCTACCCAGAATATTGGCAGTTTCCCTGGACACCTTTTCTTTATGTGCAATGGATGAGGCTAGGGCACTCCCCACCATGGGATTCAATGACTGGTTGAAAAGCTGGTGCAGAGCTCAGGGATTTGGCTTCATTGGGGACTGGGGATTCACCTGGAGGGATGCAGTCCTATACAGTTGCGATGGTCTGCATCCCTTCTGGAGGGGAACCAGGATCCTAGATGATAAGTTTAAATGCTTCAATGGTAAGCATTTAAACTAGCCAAGAGGGGAGACACTGAAAAGGAGAAGGGAAATCCTAGCCCCCCCCAAAAATCAGGATAATTAGTGAGGTAAACACCAAGATAGAGCAGTTGATAGAGAGAAGGGCAGGGGTAAATGGAGAAAAAGACAAAGGCAGTAGGGACAGAGATGGGGCAAAAAGAAATAAAACCATAATAAATGGAGGGTAATGAGTACCAATGCCCGTAGTCTAGATAAAAAGCTCCCTGAAATGGTGGCCTTGATGGAAGAGGGATGCCTGGATATTGTGACAGTCACAGAAACGTGGTACACAGAGAACCATGACTGGGATGTCAGCATGCCAGGGTACACAATCTACAGGAAGGACAGGGAGGGCAGAAGAGGAGGAGGAGTAGCTCCCTGTGTAAGGGAAGGGATCAAAGCAACAGAACTAAAGAGTAAACAGGGTGGAGAGGAGGCACTGTGGGTCACTCTGGAGACTGGAAATGGCTCCACAATCCACACAGGGGTTGTATACAGACCCCCATCTCAGGGGGAGGATATGGACAAGGAAATGATAGAAGGCATCCTTGGGATGGCAGGGAAAGGGGAGATATTGCTGATGGGGGACCTGAATATGCCAGATGTTGACGGGAGCACCTTTGTTGCAGCCACATCCAAGAGCAGGGCCATTCTTGATGCCCTACGGGGCATGCCTCAGACAGCTAGTTTTGGAACCCACTCTGGAGAGAGCAATCTTAGACCTGGTACTCTCAAATGGAGACGGGGAGAGGATCTCTGATCTTGAAGTGGGTAGTCATCTGGGAACAAGCGACCACCAAACAGTGTGGCTCATGATAAACTTAGCTGTAGAGTCAAGTCACACAAAAGTGAAGGTACTGGACTTCAGGAGGGCTGATTTTGTCAAAATGGGAGAATGCCTCAGAAAAGCACTAGCAAACAGGCATGAAGGTGGGGTGGAGCAACAATGGGGAAATATCAAAACCAATATCACAGAGGCAACAAGCCTTTGTGTGAAGCAAATAAACAAATCAAAATGAAAGAAAAAAAACATTATGGTTCTCAAAAGAAGTGGCGGGGAAGGTAAGGGAGAAAGAGATAGCATTCAGGAAGTATAAGGAAACACAGAAGGAGCAGGACAGAGAACTGTGCCAGTTAAAGCAGAAGGAAGTGGGTAAGGCAATCAGAATAGCAAAGGCCCAAACCAAGGAAAAGATAGCCAACTTGGTTTAGAAGGGGGACAAAACCTTTTATAGGTGCATTAGGGAGCAAAGAAAGAAAGACTAAGGCAGGGATACTGAGACTGAACAAAGAGGAAGGTGGTTGGGCAGAGTGCAACAGTGAAAAAGCTGGGATACTGAACAAATACTTCTGCTCAGTATTCACAATGGAAAGCAGGGGAAAATGCCTAATCTGGTCAATAGAAGCACTCTGGATAGGGGGGTTGATATTAGTCCTTTCACAGAAGAAAGGGTTCTGAAAGAGCTCTTAAAACTGAAGGTGGATAAAGCAATGGGGCCTGATGGGATTCAGCCCAGATTTCTAAAACAACTAAGGGAAGAACTAGTAATACTACTGACTAACCTTTTTAATAAATCATGGGAGGATGGTGTGGTAACTGAGGATTGAAGGAGGGCAGATGTGATTCCCCTTCACAAAAGTGGGAGCAAGAAAGAGGCAGGAAACTACAGACCTGTCAGTTTGACCTCAGTGGTAGGGTAAATGATGGAATCACTTCTGAAGGAAAGAATTGTTGAGTATCTAGAGGCCAGTGGGGCCCAGGACCCAAGGCAGCATGGATTCACAGTGGGGAAGGTCATGTCAGACAAATCTAATTGATTTTTCTGACTAGATGACCAAAGCAGTAGACCAGGGAGGGGCTGTGGAAATGGACTACCTAGACTTTAGCAAGGCATTTGACACAGTCCCACACAAAAGATTAATAAACAAACTAGCCAGCCTGGGAGTGGGTCCCAGGGTGGTAGCCGGGGTAAAACACTGGTTGGACAACAGGACACAGTGGGTAATAGTAAATGGAGTCCACAGTGAAGAAAAGAGGGTTACTAGTGGGGTACCGCAGGTTCAGTGCTGGGGCCAGTCCTTTTTAATGTCTTTATAAGTGACATTGCAGAGGGACTGGAATGGAAAGTGTGTCGCTTTGCAGATGACACAAAGATCTGCAACAGGTTTGATACACAAGGTGGGGTGGAAAGGATGAAAAGGGACTTGGCAAGGTTGGAGGAATGGTCATATGTATGGCAGCTTAGTTTCAATGAAAAGAAGTGCAAAGTAATGCACCTGGGAAACAAAAAACCCAGTGGAAAAGTACACAATGGGGGGTGAGATTCTGACAACAATAACAACAATGGAAAGGGACCTGGGGATAGTCATATTAGATGACCTAAAGGTGGGCCAGCAATGTGAGAAAGCAGTAAGGAGGGCTGGGGGGATACTGGGATGCATAGGGGAGAGACATCACCAGTAGAAAACAGGAAGCTGTTGGCCCTCTGTACAGACAGTTGGTAAGACCACATCTGGAGTACTGTGTACAGTTCTGGAGACCCCATCTCTGCAAAGACATAGACAGGGTGGAGGCTGTCCAGAGGAGAGCAACCAAAATGATGCAGGGTCTGCATCAGAAGACATATGAAGAAAGACTAAAGGAACTAAAGATGTATAGCCTCGAGGAAAGGAAGGAGGGGGGGACAGGATAGACACTTTCAAATTCCTCAAGGGAATCAGGAAAGTCCAAGAGGGTAGCATCTTTCAGAAAAAGAGATGTGCAGAAACAAGGGGTCACAATTTGAAGATGGGGGGGTGGCTCAGAGGTAATATGAGGAAATATTTCTTCACAGAGAGGGTTAGGATACATGGAACAGCCTTCCCGAAGAGGTCATAGAGTCAAAAACAGTGGGGGACTTCAAGAATTCATGGGACAGACATAAGGCAATTCTAGTGGGGGGTAGGAGGAAGGAGGCTGTTGGTTAACTTGGATCTGCAGCTTATCAGTTAGGTAGGGAAATGGGCAGACTAGGTGGGCCAAGCGGTCCTTATCTGCCGTCAAATTCTGTTTCTATGTTTCTTACACAGTATAAATACAATACAAAGCAATAAAATATCTAAAAATCAATCAGTCAACTAATTAGGGAATTCCAAAGAGAATAAGTATGTTTTCAGCATAGATTTAAAACTGCTGACAGTCAGGCATTCTCTTAACCGACAAGGTAGAGAATTCCACACAGTTGGTGCTGCAAATGAAAATGCTCAAGCTCCGGATGTTTTAAGATGAACCCTGGGAATCTCTAGCAATTCCTTGTCAGCAGATCATAGAGAGTGATTGGGGGAGTAGGGAGTCAGGAGATCTTTCAGGGGAAGAATGCAGATGTGTTCCTGGTCCGCAGAAGACTGCTGCTACCAACCTCCGGAGGTAAGTATGAGTGCAGGGGGTGCGGGGAAGTAGGTGCACAGAGTGAAAGTGTGGTTGGGTGAGGGGTTGGCAGAATGACGATGACCACTTTCTTTTTTTTCAGGTTTAAAAATAAAACTCTGGGATTTTTTTACTTTTACAGGTGAAATATTATCAAATGGGCACCTGACCTGGGGATTGACACACCCGAGGTCAACTGAGAACTTAGGACATGGGGAGTGGCATATCCAACACCGGGAGTGTGCATCCCAGTGATGGAAACATTAAAGAAGTTTTTTTGGCACATTGGTGTGGGCTCCTAGTGTGCCACATCACTGTGGGAAGTGGGAGATACATGCAGACATGGGGATTAAGCAGCACAATGTCAGCAGGTGATGGAGAACGGAGGGTGAGAGGTGGACAGCAGCAGTGGGAGGGATCTAACATTTAAATTTGTTGTCCTACTGTGTGCCTTGTTGGGGGGGGGACAGCCCTGCAATGATGAAACTGCCCCTGATTGCAACGGCAGATTTCTTTCAGGTGTGGCGCTCGCTCTGAAACTGCTGTCATTGGCAACTTCAGCATTAATTGGTGACCGAGGGACACACCCATTACATTGTTTGCTGCATTGGCCTCAACACTGCCACGCCTCTGCAATGATCTACTACCTCAATATGTTTCTTGTTTGCTGCATGCTCAAGCAAACAAATGTGCAACCATATATTCAAGCTGAAGCTGTAAAATAACTGTAAACAGTTAAGGATAAACAGAGTTAATTGCAATAATAATTGGAAGGCTCCACCTATGGTTTGATGGACAATTAGCCAGCCACTCCCTCTTCCTGAGCACTTTTTTTTTGCCAGCTGGAGGCCCTGTCTGTCTGTCCTCTGAAGCCGGATTGGGCCTGCCTCCCCCACCTTGCTGCTTCTTTCTGCTGGACGTCTGTGTTTTGTTCTTCTGCTTCTGGTTTGTATTTTGCCTCCAACTGTGTGCTTCCTTTTGTCATTTCCTTGTATTTTCTGGCCCCAATATTCAGACTGTGCCTGGCAATGTCAAAATTGGTGGTGCAGCACAACCGAGGTGTATTGTAGCAAGCCAAGGGGATATTCAAAGGGGATGTTCCATGTAAGCAATAAGACACGACAGGGTGCGCGTTAGACACTTTAACACACAGTTAGGAGGCGTAGTGAGGCACAAGGCCACCGGCTGAGTGCGTCCAGCCTCCTAGCCATGTGTTAAAGTGTCTAACGCACACCCTGGAGTGGCTTATTGCGCTTATGAAATGGCCATCTTTAGTGGAAATTGCATTTGGTAGGTTAAATTTGCAATTTAAAGTAGGAAAAAACATGTATGTTTGTGTAATTTTTAATAAAATAGTTCCTCCGCCTAAGTGTCCTATGTGTTTTTTTTTTTTGCACTTAAGGACTTTTGTCCTAGGAAGGCTTCTGTACTTTAGGTCTGGTTGTCATGGCAGTATTCACTTCACCCCCCCCACACGTTGTGTGTACACAAGGAAAAATGCATCTGTTTTGTTTTTTTTATAATAGTTTAATGTTAAAACGTGAAGATCAGGTGGGCTGGTACAGAGAGAGACACACAGAGAGAGCAGGATGGCAGGTACAGTGAGTGGGCTGGTAACGCGGTTGCTCTTTCTTTTTAAACACATCGCGGCTGAGTGAGCGAGCGGGTAGTGAGATCGCATAATTTAATGTTAAAACTTCAATATTAGAGCCCAGAAATCTTGTTTCCAGTTGCGATCTAGGGGATGGTGACAGTGTAGCAAGGTAATAGGCAGAAGCGAGTGAGCCGGCGAGCCGCCGGCAAGTTGCGGTTTAGTTTTAAACACATCGCGGCTGAGTGAGCGAGCGGGTGGCGAGATCGCATAATTTACTGTTAAAACTTTAATCTCAGAGCCCAGAAATCTTGTTTCTAGTTGCGACCTAGGAGGTTGGCAGAAGCGAGTGAGCCGGTGGTGGGCTTTTTTTCTTTGTAAATCATGCAGTCAGCAGATATGTTGACAGATTGAAAATGCAGCCTTGTATTTCACTCGCAGTTGGTGAAAATAAGATGGCTGATTTTCAATTTGCCAACATTCTAACTGGTATGTTTACTAGGATCAGTGCCCACAGGGCACTGCTGGTCCTTTTTCCTGTGCGTAAGAAGGAATATCACACAGGTATGGACCAATCAGGATGTTTGAATTCTGTTGCCCATTTCATAAGGTGCATCACCTTTGAATATTGCACAAAATGCACAGGGCACATATACAGTGCACAGGCACATCTCCAAGACAAGTAGGCCTGGGAATGTTCAAGTGAAACTGTAGCTGCACTGGGTGCATTTCCCAGATATTTAGACCTAGACATGCAAATGGGGCTATAATGTATGCAAGGCACAAATGGGGCCATTTGCATGTCATTATGCCTCCATTTGCATGTGTTGCACAGGACAGGCATTGAAATGCACCTGGCACCCTGCAAAGCATGTGGTGCAGTCAAAGGGGGTCCTGGGGCACCCCCCATAGCGGCGATCACCATATAAATGTATAATCCCAGTCCCTGGTGGTACAGTGGTTGTCCTCACTCTCAAAGGCCCCCTGCCCACCCAGCATCCTCCCATCATTGGTGGGCAGCTGCAACCCACCCGCATACCACCTGGCCACCCTCCAAATGACATCGTACAGTATGGGCTGTACACCCATTGGTCCACACTGTGGACCAATGGACTTGCAGTGCATACTGTACATGTCACACACAAATATGTGAATGAGTGACCACATTTATATGGTGCTCAGAGCTGTGGGGAGGAAGGGGGTACCACTGGACCATCAGGGAACATATGGGTGCTTGTGGAGAGTGTTCTGGGTCAGCAGGTGGCCACCCACAGCTGGCAGCTGCTGTGTTGCACTGTGCAGTACAGTAGTCTGCCTGTGGGTAACAAGCATTTGAGCCATTTTTTTCTGTCTCAGCTTTGTGCCCCAGTATGCAGGCGCATCTAGTGGTTATAACAACAGATGTGCACATATAGGGCTGAATATTGTGATGTGTAGCATATGCATGGGCACACCCTTCAGATGCACCGCAGACACATTAACATTCCACTCAGTGCATCGGGACTTAAAGCATTGTGCAAGTCCCTTTTTTGAATATTGCCCAACGGCACATTACTGGGGTTGCAGCTGCACAACTCAGTTGTGCCAAGCACAACCACTTTGAATATCTGGGCCTCTGTGTTTGTGTGCCTTAGTTTTGTTTTCTTTTGTTTTGTTTTTGGAGGGATTTGGTTTCTAAGCTCCTACCATTTTGCTCATTTAGAGTTTAAACTACTTGCTTTCAATTTCTTATATTGCTGTTGCAATCAGTACCTATGTTCTACTCAAACCAAAAGTTGCTTCCCATGCTACATGCCTAATTGTTTTCACCTGATTCAGGGTCCCCTGAATCCTTGCTATGCAGCTCAATATTGTTTTCTCAGCTTAATCTACATTCCGCATGGTCATAGCTGCTTTCAGAGCATTGTGCTTCCCTCCATTCCCTGCTTACAGACTGCTGCCACTCATAGTTACTCAATGCTGATGCTGTTTAATGTTTGTACAGTGCTATATACTCTGAGGTCAGCTAAGCTACTGCTGATGCTGTAAACTAGCTTTAAAATCTGCATGTAGTTCTCGACACCTTCCATCACTTTCTTGTTTTTCCTATGGCAGGGACTTGGAAGTGTTTGGGGAGTCATGGCCCTATGCGGCTAATTACTTATGTTCTGAATCCTGCCTCTACCGCTGAACATCCTCAGAGTATTTGTCACTTTCATTGACTTTTTTTAATGCCTAGCTGGCTTGCCTCACTATCACAGTGCTGCCTCTCCCACTTACAGTCATGTCCTTCCATTGCTACTATGTTTTGCAGACTGTACGTGCAGGTCTGACTATTCCTACTGCTTACTGACCTATGTACAGGTCTGACTATTGTTACCCTGCCCTACTTGAACTACCCTGCCTTACTGAACTATGTCCAGATCCCCTCCTGCTCACATCATCACAGCTCAAAGCTCCTTACCATCTGCCCTCTGCAAGGTCTCAGCACTCAAAGTTCATTCAGCTCCTCATCAGTTCCCTGGGGCATGCCAGCCATACCATTCTGGCACAGGTTCCCCTGCAGGAGATGGTCTCGCTCTTCACCTAGAGTCCATAGCGTGAGCGTGCAAAGCTTTTGGGCAGGGTCCTTCTCACCTGACCAATAGCTGGGAATGTCCTCACTCCAGGTGGACCTTCAGTCATCAGCCATACTGATGGCAACTCAAGTTGTAGAATTTATGACTAAGCTGGGAAGGGAGGTTGCAGTGATTTCCTTTAGCTCTATTGATTTCCACTATAATGGTTGTCCATTGGCTTTAGCGGTTCCCTAGCAAGGTACCTTCACCGCATTCTCCCAGCAACCACCTCTGGTTCACCTAGTTTGTTTTTTAGATTGGTAGGCTGAGTGAGTGCCTTGGTGGTTGTTACTCGCCTCCTTCTGCTTTGGAGCAGTGGTTGCAGAGCTACTGTCTCGCAACCCTTCACGGCATTCCTGTTAGAAGGATAGAGTGAGAGTTTCCCTCCAAATTGGAATATTTTCCACCTCCCTTTATTTGGGTTTTTAAATCACAGCAGGAAAGCCATCACTAAGTAAAATATCCCAAACCTGGAGGGAAGGTGACCTAGGCCTTGGATCCCCAGAGATTTCTTCCTCAAAGGTTTTTTTTTCTCTCCTCCATGTGTCAAGTCATAACTCTTAGTTAGTGTAGTGTTCCCTAATTCCATAGGCAACATCCACTATTGGATTGAGGGGGATGGTATCCCTATTGCAGTTGCCTCTTTCCTTAAGAGGTCCCCTCATTCCCTCTTGCAACCCATCAAACCCATACCATTGCTAACCTGCACATCCCATTACATTATCAAGTTGCCTGATGCTTTATCTAGTACTATGTCTCACAATTTTGATTGCTTATATGCTTCATACTACTACTTTCTTTTTGGGGATCCTTTCTAAGGTACCTTTAGCCATGGGAATTGTCCCATGGCACTTCTAGAGGTGGAATCCTCTAGAGGGTTCCTTGCCTTTGGTACCCCTTTGGTAATTCCTCCGGAACAGAAAGTGCGAATGGCCAAAACCTAAGTAACACAGTTGCACAAGCATAACTATACTAGTTGCATAGGCCTTTGAATTAGAAGGCTCTGTTTATGGTTCAATGGACAAGCAGCCAGCCACTCCCACTTCCTGAGCAATATAAGCAGTTCCCCTCAGTCTCCTTCTGAAGCACTTCTTCTTTGCCCTGCCATCCTCCCCTCCTCCTCCTCCAGCAGCAGAGCGTCTCCCCTTGGGATCCTTCCTAAGGTACCTTTAGCCAAGGGAATCATCCTGCAGCACCTCCAGGGATGGAATCCTCTAGAGGTTTCCTTGCCTTTGGCACCTCTACAGAGTGGTAATTTCTCTGGAATAGAGAGTGCAAATTGCCAGAACCTAAGTAACACAGTTGCACAAGCATAACACTATACTGGCTACGTAGTCCATTGAATTATAACTAGCCATCCTTAAAGGAGTGTTAAAATCACTAGGTACAATATTCTATTATTCAGTGTCTGCAGACACAAATGTTAGGTCATGTGGTATGGTGCAGTGGAGAAATAGCAGACAAGGTGTCACCCATCAGTAGGGTGGAGATAGGATCCATTGTAGCTACCTGAGTATGTTTCTTGATGTAGCAAGCCAGTCATTAGGAGGGGGGAGAGCTGCTGGACAAACTGGCTGCCCCCAGAAACCCAAGTGTCTGAGCAGTGCTGTCCAGGGGCTGGGAGGGGGAGCAGGAGCTGAGGATGTTTCTTGCTGTAGCAGGCTGGCTGTGGGGAGGGGGAGAGCGTCTGGAAAAGTTGACTGCCCCCAGAAGCCTGAGTGGCTGAGTGGTGCAGCCTGGATGTCCTGGGGCTGGGATGAGGGAGCCAGAGCTGAGGATGTTTCTTGCTGTAGTAGGCAGGTCGTGGGGAAGGGGAAAGCTCCTTGGAAAGTTGGTTACCTCCAGAAGCCTGAATGGCTGAGCAGCACTACCCAGCTGTCCTGCAGCTAGGAAGAGAGAGGTGAAACTGAGGATATTTCTTGTTGTAGCAAGTCAGTCATGGGGAGGTGGGAGAGCTCCTAAACAAGTTGGCTGCCACCAGAAATTTAAGTGGCTGTGCAGCACCAATCATCTGTCCTTGGACTGGAAGAAGGGAGCTAGTGCTGAGGATGTTTCTTGCTGTAGCAGGATGGTTGTGGGGAGAGTGGAGAGGTCCTGGACAAACTGAGTGCAAACAAAAGCTCAAGTGGCTGAGCAGCACTGCCCAGTTGTCCTGGGGCTGGGAGGAAGAAGCTGGAGCTAAGGATTTTTCTTGCTATAGCATGCTTGTCATGTTTAGGTGGCGAGCTCTTGGACAAGCCAGCTGCCCCCAGAAGCCTGAGTGGCTGAGCAGTGCTATCCAGCTGTTCTTGGGCTGGGAGGAAGGAGCTGGAGCGGAGGATTTTTTTGCTGTAGCAGGCTGATCATGGACAGAGGGGAGAGTTCCTGGACAAGCTGGCTGCCCCCAGAAAAACAAGTGGTTGAGCTGCGGTGCACAACTGTCCTGGGGCTGGGAGGAGGAAACTGAAGCTGAGGATGTTTCTTGCTACAGCAGGTTGGTTGTGGGGGAGAGAGGAGAGATCCTGGACATGCTGGTTGCCCCCAGAAGGCTAAGATGTACTGCCCGGTTGTCCTGGGGCTGGGAGGAGGGAGCACGAGCTGAGGATGATTCTTGCTGTAGCAGGCTAGTCATGTGGATGGGGAGAGCTCCTGGCCAAACTGGCTGCCCTGGGACACCTGAGTGGCTGAGCAGTGCTGTCAGGCTGTCATGGGGCTGGGAGGAGGAAACTGGAGCTGAAGATGTTTCTTCCTGTAGCATGCTGCTCGTGTGGAAGGGGAGAGCTCCTGGACAAGCCAGCTGCCCCCAGAAGCCTGAGTCACTGAATGGTGCTGCCCAGCTGTCCTGGGGTTGGGAGGAGGGAGCTGGAGCTGAGGATGTTTCTTGCTGTAGTTCTAGGGTCATGGAGTGGGGAGAGCTCCAGGACAAGCTGGCTGCCCCCAGAAGTCTGAGTGGCTAACCAGTGCTGCTTGGCTGTTCTGTGACTTGGAGGAAGGAGCTGGAGCTGAGGATTTTTTTGCTGTAGCAGGCTGGTCATGGACAGAGGAGAGAGCTCCTGGACAAGCCAGATGCCCCCAGAAGAATGAGTGGTTGAGCTGCGGTGCCAAGTGTACTGGAGCTGGGAGGAGGAAACTGAAACTGAGGCTGTTTCTTGCTGTAGCAGGTTGGTCATGGGGGGAGAGATCCTGGACATGCTGGTTGCCCAAAGAAGCCTGAGTGGCTCAGCGATGCTGAACAGCTGTTCAGGGCCTGGGAGGAGGGAATAGGATAGGAGGATGTTTCCTGCAGAACTAGACTGGTTGTGGGGAGGAGGGAGAGCTTCTGGATGAGCTGGTTGACCCCAGAAGCCTGAGTGACTGAGCGATGCTGCCTGGCTGTCCTGGGACTGGGATGAGGAAAAAAGAGCTGAGGATATTTCTTGCTGTAGCAGGGTGGTTGTGGGGAGGGGGGGAGAGATCCTGGACAAACTGGGAGCCCACAGAAGCCTGAGTGGCTGAGCGGCACTGCACAGCTGTCCTGCAGCTGGAAGGAAGGAGCTGGAGCAAAAGATTTTTTTTGCTGCAGCATCCTGGTCATGGGGAGGAAGGGAGGACATGTTCTAGATAAGCTGGCTGCCCTCAGGAGCCTGAGTAGATGAGCAGCACTATGCAGTTGTCCTATGGCTGGGAGGATCGGGAGCTAGAGCTGAGGAAGAAAGCACAGAAAAGGGGGATTAAATACAGTGTTCAGGGGGTAGGTAGAGGAAACCTGAGCCTGAAGGGGAGGGAGAGTGATGGAGGGGGAGACATACTTCAGCCTGAGGCAGCTAAATTGGCCAACACAAACCCTCCAGGATGCAGGGAAATTTTGAAGAAAAACAGCAGAAGGAGCTGTAGCACAAGAAATAACAGCAGTAGTTTAAACAGTAACTGCGCAAATATATGTTCCATCTTAAGCTATAAAATACTACCCTTAGTAGCCTACTAAATACAGGAGAATCAATAAACAGCAGAGTGAATCCTGCCTCTACAGAGTCCTAGAAGCCAGGAGAGGAATGCTAGATACACACAGTTGGCCCCTAAGGCAGCTGGCTTCCCAGTAGGGATCATAAATCAGTAATCTGCAGCTGAAAGAGCAGTCTAACCAAAACTGTTAAGGCTAAACAGTGTTAAATGCAATTATAATTAGAACTAGCACTCCTTAAAGGAATCTTGAAATCACTAAGTAGAATATTCTATCAGTCAGTGTCTGCCAACATAAATGCAAGGTCATGTGGTATCAACACTACCTTATTGTCCTGGGGCTGGGTGGATTGGGAGCTGAAGCTGAGAGAGAAAGCACAAAAAAGGGGGGATTAAATACAGTGTTTATGGAGTAGGTAGAGGAAACCTGAGTCTGAAGGGGAGGGAGGGTGATGGAGAGGGAGCCATACTTCAGCCTGAGGCAGCTAAATCAGATGATACAAGCCTTCTAGGATGCAGGGGAGTATTGAAGAAAAACAGCAGAAGGAGCAGTAGCACAAGAAATAACTGCAGTAGTCTAAATAGTAAATGTTCAAACATATGTTCCATCTGAAGCTCCAAAACACTACCCTTAGTAGGGCAGTAAATACAGGAGAAGCAATAAATAACAGAGTGAATCCTGTCTCCACAGATTCCTTGAAACCGGGAGTGGAATGCTAGATACACACCTTTGGTCCCTAAGGCAGATGGTGACCCAGCAGGGATCACAAATCAGTAATCTACATAGAAACATAGACTTTGACGGCAGATAAGGACTGCTAGGCCCATCTAGTTTGCCCATTTCCCTACCTCCAGGATAGGCCGCAGATCCTAGTTAACCAACGGCCTATTTCTTCCTATCCCCCACAAGAATTGACTTATGTCTTCCCCATGCATTCTTGAATTCTCTCACAGTTTTAGACCCCACAACCTCCTCAGAAAGGCTGTTCCATGCATCCACTACCCTCTCTGCGAAATAGTACTTCCTCACATTGCCCTGAACCACCCTTCTTCTATCTTTAAATTGTGTCCCCTTGTTCTTGCAAGTCTCTTTTTCTGAAAGATGCTACCCTCTTGGACTTTGTTGACTCCACTGACATACTTAAAAGTTTCTATCATGTCCCCCCGCTCCCTTCTTTCCTCAAGGGGGACATCATAGAAGTGGTACAGCTAGCAGTGGAACCAGTGAACCAGATGAGTGGCTATCTCTTCAAAGCAGTGTACAAAAGATGGAGATTAGTACCCAAGAGGTGGATAAGCAGAAAAGGGCCAAAATTCAGCAGAAGGGCAGACAGCAAGGAGAACCAGGGATAAATGACAACCAAGGAAGGGGCTGGAGTAGAACAGTGAAATAGTCTAGGGAGGTCAAATCATGGAAAGCCATGTGTGCAAATGCCAGGAGTCTTAGCAACAAGATGGAAGATCTGGAGGCTGTCATGGTACAGTCAGACCTGGACATTGTGGCCATCACTGAAACCTGGTGTAATGATAACCACGACTGGGAGATGGCTATACCTGGCTACAACATATTCAGAACAGACAGAGCAGGGAGAAAGGGAGGAGGAGTGGCACTGTATGTGAAAAATGACATAAGGGCCACAGAGATCCAGGAGGGACAAAATGGGGGAGAGATACTGTGGGTTAAGCTGGAAAGGAAAATGGGGACAGCCATCCGCACAGGTGTGGTCTATAGACCACCAGCCCAGGAGGAAGAAACAGATAGGGAGCTGATGCTAGCCATCCAAAGGATGGCAAACAAGGGTGAGGTAGTACTGGTTGGAGACTTCAGTATTCTAGATGTGGACTGGAGCATCGCAGCAGCAGCATCAACTAGGAGCAGATTTATCCTGGACTCCCTTCATGGTGCCTTCCTCAAGTAACTGGTCATGGAACCAACTCAGCAGAAGGCAATACTGGACCTTGTGCTCACAAACAGGGACAGAGTGATGTGGGTAACAGTGGGGGAGCACCTGGGAAACAGTGACCACCAGTCATTGTGGTTTGAAATCACAGACAGAGCAGAACCAAACCACACAAAAACACGTATCCTGGATTTTAGGGGGGCAGACTTTGGGAAAATGGGGAGATATTTGAAAGAGGCATTAAGGGGAATGGGACAGGAATCAGGGGTTGAGAACAGTGGGCAGTATTTTAAATGGGGATTACAAGCACAACAGAATTATGCATTAAGCAGGTTAGCAAGAGGAAAAGGAAGAGGAGACCATTATGGTTTTCAAAGAGGTAGCAAAAGTGAAAGCCAAAATATTGCATTCAGGCAATACAAAAGACACAGGCAGAAGGGATAGGGAGAAGTACCAGGAGAAGCAAAGGAAGGCAGGGAGGTCAGTAAGAGAAGCCAAAGCTCAGACAGAAGAACACATTGCAAAATCAGTGTGTAGAGGACCAAACATTTTACAGGTACATAAGTGAAAAAAGAAAGACAAAAGGAGGGATAGTGAGACTGAAGAGGGAGGACGGGGGCCGCATGGAGGATGACAACAGTAAAGCTGACATATTGAACAGGTATTTCTGCTCAGTCTTTACTGAGGAAGAGGAGGGTAATGGGTCTGAAGGGAGTACAAGGGGTGAGAATGGTGCAGAAATGGACACAAGTCCCTTTACATGAGAAATGGTCCTGGAGGAACTGGAAGTATTAAGAGTTGATAAAGCAATGGGGCCAGATGGGGTCACCCCAGGGTCCTTAAAGAACTAAGAGAGGTGGTGGCTGAACCTCTGGCTATCTTGTTTAGCCGATCACTGGAAACAGGGGAGGTACCCAAAGACTGGAGGACAGCAAATGTAGTCCCCTTATACAAAAGTGGGAACAAAGAGGAAGCAGGGAACTACAGACCAGTCAGCCTCACCTCAGTAGTGGGGAAGATCATGGAAGCACTACTGAAAGAGAGATTGGTGGAACATCTGGTTGTCAATGGACTACAGGACCCAAGGCAGCATGGTTTCACCAGGGGGAGGTCATGTCAGACCAACCTTGTTGAATTTTTTGACTGGGTGACTAGGGGGGTGGATCAGGGGAGGGTAGTGGACATGACCTATCTGGACTTCAGCAAGGCCTTTGACACTGTGCCACATAGAAGACTATTACACAAACTGGGGAATATGGGTGTGGGCAGGACAGTAGTGTGGTGGGTAGGAAACTGGCTGGGTGACAGGACACAGAGGGTGGTGGTAAATGGCTGTCACTCCACAGAGGGAAGTGTGGCCAGTGGGGTACCACAGGAATCAGTGCTGGGACCGGTCCTATTCAACATCTTCATCAGTGACATTGTGCAGGACCTAGAAGGCAGAATTTCACTGTTTGCTGATGACACAAAGCTCTGTAACAGAGTAGACACACCAGAGAGTGTAGACAGAATGAGAAGCGACCTGCAGAAACTTGAAGAATGGTCAGGGGTTTGGCAGTTAAAATTCAAGGCAAAGATGCAAGATAATGCATATGGAGCACAAAAACCCTGGCACAATATATCAGTTGGGGGTGAGGATATAGCATGCACCAAGCAGGAAGGGATCTTGGGGTTGTCATCTCTGATGACCTCAAGGTAGAGTAACAGTGTGACAAGGCAGCAGGTAAAGCAAATAGGATGCTGGGATGTATAGGCATGGGCATCACCAGCAGGAAAAGGGAGGTCATAATACCGCTATACAAGACACTAGTGAGGCCCCACCTGGAGTACAGTCTACAGTTCTGGAGACCATACCTACGTAAGGACATAGACAGGGTAGAGAAGGTTCAGAGGAGGGCAACAAAGATGGTGCATGGATTGCATCACAAGTCCTATGAAGACAGGTTGAAGGAACTGAACATGTACTCCCTGGAGGATAGGAGGGAGAGAGGGGATATGATAGAGACATACAAGTATCTTACAGGGAGGAACAGGGTGCAGGAAAACACTATTTTTAAGCGAAAAAGATGTTCCAGGACAAGAGGGCATGGGATGAAGTTGGAGGGAGGATGATTCAGAGGAAACATGAGAAAGAATTTCTTCACAGAACGGGTGCTGGACAACTGGAACACCCTGCCGGAGGAAGTGGTGGGGGCTGAAACAATCATGGGATTTAAGAATGCATGGGATAGATTAAAGGAATTCTGAAGGTCAGGGGTAAGGGGCAACAGACTTCTAGGAAAACAAACTGAACTTACAAACTCAAATGGGCAGACTGGGTGGGCCATAGGCCCTTATCTGCCGACACTGTCTGTGTATCTATGTATCTATGTAAGGGTATACATATTAAGCTCCTTTAGTCTCTCCTCATACAGCTTCTCTTGCAGAACCTGCACCATTTTAGTTGCCCTCCTCTGGACTGTCTCTATCCTGTCTATGTCCTTGCAGAGATGGGGTCTCCAGAACTGGACACAGTACTCCAGATGGGGTCTCACCAACTGTCTGTACAGAGGGATAACAACTTCCTGTTTTCTGCTGATGATGCCTCTCCCTATACATCCCAGTATACCCCCAGCCCTCCCGACTGCCTTCTCACATTGCTTGCTAACCTTAAGGTCATCTGATATGATTACCCCCAGGTCCCTTTCCTTTTTTTGTTGTTACTACCTCCCTGCCTATTGTATATTCTTCCCCTGGGTTCTTGTTTCCCAGGTGCATTATTTTGCACTTCTTTGCATTGAATCCTAGCTGCCATACTTCTGACCATTCCTCCAACCTTGCCAAGTCCCTTCTCATCCTTTCCACGCCTCCCTGTATCAACCCTGTTGCAGATCTTTGTGTCATCTGCAAAAGGCATACTTTTCCTTCCAGTCCCTCTGCAATGCCACTGATGAAGACATTAAAAGGACTGGACCCAATACTGAACACTGTGGTACCCCACTAGTAACCCTTCTTTCTTCAGAGTGGACTCCATTTACAGTTACCTTCTGTGTCCTGTTGTGCAGCCAGTGTTTAACCCAGGCTACCACCCTGGGACCTACTCCCAGGCTGGTTAATTTGACTATTAATCTTTTGTGTGAGACTGTGTCAAATACCTTGCTAAAGTCTAGGTAGGCCATGTCCACAGCCCCTCTGTGGTCTACCACTTTGGTCACCCAGTCAAAGAAATCTATTAGATTCATCTGACATGGCCTTCCCGTTGTGAACCCATGCTGCCTTGGTCCTGTGCTCCATTGGCCTCTAGGTACTCAACTATTCTTTCCTTCAGAAGTGACTCCATCACTTTCCCTACCACAGAGGTCAGACTGACAGGTCTGTAGTTTCCTGCCTCTGTCTTGGTCCCACTTTGTGAAGGGAATCACATCGCTTCCTCCAGTCCTCGGTACCACACCATCCTCCCATGATTTATTAAAAGAGTAGCCAGTGGTTTCACTAGTTCCTTCCTTAATTCTTTTAGAATTCTGGGGTGAATTCCATCAGGACCCACTGCTTTGTCCACCTTCAGTTTTAGGGAGTTCTTGCAGACCCTTTCTTCTGTGAAAGGACTGGGATAGACCCTCCTATCAAGAGTGCTTCTGTTAATTGGATTAGGTACTTCCCCTCCTCTTTTGTGAATACTGAGCAGAAATATTTGTTCAGTATCCCTGCTTATTCACTGTCCCCTCTGTCCACCCACCATTCATTCTATTCAGCCTCACTATCCCTCCCTTTGTCTTTCTACGCTCGCTGAAGTACCTATAAAAGGTTTTATCCCCCTTCTTAACTGAGTTGGCTACCTTTTCCTCAGTTTGGGCCTTTGCTATTCTGACTTCCTTCCCTGCTTCCATCTGCCTTAACTGGTACAGCTCTCTGTTCTGCTCCTTCTCTGTTTCCTTATACTTCCGAAATGCTATCTTTTTCTTCCTGACTTTCACAGCCACCTCTTTTGAGAACCATAGTGGCTTTTTCTTTCATTTTGATTTGTTTATTTGCTTCACACAAGGCTTGTTGCCTCTGTGATGGCAGTTTTGATGATTCCCCATTGTTGCTACACACCTCCTTCTAGCCTGTTTGATAGTGCTTTTCTGAGGCACTCTCCCATCTTGCCAAAGTCAGCCCTCCTAAAGTCCAGTACCCTCACTTTTTGTGTGACTTGACTCTGTAGCTGAGTATAACGTGAACCACACTGTTTGATGGTCACTTGTCCCCAGATGGCAACCCACTTCTAGATCTGATATCCTCTCACTGCTCCTGTTTGAGAGTATGAGGTCTAAGATTGCTCCCTCATGAGTGGGTTCTGAAACTAGCTGCCTAATGCCTGACACCCGTAGGGCATCAAGAATGGCCCTGCTCTTTAATGTGGCTGCAGTAAATGTGCTCCAGTTAACATCTGGCATATTCAGGTCTCCCATCAACAGTATCTCCCCTTTCTCTGCCATTCTAAGAATACCTTTTATCATATCCTTGTCCATTCCCTCCCCCTAACATTGGGGTCTGTACACAACCCCCTGAGCAGATTGTGGTGCCCTTTCCAGTCTCCAGGGTGACCCACAGTGCCTCCTCTCCTCCCTGTTTACTGTTTTGTTCAGTTGCTTTTATCCCTTCCTTTACATAGAGAGCTACTCCTCCCCCTCTTCTCCCCTGCCTGTCTCTCCTGTAGGTTATGTACCGTGGTATGTTAACATCCCAGTCATGGTTCTCTGTGTACCATGTTTCTGTGACTGCTACGATATCCGGGCATCCCTCTTCCATCAAGGCCACCGGCTCAGGGAGCTTGTTGCCCAGACTACGGGCATTGGTACTCATTACCCTCCATTTCCTGATGCCTTACTCTATTTTGTCCCATCCCTGTCCCTCTTACCTTTGTCACTTTCTCCATTTACCCCTGCCCTTCTCCCTATCAACACCTCTATGTTGGGGTTTGCCGCACTTACTACCATGATTATTTGGGGGGGGCTAGGATTTCCCTGCTCCTTTCCAGTGCCCCCCTTGGCTAGTTTAAAAGCTTGCCTATGAAGCATTTAAACGTATCACCTAGGATCCTGGTTCCCATCCCGGACAGATACAGCCCATCATGCCAGTATAGGCTTGCATCACTCCAAGTGGACCCCCAGTCCCCAATGAAGACAAATCCCTGAGCTTCACACCAGTTTTTCAACCACTTATTGAATCCCATGGTGCGGAACACCCTAGCCTGCCCTATGCCATAGATGGGTAGCACCTCTGAGAAGGTTACCGTGCATGCTACTTGACTAAGGCCCCTCCCCAATTCCACAAACTCTTCCTGCACTTCTCTAATCCCATTCTTAGCCAGGTCATTTGTCCCTAGGTGGACAATGACATCCAGCTCCCTCTCCTGTGCAGCTGCTCCGGCAATCCTGAGGATTCGCTCCCTGTCCCTCTAAGCTATGGCGCCAGGCAGGCACCTTACCTCCCTCTCCCCTTCCTCCCCAGTTCTACCTTCCTAACAATGGAGTCCCCTACCAGGAGTTGTTTTCTTCCCCTGCAGGGTCCCCTGCCACCCTCCTGTGGGTCTCCTTTGTGGAGGTTCCCAGCATCCTCCTTGGTCTCCACTGTGGGTGCCTCCATAGAGGAACCACACTTTGCCAGAATGGCATAGGAATTGTGGAGAGGTACAACTGGAGGGATACATCTCTGTTCCACCACCTGCACCCTCCCTGAGCCCACTGTGGTCCAACTGCTCCTCTTTCTTGGCAACCTCTGAGGCAACGGCAGTGGCACTGGTGGTCCCTGGATGGAAGAGGGGGTCCCACAAATCCTGGCCAACTCAGCCTGGAGATGAGCAACCTCCTCCCTTAGCCCAGAGAGGTGCCTGCAGTTGGGACAACACTGCATCCTCCAGAATGTCTCCCAGAAGACTGCTGCTCCACACCCACTGCACTGCACCACTCCAATCTTGTCTTATTTCTGGCCCCTTAACTGTTTTGCAATCCTTACTCTTTCCTCTGATTTTTTTCTTTCTCTCCTTACTTTCTGCCTGTGTGCCCTTTAAGCTCCTGATTGTCCTGTTCTTAGACTAGAACATCCTTTGTTTCTCAGTAGACCACTTACTTGCTCAGAGGCAGACCTCCAGCAGCAAGAGGGGGCTGGAGAGCTATTCTTGCCCTTCTAGGATGGTCGGTCTTTGGTGGTTATGTGATCACTCACTTCCTGCTCCCAAACAGGAAGTTCCTGTTGTCAGTCAAATCCTGTGCCTATAAAAATAGAACTAGCTTTGGGTGCGGGGCTGGAGGGAAGGGAAAGAGGGCAATATAGTCCCAGCAGAGAAGTCCAGTCACACAGCAGTCCTTTCTCCTGGTGTCTTCTGCCAAGCTATTAGCAGAATCTTTCTAAGGCAGTCTTTAAATGCAGCTTCCTACTAGCTAAGCCACTCCCCCTACTTACTAGATCTTTCTACAAGTAATTTAAAACTCACAGCAGTTAAGTCTTTTCAATCACCTGAGATTTACACCTAGATAACTGTTCAGATACCCATTCAGTTCAGTTAACCCAGGCAAACACACACTTTTTTTTTGCTTTGTATATTACTTTTTTTTACCCTAAATTAAAGGTCCAAGTACGAAAGTTCTTCTAGTTTAGTCCCAGCAGAGAAGTCCAGTCACACAGCAGTCCTTTCTCCTGGTGTCTTCTGCCAAGCTATTCATCAATCTGCAGCTAAAACAGCGGTCCAGCCCAAATAGTTAAGGCTAAACAGAGTTAAATGCAATGATAACTATAGATAACACTTCTTCTAGGAGTCTTAAAGTCACTAGGTAGAATTTTCTATCAGTCAATGTCTGCCGACACAAATGCTTGGTTACATGGTATGGCACTGTGGGAAACTGCAGACAAGATTTCACCCAGCAGTATGGTGGAGGTAGGATCCATTGCAGTTATGAGAGGATGTTACTTATTTTAGCAGGCTATTCATGGGGAGGTGGGAGAGTTCCTGGACAAACTGGCTGCCCCCAGAAGCATGAGTGGCTGACCAGTGCTCTCCAGCTGTCCTGGGGCTGGGAGGAGGGAGCTGGAGCTTAGGATGTTTCTTGCTGTAGCAGGCTGGTTGTGGGGGGGGGAGCTCCTGGGAAAGCTAGCTGCCCCAAGGAGACTGAGTGGCTGAGCAGGACTGCCCAGCCATTCTGTGGCTGGGAGGAGGCAGATAGAACTGAAGATGTTTCTTGCTGTATCAGGGTGGTCATAGGCAGGTGGGAGCGCTCCTGGACTAGCTGACTACCCCCAGAAGCCTGAGAGGTGCTGCACGATGTCATGGGGCTGGGAGGAGGGAGTTGGAGCTGAGGATGCTTCTTGTTGTAGCAGGCATGTTTTGGGGAGGGGGAGAGCAACTGGACCTGCTGGCTCCCCTAGAAGCCCAAGTTGCTAAGTGGCACTACCTGGCTATCCTTGGGCTGGGTAAGGGAGGTAAAGCTTAGACTATTTCCTGCTGAAGCAGGATGGTCATGAGGAGAGGGAAGAGATCCTGGACAAGCTCTCTGCTGCCAGAGTTCTGGGTGGCTGTGTGGTGCTGCAAAGCTATCCTGCTGCTGGGAGGAAGAGGATGCTGTAGTTAACGATGTTTCTTGCTGCAGCAGGCTGGTCGAAGGGAGGGTGGAAAGCTCCTGGAGAAGCTGTCTGCCCCCAGATGCCCGAGTGGCTGAGCAGCACTGCCTGGCTCTCCTGGAGCTGGGAAGACAGAGCAGGAGCTGAAGATGCTTTTTTGCTGTAGCAAGTAGGTTGTGGGAAGGGTGTAGAGCTGCTGGTCAATTGGCTGCCTCCAGATGCTGAAGTCGCCTTGCAGCATTATCCAGCTGTTCTGGGGGTGGAAGGAGGGAACTGGGGCAGAGTAAGAAATCACAGAGAATGGGGACTAAATACAGGGTTTCGGCAGTAGGAAGAGGAAACCTGAGCCCAAAAGGGATGGAGTATGATGAGTGAGCTAGACCTCAGCCTGAGGTTACTTAATCCACCCACACAAACCCTCTAGGCTGCAGTGGGATAGTGGAGAAAAACAGCAACAGTAGCTCAGAAAATAGCAGTAGTTTAAAAAGTAAATGTGCACAACCATCTGTTCCAGCTGAAGCTGTAAAATACTGCCCTTAGCAGTCTAGTAAATACAGGAGACTCAATAAACAACACAGTGAATCCAGCAATAAGAGATTTCTAGAAGCTGGGATAGAAATTTTTAATACACATACTTAGCCCATAAGGCAGTTAGCAGACCCAGATGGGTTCACAAATCAGTAATTTGCAGGTAATTATGCAGCAGTGCAGCAGAAATAATTCAGGCTAAATACGGTTAACTGCAATAATATATATAGCTAGCATTCCTTATAAGAGTGTTAAGGTCACTAGGTACAATATTCTATTAGTCAGTGTCTGCAGAAACAAATGTTAGGTCATGTGGTATGGTGCAGTGGAGAAACAGCAGACAAGATGAAACCAGTAGTATGGTGGAGGTCATATATATTAGTAGTAGTAGTAAAAACCTTTATTTTTATACAGGAATTGATGACATCATTTACATCATTAGGACAATGTCCTATTTACAAGATGCTCCTGTTTCTCCATGAACCTTATAACACTAGTTAAAAACAAAGTAATACAACATTACAGTCACAAAACATATTAATAACAATAAATAATAAACACAACTTACATTTATCTTATCATTCTTTACAAGTTACTCCTAAAAACATACAATCAACCATTGCATTCACACCTTAAACTCAATTCCAGCTTCAAACTTAATAAAAATGCTTTCACATCTTTAAATTTGTTATTTGTTACTATTTTTAACTTATTCCATATTCTATCCACTATTACAGGGAAACGCATGTGACTATATTTATTTTTTAATTTTGGAAGTAAATAATGCCCTCGATTTTTATCACGCAAGTTATAAACAGTTGTTTTCCTTTCTAATCTATCATTCAGGCTTTTAGGCTGATTTTGATAAATAACTTTATAAATTTATAAAGCCCAAGAAATCTATCTTTTTGTTTCCTGGATAAGCCAACCCAGGTCTTGTAACACTAGACAATGATGAGTTCTATAATCCGCTTTTAATATAAATCTAGCCATCTTGTTGTACAATTTATCAACCTTTTGCAAGAGACCTTTCGATGCCAGGCCATACACATGATTACCATATTCCAAAACAGGTAGAAGAAGTTGTTTTATTACCATTTCTCTTATTAATTTATTCATACAAAAACTTGTTCTTCTAAAAGTCCCCAATCTTTTATTTATATTTGCAATAGTATGAAGAATATGTTTATCAAATTTTAGAGCGTAATCAATCCAAACTCCTAAGTATTTATATTCTAATACTTGTGCTAATTCTTCATTCTGTAGTGTCTTTATAGATATGTTTTCTCTACTACCAATCAGTCTGTGCTTAGTCCTAGAGAAAACCATCAGTTTTGTTTTTTTGCTATTTACTATCAAACCTGAACTATTTAACCATGTGCAGAGTCTAGTAAAGTCTGCTTGCAATTTTTGTTCCAGTTCGACTATAGTTCGCCCATCTGAAATCATCAAGGTGTCATCTGCATAAAGGTTAATACTAGAGTTTTGTATTACTTCTACTAAATTATTGATGTAAATCAGGAACAATGATGGTCCTAAGATTGACCCCTGTGGGACGCCTCTCTTTACCAAAAGCCTCTTGGATGAGACCCCATTGATACTTACTTGCTGTTTTCTATTTTCTAAGTAAGATTTAAACCAATTATAAGTTTCATTTTTTAAACCCATATCCACTAGGCGTTCACCCAATAATTTATGGGATACCGTATCAAAGGCCTTTGATAAATCCACGAACACCGCGCCCACCACCAGGTCGTCCTCCAGCCTTGTAGCCAGGTCATCGACCATGACGGTGAGCTCAGTGGACATGGAATGACCCCTTCGGAACCCTGATTGAAACTTTGTTAGCAGAGTATGTTTCTCCATAAAGTCAACTAACTGTTCTTGAACCAGTCTCTCCAGCATCTTTGAAATACTTGATAGTCAAGCAATTGGCCTGTAGTTTGTGGGCTTATATGCATCTCCAGAACCTTTGTAGATTGGTATTATCTTTGCATTTTTCCAAGCCTCTGGGAAAATTCCCTCCACCAAACTCCAATTAAACAATTTAGTCAAAATTGGTGCTATCACTTGTATGGAATCTTTAATAAATCAATTTTCTATCAAATCTGGACCGTATGCTTTTTTTAGGCTTAATTTTCTGATCTCAGTCTTAACCTGTCTGCAGGTGACACCCTTGAATCTAAAAACATGCACATTTGAATTTACTGTCCGTTCTTCAGAACCCCTAAGTATTGGGTCAGCAAGTTTCAAATCAGGCAAATTTACAAAATAGTCATTTAACATGTTTGCTGACTTTTTGGCTGACTGTATTACTATTTATTTATTTATTTATTTATCTATTTATCATTTGAATGGGGGGCCATTATTTTGTGGAGATTCAAATGATTTTATTAATGACCAAAATGTTCTATTGTCAGTAGTGTTTTTTGACTTTTCTTCATAATATTTTTGTTTTTGTTTTCTTATTAATAATTTCAGGTGATTTCTGGCCTTTTTATGTTTGTCCCAATCCTCAGTTTTTAAGGTTTTCCCTGAGTTTTTCCACAGGCGATCTTTTACCCATATCATTTTCTTCAATTTTTCTGTTATCCATGGCACATGTGATTTTCTCAGTGTATATTTTTTAAAAGGGGCTAGTTCGTTACATATGTCTAGGAACAGTTTTGTAAATTCCTGCACTGCCAAGTCAATTGACGGAATTAAAAATAATCTATCCCATTTAACTTGGAATAATCTTGCAACAAAAGCTTCTTTATTGTAATTTTTAAAGTTTCTACGCATCACTTTTATTGGAAAATTCAAAGTTTGTTTGAAATTTATGTCCACAAGTGCAAAGAGACAACTTAATGAATTATGATCACCCATAATGGGTTGATTTACTTCTATTGATTCAATCAGAATTCTTGCTGAAACAAATATTAAATCCAAAATGTTTCCATTACTTTGTTGCAAAGTTTTCCTTGTGGGAAAAAACGCTTTTTGTTTTACATCCAGGAAGTCAAAACTGTTTTCCAGTGATATTCCTCATGGCTTACCCCATGAAGCATTAAAATCCCCAATAATTAACAGTTCACAGCCCATTGTACTCTTTTGGATGACTGAGGCCAGATTATCAAATTCTCCTAAAACTGTTTTTGGAGGGGCATAAACCACTCCCAAAACTAAATCCATATTATTGAATTTTACCAATAAACAATCTATTAAGCCAATTTGATTTGCAAATAACACTGTGGTCTGTCCAGGTTCCCATTTAGTAAATAGAATAACCCCCACCCCTGTGACCCTTCCTGTCTAATCGGTGGCTAAAAAACCTGCTGGTTTTACTTCCTCGGTTTCAATTTTGTCATTTAGCCATGTTTCTGTCAAGGCAACTATATCTGGAGCTTCTGAATAAATCCAAGTTTTAAATAAATCAGTCTTATTCTTTAAACTTCTGGCATTATCATGGATTATCTTCATCTTCATTGGTACAGATTTCCCTGGGCCAGGGTTAATTTCAATATCTCCACTCAGGAGTACTGAAATTAATAAACAGTTTCTAGATGATTTAGGTTCTTGTCCCACTAACCTTAAAATACGATTTATATTTTCCAACTGAATCCTTGTTTTTGAAAAGGAATTTCTACCCCTGCCCTTAGTTATCAAACCTTCCTTCATTAGGGCAAATCCCCCGTGTTTGGAGTCCTCATAACCAGTGCTAGTGTACTAGTCATTTTCAATTGGCTCACCGAAGTTAACTTTCCATAAATCAATAACATGATTTAAATGTACAACAACATCCTATAAACGAGCTTCATTTTATTAAATTACTATCTAAAACTTGCAAGATCTCCAATTCCTATTCTATTTGCTTTATTAAAATAAGTGTATTTTAAACTTACCTAGGCTTCTTTATACTACATTTATATTTATATTACAGTTACCTGAAGATGTTTCTTGGTGTAGCAGGCAGGTCATTGGGAGGGAGAGAGCTCCTGGACAAGCTGGTTGTCCCCAGAAGCCTGATTGGCTGAGCAGCATTGTCCTGGGGCTGGGAGAAGGGAGGTGAATCTGAGGATGTTTCTTGTTGTAGCAGGCTGGTCATGAGGAGTGGGAGGGTTCCTGTACTAGCTATCTGCCCCCAGAAACCTGAGAGGCTGAGCAGTGCTTCCTGGCTGTCCTGGGGCTGGGAGGTGGGTGCTGGAGTAGAGGATATTTCTTGCTGTAGCAGACTGGTTGTGGTTTGTGGGGAAGGGGGAAGAACTCCTATTCCTGTTTCTTGCTCTAGCATTAAGGTTGTGGGCAGGAGAAAGAGAGCAACTGGACAAGCTGGCTCCACTAGAAGCCTGAGTTGCTGAGCAGGGCTGCCCAGCTGTCCTTGGGCAGGGAGAAGGGAGCTGGAGCTAAGGCTATTTCTTGCTGTTGCAGGATGGTCGTGGGTAGAGGGTAGGAGCTCCTGAAAAAGCTCTCTGCTTCCAGAGGCCTTGGTGTCTGAGTGGCACTACCCAGATCTCCTGATGCTCAGAGGAGTATGCTGGAGCTGAACATGTTTTTTGCTGTAGCTGCCTGGTCAAGGGAAGGGTGGAGAGGTCCTGAAGAAGCTGGCTGCCCCCAGAAGACCTAGTGGCTGACTGGCACTGCCTGGCTGTCCTTGAGGTGGAAGGAGGGAGCTGGAGCTGAGGATGTTTCCTGCTGTAGCAGGCTGGTCATGTGGGAGGGGGAGAGAACCCCTGGGAAAGCTGGCTGCCCCCAGAAGTCTGAGTGGCTGAATGGCACTGACTGGCTGTCCTATGGCTGGGAGGAGGGAGCTGGACCTGAAGATGCTTTGTGCTGTAGCTGGCTGGTCATGAAGAGGTGGGAGATCTCCCTTGATAGGCTGGCTGCCCACAGAAGCTCAAGTGGCAGAGTGGTACCATCAGGCTGTCCTGTGTCTGGGATGAGGAAACTGGAACTGATGATGTTGTTGTTGTAGCAGGCTGGTTGTGGGGAGGGTGGAGAACTCCTGGATAAGCTAGCTGGCCCCAGAAGCCTGAATGACCAAGCATCACTGCCTGGCTATCCTGGGGCTGGAAGAGGGAGCTGGAGCTGAGGATGATTCTTGCTGTAGCAGGATAGTCATGGTGAGGGGGGAGAGCTCCTGGACAAGCTGGCTGCTCCCAGAAGTCCTATTAACTGAGTGGTGCTGCCTGGCTATCCTGGGTCTGGGAGGAGGGAGTTGGAGCTGAGGATGTTTCTTGCTGTATCATGCCAGTCTTATTGAGGGGGAGAGCAGCTTGACAAGCTGGCTGCCCCCAGAAGCCCGAGTGGCTAACTGGCACTACCTGGCTGTCTTGGGGCTGGGAGGAAGGAGCAAGAGCTGATGATGTTTCTTGCTGTAGCAGGCTGGAGATGGGAATGGGGAGGGCTCCTGGACAAGTTGACTGCCTGCAGAAACCCGAATAACTGAGCGTCACTGCCTGGGTGTCCTGGGGTGGGAAGTGGGAGTTGAAGCAAAGGATGTTTCTTGCTGTAGCAGGTGGTTTGTGGGGAGGAGGAGAGCTCCTGGACAAGCTGGCTACTTAAGTAAAAAGGCACAACAGGGTGTGGGTTATTGGGGATTTACCCACATCTTGTGTGGTGTGTCACAAGGTGAAGCGGAGTGACTTAACTGCACATGAAGTGGGTAAATCACCCAGTAACTCACACCCCGGAGTGCCTTATTGTGATTATATAATGGACCCATGTGTAAAATAAATTTGAAATGTGTTTATGTTTTTTATACATGCTATTCTTCAGCCATGGGTTATGCAGGATTTACCCACAGTCATGTGACATGTTTTGACCAATGAGGTTACAGGATTTTCACACACCATTGTATAATCCCAGATGCCTGAGTGGCTATGCGGTGCTGTGCAGCTGTCCTGGGGCTGGGAGTAGGGAGCTGGAGTTAAGGATGCTTCTTGCTGGAATAAGCTGGTTGTGGGGAGGAAGGAGGGCTCCTGGGAAAGCTGGCTGCCCCAAGGAGACTGAGTCACTGAGTGGGAATACCCAGCTGTCCTGCAGCTGGGAGGAGGGAGCTGGAACTGAGGATTTTTCTTGCTGTATCAGGGTGGTCATGGGGAGGTGGGAGAGCTCCTGGACAAGATGGCTGTCCCCAGCAGCCCACATGGCTGAGCAGCACAACACGTCTGTCATGGGGCTGGGAGGAGGTAGCTGGAGCTAAGGCTATTTCTTGCTGTGGCAGTATGGTCTTGGGGAATGGGGAGAGCTCCTGAACATACTGGCTGCCACCAGAGATCTGGGTAACTGAGTGGCACTGCTCAACTGTCCTGGTGCTGATGGGAGGATGGTGGAGCTGAGGATGTTGGAATTGGTGGAGAGTTCCTGGAGAAGATGGCTGCCACCTGAAGCCCAAGTGGCTGAGTGGTGCTGCCTGGCTGTCCTGGAGCTGGGAGGAGGGAGCTGGAGCTGAGGATGATTCTTGCTGTAGCAGGCTAGTTGTGGAGATGGGGGACAGTTCCTGGATAAACTGACTGCACCCAGAAGCCTGAGTGGCTGTGTGGTGCTGCCTGGCTATTCTGGGGCTGGGAGGAGGGAGCTGGAGCTAAGGTTGTTTTTTGTTGTAGCAGGGTGGATGTGGGGAGGGAGGAGAGCCACTGAGAAAGCTGGCTGCCCCCAGAAGCCTGAGTGGCTGAATGGCACTGATGGGTCTTTCTTTGGCTGGAAGGAGGGAGCTAGAACTGAGGACATTTCATGCTGTAGCTAGTTGGTCATGGGGAGGTGGGAGAGATCCTTGACAAGCTGGCTGCTTCCAGAAGCCTGAGTGGTACTGCCCAGCTCTCCTTGGGCTGGGAGGAGTAAGCTGGAGCTGAGGATGTTATTGTTGTAGCAGGCTGATTGTGGAAAGGAAAGAGAGCTCCTGGACAAGCTGGCTACCCCCAGAAGCCAGAGTGGCTGAGCGGTGCTATCCATCTGTCCTGGGGCTGGCAGGAAGCAGCTAGAGCTGTGGTTGTTTCTTGCTGTATCAGGCTGGTCATGGGGAGGAGGGAGAGCTCCTGGAGAACCAGACTGCCCCCAGAAGTCTGAGAGCCTGAAAGGTGTTGCCCATCTCTCCTGGGGCTGCAGGAGGGAGGTGGAACTGTGGATGTTTCTTCCTGTAGTAGACTGGTCATGATGAGGGGGGAGAGCTCCTGGACAAGCTAGCAGCCTCCAGAAGCCAGAGTGGCCAAGTATTGCTTCTTGGCTGTCAAGGTCCAGGAAGAGGGAGCTAGAGCTGAGTATGATTCTTGCTGTAGCTGGATAGTCATGGTGAGGGGGAGAGCCCCTGGACAATCGGGCTGCCGCCGGAAGCCCAAGTGGCTGAGAGGTACTGCCCAGCTGTCCTGGTGCTGGGAGGAGGGAACTGGAGTGAGGAATGTTTCTTGCATTGTCAGACTGGTTGTGGGAAGGGTGTAGAGCTCCTAGATGAGCATGCTGCCACCAGAAGTCCTACTGGTTGACTAGCACTGCCCGACTGTCCTGGGTCTGGGAGGAGGGAGTTGGAGCTGAGGATGTTTCTTGCTGTAGCATGCTGGTCATATGGAATGACTAAGAGGCGCTGCCTGGCTGACTTGGGGCAGGGAGAAAGGATCTAGAGCTGTGGATGTTTCTTGCTGTAGCAGGCTTGTCGTGAGGTGGGGGAGAGCTCTTTGGCAAGCTGGTAGTCCTCAGAAGCCCAAGTGGCTGAGCGGTGCTGCCTGGCTGTCCTGGGGCTGGGAGGAAAGATCTGGAGCTGAGGATTTTTCTTGCTGTAGCAGGCTAGTTCTGAAGAGGGGGGGGAGAGCTACTGGACAAACTGGCTGCACCCAGAAGCCTGAGTGGTCAAGCGGTGCTCCCCAGCTGTCCTGGGACCGGGAGTGTTACATATACAATTTCAGTTAGTAGAGTAAATAATAATAATAATGATGCAGATTCTTACGTCTTCAGTGTCTGCTAATAAATAGCCATAGACAAGCAGAAGTGCTAATAAAGGCTTATTATATTACTGATGTCAAACATGTGACAGAGAAAATCACAAGGGAGATGGGTTTCTCACCACTCTTCTGAAGAATGTACATAATCTCCAGAATTTCTAGGATCTCCATTCTCGAAGATCTCATTCTCTCCATGTGGAGCTTGGTTACACAAAGATATATACTACAGCTAACAGCATAGCAACAGAGATTACATCATAGTTATGTATATGAGAAACATTATGCATTGGATAATGACTTAGGAGACAGAATTACTAATGAGTATCATATGAGACAAAGAATGTGCTTCTGTTAGCATGAAGCTTGGACCAAAAAAATGCTGATGGGTTCAAACTACACGTGGCATTTTGTGCCTGGGTATAAGATATAAAGGTTTTCTGTCTGTCGGCTTGCTGAGACAAAGAGAAATGCTGACTGGCCACTACTACATATGATTATATTAGAATAAATAAATATATATATATATATATATATATATATATATATATATATATATGTATCTACAGTATATATAGTGTATAATGTAATCACTGATGATCCCTCATAGTCATTATATCAGTAATTAGGTAGATTATATATGGAATATATGTAAAAGACAAACATAATGCATTATAGTGAGGTATAATAATCATGCATGGTCTAATCCTATAAAGAATGTAAACATTGGCATATATGGGCAGCAAAGCAGATTCCTTGCACTCTTGCTTATATGATGGGTGCCTAAATCTACATGTTAGTACAAAATAGCAGTATCATAGTATAATAGAAAAGGAATACAGTGTAAGGTATATGTGGGATAATAGGAGGCATAACCCAGGCTCTACAGTCCACTGTTTGTTGCCTAATTGCAAAAGTGGCAACACAAGAAAAAGATGATGGTTAGGCACCATTTGTCTACAGGCCCGAGGCAAGAGCCTGACAGAGGAAGTCTGACTGGTCACGTTGGTAATTCAGGGTTTTCCTTAAACAACAAAATGTATTTAAAAGTGAAAATCTAGGGATGCATTCCTGCTCGGGGATTTCAATCTCTACTCAGTCTCAACTGGGCTGTGAGCCCAAACCCGGACTACTCAACCCTACTAAAGTGCCACAACCTAGAGCAATTAATCTCCTCCACAACCAGACACAACCAATGCACAACAAACCACTCTATCCTCGACAGAATTATAACAAACCGGTCTGATCAAATTCTCCAATCAGGGACCATGTCCAACATGATTAGTAACCATGCCCACACTTTTATCATTGTAAATAACAAATCACTGCACCCCCAAAACTACTATCTTTCAGAAATTTTAATATTGCAGACCATGACCTCGTGACTAGAGATGCAGAATCCATAAGTTGGTCCTCCCTATATTGGACAAAAAACATCTCCTGTACTGTCAATATCTTCACCAGCACTCTCTGGAAACTGCAGAACCGCTACTTTCCTATCAAATACAAAAGGGTTAGAGGTGGCTGCACGTGCTGGATAACAAAAGGACAGCTAATACAAATGAAAGTCAGGGACTCTAGTTGGAAAGCTTTCAAAACGCCCCTATACCCCCATCCATGGGACGCCTACAGGCAGCTACACAATGCCTGTAAGCATATGACAAAGTCACTCTAAAAGAAATACTTCACAAACCTCCAGCAAAATCCCTTGGGAAATCCTCATAGTTTCTGGGCATCTATTGGGTCCATACTTAATCCCAAGACAGACAAACAAATAGCACAACTCACATCCCCAACAGGCAAAATAGATGACTCTGTGAACATTGCAGACTTTCTCAACACTGTGTTTACTGACCTGACCCCATACCCAAGCAAACTACCCCCTCACCCTCCCTCCAACATCAATAGCTATACTAGCCCCTCCACTCCTCTCAACACTGATGCCTCTACCCCCCCTTTCTACTTCAGAGTTATTGGTACCAAAACCATGATAAAACTTCTGAAAACCCTCCCTTCCAGTGGCAGCCCAGGAAGTGAGGGACTCTACCCCACTTTCCTGAGGATCATATCCCTTGCCCTTGTCAAACCAGTAACACACATTTTCATCCTTGCACTGTCTACATCCTCAGTGCCAGACACCTGGAAACATGCTAATGTGATCCCGATGTACAAGACAGGTGACCACCTAGCCCCAGAGAATTACAGATACATTTCCCTGCTCCAGCATCTTAGCAGACTGCTAGAGAAGGTTGTCCATTCCTAGTTATCTGAACACCTCAGTGAGTACAACCTCCTATGTCCCCTCCAGCATGGTTTCCATAAGCATCACAGCACCTCCTCTGCCCTGGCAATTTTTCAAATCATGTCCTCAGAAATATGGACATAGGTAAGGCCACAGGTGCAGTTTTTGTCGACTTGTCAAAAGCATTTGATCTCGTAGACCACCATCTCCTTCTCTCCACACTTTGACAATTTGTCTGTGCCCCTGTACCTGCAGCATGGTTCCATAGCTGCCTCACAAACAGGTCCCAATCCACGTTTATAGGCAAAGTGGCCTCAGCTTTCCTTCCCACTAATAACGGAATCCCCCAGGGATCTATTCTTAGTACCCTTCTCTTTTCCATGTTTATCAATGCACTACCGGCTAAATGTTTAAACTGCAATGCACTCCTTTACATGGATGACCTAGCCCTGCACCACAGTGTTAAGTCCTTGGAATCCATATCCTCCACCTTTAGTGGTATCTACACTGTGACAGAAAGCTGGTTCGCTTTCAGAAAACTCCTAGTCAATGGGATAAAGATGAAGGCCATGCTGTTTGGATCAAAGCCCTTCCTAAATAAGACCACCAAGTTCAACTGCCCCCTCACCGTATGTACACCCACAAGCCCCCCACTTGAGCAGGTCACCTCTTTCAAATACCTCGGCATTACTCTTGACCCCTCCCTCACCTTCAACAATCACACAACCCTGACTGTAAAAAAAGATAAATCAAAAGCTAGGTGTGGTGTACTGCACAGTCCACCTGCTCTCACCTGAAGCTCACCTTGCCATTGTGCAAGGTACCCTTCTCCCTCTCCTTGACTACTGCTCACCCATCTACTCCATCACGTCCATGAAGCAACACTGCCGCCTGTCCATGACATATAATGTTATCTGTCAATGCCCCCTCATCTACCCACCACTGTACTCTCTACCAGTCACTAGGATGGCTCCCTCTCCAGGCACACTTTGACTATGCCACTAGTCACCTGGTGGACAGTGCTCCCAGGAGTAACAAACTATCCCCCTGTGCCTACCTTCTCATAAATAGAGTGGCCACTAGACCTCTTAGGGCCTCCTCCATTTGCACCCTGGAAGTCCCTCGTGTCTCTACAGTGATGGGCAGTAAGGCTTTCTCTGTATCAGCCTCCTCCCGCTGGAACCATCTTCCTGCATCCATTCATGCATCTCCATCCCATGCGTCTTTTAAAGTTAACCTGAAGGCCTGGCTACTGGAAGAGTCCACCTGAAAATGCTCATTGATTTGCAAAGGAATCCAAAAATAGCCTTTAACCTACCCAATCAGTAGCTGCTATGCCCCCCTCTTTTTCTTTCTCTCTTCAGCTATGCCCTCTACTCTCTTGTCCACCATCCCATGTGCGACTCTCTTTCTGTCTCGCTCAACCTACCCGGTAGGCTTTCTCAACTTGGCCTGCTTTGGCAATGTGCCAGGACAAAAGGCAGTTCTACCCCAGACAAATTGTCAGTGTGTCTGCTGATTTTATTCAACTGTCACTGGTCTAGCTTGCCCAAATGCTTTACTACTTTTCTCCTCTGTACTTTCTGCTTGTATTTCTCTGTTTCTTTGATCTCCCAGTGCTGGTACACTATATGTAATTTATGTCTGTTTTTCCTCCTCTGTCCAAAACTGTTTACAGTTGAGTGATTACTATAATGTAAACTGACTGATTACCATAATGTACATTGTGTGCAAATGCTTAATTTGCTGAGTATCACATTGTATATTGAGTGCAATGCTTAACTACTTTCTACCTTGTACTTTGTGCTTATATTCCTCTTTTGTTCTATCTACCAAACCTGTATACAACAAATAATTTTATGTCTGTTTCTTTTTTGTTGTTCATAACTGTTTGCACTTTACTGACTACCATAATGTACATTGTAGTCCACTGATGTTCTCACTGTATCGTCACACTGTTGCCCAGGTCGTGACTCAAAATAGTCTTCTAGATCAGTGTACTTACCTGGTTACCAAAAATATACATACATACATACATAAATAAAATAAATAAATAAAAATGTTAGTAAACCTTGCATTACTATAAACATTTGGAGTAAAGTTTCACAATGGGGTTTTTCAATATCAACACAATGTTATCACTGACATGTATCAGGTATGTATCTGTCCTATTAGGAAGAGATTGTCGAGACAAACATAAGTTCCCTGTATGGATATTAAAAAGAAGGAAAATAAGTCTAGATAGAGCATCAAGATAGGACTAGACTTAATGGTATCTGGTTCCAGGATAGAAACAGGTGTGATTACAGTATAACCTATTTAGCTGTTCAGGGAGTCAAAATAGAAATTAGAAAAATTCACTTTGCATAACTTTTAATCCATATCAGAAGAATGTATGGTTAACACCACGCACTGTTCCACATTAACAGAATATAACACCTTGAAGGATGACATTTTTCAGTTGGTAAGTAGGACAGGACATGAACTGTCAGTGTCCATGAGCCATAAGCTATGAAAAGTTCCAGAGATAAATCTAGGGTTTCTTCAAGTGTTAGATGAAGATTCATAGTTCAAATTTAATGCATTCAGATTCTCCAAAGGTAGATTCAAATGTATTGGAGTCAGCAGTATTTTCAGAGGCCCCAGCAGGTGGTGCACTAGATTGCACTTTGAGTTTTACAATGGAATAGCAACAGTGTTCAGTTGACAATGATCAAACAGCTGCACAAAGTGTAAAAGTTTATGACAGTACTCAGTTTATATGAAGTGTCAGCCAGACTTGGAAAACAAGCAGTGAAGAAAATGGATTTCATGATTATAGATCAAATGAAGAAGAATCTTCTTGCTGAAGTTAGGGGATAGCCCCCACCCCAGGCTTGCTTCATAGTATACATAACAATGAGCTTGATTGTAAAATCTGCATTGGCTGGACTGAATACAGTCTATCTGAGAGATCACAAGAGAAGGCCTAATTTCAGTTATTAGGTCAATATTCACAAGCTGGTAAGACAAGTGGGAAGATGTTACATCTGCATAAAAGGTGGTACTCCTTCCAAGTATGATAATCAAAGTTCAGAGTTAGTCACAATTCCAATACCTCATGGTAAACAAGGAAAGGAGGTAGTTTTAACCTTTTCACAGTAAAAGTTCCCATCAAGATGACCAATAGAATGGATGGTTGCCAGACAATCAGAGATGGATGTTGCCAGATGAAAATGAGGCAATGACACTGTGACAATCACAAACATGGCTTCCTAGATTGTGCAGGAAGAAGTTTCGAAATGTGGAGCAATACTGATGTGTGTGGTAACATACCTAAGGTTCCTTGCCATTGACAAGGGAATAGTGCTAAATTTAAATAAGCATTTCTTAACACACACAATAAAAGTGTAATGTGGCAATACCACTGACCCATATGTCTGTCATGTATGAGACCAAGGATATGTCCTAATTCCAGATCTCGGAAAAGATAACCAAAGGATTATAAAAACATAATAACTGTAGGCAGTGCAAATGACTTCCCTAGCTATGTGATGCTCATCTGCTTCCTGAATGTAAGCAGAAATTAATTGATTAACATGAACACTTGTCAGGTCAAACTCCTTCACAATATCCTTAATATTGTAAATGTAAATTGTTTTTCATGAGTGAGACCATGTATAACATGCAATGGGGGTATGATATTATATTTCAAACGGTCATGAACCTTTAACATATGTGCTTGAATAATGGTGTTATCAGCCTTCCTTCAAATAGATATGTCAGAGTCAAATACGCTTGATGATAAACCTGTGTTCTTTATTTTTTAAGTAAGAAAAAAATACACCTAGTACATTTGGGTGGGTCTGTAGTCATAGAATGTACCACTATCAGTCAGGATGTGACAATTTTAAGTGTGTGTATGTGGTGCTATCAGTCCCCATATACTAGGAATCCTTATTAAGTGCCTGGTATGCTGCCAGGGTATCCAATCACATCATTATTTAAAAAAGGGGGAAATGTTTGTTTGTAAACATAAAACAAATCATTCCAAGTTCTAAATGGTGAGATTTAAAAATCACTGGGTTGTGCTTAAACTGCACATTATTAACAAGGACACCTGGTTGGGAAGTGGCTGTTAGACCACTGGCTGGGCCACAGTTCTGTTTTGGGCACTCAGTATTAAGTGTTACAAATTATGAGGCATCATTGGGTAAAACCTTAAGGTCTAATGGCTTTTATTGCTGTATAAATTTTGGATGCAGAATTCCTGATTATTACTAAAATATAAACAGGGGTCCAGACCAAGTCTAGTTGCTAGGATAGATCTGAAACAATGATCATAACATTCAGTAGTGCCTCACTACACTTCTGGATGATGAACATGTCTTTTAGGACTTTACTGTGAATTCCAAAGGATGCAATTAAATCATATGGGCTTGTGAGGTACTCTGCCTCAACAAGCTGTTTAGGTTTATGTCACTGGTTCTTATCTGCAATAATATGTGCAGTTTGGGCTTATAAGAAGACCCATATTTCTAAAAAGAATAATAAGCCTAAAAGCAAACATATCTCTCTCTCTCTCTCTCTTTCTGGAACCTTAAAGGAAAGAAAAAAGAAACAATAGTTACTTTAGTGCTATTTGCTCATTGGGATATGGAGAAGTAATTTCATATCTTTTAAACAGGTTCATTTGATTGGCATGTAGTCATTTATCAATGACTTTTATTGTGAGGCAGTCTAGCTTGGTAGATTGCTGGACTGAGTTTGTTTACAGTGGGATAGGGCCTGTGGTTGGACCTTGCCCATACATTGTGAAGCAAACAAGTGTACCTTTTGGATATCTTGTCTGAGACACTTAACATATTTATCTACTGATGCTCCATCAGCAGTGGCAGTACACAGGTCCAGAATTAAGTGATATACGAGTCTCATGGATCGTCCGGTCATGATTTAAAAATGGGGGAACTGTACACCTTCAGAGTGTGCCCCTCATTTTGCCATAAGGAACAATGGCAATAATTAATCCCATTCTTTGGGGTTTTACTGAACAAGTTTGGATAACATAACTTTGATCTGCATGTTAGCCCATTCCACCTGTCCTGATGACTGTGGATAGTAAGGGATATAAAACCTTTGTTTTACCCATAGCAAATTCAGAATTTCCTGCATTACTTTGGCTATAAAGCCAGATCCCTGTAATAACAATTTACCTTTAGGGGTAACCCCACCTGTTAAATAGCTGGTTTACTGAGACATTTGCAGTCACTTTGGCTATGTTGCTCTGTGTTGGGATAGCTTCAACCCATTTGGAAAAATGGGTTGGTGATCACTAATGCAAACTTAATGTTGTTCTTAGTGGTTGGCAGAGGGCCAGTGTAATCAATCTGGATGTTGTTCCAGTGGCCTGATTGCCTCTGGGGTAACAATGCATTTTTCCTAGCTGGTATAGGATTGGTCTGTACACAGATCAAACAGTTACTAATGTAGTGTTCTACAACATTTCTCATGTGTGGTCACCAGACAGAGGATGTCAGTCTATCTAATGTTTTATTGACTCCCTGGTGTCCACCAGTTGGAGTATCATGTACTTGGTACGGTAGATAAAATCTACCCTCAGGTGTTCAGGAACTGCCCATAATTTTTTATGAGTATTATGGTAGTGATACCAAATGAGTAGGCCATCATTGGATAAGTGAAGATCATTTTCACTTTCTTCAAAAGGCTTATTTTGGACTTTATTCCTTAGTTCCTTTATTAAGGATCCTATACAATGCCCTCAAATAAGGGTCCTTCTTTTGGACCATAAGGTTCACATTTACAATATGCTTGAACTTTATGAATAAACAGTTTGTAGTTAAACTGGTTAGGTTAGTGTTGCGATGTATACAAAAACGTCTCTGTATTTCACACAGGTAGTATTAGAGTATTGGGAGTTTTTTTTTTTCCAAGGAAAATCAGTCAGAGAGAAACAGACCCAATTAGAATCTGTAATAATAAAAACACAGCATCTGCAGTCTTTCTGTAATTAAATAAAGGCCATTTCTTAAAGTGTGCAGAACTTAACCCTCTCATGGAATGCTGGTATAATTTTACTAAAGGAAAAATCTTTGTATTCCTCTCTTAATACAAGTTACATTTTTCTCAAGGCCTGTCTAGCTCTGTACACCATCCACAGCCATTTGTGGTAATACGGAGACTCCTTGACTCCTTGCTTTACATTTTTACTTGCCAGGCATGTTTTAACAATGCCTGTAAATTGTACATAAATGATGATGCACACTTTTTCATCACTAGACTGTAAAATTATTTCAAACCCTGCTACTTGACCCTCAGTATGTGTGGCCGAGTCATTAGTCAAAACATGACACACAGTGGTGTCCTTTAACACTTTCTGAGGTTCTGCCAGAAAGGGCCCTGGGACAGGTAAGTTAGGGGGTTGGAGTGAATAATCATGGATCTCTCCTGCAAATTGTTGGCTATGAGTCAACAAAGAAGGAGTTTTGATAGGAAGGACAGTGATGTCACGATCCTGTAAAATGAGAGACCAGTGTGTAATTCTGGCTTTTGGATACAGAATAATCTTTTACTCTGACAACAGAAAGTTAGTTGGCAAATGATTGGAATGCAGCACAATGGGTGCATATCCAGTGGCATACATAAAGTATCTCACTTCCCAGTATGTAGCCATTGAATTCCTTTCACAAAGGATGTATATTAGATCCACTGGGGAGAGCAGCTGGAATACATAAGCAATGGGTCTGATGTGTCCATTGTATGTTTGGGCTAAAACTGCTGAGACTGCTAGCACTTTCACATTCTTGCCAAAGTGCCTGCCGTTATCCATGCTGGGAATAACCCAGACTGTTTCTGGTTTGTGCCTGCTATTGCAGCCTCAGTATAGGATGATCTAGGTGTCACTGTTGGAGGGGGTTCTGCATCATGTGCAGAGAGTGTTGGCACTATCAGGGGTGCCTGCACAGTGAAGAAAAGTGTTATACAAGTTGCATGTAGTTCTCCAGCTATGGATTGCGGTTTAGTAGCCCTCAGGGGTGGAGAAAGTAGTACTGAAACAGCTGTCAGCACAGGTTCAGAAATCAAATCTGTAACCCTCTCCCCCAATGTGGCCTATGATGTTGAAAATATCACAGCCATGGGGTTTCCCCACCGGAAGGTTGCTGAATGGTAGCACATTCACTCTTTCAGGGAAAGTTGATGTTAAATTACATAGGGAAGAATCCCAACATTTCATATAATTAACAGCAATGTGTTCCTTAACCAAGGACATGCTAGTATAGTAAACATTGCTCACAGCAACTGCTGCTGCAGCATCAGACACTGACTTTATCACAGGTTGCATACCAGCCTCATTCAAAAGTACATCAACATCAACTTTAATGAGAAGCATTTGTCCATCAGAAATACTAGTCTTACTGACAACATTATTAATCGTGCCAGAAACCTCCAGTTTGTTTTGTTTGGTTATGGCAGCAATCACAGTTCCCTGTGACTGTATGATCCAACCTCTGTGATGTTGTGGTTGGCCATTTTGGATTACTTCATGGGCATCTTGGGTTACTGTATTATGACCATAATCACATGACCATGAGTTGCCATCTTGGAGATGGTATGGGGATGCAACCTGATGACATGTGTGTCCACCATTTTGAGACTCTAACAATTCTCCATTTTGTGAATCACAGAAAACCAAGTGGCTAGCATTTGTTCTAGTCCACTCCACCGCATACAGTGAGTGTTCAAAATCAAACTCTTCAACATCAAAAGAGGCAAGGTCTATGGGCATTAAGTTGGTATGTCCTGCCAATGGGATCCATCCTAAATCCAGCCCCATAAATTCCCACCTATTGAAATCACAAAAAAATAATACAGACATCTCAAAATACAGACAACAACTAGGACAGAAAAAATGGCAGACAGAAAATCAAAATCCCACTGCAATATATTATGTATGAGTAAGGGAAAGATAAGTAACTCACCACACTGCAGTTCATTAAGGAGTGTGAAGTCTCCTAAGTCTCATTGTAGCATCATATGTAAAGAAAACACACCATTAAGAGTTCAATTTTTTTATTCAAAGTTTAAAATACCAAATTAAAAGCATACTTCCAACTGTACTTCTCGTGGTGGTTCATACGGTTTAAATACTGAGGTTATGTGTGATACTACTAAGGAAATCCAATGTTGTTCTCTGTTCTTTGTAATTACATTTTGTAATTTTTCTTCCCTTTTGCAGTACCTTTGTTGTGCAGGAGACCTAGGCAGACCTCGCAATAGATTCTCTCAAGTAGTCTCAGTGACAACAGCCTCCTTTTGCAGCTGTTCAAAAAATCTGTATGTCCTGACATGAGCAGAACCAATTAAGGCACTGATTCAGCGGTGCCAAGTCTCAACTTTGTTCTGAGTCCTGAGAATTCTGAGTTCAACCTGATTTTGCACTGATCAAAGTTCAGGTGGGAACATTGGAGGGTTTCTGATAGGAGCTCAGTTTCATATTTCTCTTCTTACTGACCCCAATATGTAATGTTCCTCAAACCAAGATAAGAATGGGGTAGCATTTTGAGGCATTATACTTTTAACTTCATGAAATGCACCTATAATTTCACCTGCAGGTAGAAAAGCAAGAGCAACCAGGTGTCTCAGTAGAAGACTAAATTCCCAGGTCACTCCCATACTGTTATGATAATCTGCAAACCTGTGTCCACCTCCACACAATCTGTCCTAGGTAGAAAAGACAGCCTTTACTTGTCTCAGGAAACTCAATTTTGCATGCATTTATCACTGCAGGATCAAAGTCAGTGATGATGTATTTTGGGGCCAGTATTAGATCTGCCTCTTCAAGGTCTTGTAGGTCTTGAAACAAGCACTGTTAACTGCATTGAAACTTATCAGTCATTATGACAAACACCAGAGGAACAATCTTGCATGTGTCCTCTGGCCCAACAGGAGCATGAATAGAGTAGAGCTGCCTGAGAATTGAGGGAACAGTCCTAAAAGTCCCATCCTTTATCTAATATGTAGCCCTGGATAAGCGATCAATATTTGCTGCTGTGCTGAACCTTAAGAACTGCTCGTTACCAACAGTGGAGTCGCGTAGCAACCACGGTTGCCCATTCACTGCCCGCAGCTCCTCGGTCACATGAAACTCTTCCAGCAATTTAGACTCAGCTGGTCTATGCGATGACAGCAATTACGCATTTTTGTGCATTCTTTGCTTGCTCCTACAGGTTGCACAATGTGCATGACTGGTCCAAAAACTTCAGGGAACATGCAGCAGGGGTCTCCAATGTGCCTTTCAAAGATTTCATGAAAACATTTTAAACGGTCCAAAAGTTATTGAAAAAACAAGTTTCCCATTATAGTCAATGGGAAAAGTTAACAAAAAGTTTGAAAGTGTCATAAATACAGTTTTTAGTGTCACAAATGACCCCTGTAGTGTCGCAAATCTGCCATCTTGTTTTCAGTTGATGGTCACAGAAATGCTTGACATTTAAATTTGAGACCCTCTAGGGTCTGTGTTAACCTAGTTGAGTCCTGAGGATGCTAGCCATGTCATTTTTGGGGGATTTAACACCTCAGAAATATGTTTTTAAAATTGTTGTAAACAGTAGTGTTGCAAAGTAGTGTTGCATATTCGATTTTTGTTTCAAAAGTGTAGCAAATCATGACACTACTTTGTGACACTATGCAAAAAACAATAAGAAATGTTTGCCATTCTGCTGCAAAACAACGGTTTGGTCTTTTGGGCTGAAATTTGGAGGGAAAAAAGCCAAGATCCCACAGATGTGTCTTTTGGTGGTTTGGTGACAAAATATTAGAGTCCTGCAAAGTTACGGCACTCCAAAGTTGACAATTGTTCCCATAGGCTAGCATTACGGCATCTGCCACGCCTTTCGGGGCCCGTATTTTGAAAACACTTTGAGATACGGACTTCTCATCAGAAAAATGCTTAGTCCCCCACTAGGGGGCCAAGTGAAAAACTAGCCAGGAAAGTCATAAATACTATGAGATTTAATTTTTTTTCTACATCGTATGGTTCTGAGATATAGTGTTCATTTTCTGCTCCAAGGGCTATTATTATGCATGCATTCTTTGTATTTACTGGGCTTCTGAATGCACCTTTTTGGGGAAAACAGTGTGTGCTTTTGCGTTACTGTTACAGTCAGCATTTCTGCTTGCATTTCCATTACCTTTTACGTTAGCTTTTCTGTTTACATCGCCATGTGCCTTACCCTTTGCTTTTGCGCTTGCATTACTCTTACTGTTTTTGTTTGCATTTACTTTTGCATCACCGTGTATGTCACCCTTTGCATTTGCATTACAGTTACAATTTGCATTTCCGTAACCATTTGTGTTAGCATTTCCATTTACATCACGGTGTGCGTTACTCTTTATGTTTGTGTTTGCGCTTGCATTTGTGTTTCCATTACTGTTTTTGTTTGCGTTTCCTTTTGCAGCACCGTGTGCATTACCATTTGCATTTGCGTATGCGCTTCCATTAGTGTTTCCTTTGGTGTCATCATTGGTGTTACCATAAGCGTTTGCATTTCCAATTGCATTACTGTGACCGTGTGTGTACCATTTGCATTTGTGTACATGCTTGCTTTTCCATTTCCATTTGTGTTAGTGTTCCCTTTGGCATCATCATTGGTGTTACTGTAACTGTCTGCATTTCCAATTGCGTTGCCATTACTGTTTGTGTGTTCTTTGCCATTTGCATTTGTGTTTCTGTTGGCCTTAGCACTTGCATTTTCAGTAGCATTTCTGTTGTCGATTGCATTACTGTTTCCCTGTTTCCTTCTGCTTCGTCATTGCCATTACCATTTGCATTTCTGTTTGTGTTTGAGTTACCGTTTGCATTTCTGTTGGCGTTAGTGTTTGCGTTACTGTTTTTGTTAATGTTTGCATTTCTTTTGCCATTAGCATTTGCATTACAGTTTGCATTACCATTTCTGTTTTCAGTAACGTTTGCGCTTGCGTTTCTCTTACCGTTTGCATTATCATTTACGTTTACGTCATCATGTGTGTTACCATTTGCATTACCGTTAGAGTTATTATTTTATTTTACCTCACTGTTTCCATCACCTTTTGACTTGACATTACCATTTGTGTTTTTGCGTTTGTGTAGTGCAGTGCAAAACATTATGTTTTTGCTGTTTTTCTGCACCGTCTTCTGCAACGCATAGCACAGCTAGTGTGTGCTTGATTGGTCTGAGACTTAGCAGGTAGAAAGACCTTTGTCCAAGGAACATGCCAGTGAACAAATGTTGTTCCATACCAGAGTTATGGCCATTTGAAGTTGGCCCACTTTGCAGTTACTGATTTTTCGGCCTCAAGGTCTGCCATTTTAGTGCATTTTTGGCTACGATTTCTGCCATTTTGTGGTGAAAGATTTCTTAAAGGTACAGAAGCATAAAAATTGAATATCTCTGGAACAGTTTGGACTTTTCACATGAAATTTAGAGGGTACTGAGTAGATGTCCTGGAGATGTGAATAATGCTATGTGATGCCCCAAAGGTGGTCATTCCAGAAAAATAAAATTAAATTAAATAAAGCAGAATACACAGGTGTTTAAAGTACCTGCTGCAGGGGTAGGAAGCAGGGCACTGTACAAAGGAGCCCCTAGAAATAAAAGTCAACCTCCCTACACACACAAAACACTGTAAATAATAGAAAAAGTGCACTTGTGCACTTATAACTGGTAAAAGACAGAAAAAAAAGCATTCCATGTCATAATGGCTTGGATGGAATGCTGTGCTGAGTGGCTCATGCACAGCATTCCAATCCAGCCATTCTAAAACCCAGTCAGTTTTGACTTTTAAAATATAACAGTTGAACAAGTCAGTTGGTCAGTTCCTGGGCAGCTGTTGAGGAGAGAGGACACAATAAGTCAAAGGGACAAGGAAAGGGCTTACCTGGTGGTTGAAGCCATCCCTGAGGACCTACCTGTGTGCCTGCTCTGCCTCCACTGCCTGAAGAAGCCTGCGGTGGTGTGCAGTTGTCGGTGGTGCCATCAGGGCACCATGAAGAAAAATGGCCATTTTCCCCATGTTTCTAGGGCTTAAACGCCCTCTGTTTATTATTTTAGCCCCCTGAAGTGTCTCAGAGGTAAATTAGGTCCCACGTCAGCAGCAAGCAAGCTGCATCATCCAGTTGCCCGTCTTAGGCCCCCCCAGAGTCATCCCTCTTGCTGCCTGCATATTCCCTCCCACTGCCAGCATCCCTCCTGCCTCCCGACAGCACTACAACCCTCTTCAGGATGGTAGAGCGGTGAGTCGGCGGCAGCACACATTGTGCTGACCGCCAGTGTACTTTCGGGATTACATTTTTTGTTTAAAAAGCACAGTAGGCACTTGGAAAAGGTGGCTGAGTGCCGCAGGGAGCATCAGGTCATTAGGACCCACATTTGAATATTCATAAGGGAGGTGGGGCTAGCGACACCCACAGGAAGGGGCTGAGAAGCAAGGCCATTTTAAGGTCTTTGAATATTTATGAGGGGTGGATTTAGAGGTGGGGTTTCACGAGATAACTGACAGCAGCTCTCAGTGAGCTGAAAGATTTAAAAGGGCAATGGGATTTAAAAGGGCAATTCCAGCCCAAATATAAAGTAGGGCATTAGGCCCATTGTGAAGTGAAGCATCAGGCACAAAGTGTTGAGGGGCACCAGGCCCATTATAAATTGGGGCACCAAGCCCAGTTTTTGGTGGGGCACCAGGCCCAAAGCAACGTGGGGCACCAGACCCATTACAAAGTGGGGCACCAGGCCCAGTATTTCGAGGGGCACCAGGCCCATTGTAAAGTGGGGCACCAGGCCCAATCTAAGGTGGGGCACCAGGCCCAAGCTAATGTAGGGCTTCAGGCCTGAGGTAAAGTTAAGGCATTAGGCCCGAGGTAAAGCCTAGTCTATAGTGAGGCCCCAGCCTAGCGGAATAGGGCAAGCCAGCCTAGTGGTACTAAAGGGAGGCCCCGACCTAGCGGAATAGGGCAAGGCAGCCCAGTGGTACTAAAGGATTCCCTAGCCACAACATACAGAAAGGGATCTTATTCCAGAATACTCTACCTATAGAAACAGGGGTTCATTTGAGAGTGATTGATTTGCCGGTACTGTGAAATTACTGTAATTACTGTACTGCTTATGCTGAACTATTGCCCTAAGTACCTGAACTATTGCCCTAAGTACCTGAACTATTGTCCAAGGTACCTGAACTATTGCCCTAAGTACCTGAACTATTGTCCGAGGTACCTGAACTATTGCCCTAAGTACTTGAACTATTGTCCAAAGTACCTGAATTATTGTCCAAAGTACCTGAACTATTGCTCTAAGCACCTGGACATTGGCCCTTATCAGTAACAATTACCCCGTAAGTTATAATTTGCCCTTCTCCGGCAAATTATTGTACTATTCCACAGTTCTTTGGGCATTCTTCAGTTATATGTTTACTACAGTACAAAGACAGTCTCAATCTTCTACCACACTGCAGTCTCATAGTGTGGTCTGTAACACCACGTGCTCAGAATCAGTCTCTACTCAGAAGAAGACATCCTTCCAGCATTCTTCACTCCAGGAAGATCATCCATCAACTAATCCCGTTCATTTGTGTCATCCACGGAAGTCGAGTCCGTTGCCAGTCATACCAGTCGTATCAGTCGTAGCCGCCATTTTCTTGTTTTCACAGCTTGAAAGTATGTCCGTCGAAATGCATCACGACAGCTGTGCCAGTGTCGTTCTGTATGGTTCCTGTTCCAGATGTCCCGAAGTTGGTCACCCTCTACAGAAGAGAGACAGCTCATCTTGGAGAACCTGTTCTGTGCCCCCACCTGGTCGTTTGCCGAAAGTCGAGTCCGTCGAAGCCCAGTCCAGGATGTGTCAACTGTCTCTTTGTTTTATATTAGTTCCTGATCCTAGGACTGCAGAGTCAACCATCATCTCTTCAGATTCTTATGGTTCCTGGTCCTGTCAGAGTTCCTTCCGAGTCCAGCTGGCCCTTGGAGTGCTGCAGCATCAGTCGAATCATGGTAGTCCTCGATTGGATTCATCGCCACGTAGATCTTGGTCTTTCTTCATCCTTGGCAACCCTAGAAGTGGGTTTTGGCCGAGGAACCTTTTGCTTTAGTGTGTTATTTCAGGAACCAGTGGCTTTGGTTCTAGATTCCGGCAGCCTCAGAGAGAGTGGGCTTTTGCCGAAGATATATGGTCTGTTTACCAAACCTCTCACCAACCCAGTGGCCTTATCTAGGTCCTTGCTTGGAATTGAGATTAGGGTTCTACAGTTCTGTTTTATTTCCCTTGTAGCTACCAATGAAGAACGACGGTGTACACGAAGACGCCGGATCTCTGGATTCTTGTAAAATCTGGACTCTTTTGTAGATGTGTGATGCTGATCACCAAATGTACTGCTGAATAGCCTATGTAACTGGATTCTCATTTAGAGTATAGAAATACAGTATAAACTAGTATTAGAATAAGAATGGCAGTAGGCCTGTAGTTGATGCTTGTAGTAGTAACCGTAAAAGTGGTAGATAAAAAGTATTTCAGCATTTCCCTGTTCCATTTCCCTATTGTTCTTGGGCATCCCCTCCTCCTCCTTCTTGTGACTGTGTCTGTCTACCTCTTGGTACCAAATAAACGCCCTGCGGGCATCAAAATACTAAGTTGACACCTGCCTCTCCTTGTCCGGATAGCAGTTATCCTATCCGAATTTAATTCAGACCTTTGGTGCCTCATCATAACATCATCATCTTCATCTCAAGCGGCACATCACAGCTATTTATATGTTTGAGAACTAATTCTCTGCAGAGATACTGTGTGATACAGTTAACATTTTACGCATAGTGCTCTGCATGTTGCTACTGCCTTTAGATTTATAGTGTAGGTATCCCTACTGGCACAGAGGTGCATTACAGTGGTTTTGTGTGTAAAACATAAACAGGTGTGGAATTATGCCACTTCGATGAATGAAAATTTGTTTCATTATGGTTAAATAACTTCTGAACCATTTGTCCAATTTGCCTGGCATTTGGAATGTACAACGATTTAGAATTCATCTTTCACTGTGCCAATTTTTGGGTTGCTGGCACTTATGGTTGCTGAATTGCGCATGTTATGTTGTTTGCTCATAGTGCTGTGCAACGGTTGAACAGATGTACACACAATTCTGGACACACAGTGTGCCATGGTACATGTCTTCATTTAACAATTTTCATTTCAGTCGGTCATACAGTTTTTGTGCAGCAAAGTGACAAAAAAGATCACATGGTGGGAATGCAGGGCTCACCACATTCAATTCACTATTTATAGTGCACATTCTCAAAAAGAAGGGAAATTCATGGCAAAAAACTCAGTTTCATGCATCAGTTATGGTTGTTCCACAGTGACAAAAAGCAAGGACATTTGTGGCTAATCTAAGCATGTCTTTACAGGAGCACTGTACAGCACTCAGTTGGTGGCTGGCCATGGAGGTGAGAGGTGGGCTGTGCCAGTTGCCGGTTGGGGATGGGTGGGGTGCTGGGTGGGCTGGCATGGCTGGGTGGGGGGCCACTAGACTACCAGGGAACTGGAGTTCTTCATCTATTTTATTATGATCAGGCAGGGGTCCTGCTAGACTACCAGAGAAATGGAGATCTTCCTGTATTTAATTATGATTGAGGGGGCTGCAAGACTACCAGAAAAATTAAGTTCTTCATGTATTTTATTATGATCGGTTGGGGTCACTAGACTACCAGGGATTGGAGCTCTTCATTTATTTTATTTTGATCAGGAGCAGTAGACTACCATGGAAATGGAGTTCTTCATCTATTTTATTATGATCAGGGGGCCACTAGACTACCAGGGAAATGGAGTTTTTTGTGCATTTAATTATGATCGGGGGCTGCTAGACTACCAGGGCATTGGGGTTCTTCATGTATTTTATTATGATCAGGGGGCCACTAGACTACCAGGGCATTGGAGTTCTTCATTTATTTTATTATGATAGGGGGAACTAGACTACCAGGGAAATGGGGACAAGTATTATGTGCATTACTATGATGGGGGGGCACTAGACTACCAGGGCATTGGGGTTCTTCATGTATTTTATTATGAACATGGGGGGGTGCCACTAGACTACCAGGGAATTGGAGTTCTTCAAGTATTTTAGTATGCTTGAGGGACAAGATGGCCAGATTTAAAAATCAATTTTCCCAGTCCGGGGTACCCTAGGAAGTCAGATGAGGGTGGGTTTTGCTCAGGGGGCTCCACTCTGTCAAACCATGGCTGTGGTTTACAGCAGTTTCTTCAATTTTTTTAATTTATGGTATTTTTAATTTTTTGTTCATGAGCCTGCAAATTCTTTGATCATGAGCCTGCAAATTCTTTGACTGCAAGATTCGATTGCGATCTTTGTTCGCAAAATAGGGACAAGATGGCCAGATTGTTTATAATGGAATAGAGAGGGATATTTTACTAATATTTGATACTGAATATCTCAAAAATGGTTTGGTCTTTTTATTTAAAATTTGGAGGGTGTCTAAGGCATATCCTGTGAATGTAAATTACAGTGTTTACATGTCAGAAAATTTTTTTTGGGTGGAGATATGGTGTTGTGCAGTTTACGTTCTGCAGACAGCGTTTTGCCTGGGTTGGTGGCTTGTAGCCAATGGGATACCTAGCCTTAGTATCATGGATGTAGTTTTCAATCATTGTGAGTGTTAAATGTCAACAAGTGCAGAACTGTGCCATTCTGATGAATGAAATTTTCAAACTTTTACATGTTATATCTCAGACACAGTTTAGTCTTTTCAATTGAAATTAGGAGGGTGTTGATGGCATGTCCTGTAGATGTGAATTGTGGTGTTTACATGTCAGACAATATTTTTGGGGGAGGTATCGTGTGGCGCAGCTTATGTTTTGCAGACAGCATTTTCTATTGTTCTTTTACATTAACATTTATTTGGTGGCTGGCCTTGGTGTTGTCAATGTACTTTTTAGTCATTAGGTGTGTAATGTGGCCCAACACTTAAGGCCCTGTGCTCCCACCAACTTGCGCAATTTTCTACTTTTCTATTCTTTCTTAAAAAGTAAAGAAATGTTATGCAAAAAACTTTGTTAATGCATCAGTTAGGGTTATTCTACAGTGACAAAAGCAAGGAAATTCAACATTAGACATTAGAGTTCCCACCCCTTGCACCCCACCCCACCCCCACCAACAGGCATCGGGGTGTGCGTTGGGGTCATCCGCTAACTCTCACCCCATTCTCCTACAGTGCACCACCTCAACTTGTTTACACATGGGATAGGGTGAGAGTTATAACCAATGACCCCAACACACACCCGATGCCTCTTGGTGGGGGGCAGGTGGGGTGCAAGGGTGGGAACCCTAATGTTGAATTTCCTCACTTTTGTCACTGTAGAATAACCCTAACTGATGCATTAACAAAGTTTTTCATAAATATATATATATATATATATATATATATATATATATATATGTGTATACATTTATGCAATGGGGTGAAGATAAACAGAATGTGATAAATCAATTTATCTGAGTAACTGTGTACATAAATTTAATTTATGTATACAGTTCTTATGTCATTAGCTGTTTAGCCACACAGTGCTTATGTCATCAGCCATTTATCTATACTGTGCTTATGTCATTTAGCTCCTTGCTCAACATCATCCTAGTGAGTAAGCCACATCTCTTATCTCATGCTGGCATTTTCTTCAGTGACATAAGTGATCACTGCTTCATAGCTGGTGTAAGATCATTCAATTAACTTTCACTTTCACCAAAGTTCTCAGCTAAGAGATCTAGATGCAATTTTGACTTACCAGCATATATCTATGAACTAAAATACTCCATGCAGTGGCAAGATTTCTACCTGGCAAAAACAGTACAATCAGCTTATGACATTTTCAACACAGTCGTCTTAGGGGCCTTAAATAAATATGCTCTAATTATTAAAGCTCATTTATCAAACAAAATGTGCAGTTGGTTTACTCCAGAACTAAAATCGGCCCTATTAGAGACGGATAAGTTATGGAAAAAAGCACGAAAATCTCAGAACCATTTGGACTGGAGCCAGTTTAAAATGGCAAGAAACCACTGTACAAAATTGGTCAGAGAAACAAAAGCTACCTATTCCTACTCTGAATTTGATGCTGCCTCCAAGAATCCTACTAAATTCTGGAAAACCTTCAAAGATCTGTCCGGACATATGCTTGGAAGCTCTCTTCCAAACAAGATCATCTCTCGCAATAATATCATTAGTGATAGATTGGAAGTATTGGATTCCTTCAATAATCATTTCTCAAGTGCAGGCCTAGCATTTGAAAACTCACTTGCTTACCTACTACGTCAACAGACTAGCAATAAAGAAATGGTGCTACATGCCACTGTTCCAAGATCCTCCCTAACTCCTACCTCACTCAAAGAAGTTGAAGATTTGATACTGAAGCTGGATACTGGAAAAAGTGCTGGCACTGACATGATTGACCCCTATTTCATAAAAGTGGCACTACATGTGTTAGCCGTGCCTATAATGTACCTATTTAACCTGTCCCTGTCCCTAGGGTTTATCCCAACTACATGGAAAACAGCACATGTAAGTCCCCTGTTTAAGTCAGGGGACCCTAGTGATCTAAACAACTACAGACCGATTTCAATTCTTCCAGTACTGGCAAAACTACTGGAAAAAATTGTAAGTAATCAGTTGCTACTATACCTAGAATCTATGAATCTCCTAAATCCAGCCCAATCAGGCTTCAGAGTGAAACATAGTACTATCACAGCACTTGCAAAGGTGACTGATGACTGGCTAAGAGATCTGGACAGTAAGAACTACATTTGCACTGTCTTTCTAGATTTAAGTAAGGCTTTCTACACCGTTGACCTAGACTGCTTCTCTCCTCTCTGCGTGCATTGGGGTTGGACTCACTGTCCCTGCAGTGGTTTAATAGCTATCTCTCTGACTACCTCCAGCAGGTGAAGTTCGAAGGTAAATTCTCAACCCTCAAACCTCTACCCAGGGGTCTTTACTAGGTCCATTATTGTTTTTTCCCATCTACATCAACAATATTGATGACTGTATAACCAGAGCCAGCATCCATCTGTTCACAGATGATACAGTACTATACTTAAGCCACACAACCCCAGAAGCTGCATGCAGTGACCTGCAAGCTGAATTTAACTTATTACAAAACCAGCTCCTAGACAAAAAACTTTTACTTAATGCTAAGAAAACCAAAGCCATGCTTTTCTCTCTGCTGGTACATACAGTGAACCCTGCTAATGCAGGCTTAATACCACAAATTTCTTCGCAGTGAAAAATTGGAATTCGTCAATAAATTCAAATATCTGTGAGTGTGGCTGGACCACAGGCTATCCTACATAGACAATGAAGAGGAGCTTCTAAAAAAACTGTGACAAAGATTGGGTCTTTTCTTTAGAATCAGCCACTTTCTAACAAGAGATGCTAAAGTTGAATTTCTTGACTGGGTGACCAGGTAGGTGGATCGGAAAGGGCAGTGGACATGGCCTATCTGGACTTCAGCAAGGCCTTTGACACTGTGCCACATAGAAGACTATTACACAAACTTGGGAATATGGGTGTGGGCAGGACAGTAGTGTGGTGGGTAGGTAACTGGCTGGGTGGCAGGACACAGAGAGTGGTGGTAAATGGCTGTCACTCCACAGAGGGAAGAGTGACCAGTGAGAGTACCACAGGGATCAGTGCTGGGACCGGTCCTATTCAACATCTTCATCAGTGACATTGCTGGGACCTAGAAGGCAGAATTTCACTGTTCGCTGATGACACAAAGCTCTGTAACAGAGTAGACACACCAGAGGGTGTAGACAGAATGAGAAGTGACCTGCAGAAACTTGAAGAATGGTCAGGAGTTTGGCAGTTGAAATTCAATGCAAAGAAGTGCAAGATAATGCATATGGGGTGCAAAAACCCTGGCACAATATATCAGTTGGGGGGTGAGGATTACCATGCACCAAGCAGGAAAGGGATCTTGGGGTTATCATCTCTGATGATCTCAAGGTAGGGAAACAGTGTAACAAGGCAGCAGGTAAAGCAAATAGGATGCTGGGATGAATAGGCAGGGGCATCACCAGCAGGAAAAGGGAGGTCATAATTCCACTATACAAGACACTAGTGAGGCCCCACCTGGAGTACAGTGTACAGTTCTGGAGACCATACCTACGTAAGGACATAGACAGGGTAGAGAAGGTTCAGAGGATGGCAACAAAGATGGTGCATGGATTGCATCACAAGTCCTATGAAGACATGTTGAAAGAACTGAACATGTACTCCCTGGAGGAGAGGAGGGAGAGAGGGGGGATATGATAGAGACATACAAGTATCTTACAGGGAGGAACAAGGTGCAGAAAAACACTATTTTTAAGCGAAAAAGATGTTCCAGGACTAGAGGGCATGGGATGAAGTTGGAGGAAGGATGATTCAGAGGAAACATGAGAAAGAACTTCTTCACAGAATGGGTGGTGGACAAGTGAAGCACCCTGCCAGAGGAAGTGGTGGGGGCTGAAACAATCACGGGATTTAGGAATGTATGGGATAGACATAAAGAAATTCTGGAGGTCAGGGGTAAAGGGCAACATACTTCTGGGACAACAAACTAAACTTACAAGCTCAAATGGGCAGACTGGGTGGGCCATAGGCCCTTATCTGCTGACACTGTCTATGTATCTATGTATCTATGTAAGTACGTCTGGTCCAAACAAAGTTCCTCTCTTTAATAGACTATGTGGATTTCCTGTACAGTCAATGTCCTGCCTCTTAGCTCATAAAACTGGACACGTTGTACCATAGAACTCTGAGATTCATCACAGGTTTCCCCTTTCTACCCACCACTGCTCCCTTTATACAGCTGTGGGCTGGTCATCCCTCCAGTATAGATGGAACAGAAATGCTGCCCTATGGATACTGAGAGCAATCTCAAACTTCCACAATATATTGCTGACTGCCTTCCTTTAAACCAAATAGGCAAGTATGCCCTGAGAAGCCTTACATCCATCTCACTGAGACTTCCCAGAGTCAAGTCTCACTTTGGTAAAGTGGCTATAAGTACAATGTTGCCTTCTCTCTGGAACAAACTTCAGAAAACACTGAAGCTGAGTACTCTGGTCAGTGACTCTACCTTCAAAACACTTTATTCTCATTTCATTAAGGAACCCTGTAAATGCTTTCCTTAATCCCAACTTAAGTTCCTCTATCCTATTGATTTCTTACCTCCAACACTCCGTAATCTCACTCTTTTTCTTCTTCTGTCCACTTATACATATTCATGACCCTTTGTTATACTTAGACCGCTCAAAGTACCTATTACCCATCTCAGCCCTCCTTGGCAACCCAATTCTCACTCTAGCTCTTCTATCTTTTTCCCACTTCCCTACTCTGACACCTGAAAAGCAACCATGGAATCCCAACAAAATACATGTTATTGGGTCTTGACTCCCCCCACCTGGCTCTTCCCATCGCTGCTCGCCACTGTACCATCTGGCAGCTTCTAAATTTATTCCCAAGTTTAAGAGCCAGAAGTATAACTGCATTTGGAGGCTGCCACCCATAAATGGTTCCCTGCAACTTACTATCATGTGTTTGGACCACAGCTTATCGCCTCACAACTGTATATGGTTCTCTTGTATTATGTCAGCCAGGTATTCCACCGTATGTCTTCATTGTTACCTCTGTCTTCACATGTAAATTGTATACGGTGTATATAAAATTGTGTATGTGTGTACTTATATTTTCATATGCAATGTATTTCCTTGTGTACCTGACCCTGTATATGGTTCTCTTGTATTATGTCAGGCAGGTATTCTACCGTATGTCTTCATTGTTGCCTTTGTTCTCAAATGTAAATTGTGTGTAGTGTATATATAATTGTGTATGTGTGTACTTTATTTTCATATGTAATATATTTCCTTTTGTACCTGACCCTGTTATCCCCAGGTCCATCTTGCAAATGAGCCTTGCTCAATGAAAACCACCTGGATAAATAAATATTTTGATTGATTGATTAAATAGCAGTATTAACCATATTCAAATGTGAATAACTTTAAAATGAAAAATTACACGATACTGTGAGCACGATGTTGTTCAGCATGGAAATATCTACAAAATGAGTGGTGTTTTATTTATTGATGCCTTTTAGATTTTTTGATAATTAGCAAAAACACAGCAGAATTTTTTTTTCATTTTGTCTGCAAACAAATGTAAATAACTTTAAAATGAAAAGACATAGTATGGTAACGTGAACACAAAGTTTGTTCAGCACAGAAATATCTACAAAATGAGTGGTGTTTCATTTATAGATACTTTTTAGTTTTTTTCTCAGAATTAGCAAAAAATCGCAGCAATTTCCATTTTTGTGCACTTTTTCACTAAACAAATGCAAATAACTAAAAACCAAAAAAATGATATTATGGTACTTTAAGCACAAAAGTTGTTCAGCATAAAAATATCTACAAAATAAGAGGTGTTTCGTTTTTATATTCCTTTTAGATTTTCTGTAATCAGCAAAAAATGGCAGACAATGGAATTTTCATTCACTTTTTTGACTAACAAAAGCCCCCCACGAAAGCAAAAATAAAATAGTTGCATAAATGTAATATGAAATGGAAAACTCGTGTAAAAAATGATTTATTTGCACTCAAGCAGTTTGACCTAGGACCACTCACTCATGGCTTACATCACTCGTGAAGTTACCCGAGGCCAAACTGCTCTTGTGCAAATAAATCATTTATTACACTTGCCTCCATTGCATTTCATATATATATATATTCATGGCAAAAAAACTATGTTTAATGCATCAGTTATGGTGGTTCCACAGTGACAAAAGCAAGAAAATTTGGTGTTAGGGTTGAAAGAACCCCTTGCACCCCAGCCCAATCCCACAACTCGCATTGGGGTGTGCGTTGGGGTTGTTGGCCCTAACTGTCACCCCATCACATGTGTAAACAAGCTGAGGTATAGGAGAATGGGGTGAGAGTTAAGATGAACGACCCCCATGTACACCTCGATACTGGTTGTGGGGTTGGGCTGTGGTGATGCAAAGGGGGCTTTCTACCCTAACACTGAATTTCCTCACTTTTGTTGCTGTGGAACAACCCTAACTGATGCATTAAACAGAGTTTTTTGCCATGAATTTCCCTTCTTTTTGAGAATGAAGACTATAAATAATGAATGGGATGCGGTGGTGGGAGCACAGGCCCTTTGGGCCCCACGCTCCCACCACATGATGTCTTGTGACATAGTAAGAGTAACTGCAACACAAACGCAAATGCTAATGGTGATGCACATGGTGATGCAAACATAAATGGTAAAGCAAACGTTAAAAGAAATGTAAGTGCAAAGTGATGCCACAGTGAACAATAACACAAACAGAGATGGAAGTTTGTAGGGAAATGCATCTGGTAACGTGCATGGTCACAGTGCCGCTATTGTAAACACAAATGGTAATAGTAACAGCAACAATAAGGCCAAAGGGAACAGAAGCTAAAACACAAATGCAAGCCCATATGGAAACGCAAAGCATAACGGGTACAGTCACAGTACCACTATTGTAAATGCAAATGATAACTGTAACAGCAACAGTAATGGGAAAGGAAACGGAATCGCAAATGCAGACATGTTTGGAAACGCAAACTGTAATGCGCACTGTGATGGTACCACAATTGTAAATGCAAATGGTAATGGTAACAGCAACAATAATGACAAAAAAGGCAGTAACATGAACACAAATGTAAACACAAAGGGTAATGCACATGGTGGCTTACACGGGGACACTATGGCAAACTGGCATGGAAACACAAATGTAAAGCCTATATGTAACAGTAAGTGGAGCACACACCGTACTTTTCCTGGAAAGCTCCATTGAGAAAGACAGTGAAAACAAGGAATGTATGCATAATAATGTGCCTTGGAGCAGAAAACAAGCTGTTGTAATGCTAAAATGCTAATATCTCAGTAACCGTACGACGTAGAAAAAAAAATTAAAATGTCACATGATTCATGAGTTTCCTGGCTAGGTTTTCACTGCTAGACTTGGTCATGGCAAAAAATCTGTATCTCACACTGTTTATGAGATACGAGCCCTGAAAGGTGAGGCAGACTCCACCATGTTAGTTAATGGGAAAAAATGTCAATTTCAGAGTACCATAACTTTGCATATGTGCACCACTAGTTCACCAAACCACAAAAATGCACATCTGTGAGATGTTGGCTGCTTTCTCTCCAAGTTTCAGCACAAAAGACCAAACTGTTATTTTGCAGCAGGGTGGCAAAGAATTGCTGTCATTTTGCCACAGCCTGGAGAAGTAGTGTTGCAATTTGCGAAAACGTTCGCAAAAATTTGCAAAAGTGTCACAAGTCTGACACTACTTTGCAACACTACTGTTCCCAGAAATTTGAGAAACATATTTCTGGAGTGTTCAACCACAAAATAAATACATGGCTGGCATCCTCATGGTCTGACTAAATGAACAAAAAAAAATTGTGTTCTTAGATGATCCCAATTTTAAATGGCAAGCATTTTTCTGATCAGTAACCAAAAACAAAATGGCAGATTTGTGACACTACTAGGGCCATTTGTGACTCTAAATAGTGCATTTGTGACACCTTTAAACTTTTTGTTAACTTTTCCCATTGACTTATAATGGGAACTTGTTTTTTGAATAACAATTGAATCGTTTAATATTTTTTCATGAAATCTTCAAAAGGCACATCAGGGACCCTGGTTGCACATTCCCTGAAACCTTTGGACCAGTTGTGCAAACTGTGCAACCTGTACACGAGAGCAAAGAATGTGCAAAAAAGCATAATTGTGCATTTGGATGTCGCTTAATAACTCAGCAGCTGCATATCTGACCAGTACAAAAGTCGGCAGAACCCAAGATCTATCATGCCTAACTAAGCATACCAAATTTCAGGAAAATCTGTTGAACGGTGGCAAAGTTATTAAGGTGCAAAGTTTTCAACCTTTAACCCTAGACATGCTACTCAACCCTAACTATGGTAACACTACCATGTTACCATTATATTATATATAGTGTATAAAGTAATCACTGATGTTCCCTCAGAGTCATCATATCAGTAATTAGGTAGATTATACATGGAATATATGTAAAAGACAAACACAATGCATTATAGTGAGGTATACCAATCATGCATGGTCTAATCCTATAAAGGATGTTAACATTGACATATATGAGCAGCAAAGCACATTCCTGGTACTCAAACTTATATGATGGGTGCCTAAATCTACACGTTAATGCAAAACAGCAGTATCACAGTATAATAGACAAGGAATACAGTGTAAGGTGTATGTGGGATAATAGGGGGCATAACCCAGGCACAACAGGAGAAGGAAGATGGAGCTGAGGATATTTTTTTGCTGCAGCAGGCTGGTCATGGGGAGGAGAGCTCCTGGACAAGCTCAGATCCCCTAGAAGCCTCAGTGGCATTGTCCAGCTGCCCTAGGGCTGGGAAGGATGGAGCTGGAGCTGAGGATGTTTCTTGCTGTATCAGGCTGGTTGTGGGGGGGTAGGGCTTCTGGACAAGCTGGCTGCCCCCCAGAAGCCTGAGTGGCTGAGCAGTACTGCTTAGGTGTCTTGGAGCTGGGATGAAGGAGTGAGAGCTGAGGATTTTTCTTGCTGTTACTTGCTTGTCATGAGGAGAGAAGAAAAGCTTCTAGACAAGCTGGCTGCCCTCAGAAGCCTGAGTGGCTGAGCGGCACTGACCACTTGGCCTGGAGCTGCAAGGAGGGAGCTAGAGCTGAGGATGTTTCTTGCTGTAGCAGGCTGGTCACTGGGGGGAGAGCTCCTGGACAAGCCAGCTGCCCCCAGAAGCCTGATTGGCTGAGCAACGCTGCCTGACTGTCCTAGGGTTGAGAGTAGGGAGCTGGAGCTGAGGATGTTTCTTGCTGTATCTGGCTGGTCATGGGGAGGGGGAGGAGCTTCTGGACAAGGTAGCTGCATCCAGAATCCTGAATGGCTGAGAGGCACTGTCTGGTTGTCCTGGGGCTGGGAGGAGGGAGCTAGAGTCGAGGATGTTTCTTGCTGTAGCAGGCTGGTCATTGGGGGAGAACTCCATGAGAAGCTGACTGCCCCCAGATGCCTAAGTGAATGAGTGGTGCTGCCTGGCCATCCTGGGGCTGGAAGAAGGGAGCTGGAGCTGAGGATGTTTCTTGCTGTATTGAGCTGGTTGTGGGGAGGGGGTGAGCTCCTGGACAAGCTGACTGCCCCAGAATCCTGATTGCTGAGCTTCATTGCCCAGCTGTCCTGGGGCTGGGAGGTGGGAACAGGAGCTGATGATATTTCTTGCTGTAGCAGGCTGGCCATGGAGAGGGGGGAGAGCTCCTCAACACCTTTCTAGATGTTAAATACTGCAGTTGGGAAGTCCCTTCGCTGACAGATATGGCTGCATATAATTCAATCAAGCATGCCACTATCCCTATCAAGCACACCACTATCCCAATTGAGGGCTGTCAAGCCTTATTAGATTCCCATGACAAATGAGTGGATGCACCATGTAGAAAGACCTTTGCTTTTGTTCCTCCTGTGCTTCCATTATTGTTGTTGCCAGAGCCTTAAACTTGTGGGTCACTAGCCTGGGCAGCTTCTTCCTGCTGGATTCAGAAGGGGTGAGCATTTTGCAATTGGGTGCCATGGCCTCCACCTTTCTTGGTGATTCCACAGAGAACTTGTGTATACTGTCCCGTTCAGCCTACCACATTGTGTCAGCCTTGCGGAGTGTATGGCTCAAGCACTGGGTTGCTGATCAAGCTTCAAAGTCTAAGGTTTTTAATCTCTCCTTTAAGGGAGGGTTGTTGTTTGGTTCTGCCCTGGATGCTATTTTAAAGAATCTAGGGGCATGAAGTGCCATCTTCCAAAGTCAAAACAACAGCATAAGACTACCTCATAGAGCTGTGCGGAATCTGAAAATTCTGAATCTGTGGAATTTTGCCGAATTTTTAAAATGCAGTAATTTGATTATATCTCAACAACTGTTCAAGCTAGAGCTCTGAAATTTGCAATTGGTTCAATGGCCACAAATGTGCCAAATATCATAAAATGTGGTTGGATAGTTTCAAGATTGTACATGCTCAGATGTTGTCATTTTATTGTTTGTGCAAAATTTCAGCAACACTTTTTATCTGCATATACCTTAATCATCTATTGGATCAGGGATCTTAAATGTGACATGATTTCTTGAGGATAGGTGCTCTAACAGTGTGCCAGATTTCATGACAATATGATGCATCGTCTCAAAATTATATGTGCTCAAAACCTGTCATTTTATTTTTTTCAGGAAATTTCATGAAAATATTTCATCTGCATATAACTCATTAAACCCTTAGAGTAAGACATGTGTAAATTAGTACTGATGACCTTTTTATAATGCTTAAAGAATGGTCTAACTATGGAGTGAATTAGATAAACGATTTTTAAGTTACAGGGGATCAAAACTTTATTATATAAATATTTGCAGAACTTTGTGAAAACTATCAACAATATGGATGTTTGTAACTTCTCTGCTCTTGCATGCATAGAGTTAACATTTGACCTACATATCTATAGTCTGTGTATCCTGGTGTCTAACATAACTGGATAAATTGGTTAAGCAGTTTTAATTTTGCAGAAGAAAAAAATATGATTAGCAACATTTTCTCACGTATTTATGATAGCATATTCTGTTGATGAAGCGTCCAGAATTTTTTTAGGATTAAACATTAACAATGCACATATCACTACTTCATTTGATAAGCTGGGCTGAGCTTTTCACAGTCCTGCTGTTCCTCACTAGGGAACTGTTCCCTCACTTTATCTTTTGACATAGCCAGATTGACTCAGTAGAACTACTGATCTGACCAATATCCTCTTTGTTCTTTACAATGACAAACTCCCTTAAATGTGGGTCACTGACTCCTTTTCCTATCGACCTACCCTGTTGGAATAGTCAGAATTCTTTCTTCCTGCTGCCCAAGACATTGTCTTCCCCCGCTAAATCTTTTTGAGTACCTCTAAGTTCTAGACTTGCATGTACACCAGGCTCCCTGGATCATACATTTACTGGATGTGATCCTTAAATATCTTGCATTCAGGTTGGAATTGTTGGCACTCTGTGCTTTTTTGCTCCAACCTGGGGATCTACCACTGTTGTGCTACCCATCTCAACTGTCCATTTCTTGGTGAAACTGTGCATCTTACTCCAGAACCTGGTGACCCTCTGTACTTCCTGCCTCGTATACCTCTATCCATTAATTACAACCCCTCAGAAAAGGCTGAGCAAAATTAGAAAATTCCAGTTTTTTGGAATTTCTCATGAAATTCTGCAATTTTCACAAAGACTCGTAAGATTTGACTTTAAGTACAGATGTTATTTTGCAATTTCTCATAGCAAGCAAATAATAAAATTAGCACACACAGTCTCCTTGTAAGGGGTAAGAACCTGCCAAATGTAATGGTATTGTATTTTCTAGTTTTAAAGTATCAGAGGTTTATAACTGTATAGTTTACATTCCTGAAAAATGTAATTTTTAAATGTTGTGAAAGTTTAACTACTTTTAATTTAATCCCCTTTAAAGCTGAAAATATGAACTTTTTCAGAAATGACCATGTGGTGTAGTAGTTCAAATGTTTCAACTCTGGTTAAATTTGGATATGTAGTTTTAAAATTAGCGGGAACTAACTGAAATTTAATTTTGGGAACATGTTTGGCAGGCTATAACACAGTCCCATTTAAAGCTAGAAATCTGAAACTATGTGCATATTCAAATGTAGTGATAACCTGTATACCTGGCAATTTTTTAAATATTTTAATGAATACTATCAAAGTTATACAAAAGTTACAGAAATCCAAATTTTGGAAAAAAAATATTTGGCTACCTACTGTCACAGGAAAACCCCTCTTATATTATTATTGTATGATATCTATATTATAAATACATGGTCTGTGTATGACCATTTCAGTGTGGGAGGAAATTGGCCTAACACCAAAGTGTCAGGCTGAAACTGGGAGTTAATTAAATAGACCAGAGAGACCTGATTAAAGGTTTCCCATTTTTGTCTTAATTAGAACCTTCGAGTCATTTTGCCAGGGTATAGGGCTTGTAAAGTTTTATGATTCCTGTAGGAAGACTTGTGAGATACCATAAAGTCATAACATTCTCTCAGATCTACCTGGGTAGCAGGAACAACAACAAGATCAAAGGGAAATGTTTAATCAAAGAGTCATATTTAGGAAATTTCTTTTTCTTCTGATGTCACATTATTTAACATACCTCCTGGTAGGAAATCAGTGTTTGTAATTTTTAATTCTAAAAGGAGGAGCTAGAAGACTTATAAAGGGTGTGTGGAGACACAGTTAACTGATACTTGTATCTGAAAGTACGTCATATCTTTTTGGGACTCTAAGAGAGAAACTGTTCTCTGATCTAACTTAAAACACACTTACAGAGGTAATACCTTATATAGCAAAGATCTAAATGTATTGCAGTAGGAGTTTTGTTCTGTAGTTTTCCCTTTTTTGTTTCTTTTATGTGATTACGATGCTCTTTAGTATTTGTACTGTTTTTATAAATGTTTAGTAAACATTTTCTTTAAGATACTGCCTGGGTCTCCTCAGTTATTTTTTGCATGTTATTGCTGAACTGATATTAAGTCTGACAACTGTTCAAGGGCTTGACAACTGTTCAAGGGCTTGATGGAATTACTAAGCTTGGAAAAGGTAAGAATATACCAAAGGTCTCTTATAGAGTTTTATGGTTCATTTTGGATACCTGGTTAGGTGCCCTAGGGGGCAGGATTGTACCGCATTCCCTGAAGAGGGTACATAGCTGAGCCTGTTAATTGGGTATGCTAGCATAAGGTTCACAGTTTGAATCCCCACAGAACTTGAGGCTAAAAGGTGATTCAGACCCAAAGCAGACAGGAATATTACCCTGTATGTTACCTGTTCACACTTGCACTCTGAGGATGGCACTGTGGGAGCAGAGGGCCTGACCTGAGGAGTGCATTTGTGACAAATTTGGTTGGCAGCAGTGTGATAAAGATTGGTAACACAAGCTTTAACAGTTCAGTGTGTTAGCATATTACATACTGTACAGCTCACTTGCAAAATATGGCAGTGATTTATTTTTTAAAGAGAAAACAGAACAATATCATTTTTCTTTCAGTCAAAGTTTCTACCTGTTTTATTTTTTTTCTAAAGTGCAAGCCAGAGTAGCCTTAGTTAGAAAAGAAGATGGCTTCCAACTACAGCAGGTAGACTGCAGATTACTTGAGGCAGTTGTGCCAGGACAGAGGAGTCCAGTATGAGGTGAAAGCCAACACCAGAACTCATAGATGCCCTGATGGCAGCAGATACCCAGAGCATTGAGTCACAGACTGTGACAGTAAAGGACCAGACCATGGGTGTGGAGGGGCCAGCAGCCAGTGCAGTGTCCAGATTCAGTGAGAAGGACAGCAGGGCCAGTGTAAGCCAAGAGCCACAGCAGCAGGGGAAGGTCACCAACATTCTGGAGCCAGAAGCTATCAGGCTGCAGATGGAGTTGTGGAGGATGGAGCTGAGTTCTAGACAGAAGAGAGGTGAGAACAGTGAGCCACAGAGGAGAAGAGGGAGTGAGAACAGTGAGAAGCTGAGCGAGAATGGCAAGAAGCAGAGCGTGCACAGTGACAGGCCAACTGCAAAGAGCATGAGCACCAGAGGCAACATGAACTGGAGAAGCTATGACTCCAGCCACCAGCACCAGAGCAGGTAAATGTCTTGGGTTTAACTAGAACTACAGGATGAGGTTACAAATTAAATTATAAATTGATATCTGAATTTAAAGAGGGGGAGGATATGGATGTCTTTTTAAATTCCTTTGAAAAAGTTTGTATCCAAGCCAATATTCCTAGAGGATCCTGGAGCTTCCAGCGATCCTTGCTACTTACCGGGAAAGAATGGGATGCATTGGGTCAAATGGACAATGAGGACAGTAATGATTACAGCAAACATAAAGCTGCACTTTTAAAAAAGTATGATTTAACTGCTGAAGCATACAGAGCTAAATTCCTTGAGTTCAGGAGAAGCCCTGACATGAACTATGAGGAGCTAACCATGAAACAATGTCAATTTTTAAAAAGTTGGTGGGAAAGAATTGAAGCAAACTCCATAGATAATATTGAAAATGCTATGTTGTTAGAGCAGTTTTTGGGGGGCATGCCCAGCAGAGCTGAAAACCTGGTTGGAGGACCAAGGTACCAAAACAGTGCAAAAGGCTGTGGAACTCTTGGACTGCTATGCCAAGAGCAGACCTGCTCTGAGAGTGAATGGGGCAAGGGTGGCAGTGCAGAAAGGGAAGTGCGCACAGGCAGCTAAAACCCTCCTTGCCCCATTGAAACCAGTTAGTCCCAGGTTTCAAAGGAAAGATTTTTCTGAGAAAAGAAATGAATGTTGAGTTTGTAAAGAAACTGGGCATATTGTCAGCCAGTGTCCCAAAAGGATGAGCAATATGCAAAGTGGTGCAAGGAAAGAAGTGGGTTGTTTGTGTGTCCCTGGAAGCATGCCTGTGAACATGAGGGAACACGTGTATCCAGTCACTGTGAATGGTGTACAGACACAAGGGTTAAGAGACACAGAGGCATCCCTGACATTGGTAAAAGGGGATCTGGTAGAGCCTGGTCAGCTTATACCCAATAAATCTGTATTTGTACAAGGGTTCACAAGTGAGGAGAAAACATTGCTACTTGCTAGTGTTCCCCTAGACTGGGGTGAAACAGGGGTAACTGTGCAACAGGTGGCTGTAGCCAAAACATTAGCAGTTGACGTCATCCTTGGGAACAATCTCAAACAGGGGATGGTGTGTGCAGTTACCCATAGCCAAGCAGCAAGGGAAAATTGTAGTTCCCTGGACCCCATAGAAGCCACTGTAGAAAACACTGGGAGGCTGGCTCCCCAGTCTGGGTCTCCTGATATGGAGACTAATGAAAGGGTTGTAGACATTTCCCTAGTAGCAGTTAACCAAACAGCTATGGAGGGTTACTCCAAAGAAGGAGGGGTGACCCATTGTCGGAGGGTTAGGGATGGCAGTGATCCTGACTGCCCTGATGCTAGAGCAGGGACCCTAGTTTAGATACTGAAGGGGACCTGTCCCATGCCTTGGGAATGTGTAAGGAGTTTGCAGTTGCTCAGAAAAGTGATCCTAGCCTAGAGAAGCTGAGGGCTTGGGAAGACTCTGATGGAGTACAGGGAGATGACAGGAAACATAAAGTTGATTGGGACAATGGACTGCTGTATACCCAGGATGCTAAGACAGAGGGAGGGGTGATAGGCAGGCAGCTTGTCATTCCCCAGGGGTACCATGAGCAGTTGCTCAAGATTGCACACGATATTCCCCTGTCTGGTCACCTGGGAATCGTGCACACTACACAGCAATTGGTCCGAATTTCTATTGGCCCAACTTCACCCAGCAGGTGAAGGAGTATTGCAGGTCATGTCACTGGTGCCAAGAGATAGGGAAGGCAGGTATGAAAACCCAAGCCACCCTAATTACTTTACCCATTGTGGAGAAGCCATTCCAGAGGGTGGGAATGGATATTGTGGGGCCTTTAAATACACCCAACTCCTCCCGGAAGAGGTTCTTTCTGTCATCTGCAAAAAGGCTAATCTTCTTCTTAATCCCATCAGATATGTTGGCTACTTCTGAGCCTTGTGGGATCCCACTAGTTACAGCTCTGGGAGTCACAAGTTCTCCCCAGGATAGTCACACAATAAATGTTTTTAGAGTGCCCTCAGTGAGACCACATCTGGAACACATTGGGGAAGCAGCTTTGTCCATCCTCTATAATTTCTGTGGAGTAAAGTAGTGGTTATGAATAATTTTGAATTGAATTAACTTGTACCTGGAAATTGGGAGAGAGAGAGAGAGGAGACATAACTGAGACATTCAAATACTAGAAGGGAATTAAGGTACAGGAGGGGATCATCTTTCAAAGAAAAAGATGGCCAAAGACTAGAGGTCATGATATGAAGTTGGAGGAGGGAAGGATTAGAGGGAGCAGGAGAAAGTATTTCTTCATGGAAAGGTTAGTGGACCCCTGGAACAGCCTGCTAGCAGAGGTGATAGGGGCTAAAAAGGTTACAGGATTTAAATTAAGAGGTCATGAGGCAGATGCATGGGTGTTATAAAAACAGTTAGAGAAGGTAACCAGGGTCCTGAACAGGGGCTGGAGACACCATTGGTAGGGGAAGGTGGCATAAGGGAAGGGGCTGGAGACCATGTAGGATCTGTGGCTTTTTATTAGGCAGGGAAAAATGGGAACACTGGATGGGCCAGGAGGTTCTTTTCTGCCATCAACCTCTGTGTTCTATGTTTCTATGTAACTATTCTGCTTAATGTACTGATAAAGATTCTTCCAAATAGTGCACCAGAATTTTGGATCCCATTGTAAACCTAAGGCCTGCTGTCAATAATAACAGATCCCCGAAGGATTAACAGGATCAGTAGTCTGAAATACCCGCTACAGACCCAATGTAGAATGGGGCTGTCTGACCGTAAAGATAAGAGTATACAAACTATCACCCACAGCCCTTGACCAGGGATAGGGACCAAAATGGAACATAATACCTCAGGTCAATTAGAGAAATATAAAAGAAAAAGAGTTGTAAAATTTAAACCACTCCTGAAAGAAGGCAAATGACATGAGCTTATCCTCCTCCTCTTAAAGGGTGTCCACAGTGAGGGGCAACAACTGAGGGCAAAAAGAGGTGGGAATGGGGTAATGACCAATCTAAATATTAGGGTTGCCAATAAGGGGTTGGGTATATGATCAGGCTATCCATGAACTGCCTTTGCTCAGTTGTCAGAGACATGTGTGCTCCCGAACTGTCACAGCTTGTGTATGGCAGTAGGTATTCTGAAATGGCTTGATACTGCTCGATGATCTTGAGGTGGTCGCCAAATTTAAATACCTAGAATGTGAGTTAGATCAAAACCTAACATTCTCTGACCAGATCACATCACTGGCGAAATGACTAAGACAAAGAATCAGCTTTTTTTACAGAAACAAATAACTTTTTACTGCTGAAGCTAGATTACGTTTAGTTCAAACAACATTCATTATGCTCATAGACTATAAAGACATACTATATGGCCAAGGCTCAGACTCCTTGCTACACCAACTATACATCCTGTACCACAGGGCAATACATTTTTTTACCAATGCCCATTGTTGTACTCACTATTGCAATCTATATGCCACACTAGGTTGGATGTCCCTATCAAATTGACATCTCATCCACTCACTCACCTTGCTTTGCAAAGCCCTTTTATCAAAACTCCCAGCCAATATTGTAGATCTCCTTCAGCACATGATCTGTTCATACCTCCTATATAATAGTGCTTTCATTATGTTAGATGTACCTAGTGTCCAATCATGTTTCAGTGAAGTGGCCATAAGCCACACCTTCCCAAATGCCTGGAACAAAGCACAATCCAGCATTAAGCTTCAAAACCTAATCCCCCTAAATAAATTCAAAAAAATTGCCAGCTGCAATCTTAGCCCCTACACATGTCTTAAGTGACAATCACCATTGCTTCCTGCTAAAAACAAGCTGCATCCCCTTCACCCCTCATCTAGCACATCCTTTGACCCCACCCTACCTTCCTAGCCCTCCCCCCACTCACAATGACTCAGACTACCCTGCCCACGTCTCCCACTTCTCCCTCACCCATCTATGCCTTACATACCATGTACACTCAATCCGCTCTCACCACCTCCCTCCCCTTTTCCTTGCTGCATTCTGCAATATGAATATTGTATACTGTTCTGTCTCTTCTATGTAGCACTGCTTATATGCCCTTACCATGCTATGTACTGATGTAACTAATGTATAATTAAGTACTACTGAATTCACAGTGGTATACACTTAGTAACAATTATGCATCATGTCTTGTATATCTTGTATTGTTCTGTGCTGTGTACACTTGTTACATGTTCAGGACCTCCTTGTAAATGAGCCTGCTCAATGGAGTAGTTTCTGTAATAAACTTGAAGTTGAAATCAACTTGATGTACAGTGTCAAATTTCATCTTGTAGCAACTTTCAGCTTGAGACGGTGCTGAGGCAGCTTGTTTTGTACCTGCAGGTTCCTAAGCTGGTCACGGTCCTTTACAGAATGAGCAAAGTGGATACAGATGTGGTGGACCACAGACAACAGTGCCTTAATTAATTCCACCTACCGCATGGCATGAGTTTCAAATGTTCCATTACTGAGCCTCCAAGTGTGGCACTAGAAAAGTGCCTCATGCCTTATAACACACCAGGGTGTGCTCTTATCAAGTCATAACCCACACCTCATAATATCTTATTGCTGGCTTATACAATAGGGGTTTAGTGATATGCCACTAAGTAAATAGTCGTTATCTTACCGCATACTGATACCAGGAAGCTGACGTGTACACAGTGAGAAAATGCACCAGATAAATATACTGTGTATACATCAGCAAAAAATATCACTACTCTCCCTACATCAGCTACTCTAACAGTCAAATGCTGTGGAAGAAAACTGGAAATGGGGGAAAAAACACAGATATCACAAAAACTCTACAAGTTAACTAAAGAAAACTTAACAGCACCTATTGCATAAAACGGATGCGTGATGGTAAGGGGCTTGATATGTGTAACAACTCAAGGTAAGTGAGCTCAGAAAAATCACTCCTGGCTCCTTCCTGAGCTCACTTGCTACTCGTTGAGATATTACACATATCAAACCCCTTACCATCACATAGCCCCTTAATATATACACACATATTGAAAAGGAATTGCCCAGGGCACCCTGCTTATTACTTCCTTCTCCATGGAATTTACCACCAACTTATGGCATCAACCAGTTTTTCCACCCACCTAGTTATTTTCTGTCCCACCCCTAAGCTTTCTAGTTTATTTACCAGCCTTCTATGAGGGACAGTGTTGAAGGCCTTCCTGAAGTTCAGATAGGCCACATCCACAGCGCCCCCCCAGTCAATCACCTTCTTCACCCAATCAAAAAAAATTCTATTAAGTCAGAGGGCCACCCGGGGGAGAAGGATTGTGCTTCCAAGGACTAGTCTCCTTCTCCGGGGGGGGGGGTAGTGTGTTTGGCACAGGGAGGCTGGGTGTGCCATACATGCTGACACCAAAGTGTTCAGTGGGGCAGGGTGGATGCTGGTCCTCATTGCAAGTCACCAACCCCATACAGAGGGGGAGAAAATCCTGCTGGACACCCCGAATGAAACCTGTCCTCAGCTTCCATCACTCCCAGATTTGCCTGTCAACCTATCACAATGTTGCGGCACCATAAGAGTCAGTGCCGTGACCCTTTCCTGGGGGGGGTAAGCCAGGGGATATTGATGAGGTGCGACTGATTTGGGAGCAGAAGTGGGGGTCCATGAATGGGCTGAGGAACTGGGTGGCCAGCGGCAAGAAAAAGCATGCTAAATGAAAAAAAAAATTCTATTAAGTTTGCCTGGCATGACCTCCCATTTGTGAAGCCATGCTGCCTTTTGTCCCTCTGTTCACTGTCTGCAAGGTGTGTTGACCACCCTTTCCTTTACTGACACAAATAAACAATGACAAGAGCTAGATAAATATTTGTTTTACTGTTTCTAGTTAGTCTCATCAATATCCATTTTTAATGGCAGCATTTATACCCATTAAATTATTATAATGAACATTACCTTTTAAAAATTTAGTTTTTTATTTATGTTTCGTGGCTTCTCTGTGGAGCTGAGGGGTTGCTCTGGTCCTCCCTTGGAGGAACTCGTACTCTGACATGGAATGCAGTGGGTCATCATGGACCCTGTCAGCTCCCAGATGTTTTCCACCTGTTTTCTCCCTGGCACCCAAGCTGTACAATGGATGAAGCAGCTGCCCCCACCTCTGCAGAAGCAGGCAGACACCCTGAACAGGTGCCCTCCCCACATCTCCGTGACTCGCCTGTGCTAACACCCAGTTACTGCCAGGTGTCAGTCCACAGCATGCCACACTTTCCCCCCTCACCAATGAAGGAGAGCTGTCTATGTATGTTCAGTCCTTCCTCCCCCTGCAGCCCCTGAGTCACCTGAGTCCATTCCTGAACCAGGGTCCCCAGCATTGCATGTGGTGTGGTGTCCAGTGCCTTAACTCTCAGCACCACCAGGCTGGCATAATAAGCATTTCCTACCATTAACAAATGCCACATTGGTGGCAAATACATTAAAAGCCATTAAACAACAACTATGTGCCAATAGACTTCATGGACAATCCATTACATGGGTGAGTAGAGATGGTCTACTTAGTGGGCTGCAGTAATGAGGGCTACTATGTATTTTGTATAGCTGATATGCAGATGGTGTGGGGGTGTGGATTCTTGTCATGTGTGTTGCTGGGTGACAGGTAGAAGGGAGGAACAGAGCGCTATGGGGAGACTGAACAAGACATGCCATTCAGGAGAGTGATGCCCCTGACACTCTCAGGCACATGCTAATGTCCACAGTGGTTTGCACCAAAGGGTTAGTCAGAGGGAGTGGAATCCCAAAGGGCCCACCACCAAAATGGTAAGACATTACAGGGTGGACATTATGCTGAGATGACCAACTGCCCAGGGTGTAGTGAGGCCCAATGCTGCAGACAGAGGGTCTTTCTGCCCCTGGAAGTGTGTCTCTCTGCATAATGCCCACCCAGTAGTATGTTATACTTAGAAAATGTGTGATATGTTGTTTTGTTTTAAAAAATGCAAATAATAAAAACATTTTTTTAAAGTAAATACAAAAAAGGTTTGATTTTAAAAATGAAATAGTTCCTGCACTATCTGTCACTAGAAAGAGCTGTGATTTTGTGTCTTGCTGTTACCCTGTCCCCACTGCTTTCTCTCAGGACCGGGAGGGACTGACACACTATCTGTATAGTTTTATTAATTTCCCCTTCTTTTTTAAACATCTTTTCCCCTCATTGCAACTTTTGGATGTTTTCTGCTGACAATTTCTGGTCCTCTCTGCCTGCTATGAAGACCAGGAGAGACTGTATGCATAGTTTGACTTTTTATTTTATTATTAGCTTTAATAAATGTGTCCCTTGTTGTGACTCTCAGCCTTTCTCAATCAGTTTTCCCAGACTTCACTCCTGCCCTGAGGACATGGACTATGTGATTTAAAAAAAAATTTCTTGGTCCTGCCTGCCTGCTCTGAAGATCAGGAGTTAGTATGAAATCACTTTAGCAGTGCTTTCAGTGTAGCAGCTGGGTGGGTGGCAGACAGGTGATGGGGGATGGAGCGTGATTTAAAATATGCCAAAAATCCCTGATGTAAAAAGTGAAAACAATGCCAAATGTGTTCTATCAGAGTGAAGAATGAAGAGAGAAAATTACAAGGTAAGAAGTGGAGCTTTAGGGATGGGTGAGTTTTTTATTTTAAAAAGGTGTCCTTTTAAAACACAATGGCTCACATATTCAAATAGACCCACAAGCACCTTGCAAATGCTTCCTCTACACTTTTGCCCAACCTGGCAGCTGCAATTTTCAGTTGGTTAGTGCATGAAGCAATCTGTTTGAATATTGGGTTGTATTGTTGCAGGGGTAAATGCAGTAATCCTGCCCGCTTGGATATGTGTTGTATACAGCCCATGAGGAATAGCGCTGCCCAAAACAGGATGGCACCAAGACCTCTGAGAGTAATGCTCAGCCCCAATATGTAAATCAGCCCATTGGGCATGCAAGGTGCTAAGGGGATATTTGAATGCTCATTATGGGTTCATTTTCATGGGGTGCAGGAGCCCCTTAGCATCATTGACACTGTACTGGAACCCAGCTAGTGGTACCTGCCCCCCCTGCTCACCCATCCTTGTCACCATAAATGCTCCCCTGAGTCTAACTAGACTCTCACCTACTTAGCCAGCTGCCATATAAGCTGTCAGTGGGTGTACATACAGTATCACACTTACTGAAAGCAAATATTTTGTCCAGCTGCGGAAGTGAATGGAGGGCTTTGCTGGTCACTGTATGGGGCTGCAATGATCTCTAGCCAACCTTGTGGGGGGGTGTTGGGAAGTGGTTTGTTTGCTAGAAGATGAGGTGGGAGGTTGCTGGGCCACCACTGATACCTTGCGTGTGTCGAGACAGATGATGGGGTACCACTAGCCACCAGGAAGCACTTATGGTGATTGGAATGGGAGACTGAAGACACAGTAGACCACCAGGGAGTACTAAGACTGATGGGAATGGGTGACCGGGGGGACACACTAGACCACAAGACAGCATTGATAGTGACGAGAACAGATGACTAGAGGTGGGCAGCTGCAGTACAGCTGTATGCCGTTAGCATGAGGGCACAATATTTGTGCCTTATTTAGAGCTGGTTTCTGGTGGCAATATAGCACCACTTTGGGGGTTGTTTAGCACTTCTGCAAACCTTTAAAAATGCCATTGCCTTAATATGCATTAGGTGACCATTTATTTTGCACAAGAGGTTATTTTAGTGCCTGGGCACTGCTGGGTTTAGGAGGCCATACAAAGCCTTTGAATATGGCCCCATCCCAAGCACAAGCACAAACACAGGCAGTGCTGGTGCTACCTTTTGTATATGAGGCCAATGTCCTAAACTAGCACAGTTATATTTTTCTGTTATGGAGCACTCTGGCACTCATACTTTTTCTTCAGTGTACATTATGCAGATATAAGTGCACAGCTGCCAGCCTATCACAGTCAATCAAAAGCATGGACACATAGGTAGGGGAGCTCAAAAAAGCTTCCTACTGCTTCTGTAAGAGCTCACCAAAAATGAAATGCCTCAGTTTGGCTATCCTTGGTAAATAAAGTGTTAAAAATGTGGGTTCCCCAGTACAGCCTTTCTATATCGACCCCCCTCCTCATTTAATTTTCTGTAATAATTAGTGCATCTTGTAAAACTGGTCTTTATTGTTAAACTCATTTTTATTGTGGAAAAGAACATTGCATACATTACACAGGTTCTCATCTACCAGGAAGAATCACATAATTATAAAAGTTTGGCATCAGACTTTTAATATGTTTCTTTCACTTTAAACATCTAGTCATACAGTAAGAAAAACTACAACTCCCAAAATCCATTGGGGCATCAAGAGATGCATGTGACTTAATTCCTATTGTGACTTCCTGTACTCTCCATATTTGAATCAGTTAACAGACATCTCAGAGCTGGAACAATTTCTACATGGATAGCTGAATGGATTTTAAACAGTTTGCAGGTAAAGTACTATATTTAGAGAAAAAGTTTACAGCTTTTTATCTGAGCAAATCTGGAGTAAGCTGATTGAGAAAGAAAGATTTATTTACTGCAGATATTTCAGTGTTTGTGTGTGAGTGTGGGATGGGGGGCGCTTTTTGCTTGCATTTGATACTGCATTTAGTTAAAAACATGTGCTTGTGTTTATTATATTAGTAATGCTGGAACCCTTGTGCTTGTTTTTGGTTCTGTTTTTAAAGCTGCAGACTGCTGTTTATAAAAATATCTCCTTATGTACAGTACTTGTTGAGGAATGTATATTTGATTGCATATCCTGTTTGTAAACTGATATGTGAAAGCCATGCTTTTATATTTGATATTTAATTAGAACTTTAGCGTATGTAAATCCATTAGTAATGCTGGAATCAGTGTATGTGTTTTTTTTTTTTGAAGACTACTGCAAGTGCTGTGCTCAGTCTGAATTTTGGAATACTGTATGTTTTTGTGTTAAGGTATCACATTGTATTTGCACTAGGTTGAGAGGTATGGGTCCCTAGTTGTGGAAGGGTGACTTGGGAAGGGGGGTCTAGTTGCAAAGAGGGTGGTTTGGAGGAGGTTCTGCTATGGAGGGAGGGTGGGTCCAGCTCCTGAGAAGGATGGTCATCTGGCTGTCCAGCTCCAGGAAGGGACTCAGCTTGTGGAGGCTGTTGCATTGGTAGGAATGATGGTCCCAGGGGGTCCAGCTGCAGGGAAGGTTGCTGCTGGGTGAGGCTGGTCCAGGGTATAAAAGGGTGAGCCAGCTGCAGGGAGGGTGGTTGTTGGTGGTGGGGTTGGGGGGCTAGTACAGGGGTGGAAAGAAAGTCCTCCTGCACAGCTGGTGGTCAGCTGGATTGTCTGGAATGGGGCTAGTGGTAGGTTTAGCTCTAGGTAGAGTGGCTGGCTGGGGAAGTGCTGATCCAAGGGCTTGGGGTGGGGGCAGCTGCAGAGACTTGTCTGTTGGAGGAGAGGCTTGGGGTACTCCAGCTACATGCTGGTTGTTTGCCATGTGGTTGGAGGTTTATCTGGATGCAGGGAGGTTGATCAGCTTGGGAAGAACCTGGTCTGGAGACTTTGTGGTTCTCTAACTCCAGTGAGGTTGCTCATTATCAGGCTGTCAGTGTGGCTCAGTTGGTAGCACATCCGCCTCTGGACCAGAAGGTTGTAGGTTCTCGTCCCACACCAGGATTGTATTTGCACCTAAAATACTGGCACCCAAGTGTAGCATTAGGGGGCTGTTGTACTGCTGGGGTGTGCTGTCCTTAGGATGAGACAGTAAACTGAGTTCCCTTCTACGCATCCTGGTGCTGTCCTGGTGGATGTCTAGGTAGAAGTAAAAGAACCCAGGGCACTCTTTGCAAACAGCAGGTGATATTCCTGGTGTCCTGGCCAACATTCCCTTTCACCATTTTATGCAATTGTCCAGGCTGTGTGTGGGTGGTAATGTGTGATATGGCCACCACCACACGCTGTCACTTCACTACTTCACTACCAGTGTAGCATTACTTGTAAAGCACTTTGGGATACATTGTGTGTGAAAAGCGCTATATAAATGCTGATTATTCTTCTTCATCATGGAGAGACTTGAGCTAATAGGGTTTTCAGCTGCATGGAGGGTGGTGTGGTGCCTGGAAGGGGATCTAGCAGAGAGGAGGGTGACTGGCTGTGGGTGGGAGGAGGCATATCTGGGCACGGGATGGTGGAGGTGGGGGTTGGACTGGAATCCTTAGGATATACAGTGTAATGGGAAAACCTGACTTCTCAGGAGGAATTATTGACTTCCAGTAGTCAAAACAATGGTCTGTTAGTTCATCCATTAGTGTTAATATTTCCCCTCTGACGCCCTCAACTGATAAGACTAGTACTGTTAGCTCTGCGCTGTGCCATGTGCACTCCCCTCACCATTGTTTATATAGATATATGTGTGTGTGTGTATATATGTATATGTATACGTATGTGTTTGTGTATATGTGTGTGTATATATATATATATATATATATATATATATATAAAAAACTGTGTTAATGCAAGAGTTAAGGTTCTTTTGCAGCTTAAAAAGCAAGAAATTCATGTTAGGATTTCAACCCTAATTCCGGCCCCCAACCAACATGACTCAACCCCCAAGCCCCCATTCCCACTGGCGCACACACACACACAGGCAGAAACATACACACACACACACACACACACACACACACACAACACACAACTATGGGGGCAGTACAAGGAAACAACCAATCACACAGACCCGATGTCTGCAAACACATACGCAGAGTGCAACCTGTTCAGAGGAGGGTAAACAAAATGACGCAGGGTGTGCAGCAACAAAGATACAAGCAGAGAGAGTAAACCATTGCTTTATACATAATGTCAAACACAATTTAATGACACACAGGCTTCTGAATGTATGTATCAGGCTTCTTGACAATGTTGTAGACTAATGAGAACTGCTACAATTGTAGAATTAATAAGACATAAGACTATTCTAGTCAACATCAGCACGAAGTAACATGTTGATTAACTACAATCTTTACCTTGTTGATGAGATATTAAATGTCCAGTGTTACTATACAGTAATTGCTTACCTGATCTCAAATGAATCTCTTACATGAATGTTTCTATCTGCATGGAAAATCTGTTATTTTAGTTATTTTAGTAGTATCCTAACATGTGACTGCAATACAGCAAGACAGACTTTATTATTTTGTACACTGCTCATTGCCCTAAACAGTATTCAGGACCATTTGAGGCCTGAGCAGAATGTTGTTTCAATTACTCTGGCAAGAAGCAGTATTATGACAGGCAGAGACCATTCATTGAACTGCGACACATGAGTCTCCATTTCAAGAGAAATGCCTCTGTATTCTACAGATCACTTTTGTGATTTGTAAATGACATTTATACATCCAATAGAGCAGACCAAAATGTAATTCTCAGAAGCAGAATAGCGATAGTTTCACTGTAACTAACTGACTTAACACATTACAACTTGTAGCTCAGTCCTGAAAATAACATATATATGTATATTAACTGTTCATGCCAATTGATAAAAACACATTTTCTCAAAGAAGTCCTATGTTATTGCCCTAGTTTGCTCTTCTGTTTTGGTATTTTCTGAGAAATTCTATCCTTTTGTACATTCTAAAGGCCATAAATGTAAAAGATGGTTTACTCTTTCTCCTTGTATCTTTGCTGCTACACACCCTGTACCATTTTGTTTACCCTCTTCTGAACAGGTTGCACTCTGTGTATGTGTTTGCGGAGATCGGGTCTGTGTGATTGGTTGTATTTCCTTGTACAGCCCCTATAGTTGTGTGTTTTTGTGTGTGTGTGTGTGTGTGTGTGTGTGTGTGTGTGTGCACGTGCCAGTGAGAATGGGGGCTTGGGGGGTTGAGTCATGTTGGTTGGGAACGGAGTTAGGGTTGGAAACCCTAGCAGATATCCTCACTTTTTACGCTGCAAAAGAACCCTAACTCTTGCATTAATGCAGTTTTTTTTGCAGTTAATTTCCTTACTTTTTGAGGAAAACAACTGCTGTTTCTCTTACCACACCTTAAAGTAAAAGTTACCTTACCTATGCACTGTTCAATACACTATCCAATACCCATCTTGAGAGATCATCTTTGTATTACACTATCCATTCATGTGATTGCTGTTGAGACAATCATAACTATTTCTAAATACTTCAAACAATTTCTGTTCCATTTTATCTGCTGTCTGTACAATTAAAATACAGAAAGCAAAACAAATGGTTCAGTAAGACACAGAAATTTTAGAAGTAGATAGTAGCGTCTGACCCACTAATGCAAGCACACAATGTAACACAAAGCAAACCAACAGCATTAACAATGTGTCCCTTTCATACAAACCATCTCCTTGGTGTGACACTGGTGGTCACTTAACTGTCACAGAAGTAATAACCCACAACTACACTAGCCAATAACTCAACAATATACATATCTATTATAATAATAATGAGACAAATATTTGCAAAATTTAAACTGTTTCTAAAAATATTTTTTTGTAGAAAAATATAAAACTTTTTTGTACAAAAATTGACTGAAACCCAGACATAAATATATATACAAAGAACTTAAATACAAGGAATAAATAAAAAAATAAATAAGACATAAAATTAAAGGCATGTAAAATAAGTAAAAGTGTTACGTCACACTAAATAAATAAAGGAATGGTAGGTTAAAAGAACTTGAAATATATTGTGACCTTCACAAACTATTTACAAAGAAGTGTCCAGGAGTGATGCAGAGGTGCTGGCCACTCAAGCTGTGGGGACTTGGGAAGGCAACGGTGTCAAGGAAGTGAAAGTCTGGTCAGGGTAAGGTGCAGCTAGGTGCCCCTCTTCTGTAGCAGCTTTTGATGGAGATGTTGGAGAGGCACCTTCGAGGAGCTCATGCTGAGGTTGTTTAGAGGGCTGGTCATCCTCTAGGTGTTGCAGGTCCTGGTGCAGAAGCTGGTGGATTGCTTCTGTGGCCTCCAGCTGGTTCTCAGCGAGCCACTCCATGAGACCATGTGTAGACTCAAGTGAAGCAACAGAGGCCTCCTCCAAGTCCCTCAATGACTCGATTGCTTTGGTGAGGCCCCTGTTGCTCTGCTCAAGCCCACGAGTGGCAACTAACACCGCATGCCCTACACGCCCATGACACTGCAGCAAATCAATAATCTGTCCGCCCTGCTGAATAATTTCACCCACCTGCCCTACTAGGTAGTTCATTTTTGCTGCAGAGTCATGGGAATGTTCAGCAGCAGTCTTGTTGCCACTCCACACAGCCTCGAGCAGCTGATTGAGGGTGTGACTGATCTTATTGAGAACGGCAAGTTGCCCTGCATAGACAAAAGAAAAAAAACAAGAAAAATGATATTAGTAGATGGAACCATACTGGTCTTTTGTAAAATAGGCCACTGAAACTGTATGTTAACAATATATATAACATTTCTAGAGTACTGCAATGTATTCCATTAACAATTAAATAAATTAGTAGACTTAAGAGTTATCACTTTCCCCTATATACACATGTCCCCTCAGCATGAAATATATAGAATAATACTACACATATTGTATCTACACACATTCTCTCAACTCAACAATAGTTCTCTATTCTCGGTATCCCTTAAAGTAGTGTATAAATCAGCATATGTCAAGTATGTACAACATGTCTACAATTAAGAAAAATCATCACATCTTCATTGTTGCAGCTGTAACACTGCCCAGCAGTATGCTATCATGTTGAATGACATGTGCACAGTGCAACAACTGTCACTATGATATACAGTAACACCCAGCAGTAAACACCTTTTATATAAATTCATTTAACAGCAGTTGGAAAGTAGTTCAACCACAAACGATGTTTGAAATTTGACCAGTAAGAACACCAGCAACCCCCCATTACATGTGCAGATATATTGTCTATTCAAAAAGTGAATACTACTGTACCACACTCTATTACCATCTGATCTGTGACAACAGCATTTCAGTGTAAGTCAGAGATACTATGGTGCAACTGAGACGTAGTTACTCAATATCTCAAATGGTAACACATACCACTTTGATAATTACCATCACTGTAGTGCTGTGCCATCTCTTACAAATCCTTGAGATGTATGTATCCAATATTAAATGCACACATTCATCAGTCTCTGACAGTGTTTCACAACCTAACTACATATTAAAGATGCAAACATTGAACATACACAGTAAAGTAAACACCACTGAAGAGGAAAAAACATTTACTACTGTCTATCTATCTATACTTACCCACACACCATTGTCTATGTATTGAACTTCTTCCATAGACAGAGATAAAACACATATGGCATTTAATAAAATCCATACAGTTTACCATTAGGCACTCAATTAACATAATGCACAATTGTAGCACATTCTGTATCCCTTGTTGGATTTATTAATACAAAATATTGAAGATGACACGTAGATTCTCCATCTAAGAAAAATGTGTAAACTATACATATACAACCTACCTATTACTTTTATTCAGGCCTCTCCATATACACAATAGATAAAAAAAAAAAAAGATGACCATTACTGATACATAAAGCTAGACATGCTGATTAAGCACTGCATACTCCCAGCAGATGCAATTCTGTTATGTGATACTCCTATCTAACTGTTTCATAACTCCATGCTGTGATGTCTAATTGAAAAATCAGACCCAACATTGTTTCTTACTACAGTATGATAAACCTGTAATACCAAGTTACTGTGTCAAGGTACAACATTTTGAACTGGGACTGTAAAGTAACTGCAGTGATACTATGTCTGAAAGTATCAATATTGTGAACACCTCATACTAATCTTTAATAATAAAAGCACAAAGTATATAAGAAGTACTCACGTTCCTCAGCTGGAGGCCCACCTGGACCTGCAGGTGACGAAGGATGACCTGCTGATGGAGATTGTGGCATCTCCTCCACAGAGGGCTCAATCTCAACAATTTCTATCCCCTCTGTGGAGTCTTCCCCTCCAGCAGCACCCTCTGCAGATGGTTCATCCTATGAAAAACACAGTTAAACAAAATAAGCCATTCATGTTTCAATAGCAACGTCTGCATACACGAACATACATATCGCAAGAATCAGTTGTTTAAATTCCTCAGTCTTCATATGTGGCATACTATGTACTGTTTCAGTAAATCACAGAACACACACAGCTGATCCACTAATTGGAATACTAAATTAAATAATCTACATCTATGTGCAATCATGTTGTTTCATATTAACAGACTGTAATAGTTTCTCACTGATAAAACACCTTTACACATGAATACCTATAGCAATACTAAACACATACATTAATACTTCTTCTTATACCACTTTCTGACTAAGTATATATTGGATACATAACACAGTTGAAATCTCATCCTGAGTACCTGTTTAAAACATAACAACTATATAACTAATAAGCAAGCAATCATAGCTGACATCATAAGTGCTATTGTACAATACTGCACCACCCAGGAGTGTGATGGCACCTGGCGTCACAGGCACATAGCTTTATAACCCCTGGATGGCCCTCTACTGCCCATGCCCCCACCCTGGAACGTATTATTGTGCTTGAAAATATCTCACTTTGAGCAAAAATAACTAACACAAAACTTTCTTTTAAAAACACGATAAATATATTTTTTTATGATAAAACACTTCATAAGCCACCATCAGAATATACTTTAAAAACTATGCACTATTCACTGTAACTATTCACATGCACACACAGACACATGTCTGTGTCTATTATCTGATAGATGCCCAGCTACAGAAGTGTTTCAGCAATCAGATGCCTCAAATAGGTCTGCACATTCTCTAGCATTATACAAACTAGATACAAGAAGAATTTATAACACCACAAATGTACAGTAACCATTCTCATACCCTATGACACCCATAGTACCTATGCAAGCAAGAATACCCAACAGGGTGGGCAATATTGGGCAATACCAGACCACCCAGGGGCGTACTGAGGCCTGACGCCACAGGTGGAGGGCCTTATAGCCCCTGGAAGGTCTGGTATTGCCCATAACAACTACCCTGTAGAGTATTATTGCACTTAGAAAATGGTCTGTATGTAAAGACGTTTTAGTAATATTTAAGAAATCAAAAAATAGTAAATAAAATGACTAAAAATGAAGTCATAGTTGCTTTGCTAGTAAAGTAGTCTTTCTACTGGTATACGTACTAGAAGTTACCAGCAGACAGCAGAGAAGCATTTCTCACTTTTTTTATCCTTTCTATTGGAGTGTGCAGCATGTCCCTCCTTGGTTGTTGAAACATACCCCCCGCCGCCAAGCTCAGCTTAGTTGTGTTCCTCGTTTGGGTTTTTTTTGTGTGTGGGGGTACCTTTGTGAAACCCCTGTCTTACAGTGCAGTTATACTTTTCTTTGCAACACCACAGTGCTGGCTGTTGAGCATAGCAGCACAAATGGGTGCTCAGGGAAATGTACATGAGACACAGGAAATGCCATTGCTGCTGTAAGCAGAAGCGGAATTGTGTTAACAAAAAAAAATCTCTAAATGCTTTACGGTGGCAGGAGTGAAGCCAGAGCAAATAAGAGACAGTTGACAGAAGTACTGATTATGAGGAGCAGTGCTGAGCTCATGGCATGTTAATGCTAGCAAGTTAAAATGAAAAAAATTGTTTTAAATATTTTTGTGGTAAAATTGTGACAAAAGTGTCAGTGTGTGTGCCACTTCAGTATGTAGGGTGTAATTTTTCATTTGTGTGGAGATAATGGCCCAGATATTCAAACTACGCTCAAAATGAGCGCAACAGCAGGAGCAAGTGCAAACCAGTTGCGCAAATGCGCAACAGGTGCAATATTCAAACATGGAGCAGAGCAAATTGCGCAAGCAACCAACGTCTGAATATCGCACATACTGCGCCATCGCGCAACCAGGAAGGAGAAGCTGAGCCAAAATATTGCGCTATGGAGCAACCAGGGCAGCTCAGCTGAGCATTCCAAACTGCCATAGCGCAAGCAGAGCCTCCCCAGAGCAATGGAACTGCACATCCAGGGAGGCAGGCTGGACCCACCGCCAGCCATGCCACACATGGGCGCAGGAACACACTGCAGAACCCACACACACCTGCACCCCAAGCACAGCATCACTGGGGTGTGACGGATGATCTACTGGCCCATGGGGACAAGCCAACACAGCATAAGCGGGCTATGACACCCAGCACAACCACTGGCATGCTGAGTGCCACACACAGGGGTTGACAACCACAGTGCACAGCAGCCCCCGACTGCACACACACCTGCTGTGACCCAAAAGACACCACCTATGTGCAGTGACTGGCACTGCAGGAAACCATGCATCCCCAGCACACATCAACCCCGTGCAGCACAGAGCCTACAAGCCAAGATGAAACCCTGTGCACCCAGCAGTAGGTGGCAGCAGGCAGCAAGACCAACAGAAAGTCACGGCCATGCTGGAGATACCTCCCCATGCAAACACACGCACACACACCCAGGACCAGACCACCCCAGATGGCATGTACACCCCTGCAACTGAGCACCCATAGCCAGCTGCAAATCAGAGACCAACACAGTATTCATATCAAAATAGAAATGTATATTTAAAATATTAAATAACAAAACCAAGAGAAACTATTTACAAGGGGGGGACGGGTACAAGGTAGGGGTGTTCAAGGGGAAGGGATTAAAACCTTGGAGAGGGAAGGCAGGGTGGTAGGGATGGGAGAAGTGGGAAGGTTAATGTAGGCTATGGCCCAGCCGGCTGCTGGTCCTCCCCCTGCTGGCGCACCGTCCTGTGCTGCCTCTGCCGAACTCCATGGTGCCGGATGGCTTGCAGGATCGCCTGGTTCTCGAGTCCAAGTTGTGTGAGGCGCCGAAGATCGCATGCCATCCTCCTGAGAACCTCGAGGCCTAGGAAAATGGGAACACAGTCAATGGCTGTGACTGACCACGACCCTGAACACCACCCAACCTGCAAGCCATATAGGCCAATGTCCCACACCTGTGATGGCATGCACCCACCCACAGTGAACATGCACATGGCCATCACAAACAGGCGGCACCAGCTATGTGCACCACTGCACACACACACTGCCCATGTCCATCACAGCACAAACAAGGCTGTCCAGTGACGTGGCAATGTGGTGCAATGCCAGTTACACAGCTATGTGCCCAGTGCATGCCTGGACCACCAGTGACGCATACACAGACGTGCTGTGATACTGGACAGTGATGCATGTCACCTGTGTCGTGCCTATATACATAGATACATAGACAGTGTCATCAGATAAGGGCCTATGGCCAACCCACTCTGTCCATATGAGCTTGTAAGTTCACTTTGTTTCCCTAGAAGTCTGTTGCCCCTTACCCCTGATCTCCAGAATTCCTTCATGTCTGTCCCGTGCATTCTGAAATCCTGTGATTGTTTCCAGCCCCACCACTTCCTCTGGCGAGGGTGTTCACTTGTCCACCACCCGCTCTGTGAAGAAATCCTTCTCATGTCCTCTGAATCGTCCTCCCTCCAACTTCATCCCATGCCCTCTAGTCCTGGAACATCTTTTTCACTTCAAAATAGTGTGTCCTGCCCTGATCCCCTGTAAGATACCTGTATGTCTCTATCATATCCCTCTCCCCCCTCTCCTCCAGGAGTACATGTTCAGTTCCTTCAACCTGTCATCATAGGACGCATGATGCAAGCCATGCACCATCTTTGTTGCCCTCCTCTGAACCTTCCCTGCCCACTCACGTCCTTACGTAGAGTATGGTCTCAGAAATGTACACTGTACTCCAGGTGGGGCCTCACTAGTGTCTTGTATAGTGGAATTATGACCTCCCCTGTCCTGCATGGTTGTATTGTGCAGGGCTAGTGGACTTCCCCCCCCAGCATGCAGTAGCATCCATGAAGTCATGATACTCACATTGCTCAAGCAGCTGTGTCTGCTGCTGTTGCTCTTGCTGCTGTTGCTGCGGCTGCTGCTGCTGCATCCGGGGGGCGACTCCTGCTGCCACCAGGGCCCTGGCACGGCCCTCCTCACCCCAGCCCTGCATCCTCACATCCTGGCCTGTGGGAGACATATGTGGAGACAAACATCAGTGTGACTCAAAAGCAGACTGCCCCCTGCCCCAGTGAGAGTGCCTGCCCACACAGCCATAACCATCCATCGCACAGCTGCACACACTGACACAGCCAACCGTGTCCGAGCTGTCACCTATGCACAGCCAGCAAAGCACACACACACACTCCTACAGAGAATACAGGTGCATAGATGGTACACTCACCTGGCCTAGGCACCACGCCCCACCTGGCACGTGCCCGCAGCCTGGCCAACATGTCTGGCTCCCTCCGGCAGAGGTCACTGTACCGGTGCCGGCACTGCTCAGCAGACCGGCCCCATCCAGTGACCCCTACCAGGTCAGTGGCCACTTGCTGCCACACCTGTGTTCTTGCTATGGTGAGGGGGGGGCCTCACCATAGAGTGCATCAAAGTGGGGCTCTACCAGGGCCACCAGGTTGGCCACCTCCAGTGGGCTCCAACTCACAGCCCTCCTCCTAGCCATGTTAGCCAGTTTACAGCAGGCAATATGGCGCCCTGCTGCACCGTAACCCCACATGGAGATGTTGCACAATAGACCACCACAGGCTCCATTCGCGCTGTTCGAACAGCGCCGTCACTTCACATAGCGCTGTCACCAGACAGCACAATAGGGACGTACACATGGCATGCGAACAGCGCCAGGGGGAAAAGGGCATACACAAGGTCATGAGCAATGATGCAAGGCTATGCACAGCGCCATCTGATGTAAAGGTATCCTGCACGACCGACCAGCTGTGTACCAGTGCCACAGTGGACTATTGTGCAGTAATGCCACAGTGCCATATAGTGGCCAGTGCTGTAGTGCCACTGGCACAATGGTGGCCATGGCCTGAATTGCCTATCGCGCTCAGCACGTCTGCAGCATGACAGATGCATGCGTAAGCTATCTGGGCATGCGCAATGCAGTATACCACACAGGCACAAATCTGCGCCATTGGCTCAGCCGACTCTTCCATATAGCGCAAAGCGCAAATTCGCGATATTCAGCTGATACATGCAAATCATATGATCAGCTATTCAAAGGTGCAGTGGCGCGATTTGCATGTCATTAAAGTTGCTCCACTCCTAATTTGCATGTGTTGCGCTATAAATATGCAACAGTGGGCTGTGCTGGCCAGATTCAGTTACTGCAGGTGAGAGGTGAGTTACATGCTGTATGATGTTCAGGACAATGCTCAGGGGAAATGCTGTAGACTGCACAGTGACAGGTATCCACTTCCACCCATACAGATCACCATGACCGAGCAGAGCCAAGGTGAAGGTGAGGACGGTGGGTGTAGGAGGAGGCCCAGCTTCACAGTGGCAGAGACGGAGGCCCTCTTCCAGGCTTACCTGGAAGATGAGCCACTACTGAGTGGACAGAGGGGCACCCCTCAGTCCCGTGCGGCTGCATGGGAGGGGGTAGCTCGGGCCGTTAACCTGCATGGAAGCCACCAGCGCTCCGTGCAGGAATGCAAGAAAAAGATGGGGACTGACCGCAGGAGGCTGAAGGAGAAGGTGGCAGCCTTCAGGGCGGCATGTGCTGGCACTGGTGGGGGCCAGCCAGTGGTGTTGCAGCTGACCCCAACTGAGGAGACACTGGTCGCAGCCATGCAGCTGAGTGCCATTGAGGGCATACCAGGTGGAGGATTCCAGAAAGGTGGAAGCCCATCACTGCACGGTATGACATGGTGGTGGTGTTTGGGGGGGGCGGTGGCAGTTGTTCACATGCACTCACATGTACTCTCTTCTCTTACAGATCCTGTTCATCTTCAGGAGATGGCGGTGGTGAGTCCAGACAGTGATGCGGACCTGCTGGACATGGAGGAAGGACTATCACCTCCACCACCAGCCAGCAGGGCACTGCAGCAGCATGCACGCTGGGCCAACAAATCTGGTGTCAGTGAAATGGGTGAGGGGGGTGCACAGCCTGTGTCTCAGCAGTCTGGCATGCAAGTATGCCAGCATGCTGTGACCATGGCAGTAGCACGTACCTGCACCATTGATGATAGAAGGCCTGCACCCATACAGATCACCATGACTGAGCAGAGCCAAGGTGAAGGTGAGGACGGTGGGTGTAGGAGGAGGCCCAGCTTCACAGTGGCAGAGATGGAGGCCCTCTTCCAGGCTTACCTGGAAGATGAGCCACTACTGAGTGGACAGAGGGGCACCCCTCAGTCCCGTTCGGCTGCATGGGAGGGGGTAGCTCGGGCCGTTAACCTGCATGGAAGCCACCAGCGCGCCGTGCAGGAATGCAAGAAAAAGATGGGGACTGACCGCAGGAGGCTGAAGGAGAAGGTGGCAGCCTTCAGGGCGGCATGTGCTGGCACTGGTGGGGGCCAGCCAGTGGTGTTGCAGCTGACCCCAACTGAGGAGACACTGGTCGCAGCCATGCAGCTGAGTGCCATTGAGGGCATACCAGGCGGAGGATTCCAGAAAGGTGGAAGCCCATCACTGCACGGTATGACATGGTGGTGGTGTTTGGGGGCGGTGGCAGTTGTTCACATGCACTCACATGTACTCTCTTTCTGTTACAGATCCTGTTCATCTTCAGGAGATGGCGGTGGTGGGTCCAGACAGTGATGCGGACCTGCTGGACATGGAGGAAGGACCATCCACCTCCACCACCAGCCAGCAGGCACTGCAGCAGCATGCACGCTGGGCCAACAAATCTGGTGTCAGTGAAATGGGTGAGGGGGTGCACAGCCTGTGTCTCAGCAGTCTGGCATGCAAGTATGCCAGCATGTTGTGACCATGGCAGTAGCACGTACCTGCACCATTGATGATAGAAGGCCTGCAATGGGCAGTGATAGGTGTGTGTCCCATGACGGACACACGGCAGGCCAGCACGTGCCCCTAGGCCTTTCTGGTTCAAACATGTGTACCAGCATGCTGGCACAGTCCCAGGCTGTGCCTGTCAGCACCAGTGGGGCAGCACCGGTGGCTGTGCAGTTGTCTGGCACTGTTGCCAGCACAGCGGTGGAACAGGTGGACCTGGGGGCACAGCGGTTGGAGAGGCAGCAGCAGCAGTCGCACACCAGGTCTGGGGGTACAGTGTCAAGCAGTGGCACATGTCCACCGCCCTTTGATCTGCCCATACCTGGTCCTGGTGAACAGCGCCCACCCTCAAGGGGTGATGTGCATCAGGACCATCCACACCCTGGGGGTCACGATGCCATTGGGGCACAGTACCCATTGGATGCGCACACCTGCCTGCTGCAGGAATCAGTACAGCTGCAGGGGCGGGTTGCAAGGTCCGTGGAGGCACTGTCTGTGTCCGTGGAGTGGCACAGCAGGGAGTGTGCTCAGGACCGAGCCGAGCTGGTCCGTATGCGGACGGATGTGACCGCCACCATTGACAGGCTGACCCAGGCAGTGGTCTCTGTCGTGGACACGTTGGGCACACAGTCAGGTGCCCCTGTACCACTCACCCCACACAGAGCACTCTCCACTCCCCATTCCCGGCGTCGTGCAACACCAGGCCTGTCGACGCTGGGTTCTGCTGTGGGCATCCCGAGCACCCCTGGTGCATGTTTGTTCGGCATGCTGCCGACCCCTGTGCGGGCCAGGTCGCGTTCACGCAGTGGGACCCCTGGTGGTGCAACAGTGCCACCCCATGTGGCCCCTGCTCAGCCTGCCCGTGCTGTTGGGTCACAGTGGGGCCGCAGACGCATCCGTGGTGGCCATGGGACAGTGCTACATGACTGAGCTGTCTCCCAGTGCGGGCCCTGTCTGGTGCTGCCCTGTGTGCAATGTGTGTCATGGTGGGCAGTGCACTGCTGGGTGCTCTGCTCCTGCACCGACACACGGACCACCTGCACACCCTCCCAACTGCTGTCCACAGGTGCATGTGCATGATGATGCCTGCATTGCACTGTACACCAAGGTGCAAGGGTGCCCAGGTTCTGACATACGTACTTGGACAGTACAGGTGGTGGGGGTGGTCAGTGATGCTGTGTGTTAGCAATGTCATTTCTGCAGTGCTGTGCATCTGCCCATGTATGCTCTGTGCCTGGTGTGTGTGTGTGTGTGTGTGTGTGTCCATATGAGTGCTCACCCCTCCCTGATGGTGTGTTGGTATGCCTGGACCCTTCCACTCCCCTGACCTTCATGCACCCCTGATGTGTTCCCCTGTGTGCCTGTAGTTTGTGTATGGACAGTGTTGCTTGCACATGTCCCCTTGACTTACCTGTGTTGTGCGTAGTGCTCTTCTGCAATGGTGTCCCAGTGCAGCTGGGCCTGCCGGATCAGTCGGGGGTCCCTCCATCCTAGGGGAGGCTGCTCATCACCATCATCACCGGTGCCACTGGCGTCCCCTTCACTGTCCCCCTCTTCGACCTGTACGGCTATCCCATGGTCTTTGGCCGTGTTGTGCAGGATGCAACAGGCCAGGAATATCCCACAGGCCTTTTGGGGGGCTGTACTGTAGGGCACCGCCGGAGGTGTCTAGGCATCGGAAGCATGCCTTGAGCATCCCAAACACCCGCTCTATGATGTTACGTGTTGCGGCATGTGCATCATTGTAGCATAGCTGCGCTGGGGTCGTGGGCGCCCGATGCGGTGTGAGCAGCCAGGGACAGAGTGGGTATCCGCCAGTCACCTGTGTGGAGATAGTGGAGAGCAGTGTCATGTTCAGGTCCATATTGGCCATCTCCTGTGTGCCACTACCATGGCACCTGTCTATTCCCACCCTTGCCCAGAGTTTGCATTCCATACATGTACCTCACCCACTAGATGACCTGGGGATGTCCCCACTCGAATCGATGGCACAGTGCAGACTGATACCATATGAAGGCATCATGTGCTCCACCAGGTGTGTGGCAGACATTGATTATGCGCCCAGTGGCATCACACACCACCTGGCAGTTGACACTGGAGAATCCCTTTCGGTTCCAATATGCATGGCCATCGGGGCCAGGTGGCGTGCGGATGGCCACATGGGTGCAGTCTATGGCCCCTAGCATGCCAGGCATACGTGCTACCCTGTTGAACTCCTGCATGTTTGCTGTACGCTCTGCCGCGGTGCTGGGGAAATGGATGTACTCCACAGCATGTGGCAGCAGTGCGCTGAGGAATTGGGTGAGGATGCATGACGTGGCTGACTGTGTGATGCCTGTGGTGTCCACTGTCAGCCTCTGGAAGGTGCCCGTGGTGAGCAGGCACATGCAGGCTGTCACCTTGGTCTCCACCGACAGCGTGACTCCGTCGTGAGGGTGCCTGCATTACATCACTGCACAGCTCACAGAGCCGTCTCAGTATTGCCCTGTTCAGGCGGTACCGGCCCCGATCTCAACATCTGTGTACAGCTCAGGCTGATGCGGCACGCTACCGCCTGTGGGGGGCATACCACCGACGGGCCCCTCCACGGCCACGTCCCCTGCAGCATGGATTCTCACCCCTCATTATGGCTTCCATGGGAAGCTGGCACTGTCCATCTCCCTGGCTTCTGCCCCGGCTGCTGTTGCTGTGTTACCCCCGCTGTCCTCACTGCTACTTCCACTGCACCAGGCACCCCCCGCTGGCCTCTACAAACTATGGGACACACTTTCCTTGCCTGCCCTTTTAGGTCTGTCTCTGTCTCTGTCTGTCTCTCTCTCTCTCTCTCTCCCTCCACTTGGCAGCCTGCTAGCGTTCTTGCACAGCTTCCTTGAGCCTTTTAATTTTGGCTCATTTCCGCTAGTGCGCAACTTCAGGCTGCGCTGCTATTGCGCATTGCGCAAGTCTTTGAATATCGCATTGCGCACTTTATGCATGGACCCGCCCCCTTCGGTTGCGCATGCCTTCATTTTCATTGCACTGTTGCTCAGCATGTTTTCGGGAGCGCAACTGCCTCCTTCTGAATATCGCAGAATGGCGCATTTTTGGACTTGCGCACGCGCAACCCTTTTGAATATCTGGGCCAATGTCTGCTAGTGAGCTGGGGCACTGAGCAAGTCCATAATGTGCAGGTTTCCAGCAATCATGTGATTACAGCTATGGAAGGTACGGGTTGTGGTTTTGAAAAACATGCTGCCAAAAGTGCTTGTGTGAACAGGGTAGCACTGATGGCTTGCTTTGTTTTTCATGTGGCTAAGTTTTTTTTTTTATTTTGTTAGTGTGCTGACAAGTGAGCCTAGCAGAGGCTGGTGTACAGTTTGTCTGGCAGCTGGCAATAATTTAGGGACTGTTGGCAGGACAGTATTTCTCGCTAAGTGAGAGAAAAAAATGGTGCCAGTGTGGTGCTTTTGCCCAATGAGCAAGCAGGGTGGGCACAAAAATATTTGAATCTGTGAGGGGCACCTGAGATGGTACTTTTTATTTCCTGGGCATCTACTGTAAGTTAATGTACCCCTCTGGCAAAGGTACCAACCAATCAGATGCCAGGAAATAAAAATGCATTTTCTAATAAATAATAATACAGACAGCAGTACATTATAATAACTCACCAGCAGAGTGGAGCACAAATAGTTGCTTGACTGAAGCCCCTCAAGCCGCACCTTCCGAGAGTGGTTGAAGCTGCACAGGATGGGAGGATGCAGGTTCCACAGTTGGTCTACCTGAGTAAACAAAATAACAAAAAGATTTATACAAATAACACCATCAGCTAGCAATCCAATGAACATAGCCCAAAACACATTGGCCCAAATATTCAAAAGGGTTGCGCCATGCGCAATAGGGTTGTGCCTGCGCAAGTCCGAACTTGCTCCACTCTGTGATATTCAGCAGGAGGCAGTTGCGCCACTGAAAACAGGCTGAGCAACAGCGCAATGCAAATGAATGCATGCTGAACTGGAGGGAGGAACATGCATAAACTGCACAGCCCGATATTCAGCTGGGCTGTGCAGAGTTGTGCAGGCGCAACCCCCAACCGGCGCCTCTGCACAACTTGAGCCAAAGAAGCTTATTGAGGGCCACCACAGGTGAGCTGCTGCATTGCAGGGTGCAACACAGCAGCTGCTACCTGTGGCTGGCCCTCAACCCACTACTGCCCCTGCAGCCCAATCGTGGGCAAAGAGAGTAGCACCCCCACCACCCCCACTGGCCAGGTCGCGGGCATAGCTTTAATTCCCCCACCAGCCCGATGTGAGCAGCAATGTGTCTCCGAATGTATCCCTGGTGGTCCAGTGGACCAAAAATCCCAATCAGCGGATTGAGTATTAACACCCCCACCTCCCAATTATATCCCTGGTGTCCAGTGGACCAAAATCCCAACCACGGGATGGAGTGTGCAAACAACCCCCCCAACACTTCCCTGGTGACCTAGTGTCCCCCACCCCACTCACTCACAAAGCCCCACCACCCCGGTCCCCCCACAGCCTGCGGGTGGCAGATGTCAGTGTGGCTCAGTTGGTAGCACATCCGCCTCTGGACCAGAAGGTCGTGGGTTCTCGTCTCACACCGGGATTGGACTTGCACCTAAAAATCACTGGCATCTGAGTGCAGTACTGGGTGGTGCTGTACTGCTGGGGTGTGCTGTCCTTCGGATGAGATGTTAAACCGAAGTCCCTTCTGTCCATCCTGGTGTTGTCCTGGTGGGTGTCCTGGTGGAAGTAAAAGAACCCAGGGCACTCTTTGCAAAGGGTAGGGAATATTCCTGGTGTCCTGGCCAACATTCCCCTTCCCATAAAACCAGTTCATGCAATTATCCAGGCTGTGTGTGGGTGATGATGTGCAATATGGCTGCCACCACACATTCTGTCACTTCACTACCAGTCTAGCATTGCTTGTAAAGTGCTTTGGATGTATGAAAAGTGCTATATAAATGCTAATTCTTCTTCTTCTTCTTCATCCCACCCACCTGCCACCCCACTGCCTGCCGACTGACTGCCCGATAGGGCTGCAGGCCCATTGGTGCAGAACAATAGCCAATGGGTGTGCAGTCCCTACCATACAAGACAGTCCAGATTTGTGAATGAGTTCATTCACAAATCTGGACTGTCTTGATGGTATGGACTGCATGCCCATTGGCTCTTGCTCTGCACCGTGGGCTGCAGGCCCTCGGGCGTCAGTCGGTGGGCGGCGGGTGGCAGGCAGGTGGGATGCTGCCGCCTGCCAGCTGTGGGGGTGGGGTGGTGGGGCTTCATGGTGGGGTGGTGGGACACTAGGTCACCAGGGATGTGTTGGGTGGTTGTTTGCACACTCCATCCCGCGATCAGAATTTTGGTCCACTGGATCACCAGGGATATAATCAGGAGGTGGGGGGGTTAATACTCAATCCTGTGATTGGGATTTTCAGTCCACTGGACCACCGGGGATACCTTCGGAGGGAGAGACACATTGCTGCCCGTGATCGGGCTGGTGGGGGGGAATTACACTATGCCCACGATCGGTCCAGTGGGGGGTGGTGGGGGGATTCTACACTGTTTTCCCCGTGATTGGGCTGCAGGGGGCGTTGGTCCCCAATGGCTGCTGCCTGGCAGGGTGCCAGGCACAAGTCCTTGGGGATCAGTGCACCTGCATGCTAATGGCATGTAAATGGGGCCATAATCAGATGCAAATAGCACCCCCTGCACCTTGCATGAATTATGGCCCCATTTGCATGTCTCCTTTTGAATATGGGGATTTTGCGCATGATGCAATGGTACTTGTGCCACCTCAAGTTGAATGCTTCACTCTGACAACTTGCAGTGGCGCAAGTTCCACTGCACTATGCAAAGTGGCTGTGGCTGGGGGGTGATATTTAAAGGAGCTGTTTAAGGGTGCAACCTTGAATATCACCTGGGATTACTTCGCACAACTATTTTGTGCAGTAAGGGCTTGCTCCACAAAATAGCGCAGTTTGAATATCCGGCCCATACTGTTGGTCACACAATATCCCACTCTTTTGTTATGATCAGTATCTTGCCCACAAATATCACCTGCCTATCTTTAAAAATAACTATTTGTAACATTTAAACATCTGAACATCTAATATTTTGAATATTACATGTACTAGAACACCACCACAAAAGTATCATTGACTACTTTCAAAGAATTAATCTAATCTTGGCTCTTTTTCCATCAAAAAAATCCATATCGCCATAAACACACTTCTAAAGTAACAATTGTTAACCTGTCATTCTTACATATCTGTAATGATATATCAATTGTCACAGAAGTATAATGGTACATATCACTAACAGTTTAATAATAAATGCCAATACTCATTTTAAATTTAGAAAAAAAACAATTCTCTCAGTCACAAACCAAATATTTGCATCACAACAGTTTCAAATATATACTCACACATGTGATGGTGATCTCCAAATTCTGGTTTCCCTGCATCCTCCCACATAGCATAGGCTATGTCGTACCACTCCTGGACACTCCTTTGCATATCACCCGCTGAAAACTTAGCTTTGAAAAACGTCTGGTGGGTGATCTTCCACTTTCTGCGGCATGTGCCAGGTGATTTTCTGATCTCCTGCCTCCCCAAGGTACGACTAACCTGAGAAAAAACATAAAAAAAAATATTGCAAATGTTTCATGTCACAGTGACAATGATAGGTTGTCATGTTTCTTGACCTATCTACAAAGACTGGCCCTAGTCTAACCACATATACTACAAATGCAGTATTCTTAGCAGGACAGACAGTGTACTCCCAATCCTAACCATTCAGATCCTGGGAAAAAGAATGTAGTGCTTAACCAGTATCCCCCTCCCTATCTGGCTAACCACTGACACCACCACAATATAACCCACTCACCAACATGTGGCACATCCCCACCCACAAGTCATCTATCCAACCACTGACTGTAGAGCACAGTAAAGCTGAACACCACTTGCTAACACCATACATTTACATGCGTGTGCACCATACTATGTAACACAATGATAAGCATCACAGTAAATTCATAAAAATATCTGTAGTATTATATCCACCAATGCAGTAACAACCATGCTGACATGGTCTGCAACTAAGGACACAGAGACGTAGTATGTCGTCTTGTACAGGAGTCTACTGACCACTTCTGTATGTTGTGATGTCCTGCCCAATACAACTACCTAGCAGCATAACACACAGGTCTCAGTACCTCTCTAGACAGCAGAGCACTGCTGTCATGCCTACGTGTAAGTAATAACACACAATGGGTGTGCATTAGACAGTTCCAGTGCACAACTATGGGTACATACTGAGGCATGAAGCCACAGGCTGAGTGCATCTAGTCCCCTAGCTGTGCACTGGAACTGTGCAATGCACATCCCTGGAGTGGCTTATTGCTTATAAAATGGGTCTATGTATTCTAGATGGGGGTTGTAGTTTTTAGGTGTGCATTAGACACATCTAATACACACCTAACAACTAATCAGATTGCTTGAAATCCTTTGCCCATTTTATGTCTCCTTTCACAATCTCCACAAGTAGTCTTCACACAAACCCCACTGTACCACAAGAAAATCTATATGATATTTACAGCACATACAGCAGAATGATCAAGCTGTTGATTGCATGCTGTCCCAGAAACACCCAACAAATGTGCAACAAATACAACTGACCATACCGTTGTCATCTATTGCATGTGTAGCTTTGCTGAAAAATGTGAAGACTCATTGTGACCAAATACCTACCTTACCCCTTGTGTGGGTCAGGTTCAGGTTAGTCGCACACATGACAACTGTAGCATTCGCATGCTCCCTCACAGCCTGAACCAGGGCCAACACCTCTGTGTCACTCCATGACTTTGGCATGATAGTAGTCTGAAACAAGAAAAAAAAAAAGATAGCATAAAAAACTATTAGATATTACATTGCTACTGTTCTACCTTACTACTATTTATGTTGCTTGCCACTCACAATCTAATATGTCTGCTCACTTGTAAACTCTGAGCTGACAATAACTCCGTTGTTAAAACACATGCATGTACTATCTCCCTCAGATTGCCAAAACACCATATTCATGAAATATACATAACTGCTGCACTATCACTTTAAAAAATGAAAAAAATATGTATTATTAATATATTAACATAGTAGTCTGATGGTCATATAAAACAGCTGCACAGCATTGAGACACACTGATGAGTGTTCTGTCTGTTCCTCACATTATTGTTCTCCTGACACAAACTAATACTTAATACTCAACAAGATTAATAACATTTTACAACACCATGAGATGCAGGCGTGGAATGGCAGCAACTGATCATACTACACAGCATACTAAAACAATTACTAACTCTCCATATTATTCCTTATTTTCACTTGCACGTAAAATAAGTAAAACCTCCACTTGCTTCTCAGTTTACTTCTATTTATGCTGTTACCAGAGCCTCCCCAAAATCACCACTCACAATGTTGCCTAACAAAATACATCGAATTCAACAATGACATAAAACAAAAAGCAAAATGCTTACTAGACAGTGGAGTCTTGATACAAGAAAACACATGCACAGTTATCTACCTGTGTAAAGAAAAACATAAAAAATGTTGTTAAAACTTTTACACAACACAAACATTTCACACACAGAAACAGTATGACTCAGATCAGTAATCAACATATCAAATCAAATCAAATCAAATCAAATTTATTTAAAAAGACGCCCAATCCTGAAGGCTCTGGGCGCCGCACAAAAACTGTACAGTATGTCATACTGTATACATTTCATTACAATATCATACAATATAAAATACATAAAAGCTTAATCACCAAAAGCCTGCATGAATAAAAAGGTCTTCAGATGACTCTTAAAGGCCTCTATAGTGGGGGCCTCTCTCACTTCAACTGGCAATGAGTTCCAGAAAGCCAGAGCAGCAACTCCAAACGATCGATCCCCTGCTGATTTTAACCTTGCTCTCGGAACTTTGAGGAGGCCCCTACTAGAGGAGCGGAGATCTCGGACAGAGATGAATGGTACCAGGAGATCAGAAAGGTAACCAGGGCCCTGTCCATGTAGGGTCTTATAGGTGAGAAAACCTACCTTGAACAAAACTCTCCACCTGACAGGCAGCCAGTGCAATTCACGCAGTACTGGAGTAATATGACAGAACTTACTCTGCCGGGTCAAAAGCCAGACAGGAGCGTTTTTCACTAGCTGCAGTCTGTGAAGAGAAGTTCCAGAGACCCCGAGATAGAGGGCATTACAGTAGTCAAGCCTAGAAGTGACTAAGGCATGTACCAGAGTAGGGAGGTCCAGAACCGGAACAAGGGGCTTAATCCTGGTGATATTTCTAAGATGGAAAAAAACAGGAATGAACCACGGAGGATATTTGAGCCTCCATGGACAGATTCCTGTCAAAGATCACACCAAGATTTTGCACCCATGGGGAGGCCATCAATGACACAGCTCCTAGCACAATGCCAGTCACAGAATCCACTAGAAACATACCCTAGAAACACATAACACACTACATCAGCAGCATATGTCTCCTCATATCACTTAACCATCCTTTGCTTCCCACTTCATCCTCAGAAACATATGACACATTTTCAGCCAAGCTACAGAATCTATCAGTAACAAAAGAGACACCCTGCATATCAACAAACAATGAAAAACTCGTAGCCTTTACCACAATGACAGGCAACAAAATACTATACAACCCATCTAAAAAAACACACATACAATATCAAGCAATAATATACATCCTACTCATTGACCAATAAGCACCATCACACTTCTCTGCTATTAAAAGCAGAGAATCTGTGTTTCCCAGACACTCACAACCTAACATACAGACAGCAATGCACAAGATGTAAACAGTTCTATTTTTTGACCATTTTGTGGTGGCTCTAAAAACAGCCATTTTTTTCACAGTGTAAATGTGATGTACTTGAGAGGCACCATCCTACAGGTACACAATCACAGAACTGTAAGGATACCATGTCGAAGGTCCCCAACAGAAATGCAATTGCCAGTGTTAGAGAGATGCACACCATCTTTTAAAAATAGCCAATACTTGTAATACGTAATTTGGGGGTGACGAATAGTGTGCATTCCCATAGCACGGAAGAATCTAGATATTTGTATGTTCACCTTCCTGCATGATCTTTCATGTGCAGGACAGTAATCCTCACCCTTCCAGACCATGCGCTGTGTAATATCTGAATACAGAATTTTACATGATGGCAACACTGATAAGATGCTGCAAGTCAGACTGTGCATCCTCTATTAGGTCAATAGCCCTTTTGTTACCCAAATCATTGCCTCCAAGATGGATAAGGAGTATGTCTGGTTCTGGGTGTGTCTCCAATAAATGGCATATGGTAGGCATGAGCTGCTCCCACCTCATGCCACCCTTCCCAAACCAAGACACACAGCATCCAGGTAGGTGTAAATCATTCCCAAAAATGACCACATCTACTGAACACTGCTGCCCTTCTCACAAAACTTGATCCTACTATCCATACAGTTACTGTTGATTTTTCTGCCATGCTGAGTAAAAAATCTTAATAACTCAGATGCAAAAATATCATAATTGTGTCTGTCTGACTACCAAGTACTAAGAAGTGGAACCACCACAATGACAACTATTCTATTGCATCATCCAGATAAATGCAGACAAAACAATCACAAATAATAACTCATTCACAGATTGGTTAATTCAGTATAGAGTCCTAGCTATGCATATAAGCTGTCTTTCTATTGGCATGATATTTATTAAACTTTGTTTTTGTTTTGGGGGGAGAATACTGTTATCTGCTTGGCACACCTCATAACTTGCCAGTAACACAAATTTTGATTGGTCTAAGTCACTAGCCATAATGTTCTGGAAGACTACATTCCCTCTCTTACTCAGCCAGCTGCTTGAGTGGTGAATGGAACAATTTCTTACTAGTTGACAGAAATAGTGAACAATAGTAATCAATAGTACTATACTAATTTGATTGCACAGGTCTCACACCCAATTTAATTTAATGATAAAGTATTTGCAGTAAGAAGTACTGTGACTTAATTACCTAAGTTAAATATATTTATTTGTCTCTCTCTATATAATAAGTGCAAAAGCACTACCTGATTCAGCTAGGCAAGACAAAATATCATTCCAAGTCAGGATTCCACAACAATTAAAACACACACATATGTAGCAAGAAAGTGCCACTATTATTAGATCAGTCAGCAATTGTCACAAACCAAAGTACCACTAAGTAAAAATAAATCTCCTTAGCACACTGTCAATTTGTACAGATCTGCCAGTCTGAGATATCAAAAATACCCTGGCAAAGAGTGAATAATAAAGACTATTTTGAGCCACAAAAAAGATCCCAAGGACAATAAGTTAGTGTAAGAAAACAATCACTGCAGTTTGACTGACTAAACTACAAAATGCACAAAACATGCAGCTTTGCAATAAATACTAATTTTTTTCACTTGTACAAATCACACTCTCAAAAAGCTATTTGCATGAGTTTACCAAAAGCAATCCATTGGTGACACAGATATATAAACACTTAAATCTATTGCTAAACTGTGTGACATTTTCCCAGGCCATGCTGCTATCAAAGTATCAAAATTGCTGTAAACTCCATAAATAATCTAGTTAAAGTAAACAGTTCCTGCCAATATCAGTTGTGAAAAAATACATACAGTAGTTCCTAACTTGCCAATACACTGTTAAATAACTCTTTAAAACTTTAAAAATGACTTCCCCCAAGTTCTATCATATTTGAGCCAAGCACTTCATTTCTTAATCTGCCCTCTTGCCTTCTCGATCACTTGATGTAAAATGGCCCCCAGAGTGTTATTCTTCAATTCTATTGGTTCAGGAAACTCACATGACTAACCTAGCCATTTCTTTGATCGCAAGCATGCAGTTTCTTTGACTGTGACTCGCATTGATTGCCAGGATCGATCGTGACCGTGCAAAATCTTTGATTGCGAGACTACTGTGAGATTTCGACATTAGCAGTCTTTCACAGTGAAAAAACAATACTTCCCTAAGTTTTTCAACAGGACAGACCCTAATAGCATTATACTAACTGAGGGGTTCTCAAATAGTGAGGCTAGCCTCCCTGGGGAGGCCCCAACCTGTTCAAGGGGAGGCTCAAGCAAATCTGGAAAAAGTACTGTATTTCAGTTTTAAATTTTATAGATTTTGTGTGAAGGGATAAATAAGGCAAACTGAAAGAGGATAATAGTAGATGAATTTATGTATTTATTCATAAGTCTGTGACCAGGGAAAGTACTGTACACCGAGCCATGGCTAATTTCAGGTGTACCCAGGGAAGGGTAGTGAGAGAATACAATTCAAAATGTTACTGCAAAACACTCAAGCAATACAAAATGAATAAAAGTGCAAACAAATTACGAACAATAAACTAACAACGTGAGGGACAGTTGATCAAATAGACTGGCAGCAGAACTATCCAAACACAAGAGTTAACCATACAGGTACTAGGAATAAGAGCTGGAGGGAACAAAATGATCCCTGAGAAGTTGCTTAAGAGCAGGGGGAGAGGCAGAGGTTGGCAGGAAGGTTATTCCAGATAAAGGGGAAACAGAAAGGCAGTCTGACCCATGAAGGTATGGCATTAAGGGGTAACAATGGTTCGAGAATCAAAATATTGGAGCAAGTAGGTTGTCCTGTTGAGGGGGGGTTCAACAAGCTTAATATGAGAGCCAGCTATGCAAAGAGGTTTCAATTTATTCCTGATGTACCTGTGAAAAGTAGGCTATTTTTCTATGGGGAGGCCCAAAAATATTTCAGTATTTTGGGGGAGGCTCACAATCTTTTCCATGGCTTAGGGGAGGCTCACTATGGCAAAGTTTGAGAACTGTTGTACTAACTAATACACAAGGAGAAAACTGTTTTTATATCATTGCAACACATTTGAAAATAATTTCCACATTTTCTATGATCTTTGACTGTGAGCATGTAAATTCTTCAACCTCGACTCGGTTTGACCGCGAAGATTCACCCCAAGCATACAAAATCTTTGATCAAGAGAATAATGTGAGACTTTGATGTAAATCACATCTGACTGTATAAACCCAATATTTTAAAAAGCATCACAGCAAGATAAACCCTCCTAGCATTTTTATAACCAATAAGTAAAAGGAATAGTGTTTTATTTGTTTTTGATGCATTTTCACATAATTACAGTGTTCTTATGATCATTGACCGTGAGCATGCAAAATCTTTAACCATAACTCGGTTTAACCATGAGAATAGACCGCGAGCTTACAAAATCTTTGATCACAAGAATAACGTGAGACTTCAATGTTAAACGTTTCTCACAGTGCAAATCCAATATTTTCAACAGCAATACAGTACAGAAACCCTCCTAGCATTTAAGTGATCCATAAGTAACAAAAATACTTGTCTTATTTGTTTTTTAAAACATTTTTTACATACGTCCCGCGTTTTTTACAATCTTTGACCACTAGCGTGCAAAATCTTTGACCTCCACTCAGTTTGATCATGAACTTGAACCGTGACTTGACAAATTCTTAGGTTTTGAAGAAAACCACATGATTTCACCAAAAAAAAACAGTAAAAGCTCTAAAAACTCAACTATTTACATACTATCCCACTACTCAATGGTCACATATGTCTATTGACAGTTCACAAGTTCTGCATGTTATGAAACCAACATAAACAAGCTTCTACACTAACAGCACACAGTTTACATATTCTTTGTTCGTGAGACTGCAAATTCTTTGATTGTGACCATCTTTGACCACGAGGCTCATTCGTGACTTGACAAATTCTTTGATCATGACAAAAAATACAAATTCACGAATTTTAACTTATACTACTTTTTATACATGCACTATAAGAGACAATCATCATTAGACTCACGTAATAATTCCATCCCAACTATCAATAAAGTAATATTGTTTCAACTCAGCTAGACTATTGACATAATCACCACATTCAGCCAGAACCATAATAGTATGATTGCAACAATCAATCAACACAACACTTCCTATTCCATTTATCATTATATCTCAGCATAAGTGCATGTAAGAATGCCACAAGAAATATTTGACAGCTACAAAAATTTACACTTAACACTACACAAACACATCAATCAATAAACGTGGCATATATTCTTCTTTATCAACGTTTGACCACGTGACAAGTGGCTGCAATATTAAGTGCACAGTACTATGCACACAATAGTTAATTCATAACAAAGTAATGCTAATTATAGCAGCTGTTTTATTATTAGCACAATACTAGGTATTATTTTCCAAACTAACAATTTCTGATTTACTGCCATGTGGCTAGTGTTGTTTACTACTAAATATATGTATTTTCACTTTCCTTAGGGGACTACAACAACAAACATATTGAAGAAATACTTCACCAATTTCATCATGTTCATCTGCCATAAAACCAGAGCACATAGAGAAAGTACTAGCTGTACTGCTTGTTCATTGTCATGCCAGACAAGAACAAAAGGTAAAGCTTCTAAACAGAAGCATAAAAAACTCTCTTCTCTCCACATCACACCCAGAGTAAATTATACACAACTAAAGAAACAGAAACCCTCCTCTAAGAAAACTACTACAAGTAGCCTTCCTAGACAAACATTACAATCACAACATCCAGTACTGTCATCACCAAAGCGTAGACATGTGAGACAGAAAAAGAATGCTAGGTGTTGTACCTCTGCTAATGCTCAACACAGTAAGATAATGTTTTTCAACAAGCTAGTCCACAGAGCTAGGATTGAACGTATGATCTCCAAAATAGTGAGACGCAAAGGTAACAGACTATGTTCTAAGATCTCATTGATGAAACTCCATTTAAGAGCAAGATGATTTGTCAATGTGGCTCTAGCAATATGTTCCCAACTCTGGACTGATATGATGTCAGCCATTGATAAATTGAGTACAAAGATTGAGGAGATGAGAAAAACGATTTTATATTTTGAGCACTTAAGCAGAGAAAATATTTATCTTGTGTTTCAAGGAAACTGGTTTCATTCAGAGTACTCAGAAGCATTCTTCTGGGAAATGACATACCATGTACACAGTAGAAATATTACTTTAACACTAGATGAGCATGGAAAACTACAGAATGTCTTACCTCTATCCCATGAAACCGTCTATCCAAACAATGCCAATGTAGCTGAAGAGGTTGAAAGTGATCCAAAGTCATCAGCAAAAAAATGCACATGTGACAGCACATGTAACATTAGAGAGGAAACTATTATATCTATAAAAAGTTTTCTGTCAACAACTCTTCCCACAAAGAGATCTGAATGACAGACACTGCTTCATAACATTGACAAGTGTGAGGTCCAGCCTCACAAAGGCCTGATGGGTCACTCCTTCACATGCTTACAGTCCATGAACTGCAACAGTGCATTTCATCACTTCCATATGCTAGCAGTGCTTAACTCTGGCATTTGCAAATTTGTGCAAAGGTTGTATCGCGTCAGAGCTCTCATTCGAGACTACATACAATTCCAAGCATTGCTCTATGATGGAGATGTTGAAAGACTTAGTGAGTTAATCAAAAAGTTGCAAAGAACCCAAAGATTTAGGTCTGCTGCTACTGTTCCAGAAGAAGCAAGTACTCCTCAGACATCTCTGGTTAAAGAAGAGCAACTTCTATGACATTTTGGTCATGAATTTGCTAAATTTGAATTAAGCAAAACAGAGAAATTTGATACAATATGTGTGTCATGTGAACGATTGTTCTGCAAGCACTTATGTGTCAAAGTAGACATGCAAAACATTCCATCTTGGAATGAAATGTGGGGATGTCTCCATGCATACCTCCTATTAAAGTTTGACTTTGAAGAACTCACAACTGTGTCACTCTGTTCCTACTGTCATAACAAAATCAAGAATGATAGTTTACCTCCTCGGTCAGTACTCAATAAAATGGAAGTACAACCAACACCTAATGAGATAACAGTGTTGAACTTGTTTGAAAGGATTCTCATTCAGACTATGAAGCCATTTCAAGCAATCATTAGGCTGAATACAAGGACATGAGACCTACCAAACAAAGAACGTGTACGCTCTCAAAGGCTCTGTTGTCTACCTGCCTTTACCTTTGCAAGAAAATGTCAACACTATTTCTCAGGACAATAGTGTAGTCATCTTGGTAAATGGAGTGCCAACAAAGGTGAAAACAATGTGGCAAGAGATTGTCAATGTAGACAATCTGAAGAATGCTTTGAGATTTCTAAAAGAACACAATTATTTCTATGCTGAAATTGACATTGATGCATTTAGTGGTCTCTCATCAGATATTGCCACAGACAACTCTGACAAGGCAATACTTGAGAAGGTTGACATGGCAACTGTATAGAATGTGTATGAGCAATTCAACATACACCCATTGCACGGCAAATACCCAGTAATGGATAACATCGATTTATATCAAATGAAACAAGTGGAGGGCAATCCTGTTAGTATATGGGAGGCCACTCTAGAAGCTCATTATTTCCCTGATCTGTTCCCATTAGGTTCAGGTGGTCGATTAGATGAATGAGAAGTCTGAGTACCAGGAGCTGAGTATAGGACCTCGTGAATACTACATAATAACAGCAAGTTTCGAAGAAACATTGCATACCTGTTCCACCTTCTTTGGGAAAGTGAACTTACTGTCCTACCTGCTAGTATTGCTCACACATTGAGACTTGGGACAGAATTCAATAATAGGACAGCTACACAGTTACTACACAAGTTGCAGACCAAAGATGAAACACTGCAAGTCATTCTTTCTTCTATTTTGTCTAGCATGTGTGGTACCAAAGAATATTGGTACAGATGTCACTCTGAGGTAATATGAATGCTGAGAGAGTTTGGACCAGCAACATGGTTTGTAACACTCAGTTGCACAGAATATTATTGGGATGATCTACTGGTTATACTGAGATGGTCAAACGCTGATGTTGAGAACACACAAGCAATGATGCTCAATGAACTCTGCTCACTTGATCCAGTAACCATTTCAAGTTACTTCCACCACCAATTCCAGAGTCTTTTGAAATTTATACAGCGTAAGACAAATCATCCCTTCAGTATTGTTGAGCACTACTTCTGGAGTGTTGAGTACCAAGCCCGTGGAGCACCTCTCATTCATATGTTGCTGTGGATTAAAAATGCCCCACAAATTGGAGACAATGAAATATCTGACATTCTAAGCTTCATCTTGAAGTATGTCACATGTCAGATACCAGACAAGTATGATAGCGCAACACTGTGGGAACTGGTCCAGAAATTCCAATGACACCTCTGTGGCAAATACTGTCATAGGAAAGTTAAAAACAAAGGTGGTATACTCACTGCCATTTTGGCTTCCCAAGGTGAGTTTGCCTAGCTGCTTCACTGAATGATGTTTTTTCAGCATGCGACACCACCTGAAAGCAAAGTCAACAAAGCAAGTGTATGAACTACCTCGCACAGAATCAGAAGTCTATATCAATGACTATAGTCCTTCTTTTCTGTTGATGTGGCAAGCAAACATTGACATCCAGTTTGTTGCAGACAACTCAATGGCTCTTGTGAGGTATGTAACATCATACATTACTAAACATGAGCAAACTAACCTCCAAGAAATGTGGGAAAAACTGTCAAACTGTGATAGGTCAATGTCTTCCAGACTTCGGCCACTAGGGCTTAAGACTCTATCACACCGTGAGTGTGGAGCCTATGAAGCAAGTGACTGGCTCACAGGTTTATATCTATATGGTAAATCAGAGTCCATACATTTCTTAAATGTAAATCACAAGCAGAACAGGTGCCGTGTTCTAAAGAGCCATGAAGTGATTAAGGATTTGGCTGCCACAAGGCTAACATCCACAACTATTCTTAAGAGCAACTTAATTGACAGCTACTATCCATCGGCACAGTGCTATGGGTGATCGGTGTCTCTTTGAGGTTGCTCAATGGTATGACTACAAGTGGGGTGTTCATTCTGACCCAGAAAAAGGAAAATATAAAGTCATTGCCTTTGATGGCTCACTTGTAAAAAAACACAAACCATGGCTAATTGACCACTGCAAACTGACCTTGAATACAACAGAAAGCAAAGAACATTATTACTTTGCTCTTTTGTTTTTATTCAAACCTTGGAGATAAGAATCTGAGTTAAAAGGATTGTCTGATTCATATGAACAAGAGTTCATGCAAACATATCATACCTTCCAGAGTCATGTCTCTGAGACATACATTGAGAGACTTGAAATGGAAAAAAACAGATAGAGAACATGAAGAAAGTCCTAGATGATGACACACCTGTTACATCACAGGAAATGGTTGATGTGGAAGAAGAAGGCACACTTGGTGCTTATCTTCCTCCTAATGAACCAGCTGTGCTGATGTCAGAGGTTGAGGGCAAAATGCAACAAAGCATGTACTTCTCAGAGTCAGTCACCAACACTGTCGACAAGTTAAACTCACGCCAAAGAGCTGTGTATCACTCTACTATGCATGCAGTTAAACATGCAATCCAGCACTATGAAAAGCAGTGTCTTTGCAAAAAGCAAACACCAATCAGGATGTTTGTATGTGGTGCTGCTGGGACTAGTAAAAGTTTCTGGATCGAAGCCATAAGCAAAGGAGCGCGTGACCTTACCAGTACACCAACATCTGTTATTGTTGCAGCTCCTACAGGATTGGCAGCTTATAAGATTGATGGTATCACACTCCATAGGTTATTCATGTTGCCAGTCGAGTATGGAAAGAGTGGTGATTACAGGAAATTGTCATATGATGTTGCCAATGAACTGAGGTCGATGTTTGACAAAATGCATGTGCTCATAATTGATGAGATCAGCATGGTCTCAAATGTTCTACTCACATTCATCCACCTACATCTACAGGAGATACTCAGAACTCGTCACTCTCACTTCATCACTCCATCCGAGCCCCATGATGATGTGCCATGTGGTGGGAAGAACATCCTTGTTCTTGGAGATCTCCTCCAGCTACCCCCTGTAAATGGTAAGCATGTTTTCTGTAGTCTATCCATTGAAGAGGCAAAGAAAACAATTGTATGCATTGGTGGAGTTAATCTGTGGCAATTTTTCTCATATGTTGAACTCTCTCAGAACATAAGACAACAAGGTGACATGTCTTACATAGCATTACTTGACGAAGCACATAATGGTGCACTTACACCCACCCATGTTGAGATGCTAAGACAGCACATTATCACAAGAAATAGTACTCCTATCCAGGATGCTTGTGATATGTTTGCACATGTTCAGAAAGCTAGGGTACATGTTGTATGTCTATTCCCAAGGCTTACACAGTGTGCAGAGTTCAATGACATCAAGATGAAGAGAGAACAGCAGCCTATTGTCACTCTACCATGTATAGATACCATGGATGGCATTACTCTATAACGGACAGTGTTATCGAGAATAGCAAATCGTCTGAACGAGCTCACAAATGATGTGTAATGAACAGCTGGTCTGGAAGCTGTGCTACCACTGTGTAGAAATGCAGATGTCATGCTCCACAGAAATATTGATGTCGATCGAGGTCTCATAAATGGAGCCATGGGATATATCCAAGAGTTCCTGTACAATGTACAGGGTACAGCTCTGGAGTTTGTAGTTGTAAAATTTGACAACTGTGAAATATCTCACCCAATAGACAGAGTCACAGTTAAGTTTGAACTTGTGAAAGACATATATGTAACAAGGGAAACAGTTTTGTGTGCTGCTTATGCAGTCTCCATACACAAGTCACAAGGCCTCAGCCTTGATAGTGCCATAATAGATATAGGCACTGGTATATTCAAAGATGGCATTTCTTATGTTGCCCTGTCTCATGTAAGCCAATTGTCTGGACTACACATAGTGAAACTGGCAGAAAGCAAAATATGTGCTGACACAAAATGTATAGTTGAGTGCAATAGATTGCGAACATTATACCAACCAAATGCTCCTTTACTACCAGTTCCCAAATACATGTCTGTCACTGCAATTACAATTGATGAAGGACACAAACTGAAAAGACAGCATAGTAGGACTCCACAGTTATCACCTGAGTACTGCACAAAGCAGCAATCTCTTAAGAGATTGCTTGCATCCCCCTCATGAAAAAATGTATTGGAGTCAACACACTGCCAACATTTGACAACAGTACAGGAGTCAACTGCTATGCAAATGCAACTATGTAAGCACTCCTCCACATCCCTGAGTTTGCTAGTGTGTTAAACTGTTGCCCATCAACACCTCTCTCAGAGGCATTAAAGAGAGTCATAAGAGGTACTCGAGATGAGCTGACCAGTTTACAAAGCTTAACTCCTCTAAGGCTAACTCTTGGTCAATATGCAGGACAATCTATGTTTGCTAACACTGCACAACAAGATGTCACAGAGTTCATGATGGGAATAATAAACAGTTTAGCAGATGATGGCATAGATCTGCGTCAGCACTTCAAGGTTGACTATGTGTTCAAGTACACATGTTTGTCATGTGGACAGAAAGAATCACAAACAACGTGGGATATGCTGTGGCTCTCTGTCTATGTCCCTGATCAGAAAACTGTGAAATTCTTCAAGTTATTTGCTAATGCAGAAACTGGTTAGCTCTGTCAAAGATGTGGTCGCTCTTGTGTATGCTCTCTGAGAGTTACATATTCAAGATCATATATTATTATTGTACTACAGCACTTTAACTCTCAAGGCATGAAAGTCACAATGCCAATTTCTCACTTCATTGCTGGAAGAACTATGTTCTCAGATACCCAATTTGACACCCATGCAATAATCTTCCATCACAGCCTATTCATTCACTCTGGACACAATGTCATGTGGCAAAGATTCAGAAAGGGATGGGTAGAGTGTAATGATACAGTATGCACCCTAAGGGAAAGGCTCCCAAGAAATCTGAAGGATGCATATGTCATAATACTCTGCTGCACCAATGCTGCACAATGTATGGAAGAGTGATGCTGTGTCATCACAGCATAACAGTAAACCAGTGCCTCTGCAAAAAATAACATTGCATTTGCATATACCAGCCAGATTTTTTCCTCAGTCACCAATACACATACACATTTACATTGCAAACTTCATTGAACAATACTAGCATCTCATGACACCCATGGTGACCAATGTGTTGCACTTGTTGCACAAAATCACCATAGCCCATTCTGTACTAACACATTTCTCTGCCATAGAAAAAGGTAGCATAACAGTACAGCAATGCAGCTAGCTATGGCACACAAATCTCTGTGTATCAATCTGCTATCCTCATAATACAGATGCAAAACAAGACTGTTTTGCTCATTAATCACAATCAAATTTCAAAAACATTCTATTGTGAAATTCAGGATTTCCAAATTAGATATAATCACAACAAAAAAACTGCATTATTACTGTTCAAGTAGACTTGAGGATATTGAACTGTAATCAATAGCCAGTCAGTCATATCTTTTTGCAGATGCCTTACTTAACATACCGCAGCACATATTACTGTGTACTCACTTGTGTCACAGTACTATCTTACATGGCAATTACAAATTTATTTACCTATTTAGACACTTATCAGAGATGCAACAACTTTTTTCAACATGTTTAGTTGAGAATCCTACTTGTTTCAACAGCACACAACAGGTAAAGTTCAGACTCCTTTTCCTGTTGTTGTCTACATTACTGACCTTTACTATGATACTTACTAATTTGATTTCCACCAAATCAATGCAGGCTCAAGGGCACTGGATATTACTCAACATCAGTTAGTAAGTTATGTCTTGGTAAATGTAGCTATCACACCCACTTTGAGAGTATCACTGCCTACACCACAGTGTCATCTCTACTAGTATGCTTAAATTGTTGAAAACAATGTGATAGAATTTGCTATCACTGTTATTGCGCTCTGAACACTGAATATGGCATTATCTCTCACAAGTCTATGACTTACAGTGCTGGATAGGACAAATAATTGAAAATGAATGTGACTCAGACTTGTACATATGTATATAATACTGAGATTCAATATGAATGTACTGTACATAAGTTCAATATACTTAGAAATTTGCATCTTTGTTTTGTTTCCTGACCACTGTTCCAAACAAAATATTTCTATGCAGTTAATGGTATTGCATTACATTAACTGCTACGATTTACATAAGTAAAACCTCATAAAAGAGATCTATACATGTGGTTTTCTGGCCTATTGCCACAGCATAATTAATCTCTATACATCTCTGCAAAAGTACACAAAATCATAAGTAATCATTAAATACTTACAATGACTGTATACTTCTGCAATACAATGCAAACAATTGGTCTGCTCTTGCTGTAACTGGATTGTCCATATATTTGGAGGTCAGATGAGGAATTTTTTCCCAGTTCAACAAATAAATAATACTTCTAAAAACTCATTTATTATCAGTTCTACCAACAATATTGACATTAGTACCATCGCCACACCCTAAAGTGAAAAAAAATGTTGCACATGTCTGTGATAGTTTAATTTCTTTCTAACTGGTTAATATTACAACATCTAATTTACAATAAATAACTGCTATTTTAACATAAGTAGTGCCAACAAATATTGACATATCACTAATTTGATAGAATGGTACTTAAATCAGACATTAAAAGTAACCACGCATGTAACTGACACAAAATAGAACAATAGCCTAACATTGATCTTCATTATGTAAGTGTAAATTTTTGACTAAATGTTATTCCTCAGATGTTAACCATTTGCATAAACTATTACACCACTACGTTAATCTACAGATGTAGTAAAATTGTAGGAAAATGTAATAATGCTAGCATGCCCAACACATAACGTTTCTTACTTTATCATGTGAACATGTACTGAAATATTAAATACCATAAAAAATAACTCAGTTAGTAAATGTCAATATTCTAGCCAGATGTACAATATCACCACTTAATTCTTCAAAAAACACATCTATTAATAATAACTGGTCAGCAATTTCTCTCAATGTACTGACAGGCTGATATTTTCCATAACAACGGGCTGGTTGTTATGACATTCATGAACCATGCCAGCCAAAGTATGCTGCTGCCTCATTTGCCAACATTCTATATGTGGGCAGGGCCAAACAGTCTCCCAAACTACTGGAGAAAAATTGCTGGTCTGTTATTATAAAAAATAAAAGATGGGAAGGGTGTTTGATATGAGAATAGAATGCACACCCTCATTGTGGGTTGCTTTGATAAACTCCAAGGGTGAAGCGTAGCACCCCACAACTCAAGTGTGTATTAAATTCTCATATCAAACCCTTCCCCATCCATTATTCTCTATTTTATTACTATCCATTTTTGTAAACGTAGAACTCCTAAGTCAGGGTAATAATGAAGTACTGTTAGCACACACATAACTAATAAAACTCAGCAATAAATGTTGAAAAAATAGCATTTGTCAAGAAAATATTCTCTAGCATAAACACCCATATAAACTACTATTCAAATAGTTTAAATTCATACTTTTTAACATAGAGTGCAAACAAAACAATATGAACAGAAAGCAAAGACTGTATCTCAGCTCAGGCAAATTACAACAAATAAAATACATCCTGAGAAGCAATAACAGAAATAACCAACAAACTGTTTTTTGGCCCATTCCCAAGAGCAACCAATCAATTCAGCCTATATATATATATATATATATATATATATATATATATATATATATCATACTATTTAAATAATAAACTAATTGAAACTAATTCTATGTCTCCTGAGTTTTATTTTCTTGCAGTTACTGTTATGTGCTTCTAATATTGATCACCATGTTTTCTATGGCACTGTTACTGCATAGCACTCAGGAGTGGCTAACGCTCAACCAAGATGGCCACCTAGCTCTACACCTCTGATAGCATAAGAGCCTAGAATCCTAAATTGACACTGTTTCGGGTGATTTTCCAAAGAGGGAAATGAATCCTAAGTGATCCGAAGATTCACTCTAACAACTGGCAGACTCTGAGACAAAACAGTCCATAACTGAGCTAATTACGAGTGTACGGAGCTGCAACTCCAGCAGCCAAGCAGACAGCATGGCGCATTTACTAAAAGAGAAAGAAGAACCTTCGATCAGGGAGATGTTTGTGACTATTATGGCTAGCATCGGTACCCTTACTCTAGCAGCAAACAATTCTGCTTTTTCCATACAACAGATAAACCTTAGAGTCAACGAAGTAGAACAAAAGGCTATGGAGCAAGAAGATACACTCCAGAATCATGCTGCAATTATGAGGGAACAAGCAGTCCAAATTCCGTCTCTACAAAAAGTAGATGACTTAGAAAATGGAAGTCGTTGTAACAATTTACGCCTTCTTGGATTTCTGGAGGGCTGTGAGGGTGGAAGGGTGCTACCTTTTTACAGCAAGCACTTCCAGAGATTCTGCAATTACCCCAGAGCACTAAGATCATGATGGAGTGGGTGCATCGTACACTGCAACCCAGGATGGCTCAAGGGGAAAGGCCTCACCCAGTCATAGTACGAATTTTGAACTTTGCAGAAAAAGAAGCTATCCAAACAAGGGCTAGGGAGCTGGGCCAACTCCGATGGAAGGAACATAAGATTACAATCTTCCAGGATTACTCAAGAGAGCTAGCAGTCTGATGTAAGGCCTTCTCCGAAGTGCAACGGATGCTGCATGTGCTGAATATCCCCTTTACCTTGAGGTATCCAGCAACGTTACAAATTTCTATAAATGGAAAGGCCCATCAATTCTTGTCTCCAGAAGTGGCCTCGGCCTTTATTGTTACTATGCGGCCAGACAGCCCGAGCTCTTTGACTTCTGAGCAGGCCGAGAACATCTCTCAACGGCACTCACCACAAGGGGATTCTTCTGATACCTCCCTCCCCCCCAATCCCGAGGTGGGACTAGAACCTAGAAATGTGAAAGTCAGGAAAAGGCCGCCAACCTCACCACATTCCAAATGGGGCCACCCCACAGGAGAGGAAACATGCCCCAGCGACATAGGCCCAAACCTTTTCAGCCTCAGCTGAACCCGAAATAGAGTATGTAAGCCCGTACTTTGCCCATAATCGGTTTTCGATTTTGAGTGGTCTTCCTGATGCGGGGATATGTGCTGAAATGGACACTGAGAATGGAGACCCAGACTGCGATAGCCCCGAAGTTACACACACACTGTTTTGGCCCCAATGCAGAGTCAAAGTAGTGTATCAACTTTCCTGATCTTCAAGCCCCAGGCTCTTCTCCAGTCCAAATCTCCGATTGAGACTCCCTGCAGAGGCGAAACCACTAAGCCCTCCATGAACTATGATATTCTAATGCCTAACTGATTAATTCAGATAAGTATTTGGGGCTGTTGCTTAAAGACATTAGAAGAAACTGGAGGTGGATGTACTTGGGGGAACTGAGGCCTATATGGATAAACATAGGTTGATCCAGTTAGCTACTGCAGGCTGGTTTTAGCAACAGTTAGCACAGCGATATCATGTTAGCTCTGGTCATGTGTCTGCTAGTCTGAAGGTTTTTTTATCAGACCATAAAGGCTATAGATAAGGCCAAGCTGACCAGTCCACTAGAAGGTGGTCACCCAGAGACTATCTCAGGGGATAAAACTGCCAGATAACACCATTTTCCAGTCTGGAACTCAGTGGTACTCCTCTCCATTGCTTTCAGGTACAACCACTTCCCATCAAGATGACTTGAAGGTTTTCCTTTGGCCTTTTCCCCCATACTGTTTCCTGAGTGAGCTTTGTTTAGTCTGTCCATTAGAGGACCACTCAGAGCACAGTTTATCCCCCAGTTACACACATTTTATGGGTCCCAAGATTGTGGCGACGCCCCTCTTTGTCACTTTTTTATGTTTTTTTTTAATTTGGCATGCATTTACCCAGAATTTGCACCGGGCAATTTCTTTTGGTGCTTGGGGTACTTATGCTACATAATGTGGCAATAAGGGAGAAGTACTGTAATGGAGTATAGGTTGGAGATGATGCAGACCAATGTACGTCAAAATGGGCCTGATCCAATACTGTGTTCTATATAGCAAACAGCATTATCGCTTCCTGTGTCAACCACTCAGGGTAATACTAAACCACTTTATATATCAGATGCTTTTACCCAGTGCCAAATCTTAATGCTATGAAGGACAGGGTTCGCTTTTAATCTGCCTGCCATTTATTTGTGACAAAGTGGCTCTAATCCTGTAAGGGACAGATGTTGGTACTCAGTGGCTGTTCCAGCCATAACAGCCTTTTTTTTTTTTTTGGATTTCAGGGTCTTTTCTTCTTTCATCCTCTGACGTTTTTGTTACAGGATGTGGTGTTTCAGGAAAGACTCAGAGACCAGTTCGGCTGACACCCTATGCTAACCTCACCTTTGGCAAATTGTTGTTAATAGACCAATGACTATTAAGAAGGTTAGGTCTAAGGATATAACTGAGCTTGGGCCATTATTGTGACAAACATATTGTATACCAGGTTAAGAGTTCCTCAAATGCTTTGTACCTCCCCACCTGAAGGGTTTGCAGGTGTATCCGTGATTTGGCTCTTGCAAGAGTTGATAGCTGTGCCTGAGTTTCAACTTGGTGCCAGATAAGTCAGTACAAGCAACTTAGTAATAAGCTGTCCTTCCCTTTGGGAAGTTTTTGTTCCCCAACCCCAAGGGTGTTAGTATACCATTGGCTAGGGCTCTAGCCGGGTTTAGTCCTTCCGCATCCTCTTAATATTTTGTAGGATAAGTTAGTTAGTTAGTTAAGACTTTAGACAGTATATAGTCCCTAGACTGTTGTTAGATAAACCCACGGCCACTGCTCAAGATCCCTTGTAGGGACAGGTTAGTGACCCACATACTGAACAAATAGAGGTACCCCTACTGTTTTGTCCTGGCCTTGTCTCCCTGTCTCTGTGTCTTTTGCTTCTCTGGTATACCCCAGGCCCTTAATGAAATGTCTGATATTGTGATACACACTTGGAATGTAAGAGGCTAAACTTCCCAATAAAATGAAAAAGGTCCTGGCCCACCTGAAACATAACCGTTCCCCAAGTGGCGTTCCTGCAGGAGACTAAGTTCTCCAGGAGGATCATACTCGAGATGAGGAAAGACTGGGTCAGTCAAAAAGTTCAACCCAATGTCCAGACTAGGAAGCACGGGGTTCTCATCCTTTTCCATAAATCTCTAGCCATACATGGAACAGAACCTATTCAGATCAAAAAGGCAGATGGGTATTAGTTACTTATAGTATGCCCACAGGCCCACTCACCCTGTGTAATATATATGCCCCCAACGAAGACACCTCTCAGTTTTTTCATTACCTGGCAGAAATAATTCTGGAATTTAACCAGCCACACTGCCCCCTGTTAATTGTTGGGGACTTTAACCTCACGTTGGTACCTCTCCTGGATAGGAATGATGGGCGGAAGGAAACACACCTTAGAAGTGCGAGGGCTTTTCAGCAAATGATCTCTGACCAAGGGCTTACAGACTTGTGGTAGCTATTCCATCCCAGGGTAAGAGACTATACATTTCATTCGGCAGCAAATGCCTCATACAGCCATCTGGACTTTTGGCTTGGCTCACCCAACTTGACAACTAAAACCCTTGATGTTTCAATTCTTCCCTGCTGTATTTCAAATCATGCCCTAGTCCAGCTTCTTATACATTGGGATCTGGTGGCCCCCCCGACTAAACAATGGAGATTGGACCCACTTCTAGTGAAAGACCCTGACCTTACTCCTTGGGTTAATAGGGAGGTTTCCCTTTTTCTTGCTGAGAACCCTATAAATGACACCTCTGCTGGTACTACGTGGGAAGCTCTTAAGGCCATGATATGAGGTAGCAGTATGGGGTTTGCTGCAACCAAACATAGGCAAAGAGAAGTGCAGCTGGTCAATCTTGAACAGAGACTGGCTATGGCTGAGAATATTTTTAAAGCTATGCCCTCTTCATCTACTCAATTAACTATAGGTAAATCCATTTTGAGTATTCAGTTTGAAATTAACCAAATTCTAAATAGGAAAGCCAAAGCAGCTATCCTTCACCTTAAACACATGTTTTGGGAAGGCGGGGACAAAGGGGGTAAAGTACTTGCCTATCAACTTTGTAAACAGCAAGCCAGCAGATATATCTCGGGGTTGAGGAACAAATAAGGGGAGTTGGGTACCTCCTCTAGAGATATTAATGATATTATGTCCTCCTTCTACAAAAACCTTTATTCCTCCACACATACTGGCCCTAATAAAGACACACAGGGTTTTTTGAATACTCTGGGACTGCCTAAATTAAAGAGGGAACAAGCACAACTTTTTGATCTCCCTATTTCCAGAGAGAAAGTGCTCATAGCCATTCAAGACCTGAAAAAAGGGAAATCTCCAGGCAGTGATGGCTATACAGCCAACTTTTATCAGATTCTGACCCCCACTATTTCACCCCTTCTAACCCAAATGTTCCAGGAGATAGAACTTAAAAGTGCCCTACCACCCTCTATATGGGAGGCAATCATAGTGGTTATTCTCAAAAAAGGAAAAGACCCCACTAACCTGGGAAACTATCGCCCGATCTCACTTATAAATCTGGACAGTAAACTGTATGCCAAAATCCTAGTCTCCAGACTTAATCCCTTACTGAACCTTCTTGCACACCCATCACAGGTGGGATTTGTATCTGGGCATCATAGTTCAGATCATTTAAGAACTCTGTTGAACTTGATCCCTCTTGCCAAGTCCATACATACACCTACAGCTGCTGTCATGGTTGACTTTGAAAAGGCATTTGATCCCGTGGAATGGGACTACCTATATATGACTCTGTCCCATTTTGGGTTAGAGGAAACATTTCTTTCTAGGATAAAAGCCATCGATGAAGGCCCATTAGCTAGGGTTAGCACAAATTCAATGCTTTCCACCCCATTCCCTTTGGGCAGAGGTACGAGGCAAGGATGCCAACTCTCCCCCCTGCTGTTTGTGTTGGCTGTCGAACGCCTGGCTGCAGCTATCAGAATTCAACCAGAGATAAAAGGTCTGTTAGTGGGGAATATGCACTATACAACCTTTATGTAAGCTGATAACCTTCTTCTCCTTTTGGAAGATGCTCATAATGCTATCCTTCCCCTTCTTACCCTCCTAGAAACCTTTTCATCTTATTCAGGTCTATGAATGAACCAGAGTAAGACAGAAGTACTCCCTCTCAACACCCACTGTGAACAGCAAATGATACCTGCAGATACTTTACTCTGGGCACCAGAAGGGATTACATACTTGGGGGTTTTCGTGACCCCATCTTTGGAGACAATATGGCAAGCTAATGTACAGCCCCTCCTCACCTCCATTAAGACAGACTTCGATAGGTGGAAATTTCTTAAGCTTACTCTAGCAGGGAAAATTGCAGTGGTAAAAATTATCTCAGCCCCTAAACTTTTTTATTTGTTGATGCATCTGCCTGTTCCCTTACCAAAACAATGGTTTCAGATATTTGATAAATTAATTGGGGATTTTCCATGGGAGGGATCTAAACCCAGATTTAGTCAATCTAAGTTGAGGTCACACTGGAAGAAGGGCGGATGGAATCTTCCCTGGCCAGAGGGCTACCATCAGGCCTTTCTTATGGCTCAAATGGTCAAATGGGCGCACGCTCCTTCACCCTTCTTGCCGCAATGGATACAACTAGAAACAGACATTATGGGCCTGTCTCATCCCTCTTCCCTTTTTGTACAGAGGATCAGCCCTAAAAGAGCTGGGGCCAGTAAAATAAATGTAGACTTTACTTCGCCCACGATAATTGCATCTAGAGCCAATTGATTCAGTTCTCACCGTAAGATGAGGTTAGACCCCTCCCACTTTCTCACATACTAATTTGGCAAAACCCAGATATCACTATAGGAGGAGCTGAAGTCATATGGATACATTGGGTGGAGTTAGGCATAACTAAAATGAGTGATCTGTTAACTCCTGAACATAAAGCCATGCAGACTTTTCATTCCTTAAGACATCTATGGGGTATCCTGCATTCAGACCTTTGGAGATATCTCCAGCTCAGGGATGCCACTCGACATCTTTTATCCCCCAACTTGAGTCATGACAAAGATTCTCCCCTGGCCAAGTAGCTAGTTTGTTCTAGGAGCCTTGCAGGCTGTATAAATGCCACTCTTAGAGATAATCTTCCATCTTAATCAGATGAAGCAAGACAGAGTTGGGAAAAGATGCTGCAAACCCATATACCATTGGAGGCCTGGGATAAAGCGTGAGTGGATACACATACCTGGTATACAGATGCCAAATCCAGACTAATCCAAAATAAAAATGCACACTCCTAGTACAGAACCCCAGTCATACTTCATAAAGCTAAAGTACTGGAACAGGATAATTGCTGGAGATGTCAGGAGCCAGGGGTGATCTAATGCACGTCCTGTGGTCTTGTCCAAAGCTCCAGCTCATTTGGCAGGAAACACAGAAAACTGCCTCTAGGGTTTTACAACAATCAATTCCCCTTAGCCCTCTCTTCTTTCTTTTGGGGATCTGTGTTGATATACCCAAGCTGCCCCCATTGAGGTACAGATGTCTGGCTTTTTTGGCTCTACAAACAAAAAGAGCTATTCTATGTAATTGGAGAACCCCCCCCCCCAATTCCCACAATGTCAGACGTTTTGGGGTCTCTGTCTCCGTGACCAAGTTAGACAAGATATCTTATCTACAGAAGACTAAACTTTCTACCTATGAAGCCTGCTGGGAACACTATCTTAAATATCTGAATGCGGCCCAATCTCCAACAGGAATAGGTTGATTATCATCATGGCCTTATAGTGGTAAAAAAGTAACACTGTAAGGGATCCTCATAAGGGGACTTAAAAGCATGAGAGGAACCTATGGTACTTCTCTGCTGGTCTGGAGATTATAGCTATGAGCCTTATCCTATAATTTACACATGGTCATATATATGATGTTATAGAGAGTGTTTAACTCACCTAGTACAGATTTAAGCTTGGGATACATTTTGTTTGTGTTCCAGGGCCAGATTGATCCCTTACAGAACATATGCACACTCTTATCCAACCTCCTTTAGAAGTCATGAAAAGAGATGGGTCTGGCCTCAGAGATACAGAGTTTTTGTTGAGGTGTCTATGTCCAGTAAGATAAATTTCTGAGATGGCACCTTGTCTCGGTGGGTACCCTTATAGGTTACTGACTTGGCTTGGGGGAAGCTAGGGCAGAGTACTTTCTTTGCACCTAACACTTGCCTCTGGGTGTCAATCTATGGTAGGGGAATCTCCTTAGTAAGAGGTGAGTTAACCACCCTTTGAACACATATAACTCATTGTTACATTTCTTATGTCTACAGCCAAATGTCTGAATAATGTTTTCCAAGTTCTTGAAGTAGAGGGATACACTGTCAGGGAATATACTAATGTGGATCTAACCAATAACCTGTCAAACATATGTACCCTTCATTTTCCCTCGCTTACCCACTAAATCATTCCTCCCATCTACTATTTTAGTACTTTGGACTTATGTAAAGATGTAAGCTGGCCGAATGTATCTATGTACAGAAAATGTGACTGTATACTGCATGATGTCTTCTGTCTTGTCTTTTATTTTATTTGAAAACAATAAAAATTATTATAAAAAAAGAATGCAAACTAAGCAGAACAGTAGCAACACCACCTCCTACAAATGATCAGCAAGGGGTGGCAGAGGGGAGAGGTGGCACACACACCTAAATGTCTCACGGCACAGATCTCAGATAAGTGCAAAGTCACAATATTACCAACTGTTGTCAAGTTACTTTTTAATTGCAGCTGACCACCTCACAGATAACAAGGACAATGTCCGACTATCACAGTATACTCTCACCATCAATCAGCAATGTGGCATCTCTACTCATGACTCTATGACCACACCTCTTAATCCAATCATTGTAAATTTAAAAAAAAAAGACACATATTCCATTTCTGGCTCTATACCTACATGACAAGACATATCTCACTATGCCTTGCCGCGTGTCCCACATATTGAGCCCAACTCACAATGGCTGTAGCTTGCAATCTGCATATTGTCATGCAGTTTCTTCAAAGGTCTGTGACAGACTCAACATAGAATGCTACCACAGACATTGCCACCTATTTCCAAAAAATAGCTCAGATATCCGCAGATAGACAGAACACTTCCTCCATTTCAACACTATAACCACCATACACAAACACTACTGCACAGATGCTCTCAAAAGTTAATTTCTGAGCATACCTCCAGTAGTGCTAGTACTGCACTCAGTCAGCAGCTGTCCATGGACATGACAGGCACACTGTACCACTTACCAACTGGGGACAGGTGTAGTAAGTTACAGGGTGTGCTACCACAGAGTCCCTGGTAGTTTTCTGTTTCCCCCCACACACCAATATGCCAGTCTAGTCGGTAACTGGCACAACCCACCTCTCACATCCACAACCAACCAAAAACTTAGTACAGTATTAGCACTACTGCACAGATGTTCTCAAAAGTTACTTTCTTAGCATGCCTCCAGTAGCACTAGTACTGCACTCAGTCAGCAGCTGGCCATGGACGTGACAGGTATGCTGTACCAGTTACCAAATGAGGACATCTGGAGACACACATGCAGGGGTGGGCTAGCACAAAGTCCTTCTATTTTACTGTTTCCCCCACCCCAACATGCCAACACACCCCCACTCCCCCACCCATCCCCAGTCAGCAACTGGCACAACCCACCTATCACCTCCACAACAAACCACCAACTAAGTGCAGTATTACTGCTACTGCACAGACACACTCAAAAGTTAATTTCTGAGAGTGCCTGCAGTTGTACTAATACTGCACTCAGTCAGCAGCTGCCCATGGAGGTGACAGGTATACTATACCATTTACCAACTCGGGACACGTGGACTGAGGTGCAGGTTGGCCTACCACAGCACACTGGAGTGGTGGCAGGTGGAGGAACAATGAACTACCAGGGACTCATGATTTAAAATGTTTTATTATTGTCCAGTTTGAATGTGGATGGGGGGGCACTAGAATACCACAGAAGTGCCATTAAAATGATTTTTTATATTTTACAGTTCAAGTACAGGGGGGAGGGGAACAGTAGACTACCAGGAAATAAGGCATGTAACTCTTGAGTAAACCACCACAACACACATCAGTACATGCCAACCCACCCTCCACCTACCCCCACCCATTCCCAGTCATCAAGTGACACAAAACACCTCTCACCTCCACAACCAACCCCCAACTGACTGCACTATTACCACTACTGCACAGACACACTCATACGATAATTTCTGAGAGCGCCGGCACTAGTACTAATACTACTCTCAGTCAACAGCAATCCATGTGGGTGACAGGTACTCTGTATCACTTACCAACTGGGGGCACGTGGACTGTCATGCAGGGTGGCCTAGCACAGTGCACTGGAAGGGTGGCAGGTGGACAAACAATAGACTGCTAGGGACTCATAATTCAAAATATTTTATTATTGTCCAATTCAAATGTGGAAGGGGAGGCAGTAGACTACCAGAAAAGTGAGAATAAAATTAACTTTCATTTTTACCAGTTCAGGTAGGGGGGAGGGAAACAGTGGACTACCAGGAAATTGGACATAGAACTCTTGAGCAATCCACCAAAATACACATCTGTAGGATATTGCCTTTCTTCCCTCCAAATATCAACTCAAAAGACCAAACTGTTCCCGAGATATTCAATATGAAAGATTACTAAAATTTCCCTATCTCTCCCATTATAAAAAATCTGTCCATCTTATCCCTATCTTGCGATCAAAGATGATGATCAAACAATCTCATGATCAAAG